>OY288108.1:19757434-20957434 GCA_958431115.1 Syrphus vitripennis
GAAACGCTCATGCAAATTTTTTGTCACATTTCACCTGCATTTTAAACATATGATAACAATGGTTTTTTTAAATCGAAAAAATTTAGAATAATTTTAAAGAAAGGTACCTTAGAAAATGGTATGGATTCATCGAGTCTTGAAGCGAAATACCTGAGTCCAACAAGTCAGGCGTTCAAGAAATAGGACTTTTGGAAATGTTCAGTAGTGTCACTTTTTTCGAAAAATTTACAATATTATTAATAAAATAACTTTAAATTTAACTTCCGAGGAGGCAAGGACCAAAGCACTGTGCTTTTCGGTTCGTGGTACAAAACCTTAGATTGTTCGAAGGCAAGGAACTACACCACCTGATCCGACGCTGGGAACTAGCTGATGGTCACTTTGCTGGATCAAAACAATGAGTAACATTAATTGGTAGTGGCGTCACAACAGAGGCCAACATTCCCAAGAACAAAATCCTGGCTGTACTTCTTTATAGATTCATCAAAATTGTTCTCGAGTTGCAGATAGCGAACGGTTACTGAAAAATATCGTGGAAAACAATAATTGTAATGTCCGGTGCCAATAGAAACCTCTCCAACAATGAAATTAAGGGAGCCATTGAAGCAATGGAGCTCACAATAAGTTAAGTCATTACTCATTCAAGCAAAAGAGACAGGTACTAGCGTCTTCCAGAAAGAATTGCTCGACTTATAATAATTGATGATGAAGAATGAACTACATTGCCAAAAATCAACATTTCAACAACAACCAGTTCCAGAAGGAGCTAAATAACCTATCAAACCTTGATTGGATGCAGTTAAGGAATTCACAATGATGCCAAAAATGTCCGAAAAAAAATCAACAATAGATAAGGGGAATTCACGTCTTCTCAGGATAAGACGGAAATGAAGCCGCATTCTTATAAAAAGTTGAGTCAACAATTTCGGATCAAAAATCAGGAAATATTGACCTTTTTAAAGCACACTTTAGCTGCTAAACTGTCAAACCAAAAAAAAAATTAAGATTAGTTTGTTTGTAAGGAATTTAATGTAATTAATTTTTTTTACTAGTTCGTAAACGATTCAGCTCAAAAAATTCAAGATTTTATGAGTTTTTGGCAAAGAAGTGAAAAAAGGTAGACCATTTTTGGAAGCCTAATTTGTGTGCACTTTCCGTCATTAAAAGCTATCTTGAATCTCCCAATACTGTTTTATTAATTTTTTACATTCAATAGAGAAAATCTAGACACAATTTGGTTGTTTAAAATTACAGTAATCTTCTTTTTGAAACCTAAAAAAAACTTGAAAATTATTGGGTAGAAACTAGTTTGCTTAAAAAAGAAGATGGCTGAAATTATTTTTATTTTTACTGATGAAAAGTATTTGCCAATTTTTTTTTTATTTCAGCCAAAAAAAAAAATGATCCCTATCCATCTATTAAGTTTTCAAATTCTAAGCTTACCAGTTTTTTAGTTTCAACATTAAAATTTGAGATAGGTGATTTTACAAAAAAATCCTATGCCAAAAGCTAAAATTGAAAATGGTATCATCTGAACGTAATATTCTGGGAAAGTCCTTAGTTTTGATTAGGAATTTCTTGATTGCATATCTGTAAAATAGAGTCAGACTTTCGGGGATGAAATTTCCTTACTCCATCATTTTCAGTTGTGCCTTACAAGCAGTAGAAATAAATTAAAGGGTGTTTAATATTCATGCCAATTATGGCATTCTATCCGCAGTATAATTATCACTGTATACAGTATTCTTTTCTCGTTACATTCTAAACTGTAGATCGAGTTTTTTAGATTCAGTAATCGATACAAACTATGATTAAATTTTTCCACAATTTACAAATTATTGCCGTTGCCTTTGAAACAACACCACAAAATTGGTTGAATGTCGAAAAATGTTATCGTTTTGCTTTCAATTTTTATTTTTATGAACCTTCCGATCCTTTAAAAGCCTCTTAACCATATCTTTTAGTTGAAAAGTTTGCAACTCAATTACAAAGTGCTTATCGACGAAAAATAAAACCCTCTTCAGAATTTTTTTGTTTTTTTTTTTTTGTTTGTCTACTTACTGAGGCTTCTTATCAATCGTAGAATAATTCTTGATCTCTGCTTGAGACATCAAAATACTTTATGCGAATGCGTATTTCAAATGTCCAATCACAATACACTGGAACAATTTCCCAATTGGACAAATCCAATTTACCTTGATCCATCATCGCTTCATTCTATGCTTACAATAATCCTTTTGAAGTGCCCTTTTCCTTTATAATGGTTTAAGTAAATTTATTACTTTAGAAGATTAAATTCTATTTTTTATTTTTTATTTTATTTTGGGTTTCGAGAGACTTAAGGATGATTTTCATTCTTTTTCGCACCTGATTTCATGGAAGTAAAAAAAAAAATTTTAAATAAAAAAGAAGATATACCTATCTTCTTTAACAACTTCTTCTATTGTCCTTCATCAAAAGTATACTGAAAGAGATTTAATCTTTCCTTACCTTTACTAAACAATAACAAAACATCCTTTCGATGGAAAGCTGTTTCTTCAATCTTTATTTAGTAAATAAATAAAAATAAAAAAAAAAAACAAAGGTTGAAGCAGCCAGCAAAGGCCAAATAGAACAACAACTTATAAATGAGGCCGTCAGTGCAATAGTGGCGTAACCCACTTTTTTTCAAAAATGAGTTTTTCATGAGAATGGGTCCCTTAATATATCTATTTTAATACAAAAATAGTTTTATGCAGCTATCTACACTCAAAACCAGATGGCACTCAAAAATGTGTTATTGCATTTTATAATTTGATCATAGTTTGAGTGCAATAGTGGCGTAACCTTCATACTTCTTTTAGAAACTGTTTGCTTCGGTATAGATTGTGACCATTTGCTTTGGTATACATATAATACGGGCAGTTAAAAAGTTCACACGTATGTTTGGGAAGAGTCTACAACGTCAAGGAGGCCTCAAGAAATTGGATATTGTTTTATGCAATATTTTAAGAACGTAGAACAGTTTAAAAAAAAAAAATTATTACGTATTCTGATCAATGTGGGGGCCAAAATAGAAATATAAAACTTTGCCTGTTGTGCCATTTAATGTTGTACCGTCCCGATTTTATTGTTAAAGAAATGGACCATAAATTTTTAGTTAGTGGCCATTCCAATTTGCTATGTGACAAGATTTTGGTTTAATAGAGAAGAATAAAAAAAAATTAAAAAGGATATTTTCGACCCAAATGATTGGGTAAATGTCATTTCCTCGGCCAGAAAGAGAAACCCATTTGAAATTGTGAAAATGATTTCATCTGATTTTTTCCCACAAAATCCCTGGAAGAAAATATCACCAACATTATAATGTTCATTTCCAATTCCAAGGTTGAATGGCTTAAAATTCATTGGTTAGATTTCGAAAAAATAAAACATTTTCAGTTTTGTATAAGTATTCCAATGAAATTGATGTTTTACTTGAAGAGGTAAATGTAAAAAAGAGACAATCCGTGGACGTTAAAAAACTCAACCAGCTTGAGGAACCTAAAATAAATGATAAAAAAAAGAAAGACTTAATAGAACTGCTTCAATTTATACCACCAATCCATCACTTTTTTTTATAATAACTTAAAAACGTCAACAAGTGTTCCAATTGAAAAATTTGACGTTTTATCAGACTAGGAATAAAATCATTAAAAAATAAGTAAAAATGTACACATAATTTTTGTTGTTAAAATATTGAACTATGAAAGAAATAAAAAAAAATAATATAATAAATTTGGCGTAACCTTCCTTTTTTTCTTTATTTTTAATGAAAACCATGAATGCAATAGTGGCGTAACCCACTTTTTTTTCCAAAATAATGTTGAATTTAAAAAAAAGAAGCTTGCCCTACAAAGTATGTATGTCCTTTTTCAAACTCTTCTACGTTTTTAGATTAATCAAAAATGTCAAAGGAAAAATATAAAAAATGTTTAAAGAAACCCTGTTTCTTAAATCTCTCGTAACTCTAAAGTGAATTTTATGGGTTACGCCACTATTGCTCTCACGGCCTCAAATAAACCATCAGTTTTTCTGCTTTCCAATCCTATCATGTGTCCCTCAAATTGTCCACCCTTTCAAAAGCATTAAGACCTTTTCCTGATTGACATGACATGACGATGATTCCTTAGTAAGGGTTTTAGATGGAAGTGGTTGTTGGTATATAGCAGTAGCGACAGCGAAGTTGCCAAAAAAAAGCTACTAAAGCGAAAAACTACTTGGTTAAAAAATAAAATCCGAAATCGATTTAAAAGCATTTTTCGAAAGCCGTCCAGTTTGCCACAAAATCTAGGAACATGACATTTATTTCTGGGTAGGGATGGTACGCGCCGCACTCTATACGTGGAGTTTCACTCGGTATCTCATCTCATGGAGTTATATTTTTTTTTGTTACTCGTAGTTTTGAAAAAAAAATATGGTAAATGTTAGTCAGGATGTCTTTTTTTTGAAGATAACATGCAGGAGGTGTTGATTGTTTTGCAGAGGATGTTTGAGTTTAGTCATGTTATGTGCCTGTTAGCGCGGTTGACATTAAAAAAAAATTCAGGGTGGTAGTTTGCAAAAAAACAGTGTCATGTCAAAGTTATGTTCCTTCTCCTACATCTTCTTTATTAATCGACGATTTTCACAATCCATTCTCCCAATTTACTGATTCACCATATAACTCCATCACTTGTGGGGTTCGGGAGAAGTGTAAGTGGTCTTTTCAGCAAGCAAAATCATCCAAAAATGGTTTGTTTTTAAACATAAATATTTCAATGTTATCAAATTGTTGTTGAAAAAGTGGAGTCAATTACCGAGGCTCAAATTTTTTGAGTTTGACGTTACTAAGACTTATTAAAATCCAAATCGTCTCGTCTGAGGCGCAGTCCTAAATTATCAAAACGATGTTTGCAGAAATTTGAAAAAGGTTAAAAAGTGAGAATCAAAATTTTCCTAAAAAAAATAATCGTTGGAAAAAAGTATTGCCGAAAAAATATTTTCAACAAAAAAAAATTGTCAAACCAAAAAATTGGTCGAACGAAAATTTGTGAAAAATAAGTTTTGTCAAAAAAAGTTAGGTTATCAAAAACATTTGGAAATTTGGACAAACTTTGAAGAGGTTTTTTGCTCACCATAATTAGTTTCTGATTTTTTAATTTTTATTTAAGACATTTATACTTTTACCACTTGGGAATAGAGTTCGAAATAAGCCTATGTGGTTCAGAAAATGGACAGAATTGGGCTTTTTTGCGCTAACTTGGTTTCCAGATTATTTACCAAGGATACAGAACCATCACTTATGATAGCTCTATCCTCAGCAAAGAAGTATTAATTCACTTTTGGGTTCGTTACCTATCCTCAATTAGAAAGTCAATGACTTTAATAAAGAGCAAAGGACTCAAGACGCTTCCCTGGGGCACACCTACTCTAAATCGGAATTTTTCGGTGATTCCTTCTGGGCATCTTACCTTTGTTGAAACTTGCTAGTACCAATGATCGTCTGAACAAAAAACCCGCACTGGTTGTAAGAAATCCAATACCTCAAGGATCAAGGATATTGATGGCGTGTGAATTCATCATCACCACTTCCACTACTTGTAGATTGGGAAGCCATCCCAATCATCTTTAATTCAATTAATTTTGTTAAGATAAACTAAATAAAAATAAAAAAGCTGTACACTGTACACGGAGTCTTCACATAATTTTACTAGAATTTTATCTTCTCCTTAATTTACCAGTGATAATTTTTAGAGGAACAAAAACCCTCCCATTTTACTGCTTCACTTGAAGATTCCACTTGTGGGATTCGACATTCCATAGAATTATATAAAATATGAAAAACTATAAACTAGATAATTAACTGAATAAATCATTCCCCCATATTGTCTTGGAGAACCAGACATTTCTGAGTAATTTTTCCAATATTCATTTTCAAGTCTGAGCCTAAACTGTTCCTGATGGGTGACAGTGTAAGAATAGACACACTTTAATAACCTTATTTAAAAAAAACTTATGCTTGCAATAATTTGTTGTAGAAGAGCTCTGCAAACAAAATCATTCTACCTAAACCAACAGACACAAAAGTACTAAACTTTGGTCCTTTTTTTCTAAATACCAAATCCTTTTATTTTCAATAAACATATGTTTAAAGTAAATATTGAATTAATTTTTCTTAAGGCTCTTGTGTTTTTTTTTTCCTATATCCATATAACTTTTTAAGTCAAGAACGTGTTCTATCAGCATCATAGTGCCCATAACCCTTCTAATAAAAAATAAAATCTAGCTATGTGTAAATATATAAACATAAAAAAAAAATATTAATAGAAAATAAAACTAAAATAAAAAGCCATTAGCTTCGTTTCACTTTGATGGTAATCCCCAAAGTTCACAGCCTTTGGATCTCCCTCTCCTATTGGCATATTATACATTTTCAAAAATATTATTATCCTTTTTCCTTATTCGCAAAAGGATATCAATTTTTATTCCCATCGCACATCAGGGAGATATAGGTAAATGGAACGTATATATATACATGTATATGTATAAGAGGGTGAATGGAAAAATAGTTATGGAAAAGTGGTTAATATTAACGGGAATACAGATACACCCCTCCATCGATCTTAACTTCAGGGTCGCATATCTCAATGCTCCCACAGGAGATTGCAAACAAACGAAAAAAAAATATAAGCTTTAAATATATTTTTTGTTGTTGTTGTGGTTTACCTGTTTGTATAATTATTATATCTTTTTCACAGACTGGCTGTGTTGTATGATAATAATAATAATAAATATTCGTAGATATGGAAATCCTTCAAAACCGCAAAAGGATAATTCCTTGTAAAAAAAAAGAAAACCTTTCTACAAAGGTCTTCGAATAGGCAAGGTATTTGGTGAGGCACTCAGCACTTTCACTTTGTTTCGCTTCGAATGGCTGCCCTCACATGAGAGGAGAGTGTATCTTTTCTTCGGTATAACTTTCCCTGCAATTTATTCAAATTTAATAAAGACACGGGAATTTGGCCATAATATGGATAAAACTCACTGACCCATTTCATTTGTCTTCATATTTTGTAAAATATGCAGATAACTATGGTGACCATATTGGGTTTTTTTTTTTGAGTCTCCTATTGAAGTTTTACTGGATTCTAATGGGCATATACATCTGTCCCGATAATCCCCAAAATTTCTTCAGATATTTTTTCGAATGTTTAGAACAATCAAACGCCAAGGCCTTTCGTCTATTCGGGGCCATTAATACTCAATCGATATTTTTTTCAACTCTTGGTGATCGGAAAAGCATTTATTCAAGCAACTAAAGGTTGAAAAATTCTCCGGAAATATATTTAAAGAACGATTTTTCTTTTCATTTAATAGTGTTTTGAACAGCTAAATCTTTGTTGCGAATGCATGAAATTTATATTTGAGGTTTTCAATTTTTTTCTACGCATTTATTTTTATAAGCACTAGCCAAATATTTTCCAAAAAAAAGATGTTTTTTCTGCAACGTTTTTTTTTCAGTTATTAAAATGTATCCTTCAGATAACATGTTTATTCCTAATTTGTTTTTGTTAGAAGTTTTTGAATTGGAATAATTAAATATCATTTTTTCTTTTTAATATTAAATTTAAGGTTTAAGTTTTGGAAACCTGAAATGTGGAAATCGATCCTTTCAATCATGCTTAATAATCAAAGGCATATGTAATTAAAGGAACAAATTCGTCAAAACCACAACATAAGTATATTTGTCTACTTTTTCCTTAGATTTGCATAACTTTAATATTAATAAGAATTAAAATAAAAAAGTAAAGTGAATTAAGAAAAAAAAAATTAATTTTTTTCAAAATCATTTTATTTCTTTTTGGAAAATTCACTTCACTTTTTTGTTTCAGTTCTAACGAATATTTAATTAATGCACGTCTGTGAAAAAAGTTAGCTAATTTAAATGCAATATTCTAGTTCTAAAAAAAATATATCTCCATCAGCTACTTCCCTTTTTTGATGTTTTGAAATTTTGATATTTTTGAGTTGCTACCCCCAACACACAGTTCAATATTCAGCTTTGCTGGGTGCTGGGCAATACAGACATTCCAGGAAATTGCAAAGCCGACGAACTTGCAAAAAGAGGAACAACTTTACCTCTGCTGGCTAACAAAGCTAGTGTGGGTATGCCTTTGGCTACATGTATAGAGAGAATAAACTACAGGTGTAATAACATCACCACCTGTTTAGCGACAAAACGAATTTGACCTAAACTCAGTGCCAAACGCTTTAAACAATTGATCTCCCTGAGTAGTTTGCATATTAACTACGTTATAGGAGTCCTGACTGGACACTGCTTAATAGGTAGACACGCACTTCAACTTGGGGCCCCTGCAAATGATTTTTGGGGGAGTTGCAGGGACGAAGAGGAAGAAGAGACAATCTCTCATCTTCTTTGCACCTGTCGGGCTCTGTCACAAAGACGAAAACTCCACCTTGGAGACTTCTTCTTCAATGACCCCGGCGGCGATCTTGCAAACTCCGACATCACTTGTTTCCTACGTTTTATTCGAAGCTCTAATTGGTTTAAAGAGGGAGGTTGATCCACTGATCCATGTGGTATATCACAACGGACCAAATTTTATATAGGAGTTGCAGGGACGAAGAGGAAGAAGAGACAATCTCTCATCTTCTTTGCACCTGTCGGGCTCTGTCACAAAGACGAAAACTCCACCTTGGAGACTTCTTCTTCAATGACCCCGGCGGCGATCTTGCAAACTCCGACATCACTTGTTTCCTACGTTTTATTCGAAGCTCTAATTGGTTTAAAGAGGGAGGTTGATCCACTGATCCATGTGGTATATCACAACGGACCAAATTTTATATAGGAATGCAGCTCTTAAATATTTCTTCATAAATTGCAAGGAACTTTTTTTCCAAAACAAGTAGATTTTTGGATAGCAAACGACATTATTTCATATACCCCTTGACATATGCAACAAAATAAGACTTTTTCATTCGAAATGCAAATAAAATTTTTAAAGTGACGTAAGATTTTAAATCGATTTTCTGATAAATGTTTTTTTCGGTTATTGGCAGTTTGCCAATTTTTCCAAGTTTAGGTTGAAATTCAGCACAACCAAAACGTCCGAAAAAATTAAATTGGGTTTCTTTTTCCAAAAACCTTGAACTTAATGTTCCAAGGAAAATGCTGGAGAAAATCTTGAAAACAAATGAAAAATAATTCAATTCAAATAGTATGAAACATTTAAAATAACGATGAAATATTTTTTTTCAAAACTCAGAATTTGGCTTAAAACGGCCTTTGAAAAAAAGTTTAATTTTAATATTCAATCCAAAAACAATTAAGTAAAGTATGAAAATAAAATTTAATATTTTAAAAAATTTGAAAATATAAAAAATTTAATTTTTTTTATTTCTAAATTTACTATATGGTCACCATTCAAGAGAATGTGTGCCATCAGGGCCAAGGATATACGAACAAGTCTATAATGTATTTTTACTATTTGTTAGAATTATAGAACGATCCTGGCCTTTTTTTTTTGTTGCCATTTATTATTTCTTAAACTTCAAAATTCATACACATGACTGCAACCAAAATGGGGTACATGAACTAGGTACAAGGATAGCTTTGAGTAGAGAGCTTGGATATTATGGTTGATTGTCAGGGTATCTCTACCCCCCCCCCCCCTTCTATCTAAAGTAATATAGATTCAAACGTTCTAATAAAAATATTGTTGGGTTGTCGCTTGGCCTATTACCAACCATTCCGTATAATAATGGTTGAGTAAATCCTTTGAGGTTGTAGGATGGGAAGGGGTTGGTATTGGTTGGGTAGTGGTGACGATCCAACGGGCGAGGCGCTCCTTGAGTTGAGTATCGGTTTCTTTATTGAAAGGGTGGTTGGAAAAGAAAAAAAAAAATTGAAAAAGAAAAAAAAATTATAAATCCTCAAAGGTCTAAGGGATTGGAGATTAATAACAATTTTTTCATCATGACTGAACCAGTCCTCTGTTTATTCTTTTACAAGGATGAGGAGAGGGGGTAGGCAAGGTATACCTACATTATATAGGGAAAATATTGTTTTGCCGTACATAAAATTCCCTCAGGGTGAACATTACGACAACAACCGACCGAGGCGACGCGACGCGACGTTGGAAGTTACTCTATATGGGTAAAGTGATGGTTGGTCTCGGGTTTCTTTGTTGTTTGATATGTGATAACCTTCGTGCGAGTCATAAGTTTATTCGAGCGTATTGAGTGGGTTTACAATTGGACAATTGGTTTGACATTTTTTTTTTTTTGTAATTTCTACTTGCCGTCTGAATTTAGGTATATGTATATCGAGGCTATCAAAGGCAGTGTAACCCTTTTTAACAGGCTTCAGGTAGGAAAACAATTTTGTACAAAAGGTTTAGGTAAGTATGAGGAGATCCATGTTTTTTAGGTTTTATATTCGCAGCTACATAATTTAGCTCAGTGTTTTGGATGAATAGGAAATATGGCTTTAACTATTTTATTTTTTTTTTCTATGTAGATGTGTTTTTTTTCTTAAATTTCTTTAAGAAATTTTCGAAATTGGCTCCTCGCAGCTAAACCGGAGGGATTAGACCACCCTCCCGTATTATTTTTTTTCTTGTCTCAACCCAACCTACACGACCTAACATTTTGGGGCTCTGCTCATGACCCACCCTGTATATTATAGATAATTTAAAGTCTTATTTAAGGCTAATCTAGAATAATATCCCCAAGGAATATTTACTGAGGACACTATCAGGGGCTTCAAATCGACATGTTCCTATCTCTCGATTTTTACACCGTATGTCGATTTGAAACCGTTGGGTTACATAGAGGAGCTATGTATGTAGCCTAGTTTTGGCATCCCTGGAAAATTTTTCCGTTTGTACAGGATGACTATAGAGAGTATGGGTCGTCAAAAAAAAGATTTTCAGCAAGATGATGCACTTTCATGCGACTTCTTCAATATCGTTCTAGAAAAAATATTACAAAACTTCTACATCAACACAAGAGGTAAAATCTTTCAACAGCGGTCAATGAGGCCAACACCATAAAAAAGGACATTCAATACCCATAGCCAGTTATTACTTTGTGGTAGTTAGGGACTTTGTCTTCTTAGGTCCCGCTAATAAATCAGACAGCGCTAAAATAAAATGAAGAATAGCTCTTGCCAATTGCTGTTTCTTTGAACTAGGAAGGAAATTTAGTAGCAAAGTCCTCCCTCCAACAAGTGAAGTGTCCCAGAGGGCATGGATCTTGTCAAAAGTAGTTGAGAACGCTTTAGGATGCTTCGGATGATTTTTGGTTACATTTGCCTAGACTGAAAGTGGAGGAGAAGATATAACCATGATCTGTACGGGCTGTACAGGGACACTGACCTGTAAAGTATTGGGGTCAAATATTCGACAAAGCCGAAAGACTTGACGTACGCTCAGTAGTGGAAGACGGCGACTCAGAAGGTGCGCGAAGGTAGAAAAGAACCTCAAACATCTTGGTGAAAACAACTGGAGGCAGCCGTAAGGAATGAGCTGACTGGAGACGCATGTTGGCTGAGGCCCTAGTACCGACTCGGACGACTCGGACAGTAGCGCCACCTTAAGAAAGGAAGTAAGTGAGATAATATGAAGACCTTATTTATTGCTACTATTTTTTTTTTGTTAGGTAATGTTAATTTCGTCACTCAATCACGTCTCTATATCTCTATATGAAGAGTCCAGAACTGCAGAGAAAGAACTTTCAAGTCTAGTTTGCATCCTCCCACATTATGATAATAGATGAAGATAGCATAAGAATAAGTACGTCATCAAGAACATCAACTGCAGGAGCATCAGCAACAGCAATCAGAACCAACAATAACTACATAATCAGCAGCAGAAACGTCAATATCATCATAAACCTGAATAACAAGAACAGCATCATCCTCATAAGTAACAGCATCAATATCTTCAATAACAGCAATATCAAAAACAGTTTGTGTACTTCAGAGAATTATTTGGTGTTTTCATTAGCATTGTTCGCTTTTCAGTTTTTAAATTTTGAATAAAATCTCTTACAGCAACATCACCTGCAGGCCAAGTTGTGAAACTAGCAGTTTACAAGAGCGTAGAAATTTCGAGCCCATATGAATGATTCTATCGATATAATGTAACAATTTCACTTTTTTTCTTATCTGCTCTTCAAGTCCTAACGCTCACCTAGGTTTTATGACGTCTATAAAAAAAAAAAGTAGACAAACAAAATCCAACGAATAAAGAATTTTCTAAAGCTCACGTTGCAAAAACATGTTTTTTTTAAATATAAAAAACTACGTGAGGCAAGGATGTTTAGCGTCAAAATTGTTTACGAATCGCCTGCTTCTTCTGGTTGTCATAAACTATTATATGTACGTTTTCTTCATTGAAAGCAAAAATACCATATTTCAACAAAATCCAGGAAGTGTAAATATATTACTTAAATAAAACTAAATAAACGCTATCAACTGTCAATAATAGCTAATTTGAAGAAAAGAAAACAAACAAAAAAAGAAGAGAATAGAAAACGTATTTTTACGACTTGCTCATAAAAACACACATACGAGCATACGAATACGAACTAGAATATTTCTTCATCCTTGTTTGATCGTAAACTTTTTTTCTATTGTTCAAGGTGGTAATAATCGTATAAATCATCATTTCAATTACATAAAACCCCACGTTTGGCATTTTTTTGTTCTACATAATATAAACCCGCGCACATCACCTACACATATCAGGAACCGTCACCGGCATCGATGGGAAATGGTGGCTTCTCTTCTATCAGTTTGATGCCTATATAGAAACACCCTTCCTTACTCAACGAAACTATTCAAAAGGATAAAATTCTCCATGCTGCTCAAACAAACACATGACACTCTGGCTGCCTAACCAAAAGTGACGAGAGGTACTCGACAAGGAATAAATGATTCTCTGAAACCCATAAAATTTGTTGATTTAGCAAACGCGCTTTTTCCAACGACATCAACAACGCTGACGTTCCCCAATCGTGTGTGTACTGTGTAGGGTGTAGGTCCTTTTTTTTTTGCAGAACTAGTGTGACAATTGCAAATACCGCCAAACACTACCCTTGGCACCCCCAAAAAAAACAGCAGGAGACATTATCTACGTACACACAGGAGACGGGACACGCCATAAGGCAGGTTGAGTTAGTGCGAGGCAAGTTCAAACATAGCAGAGATTCCAAACTCGTGTCATCATTTCGGCAAAAATGAAGGCACTCACACACGTAATGTGTGAAGGCGAAAATTCCGATTCCAATTGCGATTCCTATCCTCTATCAGTCATCGTTTGTGTCCTTATCCCGCGGGCTCTCTTGTTGGAATAGTTGAAATGTTGAATGATATCTGATTGCCACATTTCTCTATTGTTTGAATCAATGTGTTTGCGTTAGCAGAAAATTCTTTCAAAAATATAAGGGATTGGTATTTTGTTTGTATAGAACACCAATAGAATTTGTATATCTAAAAAAAAACAGTAAAATTGTACCGAAATCTCCCTCGTTAAAGTTTTTTTTTTTTTAAGCTGAAATTCTTATTTTTTATCAATGGCTCTTTGAAGCCTTTGTGAAACAATTTTATAACTGACAATCTAAAAAAAAAATCGAAAGATAAAGCTTCTGGAAAAAAAATTGTTAGGAGGAACACCTTTTGTGGATATGTAAAGTATTCGAAAAACGAAATTGATGATTTTTTGCGAATACGTATGTCGTTTTTTTTTTTATTAAAGGTAGGTTTTTTTAAACTTTTTTACTAGTCATTAGCAGAAGGTGCCCGTGATTTTTTTTACCGTTAACTTACTTTTTGGGGGCATTTCAATTCTCACGCTTCTCCGTTGCTAGACTTGTTCAGTCGCTGTTACAAGCATTTTGTTATACCAATTATTGTCAAACAGAAGTGTACATATTTTTATATTTTTTAAAAACAAAAACGCCAAAAAAATGTTGGAAAAATAAAAAATTTTGTCGATAAAAATTTTTGTCTACAAATCTACAAATTTTTTTCTAAAAATAAAGTTTGTCAAAAAACATGCCACAAATTACTACGAAATATGGTTGAATAGTTTTTTGAACCACGAGAATAAAAATTGGTCAATTGATGGCCGAAGAAAAAAATGGTTATAGGTGGCGCCCAACGTGGTACCTGAATTCGTTCGAATTAAGAACTTTTTGAAGGGAAGTTTGGTCAGAATTTAGCAGTGAACATACTGCGGACACGTAGTGTATTTTGGACAGTGGAAATATTTTGAAACACCTATGAAAATATTTTGATGTTCTTTTGTTGGTATCTGTTGATATATTGGGTGGGTTAAATCCTCCGGAGAGCCAGAAACATCATGGTCTCTCCCCTCCTATATGAATCACACCCTTCTAACGGAACGAATTCGGGTCTCATTTATACATTAATGAACTAACTTTTTTTTATCCTTTCTTTGGCATGAAGTTTTAAAGACAATCCAGTGCTGCGGTAGCAAGAACCCTTCGCCGACGATCTAGTTTGTGCTAATGCAAGCATGCCAAGCAGCCGTAGCCTGGAAACCCTCTCTTCCTTGCTGCCCGGATCAGCCTCAAGACTCCTGTAGGCATAGGGTTGTAACGGTGGTATAGGGAGGAGAGGTCAGATTCTCAGATTTGACTAGTGCCCTGCTATTTATTTATACCTCTACTTGGTAAGCGCTAGCCTCCAGTTTGGGAATCCAGCCGACAACACCTCGGTTTTTTTTACAACTGTAAATAAATACTATTTTGATGGATGTGAGCAAACATTTCGTTGCCCCTTCCAAATATTTCTGCAAAAAAAAACATAGCTTGATGTCTATTTCTTCATCATTTTACGACTTTTATGTTGTAGATTAGAAGTTAATAGTTAGTACTTTATAAGTTATTAGTATTTTATATACGACTTAACGGTACTTCTGAATATTCAAATTTTGACCAAAAATTGTGTAGTTTTTTAAAATCATCCCTGAAGATTTCACGTTGACGTCATCACGTGAGTTATGTGTCAATTAATACGTTTCTTATAATTTTTATCGTATTAAATTCACACAAACAATTCAAGACATTCATTTTTCCACACATTTTTGCAAACCATCATAATCCAGAAAATCGTTAATTTTCTTGTTGTCAATGGATAAAGAATTTTTTTTTATTTTACTTTTTTTTCTCCCCCAAAACATTGATGCCAATATATTTCAAATATGTATACCTCAAAAATCTATACCCTGCTCAAATTCTGAATCTTTAAGAATTCATTCCTCTGTAGTCAAAATGCCCGCACGAAGGCAATCATAAGTGATTAATGATGGCAATAATAATGATGACAATGCTTAAACTCCTTAATCGCAGTTTAAGGGCTATTCAAGTTTTACAAACCCGAAATTCATTCGGCAAACATAATTGACAAAAAAAAAAAGAATGAAAACGAGAAGTAATATTTGCAAATCATTATGGCTCTACGCTCCACCACCTTCCAACACCCTCCTGCTCCTACATATTATATTTTGAAGAAAAACGAGGATATCTGTAGAAGTTTTTAAGAACCCAGAGCCAGCATTCGAACGAACATCAATGATAGTCATCGTTTTCTTTTTCTTCACAGTAAACTTAGGTAGAGTTTGGAATGTAGGTATGTATATGTAGGTACCTACTGAAAGGTGATTTGGGTTTCGTAAAGCGGCCCTGTCAATTGAATTTTCTGCCAGTAAATTAATCTTTGATGAGATGTCGGGAATAAGCCAGCCGAAGATGGGTAAACGAAAAGTTAACCCACTTAACATGAACAAAGAAGCATTTTCGTGTCTTTTCAAACAACTTTTTCTGAGTGTGTGAAAAATGTATAGCTACGAGTATACCTCCATTATCCAGACAAAAATAAAAACAATAAAACTTTAGAACTTTTTTTTATTAAATATTAAAACGACACGAAGGTATGAAGCTGAACCTGGTTACGAAGTTGGTAATGAATTAACTAGTTCAGTATTGAAAATTTAATAGAACGCTGCCCCAAAAAAAATTCTGGGCCGATTAAAAAAAATAGTTTTGCCTTGCCGTTCTTTAATCTGAATTATTGAGAAAAACATATTAAAGCTTGCGTAATAAACTAATAGTCTGGATTGCTCTCCGACATCACTGCATGCAGACCTGAAACAATTCAAATTCGGGTGGCCTGTGGACTTTTTATGAGGTAGACCCTGCGAGCCTTAGAAGTGGTGTCTTAGGATAGATTGTGAGATTTGTGAATCATGTAAATGAAGATGCAGTTTTAAGCAACTTAGTCAATCAGCATACATATTGACTGATGGGAGGAAATTTCAATTCCCGTAGGCTTGTTTGACACAACAGCATCAGAGACTGGTAAAAACTTGGTGAACTGATTAGATGATAACTTTGTGCAAGTCTCCACCAAAGACATTTCCTCCTCGGAAGACTTCTTTTTAGTAATTTCTAATTTCATCAACATCGTTTCTGAGCTGCAGATTTACTCGTGCCGGATCCTGTCTGGTGATCTAAAGACTACAGTTCCTAGAACCGAATGGATATTGAACGATTTCAAAGCTAAATGGAGGAGATGATAATGTTGCCCGATGCTAATAGAAACTTCTCTAACGAAGGAAGGAACCAGCCAACAATGCAATGGAACCAACCATAAATAACGCCTTGAACGAGCAGAATAGACCAAAAACTTCGAGTGACAAAGCGAAAGCATTTTGCCGACTACTTCTAGGAAAATTTTGTGCAGCACCCACCCAATGATCAAGAATTCATAGTTGTCGTTGAGTCAACAATATAAAAGCTACAGCAGGTGGAAACTGGGACTACCATCTTCAATGACTATAATCTTGCCACTTAACCGACAAGTTTGAAGTAATACTAGTCCCGAAGAAATTGATGAGCTGATCTATTGAATAATTATATGATTTGCGCCAAATCTTTATAACAGCTTAATCTAACCCCAAGAGTGAAATAATATATGAGACATCTCATATGAGTTAACTCAGCCAAATCCGATTTGGCTTGCTTCAGAAGACCTGCAGGACAACCAACGACGCTCACATTCAGCCACACGCTGTCATTATATCATCTTCAATTTATCTCTGTATAAACTTTTTTGAAAGATTAGTTTTCTAAAGAAAAATCCTGAGCACTGGACTTCACTTTGACCGCCAACGATGGAAACATCTAACCATAGTTTCTACGAGGTATTAGGAAGCGTGCCACTGGACAAATATATGATCACTGCTGCAAAAATAGTTGATGAGCAACCTGAGCAATCTGAGCAACTATTATCAATGACGAGAGATACCCCGTGGCACGATTTCTAGATGTGACAGTACTTCTGGGTGAAGAATTATTCCACTCAATGATGAAAAGGCTGTCAAATTCTACGAGGACGATTACCGTGTCACCTATTCCCACCAACCCACCAGAAAGATAAACGGTAGTGAAGAACCCGAGATGATTTCAAATTGTAAATATTTCTATTCAATAAAAAAGTTAAACAGAAGTTTGGATTGCTCTTGGAGGTCGGAACAAAATTACACTTATAGTTAGGAGCAACTAAAATGAATTGTATTATTTTTTTCTTCCTTATTGCTATCCATTTAAATTACCAGAAATGAGCTTGTTTTTTGGGGGTATCTATAGTTTGAAATGAATCATGGACATAAACCAATAATCCAATTTCGGCTGATTAACGCCATTTAACTAGATCCGCTAAAAGTTTTTCCCAGAAACTTAACCCTCTGTTGATCAAATTTCCTCGAACTCTGTTTGTGAATCAGAATCATATTTACTCGCATAAAAGTGGATATATGTACGTCACGAATTTCAACTTTTCCATGTCCATACAATAACTTACAGACATTATTTTCTTAAGAGCCTAGCCTTGTTAATTAGGGTTCCCATATCCTTATTGATATGCAAACAACCAAACAACACACAAAATCTACTAAAGAGAACAATAACAACAAAATCCACCAAATTTAATAGAAATTTAACTCTAAAACTAATAACAAATTCTAGATGAATACAAAAACGCTCTCGCATTTACCTTGACCCCCAGCACTTAAAAAAAAACAAACAAGGACTTTCTGAACCTCTTTTCTTCTATATTACATACCACTTCTCTTCTTATCAGCATCTAAAATTAGCTTTGAGCTAGGAGTGGCTCAGCGGCGCACAGCGCGGCGGCGGCGGTGGAGGAATCGTCGTCGTCAGCATAGTCGTCGAAGTTGGGTTAAATTTAATCTGACAAACACTCTCGTTAAAATTTACAACTCTTCGTCAAATTCATAAATAAAGATAACATTAGCATAATTAGTTCATTTCGTTAGGAAGAATAATTCGTTTCGTTTTTTTTTTTTTTGCTTCTTATTTTATTTTATATATAATTTTCCTTTGTAATTCCTTCATGTTTGGCATAGATTTGGTTTTACTCCTGTCGTCTCGTAGAAATGTGAAAAGTTCGTGCAAAATGGTCATAAAAATAAACAATAAGAACAAAAAAAAATAAACTTGCTATGACTTCAACTTTGATAAACAAAATAATCTATAGAGAGAAAAAAAAAATTCCAGGAGAACAACGAATTATCAGGCCCTTGAATTTGCGTCGTTAACCGAGCCCCAATTCCTCAAACTATATATTATTTTGTTTTTTACCTATGGAATAGCAAAGTTCTGTTGAAATAGGACAAACATTTAAAATGGCTCTATAGTTTAGCCGCGGAATTTATACGAATGTCATTGCTTCCTAATAATTGAAAAACAAAACTTTTCTGAGACATAGATTGGATGATGGACTGATGTCCGGAATGACACGGTTCAATTTCCACTAGGTGATTCGGACAACACCATTTTTCACCATTTTTGAATTATTGAAACTTTTTTGCGGAACTTTAACTTTGAAGGTAAAATTTTAGCAAAATCGTCATGAAATTCTGTGACGTTGACATTTGATTTTTCTATAATCAATATTGATACTGGGAAATTATTTTCGGGAATACTGGGAAATTATTTGCTATTTATAATCCTACAGTTTTAATTTTTTTTCTTTCGAAATACCTTATGCAATTCTAAGAGTCTTACTAATTTGACTTTTTTTTGCTAACTTCTCTTGGTATGGAGATATATCACATAGTTGAAAACATTATAGAAAGATTAAGTTGGAACTTAATTTTATATGTCAAATTATGATTTTAGAATTTGTTTTTGAGTAGAGGAATTTTTTGAAATCTTACATTTTTTTAAAGTGTTTTTTTTTGTCACATATTTAATGTTGGTATTTTGAGTGTGGGGAAACGATATTTTCCACATTCTACCTTGAATAACATTTTACGAAAGTCAGGGGCCTATAACACAATACATAAAGTGCTTGTTGAAAAGGTGAAATTCAACAACTTTTTGTGTAACATGGGTTCAATTTGTTCAATTTGTGTAATTGGGTTCAAGAGTAAACTGATGAGCATTCCTGGAAGCGCGAGTATGACGGTTGAATCGTTTAAGGGGAGGAATGCAACTGGCTATTTCATTTGAGCACTTAGGTACTGTAAGTAACGATAAAAGAGTGAGCGACAGGAAACGTTATGCCGGTGTTCGAGTGACGTAAAGGTATCGATGATGTTCCTGTCTCCGATCATTTTGAAGGCTCGTCTTTGTATACTGTCCAAGAGGCTTAAGTAAGTTGCTGGAGCACTAGCCCCGAGATGGCAGTTATACTAACGTTTTGGACGTATGTATATAAGTTTTATAGATAATAGCCAGATCAGAAGGAGAAAAGAATTTCTTGCATCTCCAAAAGAAACTTTAACATCTTGAACCCCATTGTGTGCCCGAAGAAGTTGTTAATCACCTTATTGAAAGTCTTTCCCACAAAAATAACGTTTCCCCACTAATGAAAGTAAGGCACTTATTGTAAGGCAGAACATACTGATAGCTTTGCATTGGTTCAGCACTGCATCTCAATACCATGTAATAGGTGATGTTCACGGTGGTGTTCACAAAATGGAAGTTGACCGATGTCTACATGGAGTCACATTTGCAATAAATGAAATTGAATTTCAGAAACAAGTTTGTTGGTTGATCAATTTTTTCCTGCAGGAACTGTGTTCAAACTTACGGACAACGAAAATATCTTCTGACTTTTATCACTTTTTGCTATTTTAGTCAATGAATCGGAGAAAGTGTTAAACAAAATGTGTTTGTTTTTCCTGATTTCGGACAAAATGCTTATTTTGTTTCTTCGGAAATCTTACGACTCATTTTGGTAGCTTGACTTGTTAAACCGATTCAACAAGTAAAGGGAATTTTTTCGACAATTGTTATAATTATTTTGTACAGAAGTAATTTCAATTTAAATATTCACTTCAAAATTTTCCGTAATGTGGTTAAAGTAAGACAGAAAAAAATGTAATTGAAAAAAAAATATGTAAATAAAAATACAAACATTTTAACGCTTCTAGTTGTCAGAGGAAGTCTTCACTTTTTGTATTGGACCAAATAGAGAATGATTAATTAAGCTGGTACTGTCACGTAAATGATGCGCATGAATCTCAGCTGAAAAGGCATTCAAAGTTCAAAAGTTGGTGGATCAAAACCAATTCAAATACCAGCGTCGGTGTTTTCTGAGGGCAAACTGGGAGACCTTCACAAATGTTGCCCTAAAGTGAAGCAGAAAAATTTCTTCTGTGGCTTTGCGCCTATACTAGATAAAAGAACTGGGTGCGTATTTGAACTAAGCTATTTACTTTAAATTAATAATGTTCTATAGTAGATTCCCACTAAAATATTTGTCTGTAAGCAAATACATATTTTTTATTTTGTCTGCAAAGTCCAAAATTTGAAAATTTGAAAAAATTATTTTACATCACCTACTTTATTGTTTTGGGTTTTTTTTTGGCATTTCTTCCCTTAAAAAAATATAATGGCTTGAATTTCTCTGAACACATGGGGTGTAAAAACTTTTCAATTTTAAAAATTTTCTTACAAATTTCAAGCAAAACACAAAAGGCTGTTTAAGTTCTAAAATTTGCTCTACATTCCCTTCTTCAATCAAGAATGAATTCCGTTTGCTATTTCAAGCACCTGTCGTCGTTTTTTTTTTTTAAAGAAAGTAAATCGTTCGATTCACTTTTTTCCTGGTTTCATTTTTACTTGAGATAAAGGTATGTATATACAATAGGGCAAGTTTTGGATTCGCAAAAAAAATCCAACTTGAGATTTTGATTAAACTTGAAATTACTATGATAGGAAAGTGGAAAAAGGTGTGTCTCAATTCTGACTGTCTGTCTGTTGAGTTGCAGCCTAAACGGGTGAATGGATTTTCTTGAATTTAGGTATCTACCTATTTCTTGATTTTTTTAAGGCCAAGAATAACGGTACTTACCGAAAATAAAAAAATATTTAATTTAAATATAATGTTGTTTCACTTTAAATGAAAAAGAAAAAATTCCAAGTCTGGGAGGTACCGTTACCTCCAATAGAATCATTTTATTTTGATTTTCGATTTCCTCAAAAGGTTCTGTGTGTGATTAAAATTTTAATGAAAAAAATTAATTTACATAAGTATTTCTAATTCTTAAGTTTTCAAAAACTTTTTTTTTCGAGTTTTGAAAAATAAAATTGAAATTTAATATAAAATGGTTTTTTATCATAAGAATCATTAAAAATTCGAACAAAAATTAATTTTAGTTTCAAAAATATCAAATTTTAGAAAACCGTTTTTAAAAAACATTTCAAGTTTCTCAAAAACGGCATCGACAATTCTGATATTTTTTTAGTGCATTGACATTAGTACGGTTTATCATAATTCATAAGACACTAGAACGTTTACCTTAATATTTGTCAAGAAATGAGACATAAGCTAGTTTACCATAACAGTGAGTACCTGCGACACCGTTGGGTATTTTATTTATTTCGGCAATAGAATCGCATGTTGGAAAATGGGGCAGGTTTGTATATAGAAAAAGTTTTAACATTTTCAATCGGCAAGGTATTCCCAGGAATAATGAAAAGCAAATAATATTCATAGAAAGCGAAGAACTTTGGGTTTACATTATTTTATTTTTTTTTTTTTTACATTTTCGTACAAATTTATGGTGAATTGACTTGATGCAGCGGCGCGGTGACCGAGACGATTAAACAATTTTTTTTTTATTGAAGTTAACCAAAAAAAAAGTTCAAATATGCGAAAAATTTCAAGGTAGGTGCTAGTAAAAAAAGTATATACCTACGTGTACAGTGTATATACTTGTTATGTGAATTTAAGAAATGCCTTTAAGATTTTATGCTGTTGACTTTGAATCACGTGAAATAGTTTAGTTTTTGTTGAGATTTCAAAATAGTTAACTGAATATAATAAAGTGGGTTTTTTCAGAGGTATAGAACTTTGAAATTTAATTCAAAGATAATTTTTTTGAATTGACATAAAATTGACATTATTCGAAAGATAATCTTTTGGACCACAATTGGCTCGGACGTAATTTAATCTGGAAATCCAATTTTCAATCACTTTTCCCAAAATTTGTGGCCGGTTATCGGCAGTAACACGGCAAATTTTGTCCTCCAAGTGGTGGATCGTTTTGGGCTCATCGGCGTTGACTAGCGACTTCAGATATCCCCACAAAAAATAGTCTAGTAGCGTTAAATCTCTCGAAGAGCCCATTCACGGGTCCGAAAAGTGAAACTATGCGGTTACCAAACGTTTCCTTTAATAAATCAATTGTGGCACAAGATGTGTGACATGTTGCGTATAGTCTTGTTGAAACCACAGTTACTTCACATCATGGTTGTTCAATTGAGGAACGAAAAAGTCAGCAATCATGGATCATTGGCGGTCACCATTGACGGCAAGTTTACACAAAATTCTCTTAAGAAAATCGGGATCGTGATAAATTTGCACAGTTTGGAACCGTTGTTTAGGCGTCAGTCTATTCATGTCGAAATGCCTTGCCAAACTAAAGACTAGTCAGTCACTCAACAGGTGCTAAAATGGTTGCCAGTTAAAAAAGTGTTGCCATCTTAACGTTCTATAACTCATTTTGGGTTTTTTACTGTTCACTTTGTGAAGTCAAATCCTTGGTAAATAGGGAAGTTGAATTTGAGATTCAACACCGCATAAAAAGAAATTAGCAGTTTTTTTTTGCCGTTTTGCAGTTTTTTGTCACCTAGTCAAGTTATAGTGTTGAAAAGTCTATAAAAGCAATTTGTTGGAAATTTTATTTAGAAAAAATATCTCAATAATCAATATTTGTTGTGAATTACAAATAACCTTAGCCTTATTGAAGTCCGTTAATACCTTTTAATAAATCAAATAAAAAAAAAACCTTAAACTAAATTCTGAGGTTCATAGAATATATTTTTATCTTCTTTCGATTTATCCTTCGTCCTTCGTGTGAATTTGTTTCCACTTTATTTCCTGATAATAATGACTTCATTACCGAAGCACGCGGCAAGTGAATCGATTACATTCTGTTTGTTTTTCTTCTAATTGGAGGTGGAGAGGTAGGAGAAGATTGTAAGGTAAAGCAGAAGATACCAGAGAGTATTCGTATAACGAAATTCTCACTCTATTTATAGGAACTCGTGTACCTTACTTAACACAAGTTGGAAATGACGTTTTTTTTTTAAACTGTTATTTGCCCCCCCTATAGCGGTGGCAAAAATAGAGCAATGGAGACCACCCGTCATGGTGTCGTTGTCCTTCTCTTTATAACGGTGGTTGCAAAAGCAGAGATTTTAATTTTTAAATATACTTAGAAGAACAAAACTGCTGCTTGCGGTATTGCTGTGGCGTATCCCGGATCCCGGAAGACTATGCGAAAGTCTGAGAGGTGAGTAAAAGGTTTATCTTCTACAAAGGATAAGAATCATTTGGGGGGGGGGGGGAAGTGATTATAAACGTTTTAACTGCTCGCTCATGAAACCTTTAATGTCTCTCCCGGTTGTTGAAGTCCATAGAATTTAATATCTATATAAATTATGGAGTGAGACAAATTTTAATAAACTTGTGTAGAGTGTGGATATAACTCCGTTTATAAGTGCAAATAAAAATATGATGGCTGTACTTTAAGAAAACTTACTGTGGCATTCTTATAAAATAAACTTTTGAGTTAATAAATTAGGTATGTTCAATAAACGTTTTCAATGTCATTTAAATAAAATCAAAATATGTACATTCATTTAAATTGTCCATAAAAACAAGACCAAGGTAAATAATATGTTTGTTCAGTGAAGCTGTTCAGAACAGTTTGGAACAGTTTAGAACAGCAAATTACAACTTTTTGCTGTTCAGTGAGAAATTTTCTGCTCCAAATTGCTCTGATTTGCTGTTTAGTGAGTCTGTCTAGAACAGTTTGGAACAGGTTAGAACAAAATTTCTTGCACTTGCTTTTTAGTCAGAGTAGACTAGAACAGATTCATGAAAACTGTCAGAATCAGTGTAGGTAATATTTTGTTTCATCTGTCACGTGACTGACTGTTCTAACTTGTCTGACATTTCTCATGTAAACTGTTCTGCTCTATTCAGCTCTGTTCTGCTCTGCTCTGAACTTTTCTACATTGAACAAACCTAATATTAATAATAGAGTTTTTGAAAGCGCACACTATGCTTTCGTAAATATTAACAAGCTTGTTTAACTAATGACTAAAAAAAACGATTGCTTTTATAAAATGTTGCTTATTTTAAAGTAATCATCACCTAGATGAAAGTTCCATTTTCATTTCATTTATCGGCAGTAATATTTATTTGATTTTCGTCTATTGACACCCTGCCTGACTATTTTCGAATGTATGGAAATACGAGTATGTTTTGTTCAATATAAAGAAATACCACATTATTATCTAGTTATAAAGACAACTTACTCTTTAGTCTAAGTTAGGCAGCTATTAGACTAGTAAACAATTAACAAGGGTTTTGAACACATTTTTCTAAGGTAGACAGTTTCCTAAAGTAAGACAACGTCTTCTTCACATGTTTAAGAGTCAAAGTTCTTTGATTGTCTTTTTTCTTCTTCTTCTTCTTAAAGACATTTCGATAATGATTTCGGAATTAGCTGACTATCTGCAGGTATTAACGCCTCTTTTTGTTCTTCTGAAGAAGCTGTTTTGCCGGCCTTTTTCAAGGCATATTCTATTGAAAATTGTTATATTGAAGATATATAGATCCTCGGACTTATTATGTGAGTTAGTTTCCCCTTACAGGGCAAGGACCTCTTCTGTAGGGTTCCTGGAGATGCATTTCTGTTCTTTCCAACTCTTCCCAGCTGTGCTTGTGACTTTATGATTATTCTTCGCCAAGTTCTACTTGGTCAGCTCGTATGCCTAACAGCTTGAGATAGTTCCATTGAATCGCTTGACTCGAAATGCACTAATTACCCTTTCAAAGCGTATGACCGATTCAAATCTACTTACGTCTTCGTATGATAGAGTGTATGGGTTTCTGACTTCTTCTCGCATGAAGTTCATCATTCGAAATACCATTTGGCCAGAAAATCGTCAAGATGTTGCTGAGACATCTATGTACAAACGTTTGCAACTGTCTATAGTGACAGCAGTTGGAACTTTGCAAGTGCTGCAACCGTAAAGGAGCACGAATTTAATCAAAGTGTTGTCATTCTTCATCCGAGGCTTACTGTTGGTTTCGGTAGAGGGTTACGAAGGTTGCTAATCTCCGTAACTTATCCTAGGAAGCTAGCCGTTTTGCACTTGTAATATTAGCCTATTCACGTATATAGGAATATGCAAATAGCTGCCCAGGGACCAAAATGTGGAGGCAAAATAAGACTTCCGATCAGGCAGAATGCAGTTTCCCTAAACTAGTAGATCATACAACTCTCTATAAAATGTTCAAACATTTCTTTCTAAAACACTACTCTAATTGTATGTTTTTTTTTTATTCAAGCGTTCGTTTCCAAGACACTTCTACTTAAAAATGGTGGAGTCACAAAGTATGGGTTGTTTTATTTTTCAATTTATTCATCCAGTCTAGCAGTAATGTTCCAAAATTGGCCAAAAGTAAAGAAACTATTTTCAAAGTTATCGAAAAATAAAAAGTAAATATTAATTTATTTTTTGGAATACTTTTTAGATACGAGCTATGTAGGTTAAAATAGTTGTCCAATGGGAGAAGGAGACTAGTTTTTTAGTTTAGAAATAAATTTTTTATATGAAACCAACTGAAGTAATAGTAGTTTTTCGTCTCCTGAAAAAATTTTCATCAAACGAGCAAGTTATATATGTATTCTGAAAATAAACTATTCAATCCGCTCAGATTTTGAACTATACGATGATACTTTTAATAAAATTCTCGGTTTCCACACTTTTTTTCAGGCTCTATTAAAATCTTTAGAAATGGAAAAAAAAACACCAAAATGCCATACATTTTGATAACCTACCAAGAAAAGTTGGACATTTGTTCCTAAGAAAAGAATTTGAATAGAAACTAGTGTGGAACTTTTATTCAAAAAAAAATTGTTGACTATTAAAAACGATAAATACGTTTGCTATTTGCTTTATACAATGAAAATCTGTGTATTGAAAATGTTTATTTACAAAAGCGTAGGTAGTGTTAATTGCCATTTTTTTTTTGTTTTTTTTTTTGTTTGAAGACTGGTTATTTATGTTTTTATTGCATGATGATTTATGCAAACTTTTGTTTTATTTTAAACAATAATTAGCATGAGAAATGGTAATAAAAACTCTTTAAAGGGCTTACCATTACCATCAGTTACCTACTACACGCAGACATCTTTTTTTTTCATTTCTTTTTTATTATTGTTTAGTTTATTTATAATAAAAAACAGCTATTCAAATTTAATACTGAATAATTACGTTTAAATACGTAAAAAAAAAAATAAAAAGATAAAATCGATCATGACGAAGAAGCACATTGCTGCTGCATTGCTAATTGAGAGAACTTCACAGAAATATACATCACGCCAAGCCAAGCTGAAAATAGATGGTGTGACCTAGTAGTTTGCGTGGCAAAGCAAAAGTTGCGCTCAGGAAAAACAAGTGGGAATGGTATTTTACGTTGAAAGTTCAACAAATATCACGAATATGGCCTATCTACAGAACCAGTGCTTCCACCTCGCCGGGACTCCTTTTTCCTATATAAAACCTTGAGTAAAAATGATTGTGTGATGGCTTGGCACGATATTGAAAAATCAGCCCGCGAATTGTGAGCTGTTTGTGTTTCGATTGCCTGGGGCGGTCTGCACAGAAATATATACCTACATCTATAGTTCACCTGTCGTCAGCGGTGCCGCCAGAACTTGGGTGTTATGCCTTATATCTCTGCTCTCCTGCACAGGCAATTCTCAAAGTTGGGGGTGACGTTTTTGTTTATTACACAAAATGACTTCGACTGTCAGGTAATATTGTAAAAGTGCTCCAAATTCGCGTGTGCCTGTTTATAGGAATAGTTTAATAGGGAGTCTTTAAATTACGTTAAAATAAAAAAAAAAGTAAATTTTTCTCCGCTGTGCTTGTCTTGAATGTTGTTCTATATGAAAAGGTAAGATACTTGCGAGTTGGGACCATATATATTTTTTTCCTTATGAAAGTAGGTACCTCCCTACATACTTGTTTTATTAAAATGAAAATAAAAACAGAATTTATTAGTGTGGGAAAGAAAGCAAAGTCACGGTCTTATGGTATAGCACCCCATTTGTTCTTAATTTTTTTTTTTCTTCTCACAATGCTTAACTCCATGTCATAAAAAAGTCTTAGAAGTTTACCTTTAAACATAATGTATTATAATACTCTCGTTCTATCGCATGTAGGGAGGTACTAATTTTACAAAATTTACGATGTTAGCTCATTGGATGCCACACTTAATATTATTTGTTTGTTATTAGCTTATATGGTTATCGAGGATAAGAATGAAGGCATGTTTAATGTTTGAGTAAGAAAAGTGAAAATAACACCTTATTTATGGATGGTACCTACATGGTGCATGTATACATTTTTGAAGGCTAATAAACTTTGAGAAGTGTTAAAAAAAAAACGCAGAATTAAGCATAATTTACGCGGTGATTGTGAAATTGATTAAATCCTTGTTGTCATGAAAATTAATTTTTTTAATAGGAAAACAGCATTTTTCTTGCGAGAAAAAATTATTTAATTTTCGATTTTTTTTTTACCAATATGCCAATGCTGTAACAAAATAATAACTTTCTAAATATAAATTTTTGAAGGCATAAATATCATAAATATCAAACAACGAAACAGGAGTATGTCAGTGTCGAAGACTTGTGAATACATTTTAAAGTTTTTAATTTTTTCGAAAAATTAAGAGTTTTTTATGGAAGTACTTGTTAATACAAGAGGCACTACCTCGCCATGCAGTTCAATTGGCATGCTTGGTGCTGATCTCCTGGATCGTTTAGATATGATCGTCGGGTCAGAGCTATGCGGATTCCAAAGGCTAGCGAAGTAATGCAAATTTAAAAGTGGTGAATTGGAATGTTGGAATTTATACCGGTATAAGTTGTGTCTTAGATGGTGATGATGATACACAAAGTACAGCATCACCCACTTAAGTTGTATTTCTATGTAAAAAATAATATCTCTGAGAACCAAATTCAAGAGCGACGTCCAACACTATCGCTGAAGAAAGGCAGCCGCAAAAAATACTGGATGAATCAATTCCAACGACACCTGCATTTAGTTGGCTTCAGGCATGGAAAAATCCAAAACCGAGAGATCTGTCGACGTTTTCTCAGGTCAAACCGACGAATCCCACAAGTAGAGCCTGTGGAAGAGAGTGTTGTTCTTACTCAAGATCATTATCATTCGCCGTAAAATGAAGAAGAAATAGAAGCGTCCAGAGATAGTGAAACAAATAATTTAAGTCGAACTTTCTTTAAGTCGGAGTTACCTCTACCTCGAACTTTTTCGTGATATTTTCGGAATCTGTTCAAATAATTTACATGAATGTCATTATTTTCCAAAATCACCTTCAGGTTAAATTGATTTTGATATTCCGTAAAAATTTTAAAAACTGCATTGCAACGGAACTACACTTCACAACGTATTCCTATCAAACTTTGAGACAGAAACAGATGCAATGGCTCTCCATTTTGAAAAGATAAAAACAAAGCGAAATCTCTAACTCAGCTGTTTTTGAGCAAAAATACTCGTTTCAACTTCCTTTCCAAGGCTTTTCAATATTCAAATTGTTTTCCTCTGAATTTGGCGGATTATCGATATCCTTCAACATTTAAAATAAATCAAGCTGGATGAACCCGAATCAGTGATTTAAAAACTTTAACCAACAACACAGTGGGCCTACAGAACACTTTTTTTTTTGTTTTCACAAAGATCACAAGATCTACCGTTATGCAGAATTTAAGAATTCTACGATGTCGGGAAGTGCCAAATAATTTTGATGATCTGTCAATCAGTCAGTTACGGTTTTTGTCTTCTGTATCTCAGAAACTATTTCCGATAAAAAGTTGAAATTTCGTTTAGAAAATATTCCAAATTCGATGTTTCTGGCTCCATTGGATTTTTGGAAAAAGTGTGCAGTGCCTTGACTCTACTTATAAAAATTAAAGTTTAATTTTCAAACACTAAACTAAAGCAAAAAATTTATAAAAATTCATCAATCATTGTTTGTGATTGCTGTAAGTTTATTTAAATCAATGGCAACAGTAAGCATATAGAGTAAAAAGTATGGATATGATTTATCTATATATCAGGCTCAAATAATAATGTAACCATTTCAAGAACATTCAAAACGTCTGCCACATCACCACAATCCCAGATAAGTACAGACATGACAACGAGCAGATGACTATACTATACCATACCTTCCAACATTATTATTTCTTCAAAATTTTCCACCCAATCAAGCATTTTAAAAAGGTTTGTCGTTATCCCCCCATAAAGTACGTTCATTCTGCTTCTAAAAGCACGCAATAACCTTATTTAAAGGTGCCTTCATACTAAAAGATGTTGCCACACCGCACTGCTGTTGTTATATTTCGCCCACATCAAACTTAATCCATTGATGGATAATTTATTTTGTAAATATTTTATATTATATAAACCTACCTATGTACATACAAATCTACAATGGAGTAAATTGAAGATTTGTCACCCAAAAATATAAATAGGTACCTATACATAAATATACCTTACATTTTCAGAGCATTAGTCGAGATAAGGGAAAATAAAGCATTTCTGCTCATCTTTGACATCTTTAACATTTAAAAAACGGATAGACAGCTGTTTGGGAAGGTTGGGAAGGAAGAAATATTATCAGAAGGTAAAATATTTGATAATTTACGTAAGGGGCAGGGTTGCCAGATTACTTTTGATGTCCCACTGCGCAATTGGTAAATTTATAAAATAAATATCTGTGTATTGTATCATGTATGTATGTGTATACTATTCCTCTTTTTTTAAAGCGGTCTCCAACTCTTCCCCAGTTGTGCTGATTCCTTTTCGACCGTTGTTTCCCAATTGCTTCTAGGTCGGCATGGTCACCTGGCTGTCTGAGTGAAAAGGTTCCATTGCATCGCTTGACTCGCAATGCATTCGTTACTCTTTCAAAACGTATGGCTCATCCACTGCCACTTACGCCTTGGTATGTTCCTGTCCTATTCTCGCATGAAGTTCATCATTAGACATACGATTTGACCAGAAAGTCTTGCGCAAACATCTATTTCCAAGAGTTTGCAGATTTCTAATGACAGCAGTTGCGATATTCCAAGTGCTGCGTAGATCCAATATTGGCGTGGTCCTTGTAGTGTTGTTTCTTCAAATTTTGGGCGGCATACCAAAAGCATCCTTTGCTTTCCCATTGATTCGACCGTTGATATTTAATTCAGTTCCACCGCCATCCAGTAGAGACAATACTTTCTACTTCCAAGCTTGTCTAAAAATATCTGCTTAATCAGATGAAGAAGTTCCAAGACTGATCCTTTCTGTTTTTGCCATATTGATCTTAAACCCAATGACGTCAGCTTCTCTCTCAACCCTTGATGTCATTTAATGGATAAGAGAGCAAGCATATGTTGTCGTCCGCCTAGTATGAGGTACGGTTGCGAAGTCCACTGAATTCCTCCATTTCCATTCGAAACATCTGCATGCAGAACATCACTAATCACAAAAAGGAACAATATTGGTGAAAGTAAACAGGCCTGCCTAACCCCACTTTGGATTTCAAATTTTTCTGTCAACCATTATGAAGAACGTGACATTAAGATCCATCATCATCCATATGCCCCTCCTGCGAAAAGCAAACCTGAATACTGTCGAACGCCTTTTCTAAGTAACACTGACTGCTCCAATTTGGAATCCAGCTTCTTCGGCATCGAGTTTATCTTCGAAGTGTCCAACGATGATTCTTGCTGATACTTTGGCTGCAACAGGAACCACCCAAACCCTTCTCCAGTTTTCGCACTTTGTTAAAACATGACAAGATTTTGAGACCGTAAAATTCATGTTTTTCAAGGACACACAAGTACCCAAGTACCGGGACTAGTGTCCTCAGATATAATGTTGGTTTTTGCAACGCTTTGCTGGAAATGTTCTAGACAGTTAGCTTTCACCTCTTAAATGACAAGAAGAATATCAAATCGCTTTAAATGTTGGGCGATATTTAAATTAAACGTATTCAATCATTACGCGATGGAGTGCTTACATGACCCACAAATATACTTTCTTGCATCATATAGCCTTCATGCGTTACGTTAACATCTTCCGGATTCTGACATTAAATTAACCACGAACAAACAACCTTATCCGCCATTAAAATCAGCTGTTCGAAAAGGAAAGAATCTTCTTATTTCACATAAACCAGAGTTCAAGGTGGTTGCATCATTATCATCAGCATGCAATTCTCGTACAAAACAACAACTGTAATTATTTACAATTACAGTGAAGCTTTACTCGCTGCCTTTCCGTTCTCGTTTTGTTCTACTTTTTTTTTTCTTCTTCTTCTTTTTGGTTGCTATACAAAACCAAGGATGTTATAATCATCGTCATCGTTGTCGTAATATTCTTTATGTTAACAAAAGCTTCAAGGCCAATTTTAAGGATTGACTAAACTATTTCAATGGCAATATTCTACATGGATGAATATAAGATGTCAATGATAAATAAAGTGCATCACAAATGTAGGTATTTACTACATGCAACTTGAAAATTGTTCATACAGGTAAATTAACCTCCCAAGAACGAATAAGCTTCTATCTATTTATGTTTGTGGTAAGGATTTTAGGAGAAGTGTGAGTATTTAAGTTTCTAGGGTTCATTGTTACAATTTTTTATGAGATACTTAAACGTGTCGTTTCCGTCAAACTGCTTTCTTACCATATTTAAATAAAAAGCAAGTGTTTTCCAATATTTAGTGATTTTACAAATCGGGATTCGATTTCAACTTCACTGTAGAAAATTTCAATTTGTATGCAGGTTAAGCAAAATCGACAAAACCTGCAATTGAATTTGAGCCAAGTTCTGAAAAGATATTACTATTTGCAACATTTGTGGCCGTATTTCGGCAATACGTGCGGCGAAAGTTGTCTTCCGAGGGATGGATTGTATTGGCATAGAATAGTGAGTTCACAGAAAAGAGTCTTGCGGCGTTAAACCGCACCATCTTGGAGTCCAGTTCACTAGTCCGAAACTTCAAACTATGCAGTTCCCAAACGTTTCCTTCAAAAAGTCAGCTGTTGCACGAGCCTTATGGCTTGTTGCGCCATCTGGTTGAAATCCAGCTCCTGCAATTGAGCTGGCCAGCAACGTGATTCTACCAGCCCATAAAGCACACCAAACAGTCAGTTTTTTTGGATGTAACAGTGTCTCAACATACACCTGAGGATTATCTTCACGGCAGTTTTGTTTATTGACGTAGCCATTCAAGGAAAGTGAGCTTCATCGGTAACAAAAATTCTCTTATGAAAATCGGGATCGAGAATTGGACGAATTTGCACAATTTGGAAGCATTTTTCAGGCGTCAATCTTTTCATGTTGAAATTCCAAACCAAACTGTTAAAATGGCCGCCAGTTAAAAAAGTGTTGCCAACTTAAAGTTCTATACCTCTGAAAAAAACATACATACGATTCGAAGTTAAAAAGATTTGAAGGCTCAATTTTTTCGTTTAACATCCCTGTTTTAACTTTCTTTAGATTGTTTTTCATTTGGCTCGAACCCAATCAATTTCTGTAGAAAATTTCTCTTTCCTTGATGCCATCACAATAAATAAGTAGCAAAACATTGTAATTTCATGTTTTGAGCTCTTGCACTGGCAAAAAAAAAGACTTTGTGTTCGTGCTGCTGCTGCTGCTGCTGTTGCTTGCTAAACAATTCAAGTCTCGCCCTTCCGTTGCATATACGTTGTATAGCGCACACGTAATCAGGCCCCAGGTCCCAAATAGAAAATTAGCATAATTCTACAGCTGTCTTTAGTTTGAAAGAAAGGGGTGGCTCAGAAGTCGGAGCAGATGAAGAATATAATAAATATACCTATATCTAAATTTATCCGTAGTCAGGTGCAACGTTCATGGTAAAAGTTAACTTCAAGTGAAATTATATTGTTTTTGAGTCTTCACTAAAGGTACCTCTATAACCTACCTGTATATACGGAACATTTTGACCGATCTAACACTTTCTTGTGCACGCTGCTGTTTATTTTTTTTACTGAAGAGAGGCTTTATCCATTTTTGAATTTATCGCCAAATCACGTGCTTAGTGTTTAAGTCAACAAGAGTTAGTTTGTCCGTCTTTATCCGCACATGTTATAGGTATATCTTCTGATAGGAAGTAATATCAAGATTGAAGAACGAACGAGGCCACCGGATACGCTTTGGTATAGTATCAGTATTGGCCAACTGTAGTGTACGGTAAATTCAGTATAATATCATGTCAGTTTTGTATCTATACTTTATTACTTAATTGCAGCTCACAATAAGAATAGTACCTACCGTCAGCTCTAAAGGAGAGTCTATATCCTTTGGTTGCATGCAATATGAAAGTAAGTCTTGGCGCGAGTGTTCGAATTCTTAAAAAAAAATTAAAAAAAATTAAATTTTATAGAAGAATATAAGTTTGAGATTGGGTTTTCAGGTAGGTATACTATTTTGGGAACATCTGCTACGAGTATGTGCCTAGGTATAAAAATTATTATAAAATAGTAATGAAAGTAATAAGGAAATAAGCGTTCGTGTCAAGTCTCTCCTTTTATATACAAAATATCTGAAAGGAGTAAACTTTGGGTAACATTTTCATATGACATCCTACAGTAGAAGAACATGGCAAAATTGGTTTTGCGTAGGAATTTTATGCCAGACGTGTAGGTTCAATTTCCAACCGCGTCCTTCTAAAACCCATGAATGTTTTTTTTTTTTTTAAGACCTGGTGCTCTTGTGAGAAATTGATAGTCTCCAAAAGTAACAGTTGTCAAGAATAGAGTGTCTCTCATCCTATCCAATCGAATTTGGCATACCTCGATTAATGCAATTACACGCACACAGGAATGGTTGCGAGTTGTAAGTCACATAGGTCTTGGTGGACTGTAGTGCCACCAAATTTATTTATTATTTATTTAAATCGTGCATCTTTTTCTATTTCTACATATTGTCTCATTCAAGAAAGTTCAAAATAAGTTATTTCTAAGGTTTTGAAATTTGTATTGACAAGAGAGAGCTTGACATTCCTAGGACAGGGAACTCAAAAAATGTGGGCCTCGCAGTTCTCTGTCTGTTTGTCCCTTGAGCTATAGCTGGAGTGTATAGTGTTTTTAAACCGTTTCTCCACACGTTTTATGACTTTTTTCAACCAAAACTAATACTATCTGTCATATATTTTTTTTTTGGCATTTTCGGAAAATACGATTTTCGTCGAAAACTTCTATGACGATTTTCTTGAAAAAAATTCAATGAAGTCACTTATATTGAAAAACAAACTGGTTTAAAAAATTTGGGAAGTACTCCCACAGAATCGTTTTTCATAATTTTTGATTTTATTAAATACAGTTACTGATTGTTATCAAAATTTTGTATGCAAAAGTATCTAAATTTTCAACAAAATATTTTTTTTGAGTTTCAAAAATATAAATAAAATTATTTGTTGTTGATTAATTGTTTCATAAATGGCTCAAAATATGTTTTCGAAATTTAGTACAATTTAATAATTTCAACAAAAATTAATTATATTTTCGAAAATAATGGTACCTTTCATACAAATGTAAAAAAGCCTTTTTCAAACTTTCAAATTCCTCAAACTTGGGCCCTACAATTTTGATAAATTTTTTTTAGTATATTAGTATTAGTACAGCCTAACATAATATAATTATCAGAAACTTACTTATTATGATTAAACATTTTTTTTTTGGTTTTTAATTCATTTTTAAAGAAATTCTTTCTTAAAATATAAAGCAATTTTGTTGTAAAAATAAAAAGAATCCAATTGATAATTTCATCTACCAGTAAGAAGTTGCACCAGTATAGTTTTTTATTCTTTTTAAAACGAAAAAAAAATATAAACAAAAAAAAAATTTCAGAATTTTTCTCAATATTTTTATACTTTAGTATATTAATATAAGAACAGTGCATTGCAGTGTTATATAGGGAATAGCTTTCAAAAATAAAAGTAATATTATTTAAGAACGGCGAGTTGTCTTCTGCAACTGCATGTCATCATAAAATTGCGATTTTTCCCATTGCAATTGCCTCTCAATCCCAAAGTGCTTTTTACTCTCTAGGTTACTGCGGCACGCTGCGCTACGCAAATTAGATGGACATGCAAGAAAGTTAATTTTACAACAGCGCGCATTGCTATCTGCCATAAAAAGCATGAACACAATTTACGGAGTTTCATTGGAAATGAAACTTCGCATCTCGGCCAATTGGCCAGCCAACCAACCGACCGACATGCCAAACTAATTGCTTGTAAACATTTAGTTTCACGAAACTACCAAACGAGTGGCACCGCACGAAATGCAATTTGTAAAATAACAAAGCTAAAGGACAATGCGCGGCGCGGCGCCGCGTAATCAACCGTACCAATTAGTTATAAGAAAATCATTAAATGAAACTCTGTTTTTACTGATACTGAAATATGTATGTACCTTGTACATAGCACGTTATGTGCCTACCTACGTAAACTTAAGTATAATGTACAAAATAGATATACCACACGGCATTTAAGTTGGTACTAGAGGAGCTTCGAATTCCTCATTTCCTTTTTTTATAAAATGTGCAATAAAGTGTTACCATCACCGAAAAAAATTAAAAGTTTTTGGATTTCATACACATATTATATCTTTAAATAAAGGTTCACTGTGACGTATACGTACTTTTTTAATTCTATTTATTTTTTCATCTTTGTCACTGTCAAATAAAATTTTACTATTAAATAAGGAAAATAATGAAAAATTTAAAACATCTCTCAACAGGAGTAGCTGCAATAAATGGAATATGGTAACACCATCAAAAGGATTCACTTCACTTCTAGATTGCATGACAAGAAAACATTGGCTATATAACCACTCAGACACGATTGCAAATGTAGCAACAACAAAAAAGGACTCATTCGGCTAGAATTCCAATCCAATACAGTGTAGTTTAATTACTGATTTTTTTTTTTAAATTTGTTTGTATACTTAAATACAATTAAATGACTGAAAAGATGTACGAAATAATTATGCCTTCAGTATCAGTACTTACTTGCTTTTTATTTATTTCTTGGAAATCAAATTCAGCTATGCTTCAATTACAGTCGAATGACCTATTAATTTGTTGTCTAATTCTTGGTTTTGTAACTCCTACTCTAATACTATAATTCTAGAATTTTTTTCTCTAAAACAAGTTTTTCAAAAAATTAAAATTTAAGGTTTTTTGTAAAAAAAACTTTAGTCTTTAATATTTTTTTAAGCTTTCAAATTCAAAAATCTATAATTTATTTTCTGCTTTGTCAAAGTAAAGAACCTTTTAACATCACCGATTTTATTTACATCTTTTATTAACTTAAAAAAAATACAAAAAAGCATCATGGGTTTTACAAAGTTTTTCTTTGGCAAAGTAGGAAATATATCAGATGCTTAACTGATTGTTTTATTTTCATATTATTGAAAATTGAAAAAAGTCAAAAAAAAAGAATGTAGCGTAAGCGATACAGTATTGGCACTCGTAAGGAATTTTCCAGTTCACACAGCTGGCAAATATATTTGGTATGGGTATATGAAAGTCTAAGTAAAGGGTGGTTAAATTTCAAGGGCCGATGTTGAATGTGAACCACACCTAAACGCCAAGTTTTTTTCCGAATTTTATTTGACATTTCTCTATTTCAGACTTACTCAATTTGAACCATGGAGAGATACACAATCCAACAACGTGTTAAAGTTATCCAGACTTATTATGAAAATGGGCGTTCAAATCAAAATGCATATCGTGCACTTCGTGATTTTTTTGGTCAATTTGATCGTCCAAATGTGCGTACAATCGCAAAAATCGTGGAAAAATTCGAGCAAACCGGGTCTGTAGAAGATGTGAGAACACCAGTACATGCTCGTACAGCTCGTACTGCAGAAAATATTGCTGCTGTTCGCGATAGTGTGGCTGAAGAGCCGTCCACCTCAACTCGTCGTCGTGCCCAACAATTGCACCTCTCACGCTCGTCGTTGATGAACATTATGCATAAAGACTTGCATTTACACGCTTACAAGGTGCAATTGGCTCAAGAACTAAAGCCTCTTGACCATTCCAAACGTCGTGAATGGGCAGAATGGTGGCAAGAAATGGCAACAGTGGATGATCAATTTTCGAAGAAAATCATCTTCAGTGATGAGGCACATTTTCACCTCAGTGGATTCGTCAATAAACAGAATTGCCGCATTTGGGCGAATGAGAATCCAAGAGTGATTGTCGAAAAACCAATGCACCCACAAAGAGTGACTGTTTGGTCCGGTTTATGGGCTGGCGGCATCATCGGGCCGTATTTTTTCCAAAATGAGGCCGGTCAGGCAGTTACTGTGAATGGTGTTCGCTATCGTGAGATGATAACGAACTTTTTATGGCCCGAATTGGAAGATATGGATGTGGACGATATGTGGTGTCAGCAGGACGGTGCCACTTGCCACACAGCTAACGAAACAATGGCTCTTTTGCGCAACAAATTCAATGGCCGTGTTATCTCACGTAATGGCGATGTCAATTGGCCGCCAAGATCATGTGATTTGACACCGTTGGACTTTTTTCTTTGGGGTTATTGGAAAGAAAAGGTGTACGTCCATAAGCCAGCAACAATTCAAGAGCTAAAGGATGAGATAATTCGACACATTAACGGCATAGAACCTCCATTATGCCTCAGGGTCATCGAAAATTTGGACCATCGGATGGAGGTGTGCCGCCGTGGTCGCGGCGCCCATTTGGCCGATATTTTGTTCCATAAATAATTGAGCAATACCAATATATCATAATAAAATAAAATTACAATAATTTCCTAAATAGTTTGTGTTTTATTCAAAATCAACATCGGCCCTTGAAATTTAACCACCCTTTACATTTCTAAATACCTTACTCCCAACTAAAAACAAAGAGTGAGAGAATAAGAAAGAGCGAAGAATTTAAAAAAACAGTTAATATGAATCGTTCCGATTTGTTTCAATGAAACGTTCTGTACGAAGAGGGTGTCAATAGCTAGACTAAAATTTTGCAGTGTCAATAATTGTATCACTTACGCTAATTAAAAATTTTTCTGAAAAATTTGATCAGTCAAAAAAATTGTATTTTGTTTTTTAGTTTCCATTTACGATAACTTGATTTGAAATTGATCAAGTTCTGATGTTGTTCTTGTAATAATATTAAAATTAATTTTTTTTCAATAAAATGTCAACGGATTTTTTCCAGGTTCAATGTTTTTCAAGATTTTTGATATTTAAAACAACAATGGGATCCCTTAAACATTCAAATTTTGAACTAATTTTCTTAGTCATTTCTTGGAGCACACAGAAATTAATTTCCTAATAATAAAGACCTCCAATATATTTTAAACTTTACCCACTTTCTATTTTCTACCAACCAAGTATTTCGGCTGATGGTGGAACGGGAAAGTGACCATCGTAAAAAATATGATAGAATGTCTTATATCTAGATAAAAATATACAGTTTAAAATTAAAAAAAAATACAATTTTAAAATGATTTTCCTGCCGAAAACGACGCCGAAACCTTCAGAAAGTCTTTGTCCAAAAAATCTCGGATATCTAGGAATTAGTCTATCGTGTTGGTGTCGTGAATAGCCCTATTTGCAATAAAAGCTTAAGACACAAATTAAAGATATCCCTCGAAGTCTATAGTTTGGTCGGATTTTTTTCGGAGTGATAGTCTTACTTTCATGGGCTCGCAGATATATCTTACTTTCCTTAATGTTTTTTTTTGAAATTTATGTTGTCTTTTATATTTAAATTTATTAAAAATCTAATTTTCCCTTTGGAATGTTAAAGTTACGAATCTGAAATTTCGTAGAAGGTATTACATACTTTTGAAATGATACCTACCGTATATACTATAACTGTTGGGGAAAACTTAAGCTTTTGAATGATTACGGCTTCCATTTTCTGAAACAGAAATAATTTTACCCACGAATGTAGATATCATTTTTCTCAGACCTAATTGATTCCAACGAATGTACTGAGTGTAAAAACGCCTACACTTTTTCACTCATGGAATTTAATTCACAACTAATTAAACCTGTATATCAATCATCTGTGTGAAGTTTTTCTTCATTTTTTTTGTCAATCAATTTCTTTATTATTAAGGTACAAATAATCTTGAAAACTGAACACACAAGCACACCGTAGTTGCTACTTTCAAGAGTGGCAGCAACAGAGCACATACCCGCCTAAACTACTTCAAGCAATAATTACTTTTCAACTTTTCAAGTACCATAACCATACTTCCAAGTCATGGGATATAATAATGGCCTGGAGTTTCTCATAGTCCTCAATGGCGGCAACGACTTCACAGCAGAACCCAGATTGTGCGACAACAAAAGCGCATTATATATCATCAATCCCAGAAAATATATAAAGTGCACCATAACCCAACCGCAGCGTACTTTCCACAGCTGCTTCTGGTTGTAACTTTTCTTAAACATTCAACTTACAAAAAGCAGCAATTCAGTCCAATTGGAGCGGAGCGTGTTGTCTTATGAAGCTAGATGTTTTTCTTCTTCTAAAATGAGATAGCTATATGTAGGTATAACTGGAACATAAAGACAACTACTCATTCTTATGCTACCCTTTAACTGTTTTCCAACTCCACTCCAAGAGTGTAGCCCAAAAATTTCTATTGAAGTGCCAGGGACTTTAGTTGTTCCGAAAGGAAAGTCACAAAATTAAAGTTCAGTTAGTGACACAAGCCAAGGACTTCGACTCAATCAGCAAAAGAGTGAAGAATAATTCACAATTTCCTTCTATCCTTCTAGCAAGTACATAAGGGTTAAAATAGATGGCTGTGTTTGTGTGTGTGTGAATGTTGGAAGTGCTCTAAGAGAAAAGTTCAATATTGATATTTGAAACTCTTCGTCATCCAAATTAACAAAATTGCTCAATTAAAAGGAAACACTTTTTGAAAGAAGAAGGTGCGGTAGAGGCGAGGGAGGCGGGTTTTTTTTAGAATTGGTCGAACAAAAAGTTTTAAAAGTCTTTCTAACTTCCAATTAAAGTAAGTTGCAAATTATAATAATTTTTCAAGGATAAGTCTATTGATTGTAAAGTTTTGTTTTTTGTGCGAAGTCATTATTATTTGGAGAGTTTAATCAACTTGAAAGAAATTTATAAAAAGGAAGAGTACTATACTATTCTTAGCTCAATAGTAAAACGTTTATTATAAACAAAGTGTGGCCACAAAGTTTTAATTTCGTAAGTCAGTTTTTTGATAATTTTGTACTTTTTAAGGATCTAAGATATTATATGTGAGTACATTTTGTAAGTATATCCAATTCCAATGAGTTCTCTAACTTCATTGGTAGTCCAAAATATGTTGATTGGGATTGAAATTGTCTCATGACTTCAGTCATGATGAATTTCTTGTTTTACCTCCTTGGGTGGTCCCCAGACTATTCTTATATTCGTAAGTAGGCTTAAATTAGAGACCGGAAGGCCTAGCTTTCAAGGATAGGTTACGGTAGCAAGTATTATTGTATTATTGTTCACTGAAACAAAAACAGCTATTGAAATCAAGATTTTGATGATACGTTGACGAGTTTTGGTTACTTTACCCGGACAAAAATTAATTTTTAGAATTCTTAAGATGGAAGTCTTAGGAATAAGTGAATTGAGGTGGTTGTTCTTAAGAAAGTTAAGGTCTCCAACTCTTAGTACTGTACTTCTAGGACAGTTTGGTCCGGTTCGGCCTTGTCTCGAGATACGACTAGTATCTAGTAGTACCTTCAAAGCATCAGAAACGAAAACAAGTTTTTGAAACAATGACGAAGAATTTATTGGTTTCTGTAACGCCAACCGTCTTCTTATAGGAGGGACTATTTTTGAACATATGAAATGTTCAGTGTGAATCAACTTCCAATCAGATTGCCCACTTCACTCTCAGTTGGTGACTTAGAAGCAGTCTTAAGGACATCCAAAACAGTTGAGGTGAAGGCATTTAAATGGCCCGAGACCATCATCTGGAGCCCACAACAAATTTGGGGTACTAAAAGTATTGTCGGTCTGTCACAAGGATTGTATAATATTTGTCTTTCCGAAGAAACTAGGACAAAGATAGAAGAAAAGACACTGTTCAAAACTCGCATCGCATTATTCCAGCAATAGGAAGAAATAAGCTACGTATCTTATGAATACGAGAGAAGATCACCATAACTTGCTTGATAAGCGTAACCACGTAATGGAAATAGAAACATAGATGCATTACTAGCTTCAGATCCAGATCAGGGAGAAGGAGCAATTTTCTGCGTTTTAAAATACATTCCCGCCAGTGAAGTGAGTCGCACTGTAGTAGAGGTAAAATTCTAACCACAATCAAGGCACTGAAGAAAAACTAAGCGGTTGAACAAGGAAATCATTGAGAGAACTTGTGATACAGAGAGCTTCTTGAAAGCACCTAGTAAATATAAGAAAGAACTGTCAAGCTCTCAAACTGGTTCTACCTGCAATAGCTAAGATAATAGCAAGAATCAGCATGGAGCATATAAAATAACTACTTGAAGACACTCTCGAAACCAAACAAGTACTATTCCAGACTAGATCTACCTGAGAAAATCATTCACCATTTCTCTTCCTGTTCATCGATTACGAAAAGGCTTTGCTGTAAATAGGGAATATATCCAAAGTGGTCTCAGTCAAGGCTGCATATTATCACCAATTTCTTTCCTGTTGTTGAAAGTGATGAATAATATGCAGATTTCTCAATTGGAAATGGAAGAATTCAGTGGACTGTGCAGCCACACCTCAAATTTTAAGAAGACTATCATTTAAAATATGAATTTTAGCACATTTTGGGCTATTATGAAATTATCACCTGTGGACTAATGTCCCCACATCCTTACCAGACAGAATTTCTCAAGTATTCCCTTCTTTGGGACATGGAATTCCGTTGCATTGCTTCGCTATTTGTCTTGACTTTCTAACACCAATAAAAATTCCCTAGGCCCTTCAAGTGAGAAATCAAATTTCCTAAATCTTGCCAAAGTGATGGAACATAAATTTAGTAATGGTCTAAATTATAAACAAAACATTGTCTAGGCCAAAACCTCACTAATATTTGAAGTCAAAAAGTGTCCAATAGCCTGTTACCTACGAAAATTTAAATTTTGAGAGTTTTAGCAAACCACACGTCGTCGTCTGATCAAATACCAAGACCAACAATTGCTAAAGCTGATGTTCTTCCACGAAATACACTGCAAGCAATACAATGAACAAATAAATCACAGTCACCAGTCATGATGTGTATCTGGTGCATTTCGTGATGTTGTCGCTTTTCTGTCGTATTAAGCGCAACATGATTGACGACGCCAGAACTAACCTCCGTGCGTCGTCGGTATAGCTACTCGTAGAAAGAAGTACACTATTGTTCAATGTCATTGTGCAACCATATAAGGACATTCGTTTCTATTTATTGGTTAAAAACAGAATGAATTACTCGCACAACAATTCAAAGTTTGTCCAGCTGCTTAATCCGAGAACGTGTACATTTTCTAATTGAAACAAGATACACTTTCTCGCTAGAGTCAACCTTCTTCCCAAACATTCGCTCATGTCACATCGAATCGATACGCAAGCAAATGTCCTGCTTGTGGTACGAGAAAAATGCAGACAAAGCGACGACCGACTCGACTGTCGTAGTAGTTGGAGTCTGAAAATTCTGCTACTAGATGGTGGTGGTAGTATATCCTTTCTATGGAACTCTTGTTTTTAGATACAAAATAAAACTTTATATATACAAAGGAGAAAATGAACCTTTACCGGCAATGGGTTGGGTATCAATGGGGGCCATTGAATGATAGCCGCCAACCCCAAGCCAAAGCTAAGCCAAGTCAGCCGTAGCCATAGCCGTAGCTGTAGCTGTAGCCGTAGCCGTAGGTTTATGTATGAGCCAGACAAAAAGTCCTTCCTTGATTATTTTAACGAGGTATTAGTTACATTTTGTGTAATGCCATTTAATTGGATTATGTCGGGTCAGTTCTTGTTGAATTTGGAGTAGGAACACTTTGGGCAGCTATACGATCTCTTTTCTCTTGCGTAAGTACACTGACATGGTTCATGAGACCATGGACTTTTGTTTTGTTTTTGTTTCGTTTTTAGATAACCGAAAACCTTTTGTTTTTGCTTCAGTTTCAGCATCAACTTGGTAATTTTGTGTTGGTTTGCTACATCATACAGAGCTGAAGAGGGAAAGCGAATGTTTTTGGATATTTTTTTTTTTTTTTTCAAAAGGTACCTGCTAGGGTATATGTGGATGAGGGTTCATGTTGCTTAACCTTTAGGTTTACCTTGCCTATCTCTTCTCTTCCAAACTTTGTATATACCAATACAGTTTATCTTTCAGATACGTCGTTTTTAAGATATTTTGTTTCCGCAATCGAAATGCGGAACTAATTGGGATTCTGGAAAGTAATTGTGTGAAGTTTATTTTACATGCACCTTGATATTGTTAAGCAAAGCATGTTGGTGTTCGTACGAGTATACACGAGTTCGTATAGCTGTAGCGAGTAGATTTTTGAAATTTAAGTGCCTTTGTTGTTTCGAGAGAAGCTTATATTCAAATGAAGTTCGGAATACCTTAACACACAACTGCTGCTAAGTACAATGTACTGTACATATAATACCGGCTCAAAAGCTGGGCATTTATGCAGAGAAAACATGGAACATGGAACACCTAAAACCTAATTTTAGTTCTGTCTGGTCGGAAGAGCGCGTGTTTTTATCTGTTCTTCAATGTGTAAAAGGTTTTTGTTCTACAAGTTAGTGGGCAGGGCAGCTTACTTTTGTATGAAATTAACGATTTATGAATGGTTTAAAAGGAGATGGTTGGTATAGACTTATCTATCTTTACCGATTTTTTTTGTTATGTAGGAGATAATGTAATTCTTAGTGTAATGTGGCATTATGGCTTCGTTTGTTTTTAAAAGGCAATAACACTTGGCCACATCATTATCAGTAAAAGACTGCCAAACTTATTCTATTTTGCTTTGAGAAACTATAGGCATTATTTAAGCGTAAGTAACATTTTATAGCGAATTAGTTTTTTGTTGTTTTCAGCTTTCAAAAGATTTTGCATAAAAATGTGCCCTAACTAAATGCACGAAGTTAAATCTTCTTCTCCATAAGCTGATTTTTGTCACAAATCTCGACTGCGACAACCCTTTAACTATTATTATTCAGGCTCCACTAGTAAGATTTGCAGGGTTCGGCTAAAAATTCGTCAGCAATCTTTCCAGTCTTGGGTTGCTCAATGTCATTTGTTGGATCCAGGAATCCTTTGCACTTTCCTTTAGTTCCAGAGCTTCACAGTATGTAATCTATAAATCTATTGCGGTGCCGTAAAATATTCGTTTGGCCATATAATTAATTAAAGAGATCCAAAATAACAAATTGAAAATTCAAATGGGAAAGAATCCCCAAAATTGTAATTGCTGTCCAAAAATTATATAGCCTCACAAATCTTATGAACAAGTTCCCAAATCAAAATAAGTAATTTTTAATTCTGTCTTAAATTAAGATTTTTCAGAAACTCAGATAATTTGGAGAAATATTCCCCACGTTTGGTGTTATTTCACATAGGTCTATTTGACGGAAAGGCTTTTTTGATATGATACCAGCTTAGTTGATATATTAGATCACGCTTTGTCACTCCATCTAGTTGTCATGCGTAGCATCTTCATTTCAGCTGCCGTCAATTGAAGCATTCTTATATGTCTTTCGCAGTATCCAAAACTTATGCAAACGTTGGATGAACAACTGTGGTATAGAACCTTTCTTTCAGCGTAGGGGCCATCTTTTGATCACCATCGGATCAAAAGAATCCAATTTTCAGGTCCGCCACCTCATCACCAAGCTGTAATAAATGGCAAAGGACTTAAGATGCTTCCGTGGTGCATAATTACTTAGATTGAGAACTCTTTGGTGACAACTGTGGGAAATTTTAAATTCGTTTTAATCGCTATTAGGTGCATTTTATTTGGCATTTGGTCACCTCAGATGAGTTAAGTGATTCTTCGTTCTCAATCAAGTTCTTCGCTTTTCATTTCCAGATTGTACTGCTCGTTTCAATAAAAAATTCTGTTGGCAGAATATGAGCCAATATTTCACTGGCAGCCTTATGAAAATGGCTAGTAGATGGTCGTTGATGTAAGTTTCATTACCGTCACTGCTATCAGGTGCCGCTTTTGTAAGAATTGGAAGTTGTTTTTTTTTCCTTGAGCCTGTTAATGTTTTTATATAAATTCAGTATTCTATGTATATACTACTGAAATAAAAATAATGATATGATTGACTGCTTTAAAAAGATTGCATTTCAGAAGACTTCAGAATTAACTGGAAATGCAGATTCTGGGGTAAAATACCCAGGTGAAGTAAAAATACTTCAAAATAGGCCTTTCAAATGAAATAATGGCACGAGTACGATAACTTGGGCGCCAAGAATTGATAACGGTTTTTGGTAGAAGGGTCCAAAACAAGTATTTTTTACTATGGGAGGGGGGGTCTATCTTGCCCCGTTTGGGCGGGAGGGGCAATTTTATAAAAAAGAACAAAAATCGGAAAAAAATCATTAAAAAATAACGGTAATATTTACAATTAAATTTGATACTTTTTTTTACAGCCAGTATTCTGTACTATAAGCCACTTTAAATCAGGCAAAATGTATGCACAGTTTTCGAAAAACTGAGTTTTGAACTCAAAATTCGAAAAAAAAACACACAAAAAAAAACTTTGAAGTGTAATTTCTCACAACCATAAAATTTAATATAATTTTTTTTTATAGAATTCAATACTCTTATTAATTCCTAATCAAAACCTGAAAACTAGATTATTTTATGACTTCTAGTTTTTGAGAAAATTGAAAATAACCACAACTAATATTTCAATTTTTTATGTTTTTTTTTGTTTGAGTGGTCTTATTTTGATGGTAAAAATGGTAGATGCGAGTTTGGGTATATGCAACAGTGGGGTGTGTGCGAGTTTGGTTGTATGCAACAATGAGGTACGTATGGGGGGGCATGCTGCCCCCCTGCAACCCCCCTGCTTGGGCCCACTGTAGGATTTGGGGTAGGTGCGAGTTTGGGTGTATGCCACACCGAGGTGTGTGTGGGTGGTGAAACCCCCCTTCTTGGGCTCGCTATAGGATTTGGGGGCGTGCAAGGTGGGCGGGGTGCAAGGTGGGGTGCACGCAAAGTTTCTTTGGCATTTAAATAAGCTGAATTTAATAAAAACTAATTCATCCCAGGTATATCTTAATCCATATTCGATTATTACTATCAAAATAAGACTACGTAAATACTCAAGCAAGGAAAAAATAATTTAATTAAAATTTAATTTTCTCCAGAACTAGAAGACATAAAATCATCTAGTTTTCAGTTTTTAATTAGAAATTAATAAGAGCATCAAATTCTATAAAAAAATATTATAATAAATTTAATGGTTTTGAGAAATTACACTTTAAACTTTTTTTTTTGTGTTTTTTTTCTCGAATTTTGAGTTTGAAACTCACTTTTTCGAAAACTGTGCATACATTTTGCTTGATTTAAAAAATGGCTTATAGTACAGAATACTGGCTGTAAAAAAAAGTGTTAAATTTAATTGTAAGTATTACCGTTATTTTTTAATTATTTTTTTTCCATTTGATGTACGTATTTTTTAAATTGCCCCTCCCGCCTAAACGGGGCAAGATAGACCCCCCCCTCCCATAGTAAAAAATACTTATTTTGGACCCCTCTATAAGAAACCGTTATAAAATCTTGGCGCCCAAGTTATCGTACTCTCCCCGAAATAATTATATTACTTTACATATTCGCTACCAAATCACCGCAACTCGGCCAAATTACAGAAAATTTATTTATTTTCTAACATTTTAAAAATCTTTGCCATCAAATCCAGAAGTGATTTGAGAAAAAGGAATGCTTGGCTCATCAACAACCTCAACTACTAAAGAATCTTCTACGCATTACAGTTGCCGAATCACCATTTTTTGTAAAACTCTTCCAACGAGCGATCTACTCTCGAGAACCCTCCATAACAATTGAATTCCCAAGAGCTAGGCTACCGATTGAAATTAATCAGCCAGCAATCTAAATAAATATAAATATTCTTTTGAGACACCTTGTATATTCTCAATGGCAGTATTTTAGGACATTAACCAATCACCGCTACCGAAATCACCCCTACGCCTCGCATAAGGAATGACAACACTTTGACGACTTTTGGCTATTGTTCCTACACAGAGATTAAATTCTGGAATGCGAGGTGGGGCGCTTCTCACAACGGAAGTGAAGGTCCTCAAAATGCCAGATTCCTTCCAGATTTGGTAATGTTCATAAAAAGCATTTAAATAAATTATTTTTAAAAATTGCAAACTTAAGATATGTTTGTATATACACATGTACAATGTACATACATGTTAACATTAATGTGCATATAGAGATATTAAATTAAAGAGGAGACGTTTATCGTTCTTTTTCACATTTCAACTACCTACGCCCGGCCCTTACACAACACATTCACATATTGATGTCATTATATTATTCACTGAAAGCAAATTTACATTATCACCAAAAGAATGACATTAATCATGCATATTATTTCGCTCAATTTGCTCAACCGGCCGATGGGAATTAAATACAAAAATCCTTTTTTTTTGTATTGTGTTTCCTTTTTATTGTTGAGGGGACATTTCTGGTGTTCATCAGCGGCCAGATAGCGACTCCATTTCACATCGATTTATGCAAATGCAAATTATACAACATGTTCCGAAGAAGACAAAAAAAAATTAAAATACAAAATTCATTTTGAACGATTTCGAAAAAGAATCACATTAAACGAAATGTCAGGCAATGACGAAAACAAAATGAAAAAAAGGACAACGCAAAATTCTTATATTTCGAAAAAAAAAAATTAAAATTGAATTTGTATTTTTTTTTTGTTTGCTTTTGTTTCAAAAGGAGCTAAATTACCCTGAGGTTATATAGATTGGAAACTGCAAACATAAATTAAATTCACGTATAATGTATCCAAATTTCACTTTATGACGAATGAAATTTCGAAATTTTAATTCTACCTGCCTTAAATTAAACGGAATGGGTAGTTTGAAATTGACTCATCCATCACATGTGAATCTATGTGTTAACATTTCAAATAAGTTGTCATGGTATTGTATGGTTAGGGCAGATAAAGCACGATATTATTTTGCACAGCTACATGTTACTTTAAGTTGTCCAATCGGGTGGTCTCGAAGTTTCTCAGGGTTTTTTTTTTAATAATTAGCTCACACTAAATGGTATTTTATGTAGGTACCCTTTATCATACGTCAGAGACACGGTACGAGCTCAAGGTAAGTAGGAAGGGATGTAAAATGAGATGTCGGTGAACATTAGTCTTGAATTTCAGTTCATCACAATGAGAGGGAAAGACAAAGCGCGGAAGAGTATTCCACATTCGCGTAGCACGGCTATAAAACGAATCCCTGTACTTGACAGTACGACCGAAATTGGGTTTAAGACTAATCTGATGAGCATTCCTGGAAGCGCGAGTACTACGGTTGAATCGTTTAAGGGGAGGAATGCAACTGGCTGTTTCGTTCCAAAACGAATATGAAAAGGCTGCTATCGTCAGCGAAACAATTTAATGGATTAATAGGTGCAGACAAGAGATCGTTAGTAAAAATAAGAAAGAGGCTGGGAGACAAAACAGAACCCTGTGGTAAAGCATGCATTTTCGATAAAAGAGCAGTATGCCAAACATTTTTAAATGCTATAGAAATATCAAGTGCAATAATCTTACTTCCTCCAAAATGATGTAAAGATTTGTTCCACTGTTCGGTGAGATAAACCATCAAGTCACCAGTGGCTTGCTGCGAAAGCCGTATTGCCGATCATTAAGATCGTTGTTAAAAATATATTTCCATTTTAAATTAAACATCCAAGTGCATAAAATACATTACTGAAACCACAGTACCTACTGCCTACGCAAATATATCATTATATCTTGACATTTGCAAGTTTTAAATAAATATTGGATCATATAAGTTAAGTTATTAGTTCATCAATAGTTAAACTAGAAACTAAATAGTGACTATTCAGAACGAAGAATTATATTACCTGGCCTGCAGACAATAATTTATTATTCATTCATTTTAATAAATATTCAAAATTGTATCTTTCATAAATTCTCACCTTTTCTGAAGAATACAAAACTCTAAAACCAAATTCAAAATACCAAACCATTTGCTTCAAATATCCAATTTCCGACACCTCATAATATAGATATATACTTATACCAGACCTACATAAGGATACTGCAGAAAGGAATCAAAACATTGTCGTCCGGTTGGTGCCCCACTCACATTATGTAGGAGGTAACAAAACAATAGATGAAAGGTCGAGTTACAAAACACGTACCTCTCCACCGAAATATCGTGTAACTGCTGTATAACAGGTGTATCCAACATCAGAAGCAGAAACTAAATTTTCCAAGACAAAACAAATGTACTTATACACACCTACAGCATACTTCTCCGTCGCCGCCGTCCGTCGTCCGTGATAGCTCGTTGCCGCCATAGTCCAATTCAGTATCTGCATGCAGTATATGCTTGCAGTATATACAGTGTCCAATATTATGCTTTAACCTAGGAGTTGATATAAAAAGATCTACCTGGAATATGTATACGGACATCAGAGGACCCCATGCAAAATCAATATTTAAATTTATGTTAGGGGCAAAATCTCGCAAAGAACAATCTCATGCATAAATGTATGATGATTGTTTTCAATTGTTCCGGTGTCGATTTGCATATCAAAATGTTCGAGAAAACTCAATTTCTGTCGGAGAGTCTTTACGGCAGAAGGATTTATAGAAAAGAGGTGGTGGCAGGTGGCAGGTGACATGGCAAGGTGTTTCTGTGTCTCAGGAGTGCCTGGCATACATACATATATTTAAATTGTGTTTCTCTTGATGTGTCTCGTCGGTTTTGTACTAACATACATATACAGTCTACAAATTAGGTTGACTTTCCTCGTTTTATCCATAGCTAGCTATCAGTGGAGTAGCGCAAAGATTACCTCCCCAACTATATTTTAGTCAGTTATGTTCAAAAAAAAATCTTTACACCTGGTTGTACTGGGACCTGAACAAATGTGGTAAATGAGATCCTTATCTAAATGGTAGCAATTCTGCACTAACTGTGCAGTGCAAGCAACCATACGGCCCACGCCAAGAAACAAGAAAATCAAATTTACTGATTCACGCGTTCACAAAAAAATTAGATTTACTTCAGATTTTTCTAAAAACACGATATTCGTTTAGATGCAAGGAAACTTAACGTGAAATACTTTCAAGTGTAGCCACTTTTCTAAAAATGTATACATATAGTTATTACGAGTATCAGTAAAAAGATATATACTATAAAGTCAAGTGATGGCTTTCGCAACAATGGGTCCACTGGTAAATTGATGGTTTATCTCACTTAATAGTGGAACAAATCTTTACATCGTTTTGGAGAAAGCAAGATTATTGCACTTGATATTTCCAAAGCATTTGATAAAGTTTGGCATCCTGCTCTTTTATTGAAAATGCGTGCTTCTTCTCTCGAATGGCTCTATACAATTTATATTAGACGAATTCAAACCTGAAACTCACAACATAAATGCTGGTGTGCCACAGGGTTCTGTTTTGTCTCCGACCCTCTTTTTCATTTTCATTAATGATCTCCTGTCTGTAACTACTGATCCATTAAATTGTTTCGCTGACTATAGCACCCTTAGCTTTTTATATTCTTTTCCAGATTCAAATCCCTGTGGAACTGAAACGGCTAAATATAATAAGTTCATTAAATTCTGACTTAGACAGCATTGTACAATGGGGATTGAGAAATCGCGTAGAATTTGATGCTTCGAAAAACTTAATGATGCCTTCTGTCGTTAAAGCGAGACGTACCCCCCCCCCCTGCCGTTATCTGTGAGTGGCACTTGCATCTAACAAAAAGAAACTAATCAGCTTGAGATTTTAGGTATGTGTATAACGAACCCTTTTTTGTGGAATGATCGCGAAAAATGCCGCAAGATGTTTAGGTTTCCTTTAGAGATGCAAGAAATTCTTTTCCCCTTCTGATCCGGCTATCATCTATAAAACTTGTATACGTCCAAAGCTTGAGCAGACCACCCATCTCTGGGCTGGTGCTCCTGCAACTCACTTAAACCTTTTGAAGCGTTTGGACAGTATACAAAGACGAGCCTTCAAAATGATCGGAGACAGCAACATCATCATCATCATCATCGGCTCGACAACCGGGGTCCGGTCCTGGCCTCCTTCAACAAGTCTCTCCACCTATCCCGGTCTTGAGCCAACGCCATCCAGTTGCGCACCCAAGGCTTCGGGCGTCCTGGTCTACGCCATCTCTCCAGCGCAAGCATGGTCTACCACGCTGCCGTCTACCATAGAATGTACCACAAAAGACTTTCCGAGCAGGTTCCTCTTCACTCATGGAGCTAGGTGCCCTGCCCACCGGAGTCTACCGAGCTTAATTTTTGTCACTATGTCTGCTTCAAGGTAGATTGCGTACAATTCATGATTCTACCGTCTCCGGAATCGTCCTTCCTCACATATGGGGCCAACAATTCTCCTTAAGACTTTTCTCTCGAACGCGGCTAAGAGGTCGGAGTGTCTTTTGCTAAGCACCCAAGTCTCGGATCCATACGTGAGTACTGGCAGGACCGTGGTCCTGTACAGCAGCAGTTTTGAAGTTATGGTGAGATTTCTGGATTTGAAGAGCTTTGACAGACTATATAGTAGGCTCTGTTGGAATTGAGCAGCCGCCCGCGTATTTCTTCTTCAGCAACATCATCGATACTTTTACGTCACGCGAACACCAGCCTAATTTTTACTGTCTCTCACTCTTTTATTGTTACTTTTACAGTAAGTGCTCAAATAAAATAGCAGTTGCATTGCTCCCCTTAAACGATTCAACCGTAATACTCGCGCTTCCAGGAATGCTCATCAATTTACTCTTGAACCCCACATCGGTCGTACTGTGTAGTACAGGGATTCGTTTTTCAGCCGTACTACGCAAATGTGGAATACCCTTCCACGCTCTGTCTTTCCCTCTCATTGTAATGAACTGAAATTCAAGACTAATAAATACAAGTCTAAAATGGCAGTTCAATGTTGAAGTGATTGAAAGGCGTTTTTTTTACCACATTCATAGAGAATAAACATTTATTAATGCTACTTCGGTGTGTTGGAAATCGAAGAACACCTTTCATGGGAAGATACCATAATTTCCGTAAAAAATTAATTTATGAGAATGAAAATGAAATTCGCTTTATTTTAAGTTCATTTTCTCTCGATACCCTGAAGTTGGAAGTACATTCTACTCGCTGAACTTTACCTTGAAGTTGGTTGTACCCAGTCGAACGAAGCTCATTTCAACTCTATACCCGTTTACAAAGGAGTCACAGAGCTTCAACCTCGGTTCAATACCTCAAAAACGCTATATATCTATTATTTAAGATATTTTTCTTTATGATATGCATTCACAAAGTTATCTTTATCAACTGAAAATCCAATTTAGTAATTAAAAAAAAAAACAAGCAGCTATAAACAGATTTTTGTCTCAAACCGAATCCTTGCACACCTCTTTCATAGTTCAACCTACATCTGATATTTTTCCTTTTTGACATTCTGCAAGCTGCAAGGCAATTTTAAATTCACCGGGCTTCCTGCAATTAGCCAGTGAGCAATTAGCACAAGAAAATAAAAAAAAAAAAACACACATAAAATTTTCTTTGAATGCATCAGCCAGCAAAAGGAAAAAAAAGGACAAAATAAAAGTAATGATTTCCTGGCATTCGAAGCTCCAACACGTTTTCCTTACACCAAGCTCCCGTGCACCAATGAGTGTGTTGAAGTGTATATTCGACCCCCTTTTGTGGAAAATAAGAACCCTTCTATAAAACCGATCAACGTGTTCCGATCCACTATGGCGATGCCGCTGGTAGAATTTAAAAAAAAATTGATTTTGTCCTAACACACTCCATATTATTTCTCCCCCATCACGCCCACAAATACACCCACACCACACCCATATTTTTTTCAGATAGAAAACCATAGTTTGAATGGGGGTAATTTGTTTATATGGTTGTGTGTGATGGGAAAAGCAACGTCGAACTTTCTCACCCTAAGGGCTATACCCGGGTTTTTCTTTCTTTCTATTTTTTTTTTCATTATTATTTTTGTATCCTTGCGTTCACACTAACTTTTGCGCTGGCATTTTTCTTTTGGGTCATATATTCAGGACATCTTTGGTCTTTGGCACGCAAATAAGACGAATTACTCGGCAACACGAAGAGTGAAGAAACATGGGTTAGCTGATGTTGGCTCTTGGCTGGATGATGTTTAACGATGATAGGCTGTGAATTTTTGGGGTGAATTTTTGTGTCGCCTGAAGATACATCGGTAACCATTAGGGTGTCGGTTACCATCAAATATAACTGACTAAAAGTGTATTTATGATGAAATGCTAGGGCATAGAATAATCACACTGAGAAGGGGAAAGATTGGTTGACCAAAAGGAAGGCATATATAGTTAACTTGGAAAATGGTGAATGTGTCACCATCGTAGAATCAATTTGAAGTTTTTTTTTTCATACAAGCTTTTGGGTTAGTAATATCTATTATATTATAGCTTGACCGAACATTTTCTTACAATAACAAAAAATATAAAAGAGTTTATTGTTTTTTTTTTTTTTGTTTCTTAAACGATGTGGGTTTTTGATAAATGAAAAAGAATCTTAAAAAATTAGAGCCCTTTCGGAATGACTGAGGGCTCGATATCGCGATATGAGTGAGATGTTGGGTTGTGATAAGCTTGAGTAAATGAATTCATCATGAATTAATTTTTCTGAAAATATGCGGAGATGAGAATGCTGAAACAATTTTCTTCTCGAAGACGGTTCTATTAATTTAAATAAATATTGCCTAACTTTTAATGAAAAAATGTGGGAATTATCGTTAAAGCAAAACGAAAAATCGATAATTTTTTCAAAATTAAATATTTCGAAAGCAACCCGATGAAAGTTTATGAAATTTATTACAAAAATGTTTTTTCACACTATCTTTATAATAGTTAAAATAAAAATTAATTTCATGTTCAAAAATACGGGTCCTCCCATACAAATCTTACAAAGCCGTTTTCGAAAATTTTTAGAAAACGTGACATTTTAATAGACGTTTTTGATTGTATTAAAATCAAACTAAGATATTATTTACGGTCCAATGAAAGATTAAACAATGATGATTAAAGTTTAAAGATCACCTTATGGTGTTTTTTTCTGGCAGAATTTTTGACAATTTCTATTTGCCCACTGACAATCTTTTTTAAGTAAGTAGTAAGTAAGTAAGTAATGAATTCATTTATTTCAAATTTATTTGTTTCATTTGATACAATACAACGAATTTAAAGCTATGGCTTTGCCGTCAGCTCGGTTAGCAAAATTTATTATTGTATACATTTAAATTTTTTTTTTTTTTTTAATTAAATAGTAATTACAAATTTATATTTACTATATTAATTCTGTTACCAGTAACATTCTATGTGTTGTAATTTCTTTTAAGTAGTTGTAAAGGTCTTTCCAGTTGAAATCGTTCAAAATCACAATCGTTTCCAGCATCGACAAAGTTCTTTTTCCGAAGTATACAAGGCGCTTTTTTAAGTATTATTGATTCTTTCTGTTGATTTTTCTTCGTCAAAAAAATTTGACAAAATTTTATTTTTTGACATTTTTTTGAACAATTTTAAAAAATCCACTTTTTTGACATTTTTTTAAACCATTTTTTTTCCGACATTTTGTTTCTGCTTTAAGAAAAGTTTGGATTTTAAACATTTTCAAAATAGAACAAAATGTTTAACAGCAAAACTCAGTTCTGTTAAGGATTTTTATTTGACAAGATGTAGTGAGCAGAATTTAAATTTTCTTTAATTGAATTGTCAGAATTTTAACAATTGAGTTTTTGAAAAATAAAAATTTTCAAAAACAGAATTTCGAAAAAAAAGTTTTATAATAGAAACTAAAATTCTCAACATTAACTTTTATGCATCGGTATAGTTGACATCTAAGCCGTCAGTTATACTGATCAGGAAAACAAAACAGGAAAAAATTTCAAATGGATTATTTACGATGTTTTTATTTGATTTGAAACACAAATGCTACAGTAATCAATGACAATCAACTCAATAAATTTTTTTCTATCCAATAAAATTTTTAATTGAACAATTAGTTTTTGTTTAAAATGTATTTTCTATGTATTTTCCTGATGAAAATCCATTTTTCGTGCCAGCTGATCGTCAAATCAAACAAAATGGAACAAATCGTTTCAATGATTTGAGTTCCATTTTCTTCCTGTTCCACTGACAGCTACTGTAAACCACTGATTTGCGGACGAAAAAATATTTTTTCAAAAAACAGCAAACTAACAAACTTTTAATAAAAATAACAACCTTCAGAGAATAAATGCTAAACACTAAACAGAAACATGAAACCTGAAACATAACAAAAAGTGAGAGCTTTGGTGCTTTCTCTACGAAAAAAAAACAGCGTGAAAAAATAAAGTTGTAATGTCATCCGGCTTTACCATTTCAGAATAAAACGATTGCTAAACGTCAGCACTAAATGCTTACTTAGAAAAGAAAACGAACGCACTTTTTCCTAACTGAAATATTTTTCCTGTTCGCTATAAACACCATCAGGAAAAGATTTTCAATTTTACACTGTTTCCAACTTTTCCTTTGACAGATTTTTATTGGCTGTCTATTATTTCGCAATTTTATTGTTTTTTGTTGTTTCAACTGTTGCATTTAATTGCTTGGCAATTTAGTTTGAGAAGTTTTTATTTCGCATAGATATGAATCATCAATTTACAAATGTTGCAGTGTTTTTTCCCCCATTTCATTACAATTTGTTTGCATGCAATTATTTCACTAGTTGTTATATCGCATTTCGTTAGTTCGCAAAATTATATTTCGCATTTTATTTTTTACGCACTCCGCTATCTAGTAGAAAATACCCAAGCTCAAAGGAACTTTTGCGAAATAATCGTTTGGTGGGTTAATTCAACTACCGAAAGGAAAACACCAAAACTGCAAACCGATTAAAATTTGAGATTCACGTGATAAAATTTCGTTTAAAAGACTGGCATGGCACCCATGGTTCCACTACTCATTAATTATGACGATTTTATTTCAAATTTACATATAATGTATTGTATCTAAAGAGAGCTTCCAAAAGAAAAAGACAGTGACATTATTATTCCTTCTCTTACTCTTAGTGCGTTTAAATTAACTCCATCAATAATGAGACACACTTCATGCAAGAGATATTTCACCTTTGTTTAAGCAAATCCAATGCTGTTCTTTGCTCTTAATGAAGGCAACTTTCCTAGCTCTGATGGTTTTGTGCTGCTAAATAAACGACAATTACATCCCCTTTCTGTACTTCATCAGTGTTGACAGAATCTTCTTATATAGGCTCCTTCGGCAAATTTAGATTTGTCACATAGTATACACAGAGTACTTGCTCGTATTTGAAGTAAAATGGACAAAAATTGTGTGCCTCTCTTGCTTTTAGGTACCTACTCGTATGTTTTCCAATTCGATCATTCGTATCTGCTGACTGCTGCATGACTCTGAATATTTCTGGAACGAATTCTCCACACCCGGACGTGATGTAGAATTTATTGGTTCGATTGGTTTCTATATGCTGGACCCTAACGATTGTTCCCATAAATCTAACCGACATCATCGATGTTCCAGTATATACTAAGCTGAAAAGTATGAGCACCTATATGTCAATGAGATTGTTCAGCTTTTACCCGTATAATATCTCTCTCCCTCTCTCTCTCTCTATGGCTGTCGGTATGGGACTCTGGGGATCCTAAAATGCTTGCTGCACACCGCATATCCCTGATGTCCACCTTGCCCTCTGGACATCCGTCGTCGTAGTCGTTCTCGTCCGTTGGCAATAGCCAGCTGATGGTACCTCTGACTTTGATCCGCTGGCTGGCTGATGTGTATCTGATTCGCATATATAAAGGTACCTCTATATTCCAACTGTGGTTCTTCTCGGAAATTAAGCCTTTTGCAGATGAATTGTGAAGCGAAACCGGGTGTCCTATTGTGAAATATTTTATGTGGCATTGCAGAATCCATGCCAATCAAATTGTCGAAATTTCTATGTAAGCAGCTCGCTATATAGCCTTCCTGGACACTGCAATCGAACATGGACAGTAGAAATGTCATTATTGGATCGATTCTAAAATCTATATGGAACTATTGGTTATTTCATTAGTTTCACAAAAATGACCACCATTGTCAATGACTATAAACTATACCTATACAAAATAACACAGTGAAATGTTTTACAATGAAAAATAAAGGACATTATGTTGGCAGGCTTGTAATTAAATTTGTATGCAGCTGTTTGTGGATCTCAATTATTTTTGCTTAAAGTCTTTTGCCGGAGGATGACTGTTTTTTGAATTGACAATTGGTCACATTCAATGGTATTTGATCGTTTCTTACAATAAAATTTTTTTTATTGTGTTTTCGAATGAAAGGACACTTCATAAACTTGTTATTTAAAGTTTTTTTTATCACGGTCACTACGAAAACGTTTGTTTTCTTCATTACTTTTTTTGTTTTTGTAAAATATACTACAGTATTAAATACATATATGATTGAACAGAGTTTAAGTTAAAAGAGGGTTTGATCTAAAATATTGTATTTGAAAAACGTAACGTTACCCAATTTTTTAAGGTATACTAAGAATCGAACACATTATAATAAAGTTTTTTTTATTTCCAATAACGGATGTTGTGTATAAAAATTCTTATAAAAGATTTACTAAAATATTTTTTTATTACATATCACATTAAATTTGAAAATATAAATTGCACTTGCTGTTAGACGTAAAATTAAAAAAAATCATTTTGAACAACCGAAACAACTTGGTTAAAGAAAAAACAAAACTATAACATTTCATAGTACGTTTTACTCAGTTACTTAGGTCCCCGGATGTAATTATGTGGGTCTCCCCTACCGGACATTGGGCCTCCAATACTCCTACGCTTCATAGTTACGGTTTCTGGAGAAGTATTCCAGCTCTCTCAAACTCTTCCTAGGTTCCTTCGCCAAGTACTTCTAGGGGCCTATAACACAGAACAACAAGTCAACTAGTCAACAACTACTTGTTTAACTATGCTTGTTTAACAAGTGAAAATTACTTCTGTAACACATTAAATACCGTAACAATTGTCAAAAAAAATCCCCTTCACTTGTTGAATCTGTTTAACAAGTCAAGCTACCAAATTGATTCGCAAGATTTCCGAAGACAAAAAAAAAATAAGCATTTTGTCCGGAATCAGAGAAAACAAACACATTTTGTTTGGCGCTTTCTCTGATTTATTGACTAAAAATGAAAAACGTGATAAATGGCAGGAGATATTTTCGTTGTCCATGAGTTTGAACATAATTCCTTCAGGAAAAAATTGATCCACAAAAGCGGCCTCATTGTTTGAAGGGGAAAATATCATTTAGAGCGCAGCAAATTTCCGGCATTCCACTTTTTTCATAAAAGTCTTGTATGGTACATTAAGTTATGTGCATTTCAGGCCAACAAACTTGTTTTTGAAATTCAATTTCATTTATTGCAAATGTGACTCCTTGTAGACATCTGTCAACTGTCATTTTGTGAAGACCGTATATACATCACCTATTACATGGTCTTGAGATCCAGTGCCGAACCAATACAAAATTATCAGTATGTTCTGCCTTACATTTAGGGCCTTACTATTATTAGTGGGGGAACCTTATTTTTGTGGGAGAGACTTTCGATATTAAGAGTAATCACCAGTTTCTTCGGTCACAAAATGAGCTTCAAGATGTTTAGGTTTCCTTTGGAGATTCAAGAAATTATTTTCCCCTTCCGATCTGGCTATTATCTATAAAAGTTATATGCGTCCAAAGCTTGAGTATAACTCCCATCTCTGGGCTGGTGCTCCAGCAACTTACTTAAGCCTCTTGGACAGAATACAAAGACGAGCCTTCAAAATGATAGGAGACAGGAACATCATCGATACCTTTACGTCACTCGAACACGGGCGTAATGTTTCCTGTCTCTCACTCTTTTATCGTTACTTAAGGTATGTGCCCAAATGAAATAGCCAGTTGCATTCTTCCAGTTTACTCTCGAACCCAACTTTGGTCGTAATGTCAAGTACAGGGATTTGTTCTTTAGCTGTACTACGTGAATGTGGAATACTCTTCCACGCTCTGTCTTTCCCTCTCATTCTCTCTTCTTTTCTAATCCCCTCCTACTAACTTACAGCTCGCGATGTGTCTCTGACATATAATGGAAAAAAATATAAAGTTGAATTTTTCTTTTAACACTTTTGTCTGTCTTTGGTCCTCAACATCACTGTGATTCGGAAATCAAAAACAAATATTTTTTAAAACAAAACACTTGACCACGTAAATTCAAATCGATCTCTCTAAACCTATCATTTGATAAGCTTTAACTACTGTAAATGCTTGTTGACTTCTAAAAAGTCTTATCACTTTTTTTCTTAACACTTGTTGTTTCCAATTACAATAACTGTGAAATTGTAAAATTTCCCACTTGTTATAGTTTTCCTAGACTTGTTATTCCGTGTTACACAAATTTTTAAAAGTTATTGAATTTTACTTGTTCAACAAGTACTTTATGTTTTGTGTTATAGGCCCTAGGTCAGCCCACTCGTTGACTTGCCTTCGTGGGATGGTTCCATTGCAATGTCCTACACTTTCGAAGCTTATGGCCAATCCACTCCCACTATTATACGTTTTCGTATAATAGAGTCAATGAGTTCTTGTTCTCTTAAGTAACTGATTTTTTTTCAATTGGTACTATTGTTATATAGTTGGATCTATTTTTTGTAAAACTTAGCCTTTGCTCCGCTTTTCATACCTAGTTTGGTCTTGCTATCATGAGAGTGTTTCCAAGAACCACTCAGATGAGCAAGTTCCACGACTGATGATTTTTGTTTTTGCTGAACTGATCTTTAGAGTTCAACAATTTCAGCACACTTTTTGTCATTACACGCCTTTTCAAAATCGATGAAAAACAGGTTAGGTGATAGTCAATTTTCAACTCAGTGTTCGATGATGATCCGCAAAGTGTTGATATGGTCCACACAGAGAAGATCCAGTGTCTTCGAGCTGGTCTTTTATTCGTTCCAGGACGATTCTCGCTATAAAGTTATTTATTGCAGGTAGAACGCAAACTCCTCTCCAATTTTCATTCCGCGTAATGTCTGCTTCTTAAAAAAAGGTATATTCGTACTGCGTTTGACACGCGACAGTCTATCAAAAACTATATCAATGTTCATTTTTGATATTTTTTAACATTTGAAACGCAAAGAAGCAAAAAACACAAAAATCCTCAAATTTAAAAAGAAGGCATTTTAAACAACCCTAAAAGCCTTTTCCGTGTATGTTTACAGTTATACTGTTTGATAGTATTTCGAAATTCAAAAAAAATATTTATTATTACTTACAGTGTAGGTAGATAATATCAATAGTAGTTGAACGTTCTAGACCTTGACAAGAAAGCATGAAACCATCTTTTATTATCGCTTTTCTATAATTTTAGATTTTCTGTTTCCAAAAACAATGCTACCAACATTGTTGCAGAATATTAAAGTTTAATTTGAAAAACTAATAAATCTGACCCCGTTTTAAAATTATGGCAGTAATTTACAAATACTTCAGCTCCACAATCCATATATTATAGTCTTTAGTGTGCGAAAGTTCTTGATTGATTTAATTACATATAACTTCAATTATAGGATGTACTCAATGGTGTTGCATGCAGAATAAATTAACTTTAATCACTTTTTAAAGTGGAATTAAGAACATTAAAAACACAAGGGTTTTAATAAAAATCTAGGAACTTATATAAAAGCATGTGAATCAAGCACACATGTTTAAAGGTACATTATATGGAACTATTATATAAGTACCGTTAAATGCATATGTACATATATACGAGTAGAAAGAAATAAAGCCTTTCGACTTTTTGCCTTCCTGTTTGCAACAATAATTAGTAACATAAAGGGTGCTTTTAAATCGAATTAACGGAATATAATCGGCATCATTCAGCTTGAGCTTTTAGCCACCCACCAAACAGTCATCACAACAACAACAACAACAACAACAACAATCATCAATCAGGAAATGTGTGGTGCACGCATGTTGTAACTAACCAATATAAAACATTTTATTCTTCCTTCCCTTACCAACCGAAACAGGCCAAAAAACATTAAGCCAAACAAGGAGGCACTTCAAAAAACTCAACTTGAAAACTCGCACGTCCTTGCATATAGCTAGCGTATTGTTTATTTTATTATACCCTACTATGCTACAACAATGTACGTATACATTAGCGGATTAAGGCCTTCACGTTGATTGGTTTTCAGTGGCAGTGTTTTTCCTAGCTAGCTGGTAGCAGTCTTCATCATCATATACATATGAAATGAGAAGGAGTCTTCTTCTTCTTCTTCGTGGAAATGAAACGTCAGACTCAGACTGCCAACTGTCGAGGTGTGGTAAGGACAAGGAGGTTCCATAGCTAATTTATTCGTTAACGCGAAATTGTGGCCATTCACCTTAATAACAGTGCGCGTTAAATTTATTGTCCCACCCAGTGTATAGCTGGCATGGTTTGGAGAAGAAGTTCTACATAAAGGAAGTGTGCATGTTTTCAAGGAATCAAATCGACAACTCTAGGGACGAAACCCGTGCTCGTACTTTCGTTCTCAACAAAAATAAAGCAAAATAACTTAATTCTCTTCGATTATACCTCGCAGAGTTAAAGGCTAAAGGCCGAAGAAGGCGAAAGAGCTATTTTAAGGTGGTATTGCAACCACCGGCCCCTTCCGACTTTAATTTACAAATGCAAATATCTGATTTTGAGAAGGCTTCCTTTTTCCGATGTGCCAAAGGTGTGTCGGCCATTTCGTCTCTCCTCTCTTTCAGTGAAATACTCTCTCTACGAACTCTGGCTTAACGAAAGTGATGAACTGCACCACGGACACCACATTTGCATGTATACAATATTATGGCAAAGGATCTAGGAGGAACCAAAAACATAAGCTTGCACACCTTACAAGAGTTTTAGGATGGGCCTTCGAATAAATTGCTTTTGGCCATGCAACGATTCCAACAATATAAATGGCAAGTCAGAGTGCAATGTCAGCATTACGGCGGCGTTAATAATGGTAATCCGAAATCAAAGTAATTTTTTTGTAGGCATTTTTGAAGATTGAAAAAGGTTGTAGGGTGAAAGAAGGTGAGATGGTGTTAGTTGATTTTATTCAATCATATGTTTAAGTCTTTTTTGGTTTTGGAACTGAACTGCTACAGAAAACTGTTGTTTCACGTAACCTCAGAATCCGTTTGGTGCTTTTATCAATTTTCTATTAATACGGTACACTAGGACTTTAGCTATTATTATGTCAGAGACACAGTGCGAGCTTTTGGGTAAGTATAGGAGGGGATTTGAAAGGAGATGTCAGTGGACATAAGTCATGAATTTCGTCACGTCACAATGAGAGGGAAAGGCTGAGCGTGGAAGGGTATTCCACATTCACGTAGTACGGCTAAAGAACGAATCCCAGTACTTGACTGTACGGCTGAAGCTGGGTTACGTTTGACAGGAGGAATGCAACTCGCTATTTCAATACAGCACTTACCTTAATTTAAAGTAACGATAAAAGAGTGAGAGACAGGAAAAGTTACGTCGGTGTTCGAGTGACGTAAAAGTATCGATGATGTTCTTGTCTCCGATCATTTTTAGCAATTCACGCGTTATAGACAAAGCCTATTGTGCTGCGCTAAGCCCGGAGCTTTGCCTTAGCCTGGATAGAGACGCTTCAACGGCGATATTTTTAAACTTATTATCGATAGTTTTTATAGAAAATACATATTTTTATGTCTAAGACGGTAATGCTCAGAGCCAAGACCTAAGACGTATCCGGTTTTTTTTCACTTCTCATAGACTGTTTTCGAATTCCTCCAATAAGTTCTGCACATTTCTGTTTATTAATGCGCATTCAAACACTTCCCCTTTCCGATTTTCCATAAGCTACCTATTTTTTCCACTGACCTTAATGTGCATTTGTCTAATGCTTGCAATTTTCGACATTATTTTGTAAAGCTTTCACAACTTTTTGGGTGCAATGACCGTCATAGAGCACCTTCTTCATCATTGACAGTTATATAACCAATTTTAAAAAATGGGGTTCTTCCACACATTCATTTGCTTAAGATTCGTTCAATGTTCCAGGATAATCATTTTTAGACGTATTGTTCAGCCACTTCTTAGAATAGGAATTGCCGTTCTTCAATCTCGCCCAATCTCTCCAGGGATGTCATTAATCCTTTACCCGATTTTGGAATTTTAAAGCGTTCCTCAGTTTTAAACTTTAACTTTTAATCAACAAATATGATAAAATTTAAAATTTTTAAGTTTAACATTTGTAAGTTTATTTTCTAAGCTTTACAAAATTAAAACCAAGTGCATATGCATTAGTAAGAAAGTTCACTTTAAAATATTTAAGAACTCAAAAAGACACTCACACTTTAACGACTGAAAACTTTCCTTTTTTATTTTTATTTTCTTGAAGAAAAAAAATTCTAAATAGTCCAAGAAGTGCTTTGAAACTTCTTAAACTATAAAGAAGGTAGGTACTTAAATTTTTTTATGATTGTTTTCAATTAGCATCATAAGTAACTTGAAAATGTGAAAAGTGTTTATGGTTTCTCTTTTAAAAGAAAATGTATTTAGTTTATTTTCTGAAGTGTTACCTACTTGCAACAGAGGCAACAAACATAGTGCTTTTACTTTCTAAATCTTCTAACTTTGTAAATCTTAACTAGCTAATATAATGAGATAAGACTTTTTTAAGAGAACTTGGACCAATTAAGTAGTTTATATAGGAATAATGCAGACCCTTTTAATTTTTTGTTGTTTTGCTTTATTATATTAACCATTTTTGAAGTAAGTAATTTTACCTACAAAGGTACCTTTTATTCGACACGCGCAAGCAAAGTGTGATGGAAAAAAGGGTTTGGTAGTGAATATTTGTTCAAATAATTTTAAAAATATTTTTAAAGAGGCTTTAAGCTTCCAGTCATAAGCTCGTTTAGTTTAGGAAAACAAAAACAATTATAAGCTTCCCAAAAATGTTTATTTATTGAATATAAGAATTCACATCCGTTATCAATTTCCCTCCATCAGGGGCCTATAACACAGAACAACAAGTCAACTAGTCAACAACTACTTGTTTAACAAGTGAAAATTACTTCTGTAACACAATAAAAACCGTAACAATAATTGTCAAAAAAAATTGACTTCACTTGTTGAATCAGTTTAACAAGTCAAGCTACCAAAATGAGTCGCAAGATTTCCGAAGAAGAAAAAATAAGCATATTTTGTCCAAAATCAGAGAAAACAAGAACATTTGGTTTGGATTTCTCTGATTCATTGACTAAAAATGAAAAACGTGATAAATGGCAGAAGATATTTTCGTTGTCCATGAGTTTGAACATATAGTTCCTCCAGGAAAAAATTAGACTTACGTTAGATTTTTTTTGGAAAAATTGTAAGAAATACGCCGCCGCGCCGTTGTAAGTACAGAATATAAAAATACCTTATCCAAAAACATTATAACCAAACAAATGAAATTGTAAAATTTCACACTTGTTGAAAGAAGCCAAAATATTTGTTATAGTTCTCCTAGACTTGTTATTCCGTGTTACACAAATTTTAAAAAGTTTTTAAGTTTTGCTTATTCAACAACCACTTTATGTATTGTGTTATAGGCCCCAGCTCAGCTTGACAAAAGTAGGCAGCCCGGATGCATTTTACCAAAGAAAGCTTTAAATAAAATTTCCCCAAACAATAAAATTCTAGAAAATGTATATCAGTAAGTATTGGAACAGATTGTAATCTTGTTTCGAGTTCTACTGAGAAGTTTGAACAGTAATTTAAAAATAAAATTGTAAAATGTCATCACGGTTCAGTTTCCACTTGGTTGTTCCGACAACATTTTTTTGACAAATTTTGTTGTGTTGACACTTTAGTTTTAGACCAATTTGACAATACTTTTTGTCCAAATTTCCTCTGACCAATTTTTATATTTTTATCAATCCACTGGTTGTTTTCTTTTCTTTCACACCTGATTTCCTTATCCCAATTTTTTTCTGACAATTTTTTTTTTTTGAAAACAAACTTTTTTTTCCAATTGATCAATTTTTATTCTGCTGGTCCAACAATTTTACTTTCTTAGAATAATTCTAGGACGCAATCTCTAACTGGGAATGTAGACATTATAAGTTTTTGTCTGATTTCGATGATTCAAACGGTTCATAGTCACTGTATTGCAAGTGTTGCCACTTTTTTTAAATATTTTTTTCTGATTTATTAGTTTTTTTAAGAACCCTTCAATAGAATTTAAAAACATTTCTTTATTTTTGCATTTCCTTTAACCTTTAAGCTATCGTACTTTATTTTTCTAAAAAAAAGTATTTCACAAAAGTTTTTAGAAAAAAAGATAAACAATTTTTGTTACTAATACTAGAGATAATCGGACCTCTAAAAATGCATTAAATGAATTCAAAATGGCGGCTACCATGCCATACTCATGATACACAGTTTAAATTTCACTTAAACCTTGAGTAGCATTATACTGCAACCAGTACCCAAGATAATTTCCGGGATAATTTCTTTCCAGATGACCAGTAACCACCCCCTCCCCCTCCCCCTCCACTTCCTTCACTTCCTGATTTTAATTGTTATTAAAAATAAAATTCAATTTTACCATTTTATATTTCATTTAATTTGTATTCATTTAATTCATGTTTTTGTTTTCTTTTAAAGTTTCATATACCTAATTCCTTTTTATCATTTTGTGATATTAACATAAGGCAATCTTTTTTTTACATAATTTCATTGATTTTCGAAATAAAAATCAACACAAAAATATAAACAAAAAAAAAATTTCTGTGCACCAAAAAATCATACAAAAAAATGTTATTGTATTTCCAACATAAATAAACAAAAAAAAAAATTGAAACATTCATACAATTCGAATTAAATTTGCTACAAACAAGAGTCTAATTTTATTAATTCAATCTTGCTAGTGCTGTAAAGTGAAATTATATTGAAATCGAGTACATATTTTTGTGTTATACTTGTTTGTTCTGAAAATTAAACTCACATTTGAAATATATGTTATTTTTTTTTATATATTTTTTTTAAACAGCACAAATAAATAAATTTCAAAATTTCATACACTTTTATGTTTAATATTTTCGCTAAAAGCACATTTTTTATACCAAGTATCCCTACGTTTCTTTATCTATTTAATATACACATTTTTTTTTGTCTTAGTTTAAATTTTATCTACTTTACTTTTTTTTCTTATTTTATGATAGTGGTATAAATATGATTTATATTTTTTGTTTTTCTATTCAATCACCATTATAGTTTTCCAGCTTACAGTGTACCTTATTTATGTATGATTTAAAAGTTTTTATGAAATGATTATGTTTTTCTTGTTTTTTGTTTCTTTTTGACTTATTTGTGTATATGTTTTTTTTATGTCAGGTATAAATAACTAATTTGGAAATAATTGGTTTTGTTTTGATAAAATTTGCTATATAAAAATATTTTAATTTGAAGATATGTACAGCAAAAGCAAGTAAAATTTTAACCTACATTATACATTGTTTTTTTTTATTATTTTCTATATACAATTTTTGAAAAATAAAAATTACAATAATACATATATGTATCAATTTAATTAAATTATTAATTTTATTTAAAATTTAAAACAAAACGTACATATATTTTTTTCGAATAAGAATGCCTCTTATGCAATAATAAATTACATATTATTGGTTTTTTTCTGTACAGAAGTTAAAATTTTTATCTCAGCCCAATCATGAGAGTTAATTGACCAAATTTATAGATGACCAGTATGATTGCCATCATCGATAAACTGCAGTTTGTTTTTGATGCAGAACTCAAAACTTAAAAGAAAAGAAAGGAAAAAATTGTTAGTATCATTTGTGTAAGGCATTTTAAGGCAAAAAAAAGAGAATTAAAATTGGAAAATATTTAAGTATGCAGCTCTGAAAAGTTACTCATCTAAATTAAAAATGTAAAACTTCAATGGGGAATCAAGAGGGGTAGAATCTCAAACTATATTTTTTCTGACGAATTTTGGAATATTTTTTTTTACCGAAAATTATAATTTTTATCGACCTTTTTGAAATATTTTTACTATTTATTTTTCGACCAATTTCTATTCTTCAGATTGAAGATTATTGTTTGAAAAAGAATTATTCTATGACCAAATTTTTGTTTTGCATTTTTTTTTTAAGAAAATATTTTTTTTTTGTATTTAAATACGGTTCTGTTTGAAAATTCCAAAAAAAAATTATTTTTACAAGCCGCAATTACACTCGAAAAATAAACTTTTATTATTATTCTTTCAAAGTATTTTGATGCTATTCAAAAAATTAGTTTAAAAAATTCTTCGATTTATGTCGTTTTGCATCCAAAATCAGTATTACTAATATATACATAATATAATATTATATAATAAAATATTTAAAAAATTATGAAAAACTGTCGTTTCTTTTTGAAGTGAATTTGATAAAACTATCGTTCGATGGAAAAATTATTTGAAAATTTTCAAAAAAGCATGATAGCAGTAAATGATAATGATTATCTTCAATACAAAACTTAAGAGTTATATTTTTTGCGGTTGGATAGCAAAATTGTATCTTTCTCTTACTTACTCGTCACTCAAAACCTCAAAATTTCGACTTATAGAACTTTGCTTTTCCAGCAACGACGATTACCTTTGATTTACTTACCTAATAACATTGCCTCCCGATTATCTATGACACCCGGTCGTCGCTGCAGAACACTCTCTTTGCCACCCTTCCATAAGACCGGTGATATGCTCGCTAAGCACTTAACTCGCATCGCTCCATCATGAAAGTGTCTACCATCAACAGTCAGCTGCAGTCCTAAGGTTGATGTTATCAAACCATGTCTATGCACTGTGTCATTATATCGCACCAAGGAACTCGAGTGAATCAACTAAAATTGAAAAAGAAAAAGGAATGATTTAATAAATTTACAAAACGCAAACAAAAAATTCAAAATAAAAATCCAAAGTTTCGGCTTTCCACAAATGCTTCAGAACAAAAACTATTTCTGCACAAGAGGAGGTGGGTTGAAGCATGAAAAAATTTTAAGTTCATGTCCTGTCCATAGATTCAAGAAGTGCACTGCAGTGCTCAAGTTCAAACGCATTACATAGTTACTTTCCCATAAACCTTCAAAGCACAAAAAATATTACGTTTAAGTCAGGAAAGAAAAACCTCTCGGTTTTTTTATTTCAATGAAACATTAAGGCGGATGGTAACTCGCTACCTCTATACCTCCCCATTTTACTTTCGAAAACTGTTTTCCTTTTTGTCCTATTCTAGCGCTATTCCTAGGTGACAAATTTTTACCTTTTTTTTATACTTTCAAACTGTTGATATATTATAAGTACTTGTTCGGTTTAATTTGTAGACTAATTCTAGAAACATCTAAATACACGAATACATTTTCTTGAAAGCAGCACCAATCAGCAAAGTTTTTGTAACAGAAACCAAAATTGGCTTTTCCATAGGTTCAGCACATCGAACATCGATCACTCGAAAATTCGTTCACCAGTGTCATTAGAGAGTTTTTCTGAATTGCTTTGGCTAGGAGGGGCATACCAGAAAAATGTATTGCTCGATGGATTGATTGATTGATGGATCATGAAAATGTAGTGATCTGGCCACACGTAGATTGTCAGAGGAGTTTGAAATCCAAAGTGGGGTTACACAAAGCTGCATACTGTAACCAATACTGTTTCTATTGGTGATTAATGAGGTACTGCAAGCAGCTTTTTCGACCTGAAATAGAGGAATTTTAAGAGAAGCTTGCAATTAGTGACAAGCATCAGTCTCTCCCAACTAACAATTTCACTCCTATAGTCACCCAGAAGAAGCTTTAAATAAACATTTTTCGGAATTATAAAAGAATCGTATAATACAAGATTCAAACTGGAGAACTTTTTCAACTCCAGTTGCACCTTTATGAAGTAAAATCAGTTTCCCTGGAAAACAATTTGCTGGGCTCAGTTAAAAAGATCTTATTACATCAGCATTTAATCCAATAACTATGTTTGAGATATAACTTATATATAATTATATTAGCCTTACTCTCCATTTAAGATTTCGGGGAATTTATTATTTCAGTGTTTAATCATATCGTGATGTCTGAAAAATAATTCTATCAGCGATTTCTTCGATAACAATATTCAAAGAATGTGTTATATCAGCATTTACTCAAATAAATATATCTGAGGAATGATTTATATTACTAAACATGCCATGTAAAACCGTAAAATTTATAATTTTCTGTGCTAATTTAATGTCAAATAAATACTTCGGTTTTGTCGATATCGATTTTTACGACATCGATTTTATAGCTATGTTTAATAACATAAAACAATTTCTTGAAACAAAAATATCTAATACTTTTTAAAGCTTTACCATTTCCATTTATTTCAAAAAAACTTATAATACCTCTTAACTCTCCCATGGACATATGAAAACAAACTTTAATAAATCCAAAATCTATCAAAAGTATCGTCAAGTAGTTACTATTACCATAGATATGTATTCTATTATGCAATTAAAGGACCTAAAAAAAATATACCTAGATACGATACAAAATAAAGGACACTCTACGATAAACTCAATTTAGTCACGTTCCATCTCATTTCCAGTCGTCACTCACTCATCGCAAGGATATAGGCCTAGACGCAAAGACAAAACATAAATGAAGCCATAATAGTAAAGCAGAGAAGGAGATAGAAAGAGATCCCCAAACATATCCTTAAATGGCCGAAGGTCAAAACTAGATGGAAAATTTAATGCACGGTTGGCTGAGATGAAATTATGCTTGACTGAAAGGCTTCCCATGTGAGGCAATTGTACAGTGTACATAATATAATAGACATTCACATGAGTTGAATTCATTTTGTCGGAATACCTTTTCTCTCTCTCTCTCTATTTAGTGTTCCGATGTGTGTTTTTCTAAGAAGATAATTTATCTAAGCACTAAACTCGGCCGGAAAACACAAAACGATATCACTATACTACTTACAAATGCATTAGCACAACTGTCCTGTCACGGATAAGCAGCTTGATCATTTTTGGAATTTCATTCCCTTCTACATACATACATATGTATGTAGATCTCAGCCAAGCATATATGGGAAGAGCAGTTGGAAAATCATTTGAATGTGACAACACTTATTTTTTGTGTATATGGAAATGGAGATGGAGATGGAGTTCCACCTCGCAAAATTTCCTGAAAATGCTGATGCTTATCTATGAACATATATATTATATGGAGCGAGGACATCACAAATGTCCTCTCTTCCTGTCATGGCTCCAAATTGTCAGCTTAGTCAATCAACTCGTGCGGAAATTAAACTTCATGGATTTAGAATTTTAAATCTAATCACTGTTTCGCATCCAATAAATTCTCTATTCATCACCCCTTTTTTTGGGGGGGCAGGGAGTTGAGTTGTCTGGAGTCGGCATTTTACATTAGAATTCGACAATCGACACGCAATGTTAGCTGTCAGCTGTGTCAGTCACAAAAGTAGGTATGCTTGTCGAACAAAGAGTTTCTCTATATTTTCAACAGATTCGCGTCGGTCGTTGGTCGTCGAGTTGAGTTGAGTTGAGGGTTAAAGGCCGCAAATTCGTTTAATTTTTCTTCCTTTCCCCTACATTTGAAGCTACCCCCCCCCCCCCCCTTTAAAAAGCAAACATACACCTATACAAACTTCTAAAGTGATGATGGAATTATACAGGTAAAGATAAAATGCGGGGAAAGTCTCTTTGTATATAGGTACACTTTTAGGCCGGAAATAGAGAAGAAAACACGTTTCATTGACAAATTTGTTATAGGGATGAGGGATAATATTATTCATTCCCTCGATTCCATCACTGGAGCACATCAGCTCAAGGGAACGTGCTTTATCTTCAATCATTCGTTTGGTTGGTTGGATTGGTCTCTCCGGTGCGACGCGGCGGCAGCGGGGGGCGGCTTGGTGGAACTGTTTGGGAGAACAACTGTCAGGCAGGTCTTTTGCTATTTATGTCAGGGATTCTCTGGCTGTGGCTCGCTGCTGCTGCTGCTGCTATCACGGAATATTCAAATGAATGAAAAGTTGGGCGTTTGTCCTCTTGCCAATTTTAGTTCATTTAAACGATTTTCATTATTGCTTTGTGGGGTAGGTTTTGGGTTAGGGTGCAGGATTTGAATAGATTTGCATGGAAATTACTCGTTTCCAAAAAAAAAATACTATTGTGGTTTAAAAAAAAAAAATGGTGACTCTACGAAATGCGTTGATATAAAATTGGATAAATCAAATTAATTGTTAAATGAGTCTAAAATATTTTTGAACTTAAAAAAATTGAGTTTATATACCAGAACCACCTTAAGAAAAAAATGTATTTTGTTTTCTCATTTCTTCCTTCGATTGAAAATTATTATGATCTCAGCTGAAGTCGCAACTATTCCAGTTCACGGCTTCACCTTAAGACTTGCTCTCGGAAGGTCTACCGAGCTTAGATTGTTTCATGAGTTAGTACAATTAGATGCGGTTGTCGTTGCATCATTTGTTCCAGGAGTTTTTACGTCTGAAGTCTGGCAATGTTCCGCTAAAGCATTGAAACGTCGTATTTGCTTTAAAACTGGGTTCACGGAGCATCTCTTTTGTACACAGTCAGCATCATTTCCATAGCTTTTTGATTTATCGAAGATGCTTAAGCTTTTTCGTCTTTGCATGCACTGTTCATGTCAAATAAATATCTGAAATAGGCATGTGTGCATCAGGAAACGGTCAGGGAAGGTGTCTGAACTTATTTCCGCTAGTGATATCATTTTCCCTCCACAAACAGTACCTACTCATACATCAAGTTCTCGCTGCAAGGATGTATGATATTCACTTTTGTGTCTAATTCATCATGAAATATCAATTGTACTTACTAAAGTTTTTGGACTTACTATTTCCGTCAACTTCTCCTAACGGGCGTAGGACCTCCATCACTTCTACGTGCCATTTTTAGTTTTCTTCAATTGTCACCATTCCTCTTCGGAATGCCTGACTTGCCTGACTCCGCAAGAGGCAAGAGGCAAGAGGTTGACTGGCAACCGTTACTCTTTCAAAGCAAATGGCAACTTACTACTTCGTATGATAGGTTCTCATCGATCTGTCGAAGTGATAAGACGTATACTTATTCGTTACAGGCGATTACTTGTTTTCCCTTTCCAATTGACCAATTTATAATTTATAGCGGCTTGCCCGCAAATATTAATTTTTCCCTCTCGAGAAAGTGACTCTTTAAAGTGGAGAAAAGTGAAAAATTAAGTTCTGATATTCCAGCTTCAAAGCTGGAATATGAAAACAGTGTTAAAACATTAAATTACGCAAATTTAAATAAATGCAAAGAAGATTTGCATAAAAATGCGCTAAACAACCAAAACACTCAATATAATTTTGATAGAAACAATAACGGAGTTAATCTCTCTAATACAAAAGTGACCCAGAGTTCCTCTCATACTCTCTGTGCCAATTCAAGCAATGCTTCGGGCACAAATGTGTATCCCTCTAATCCAGCGTTTGATAAAACTCATAACACAAAACCTGATATAGAGATAAACTCAATCGATAATCAAGGCCAAGCCATGGATGAAGGTGACGGCACCGCTGAGCAAAACGAGTGGACAACAGTGATACGAAATCTCAAACGTTCTGCAAGTAATTTTATACCCAACCAAGGGAAAAAACAAAAAAATATGATGAGTGACTCATCTCCCAAAAGGCAAGAACATGGAAATTTGTCAAATAATGCATTTGCTCCTTTAATAAAGCTGGGATCGTCTCTTCCAGACAAACATAATATACATAATAAATTTGATAATGTACCTATTAACAATTCTAATAATGTGAAAGAAAATAATATTCCTATTGATATATCAGCAACTACTACTAACCAATGTATTGTAAAAAATGCATCATTTTGCCCACCAATATTTATTTTTGGGGCTAACTGTGAACTAATCAGTGATGTTGTTAAACTAGCAGCTATCGATTGTAAAATACCTGATTTAAAACATAAGTTTGTAAATATTGGCTATAAGAAAACGAAGGTCTATGTAAATAATTCTGACGCACACAAACTAATTATTGAAAAAATACGTGGAACTGGCATTGGTGCGTTCTCGTTCTCTCCCAAAGAAAATAAACGGGTTTCTATTTTGTTGAAGGGTCTCGATGGGGACACCCCTATAGAAAAGGTTAGCCAGGCTTTAATTGCAGCTGCTCCTAACGTAAAAATTTGTAAGATTACCCCATTTTCCACGGCTAGAACTAAGGAGCAGAATGTTAAATTGAATATTTTTACAGTTCAATTAGATGCAGGTGAATCTACCAAAGACCTAACATGTATTAGGTATTTACTTTTCCAACGCATATATTGGGAAAAACCACACGCCAAATCTGTAATACGATGTTTTCGATGTCAGAGGTTTGGACATTCTGGGGAATGTTGTGCATATGAGAGCCGATGTGTACTTTGTGGAGAATCACATGATTCAAAAGTATGTATAGAATCTGTTAAAAGTCTTCAGGAATCTCATAAGGAGATTCCAGTTCCAAAATGTGTAAATTGTGAACAGCCAGGTCACGCAGCTAGTTATATGGGTTGTCCTGCCTATTTAAAATATAAAAATAAAAAAGATTTTCTGGTTCAGAAAACCAAACAAGTAGCTCATGAAAATAGAATATTAGTGCAGGATAATATAAATAGCTTTACAAACACAAATGTTTCTTTTGCTGATATGGCAAAAACATCTCTTAAGCCCCCTCAGCCCCGCCGGGCTAAGGCGGATGTCGTTTCAAACGTTGCAAGTCCACCAACAAGTGAGCTAAATAACTTCTTAAATGAAGCAAAAAATCTTTTTAATATATCATTTCAAGAGCTTTTGGTAAAAATACGTCAGTTTTGGCCTAAATACCAAGAATTACAAACTAAAGAAGAGAAAATGTTCGCATATCTCGACTTTGTTGCTTCTATAGTAGTATGATGGATCCCACTAAAATAAAAATAATATCAGCTAATTTTAATTCAATTATCTCTCATGACAGAAGACTTGCACTTGATAATTTGCTTAACCAAAAAAAACCACAAATTTGTTTTATATCAGAAACAAGATTAAAGACTAGACATAAACCTATTTTTAATGGCTACAATATAATACGAAATGATTCTGGGAGAGGGACTGCAATCATCTTAGATAAAAAATACAAGTATAGTGTAGTAAATTTTCCAAGTGAAATACTTTCCATAGCCTTAGGTACCTTAACCTGTAATGATGCAGATCTAACACGTAAAACTCTTATTGGAAGTATATACATTCCTTCTAAGGCCGGTGAACCATTAAATAGAGAATTACAAAGGCTTAGCGCCTTTATTGAGACATTCGATACGGTTATAATCGGAGGTGATTTTAATGCGCGTCACCCAGAATGGGGTGATTCTAAAAGCAACCAAAATGGAAACGTTCTTCACAACTGGTTTTTCGACGGTCCTTACTTGGGCTTAGATTTAGTTTCCCCATTTAGCCCTACTTTTCCAAGGTCCTCATCAGTCTTAGACTATTTTTTAATTTCGTCCACTATGGCGTATGCGCATCCTTCTATATGTTCGACATTTCCTACAATTGCAGACCATTACGGAATTTCACTTGAATTTAACTTTACAGATTTTAGTCCATTGCTGCAACCTCCAGAAACATATATAAGCTTTAAAAACACCAATTGGGAAGTTTTCAGATATGATCTGCATAACCGTGTTTCTCAAATTAATTTAATTAATGATAGAAACGTATCTACCTCGGATATAGATTCACTGGTTTGTCAGATAAATGAAAAAATCACCTCAAGTATTGAGAACAACTCTGAAATATGTCACACAAAGACTCTTAGATACCACAACATATCTGATTATACTAAGCAACTACTTAAATTACGAAATACATGGCTACGACAGTTAAAGAGACTTTTTCATCGATATCTCAATAGGGTTAATTCAGAATACCAACAATTGAACTCCAGAATCCAGTGTTTAAATAAAATTATTAAAGACAGAGTTAGATTAGAAATGAACGAAAGCTTTAAACAAAAATTGGAAAAGATAAAACCTTCCCCTCAAGCATTTAGACAAATCGATAAGATAACGGGTAGAAAATTCTTTGGCACTGACATTCGCAGAGATAATCTCAGTAATAACGGCATCACTTTAGAAAATACGGATCAAAAACTAGAAGCATTTAAAAACTTTTATTCGGAGTTGTATTCTGAGAATACACCAACTTATGACTCTACCCTTACCAATGAAGTAACATTTAAAGTCTTTGAGTTTCGTGAAACACAAATGAGACACCCGTTACGGAGTTTTTCATCTATTAACACTACAACGAATCAAAATGAATCGCCCTTTACAACTCCAAGTGACGTTAATAGCATAAGACTTAGTCTTAACAACAAAAAATCTGCTGGTGTTGACAAAATATCAAATTTTGTATTAAGAAAATGTCCCTACTCCCTTGACGTAGCTTTAACATCTACATTTAACCATTGCATAAATAATGGTTACTTTCCAAAAATTTGGAAACTTGCAAGACTTGTCCCAATAGCGAAAAGCAAAAACTCAAAAGATATAAAAGATTTTCGACCGGTCTCATTACTTTCAAATATTGGAAAGCTTTACGAAAGAGTCCTAGTTGAACACATAAACAAAATATGCAATGATTTAAATGTTATTCCCAATAACCAATTTGGATTTAAGAAATGTCACTCTACGGAACATGCGTTGTTAGTTTTACACAACAAAGTTACGCAAAACTTAAGAAGCAAGAAGGTCACTCTATGCCTTGACATAGATCTCGAAAAGGCTTTTGATAATATTTGGCATAATGGATTAATATTCAAACTTATTTCTCTTGGTTTCCCAAGTTGGCTTACCAGAATTATACAAAGTTTTTTAGAGGATCGATTTACCTCTGTTTATATAGGGTCAGATTTTTCTGAACAAATTGCAGTTCTCTCGGGCATAGCCCAAGGATCAATAATGGGTCCAATATTATTTAATATTTTCCTTCACGATTTTCCTTTTACAGATTTTATAACGCAGGAGCCATGCAGTTTACTGTACGCAGACAATACCAGTATCCTGGCAAGTGACAAGAAACCAAGCAATGCCCTTTGGAAAATAAAAGAAAAAATTCCTACCTTAGAAAAATACTTTAAAAGATGGGGTTTAAGAATAAACGCAGAAAAGTGCACTCTTACTTGTTTTAGAAATTCAAGTGGAAAGGGACACTACTTAGCGGTGAAAGAAAGCAAAGCCTTATCCTTACAAATCAATGGACATAACGTCGCTCTGAAAACTGAACCTAAAATATTGGGTATAAATTTTCACAACAGATTCGTTTTTAATAAACATGCTAGAAAATCTCTCATGAATGTCAAAATGGTTACATCAAATTTGAAACCTTTATTGAGTTCCAGACATATGCCTGGAAACACAAAAGTTTTAATGTACAAAACACTTATTAGACCCATATTAACTTACGGATTTGGAATATGGTTTTCGATTTCTCCAACTGTGGCTAAGGAGCTAGAGAATTTTGAAAGAAAAATTTTAAGATACTGTAGTGGTAAGTTTCGAAAACAGAATAAAAAATGGTTTTCAAACAAAACTCTGTACGAAACCACCAAACTAACACCTTTGATGATGTATCAGATTAACCTTTTGTTAAAAAGACTCCAAAACTGTAGTGCACATTCTAATCCTTTAGTAAGAGCTGTGTTTGATTCTAATAAAAATGAGAGTATAAATGATAATTACTACCTTTCTCCTGTTAACCTTTTGCATAGCGCATCTGTCACTCATTTGAGACCAGATGCAAATAGAGCTCTAATTGTGCCATTCTATGATAAGAAAATGCCGGAAAATCTAAGAGGATAAATTATTTTGTTTGACTTAAAGTGCATAATGTTTAATAGACCGACGTTTAGTTTATTTGTCTGTTTTTGTTCATATAGCGATATATAATTCAATAAGGAGATAAAATGAAGCTATACGTTTATGTACTTATTTGATGGGTGTTTTCATAGAAAATAGAAGATGACTGCACCCAATGTATATATTATCTATAAATATACTCTAAATTGAATTTGATACTCTTCGGGAGTTTTGTTTTTGTTTTGTATTTGTTTTTTTTTTTTTTTTTTCTTAGACTTAAGTTTTAGGTATAAGTTATATTTTTTTATAAAATTAGTTTTAAGTGCTCAATAGAAGCTAAGCTCTATAGTATGCCGGTAGCAAGCATACGCCATTAAAAACCGAATTTATTTATTACTTAAATTCTTATTATTATTTTCAAATTTATAAATAAATTTATCATTAAAATTATCATAGCCAGACATACCTTTTAAAGTCGGCTACTGAATTAGACGTAAGATGAAACAAATGTACTGATTTTAAAATGTCTTAATAAAAATTGAATTGAATTGAATTGACTTCGTATGATAGAATCGATTACCTGTTCTCACATGAAGTACATAATTGGAGAAGCAGTGGGGCAAGAAAATTCTGAAGATGTTTCGCGGACAGTTTTTTGAACGCTTGCAGCTTTGTTTTGACAGCGGGACAAAATTGGTCTAGAGTCATTTGATTCTACAACTTATTAGTAAACTTAACATTTTGACTCCTCCCGTATTAAAGTGTTATTAATTCTTATACCTACTAATCTAGACACCCATTGAAAAAAATCATTTTAATTAGGTTTGACTAAAAAACAGCAGAAAAAGATACAAAAGACAAAGTAATAACAAATTTTCGCATATATGCAGTTATAAAATATTGCATAAATGCATATGTGTATGTCCATAATATAATTATAATTTTGATTGCTTCCCCCGTTCCGATCCGCTGCGCTGCGTTGCGCTGCAATGCAGATATAACATTTGCAGCAAAACCCAAAAACACTAGAATTCAGCTCAGATGCAATTGCAACGTGATGTGATTTCCTGGTAATTGCATGTTTGTTATGAAAAAGGATTCTTCACATGAATTGCGATTAATTAAAATGAAATGATTGTAAAATCAATTACATCAATAAAACCAGTTTATTGCATAGAGAAACAAATTTTCTAGACTCTAGAGGTTGGTTGGATTGGAATGGAATGAAAATGTTTCGGTCTGATTATGGTCACAATGGCTTTGGCAACAGCTATGTAGCTATGGCACAGATATATAAAAAAAAATTAATTAAGTTTAAAAGCTGAAAATTGTGTAATATCTCTGATTGATTATTGCATTCTGAATTGTTCTGTTGGCGAAAAGTAAAGGATTAACGAAATGCCATTTACTAACACGGTTGTCATATCTTTTTTCACAAGTTACATATTTAAACAGGGTGATTTGAGTAAGATGCGAAACAAGCTATAGGGCTTGAAGTTTAGAGCAAGGCAAGAAAATCGTATGGGAGAATAGTCTATTTAAGTAAGAGGTCCAATTTTCTAAAAAAAAAAAAAATAGGTACTTAAAGCAGAAAAATATACTAGAGTATAGTTTTTTTTTTTGGAGCAAAAAAAAACTTTATTTTGATTATTTTTTTCAGATATTTTGTTTTCAAATTTTGAGTCCAGAAATTTAAAACTTGGAAGATTTAATTTTGTTTATCAAATTGCTCCTCCCATCTACAGGTTTTCACCCAGACTTTCCGCTCCTAACATCCAAGTCGTTTGTTAAAAATTCTACAAATCACCTTGTAATAATGTAAAAACAGTGATATAAGAATTAATTTTAAATGCTTTAACGAATATTTAAACATTTTAATTAAAAAAAAAATTGTTGATAAAGAAATTGGTTGATTAAGTCCACATTGAACAGAATTCAAACAGTTACTTATTTAGAATATATCATAACAATAAGGTAAGAACATTGTAACAAAAATCAGTATAACACTGAAAAACGACACAAACAAGTAAAAAACGATATTTTTAATTGTTAATTTAGTTGAAGCTTTAAGTCTTTGAAGAAATGTGATCCAAATAATTAATAGGCTAGTCAGCAGAGTCAAAAATTTATCTCCGCAATTCAAAATCACCCATCTTACTTCTTAGCTTAAAATAAAAATTGTTTTGCTGTAAATGTCGTGCACTTCCCAGCCTTTTGAAAAACCCGTTTTCATCCAATCAAAGTATATAATAAAAATAGAAGTGTTGGCCACTGTTACGCCAACATTGTCCTCAAAAAAGCTGACATTGATCTCACCAAGCGCGCTGGAGAGTGGTCTGAAGAAGAGGTTGACACCATCATGGAAAATCTAAGGCATTACAAAATTCCTAACTGGTTCCTCAGCAACCAAAAGGATGTTGTTGACGTACCAAGTACCAACAATACGCTTCTTCATCACTGGACTCAAAACTCCGTGATAATTTCGAGCGTTTAAAGAAGATCCGTGCCCATTGTGCAATAAGTCATTATTCTGATCTCATCGTGGTCGCACTTTTGATGTATCCAGGAAGAAGAAAACAGAAACCATCAACTCCTCCAATTCACTGCCTCACTTTCTAGCGTCATAGAAAACATGGCGGCTCTCCTGGTCTTCCATTGGTTCTATGTCTGATGATAGCTAAATAAGTTTGTGTGATTCAGTAGTTTAGACACTTGCCTTTCTTCAAACGCTGCGTCGTCGTCTGCTTAAGCTTGAAGACCTCTTAGTTGTCAGGGCTTGTATTTCACTGTCCAAGGGAAATTTTTCGATCACAGAAGTTGGAAGGACTTTCCCATCACTTCACTAACCCCACCCTAACACGATGCTTGATGTGATGAAAACATCAAGCATCGTGTTAGGGTAACATAAAAATACCCTTCATTATTGTTCAAAGACTGATTTGATTAACTGATTTGCTTTCGGGACCAGCACCCTCAAGCAGAAAGTCAGGGAATTTAATGAAATAAGTAAGGGACTTAAGACGCTTCCCAACGACTCCCCAGTATTGGAATGATCTATAAGCATCTTCACTATTTTTGAGTTAGGAGCTTTCCCCTTTTATTTTTTCTGTCTTGGGGAACAAAAATGTTTTTCACACGCCAACTTTTTTTTTTACTTTCTCGAATAGACTTCCGGAGCTCGCAATTGCCTTACGGCAACCCGAATCAGATCTCGAGTTTGTCTATCGAACGCTCTTTCTTCCATCTGATGTCATTATTCTTTAATTAACACGACATTGACACGCATTTAAGACAAGTCATCAAAAGGGTTTTATCATTGCGTCAATTCCAAGCATTTCAAAAGCGAAAACTGCAATTTGCAGACAAAGCATAACGAACGAACACATATGTATATACGAGAAAATATAAGAATATTTGTTCAAAACGATGAAGATGAAGGAAAACGTCGAAAACTAAGTCGACTATACGACACTCGACAGCATTTCCCACTTGTTAGGTGACAATGTCAAAAATTTGAAAACCTCCAGTTAAATCGTGCATAAGAAAACCCATGCTGATTTTCTCTCGCTCTGCCGAAACTAGAGATTGGATTTCCTTTCGAACTATGTATGTATGTACGCCGTACGGTACGTAACAAAATGTCGGAGTAAAATAAGTTGTGGTGGTTTTAGTAGAGTGCAGAGAATTCTGGCAGGGACATGACATTTCCAAACTTCGGATGTGGTCGTAAGAGGCTGGAAAACTCCTAAAAAACCCGCACCATTTCTGATGGATGCTAGCTGGGTCCACATAGATATTGTCTGTTCTTTCCTACCAGCACATAACCGCAAAACTATTCCAAAGATTAAATCTGCCAGAGTAGTGTCTGTGGATATTATGGAGTTGGGATTGGAATTTGTTTTTTTTTTAAACAGATGGAGAAAGATGACTTCTTTTGTTACCACCAACCATCACCGCACCTCAGATGATAAACAGATGAACGACAAAAGAAGGCGAAAATTTGGAGGAGGGTGCACATGAAGAAATAATTCTTTTTCTGTTTCAAGTTTTTAAAAATTGTGTTATTTTAAAATGAGGATGAAACAATCTTTATTTGACATGCAAGGAGAGGAAGTTTGTTCGAAAAAATCCAAAAAATAGTAAAATCAGACAAAATGAACGGTTCTATTTTTATATAGCTATAAAATATGTATGCCATTTAAAAATGTACAGAAAGACAATCATAAATGTTTTCATATCAAATTCATGCAGTTTTCGGTTTAAAATTTGCATTGAACAGAAATATTTACAGTTGGTTCTAATGTTATATTTTATATAAATATTTTTATAAAACTAACAGACCCGGAAGACATTGTTTTGGGCTTTTCTGTTGGTGGAAAGATAAATTTATTTTCTTAAAAAAGTACGTATACGCCCAAGTGCGCCTTTATGATATCTCTATTTTAAGAGACAGAAGCATGTGTGTGAATTAATAAGCATTTTTTGGTAAGGCCTTAAAAGGACAAATATGTCATTGTACTAATGCCAATATTGCGCCCCACATTCTTCAAATTGATTCTATCAATTCGCATAAGTTCTACCATAAGTGTTCAGCTCTAAACAATTATTAATGCAATTGTTTAATGAAATTACCTTTAATTTATCAAATGTCGAAAATACTCGTTTTTTGGAGGATAACTTTGAAATCGTAAACTGTCGTAAAAAACGATGTTTTTTTCTCTTACTCATGGCCATTGTATATAAATTTGCACAGTACTCTCATGAACAAGTTCCACACGTCGCGTCGGCCACCTAGCGATCACACTGCTTACTAATTTTCTGGTTCCTGTTTCTGTGTATATACAAGTGCGCCCTTAAACGACTACACCACACAACACAAAAACCATCATGATGATAGTACTATAGGTTCTATGTACAATGCTCATGGCTAAACAAATATTTGCGTAAACTGATAAAAATGACCCTTTTTCGTAAACCTCCGTAAACCTTCGTATGCAAAGTTTGTGCACTTACGATATTTTTTATTTTTAGATAAAAAATTAATAATTTTCATAAGACCCATAATTAACGATATCGTGAAAAAACCAAAATTATTGATTTTTGCTTTTTCTTCTTAAATAAAAAAGTTGTCATAAAATTATTTGTTATCAGTTTAAAGACTGGAATTTTATCTACATAAAAAAAATTAGCACCTTTTTTATACGACTGACCAGAAAATATTACTAGGTACTTCAAAAAGTTAAAGTGTCGAAAATAACAGTTTTTAATTACCACTCTTTAACAGTCAATGTTAGAAATTTTACACAGCTTTTTCGATTTTTTCCGGATTAAAATGATTCACACCGGTACACAAAATAATAATTTGATTTTCCGGAGAAACGAAATGAAAAGATTTTTTATTAATGAGAGAGGGTCTATCGCCCCCTATCAAGCGGGAGGAGCAATTTTTTGAAAATAGTACTTAAATCAAAAAAAAAATATATGTTGAAAAAACAAATGGCAACACTTACAATAAAGAACTTTTTGTTTATCGATCTTAAAACTCATTTTTCAATATTTATTTCAAAATGCATTGTTCCTGCCATTGTTTACGAAAAGAAAACTTAAATAATGATATCAAGTACTATAGATTTGATTCTATCATTACACTTTCACTTGAGATTTGTATTCAAATCCTAAAAACAAGATGTTTTTATGTCATCTAGTTTTCAAGAAAACTACTTTTTTATACCTTTTTTTTTGGTAGGAAAAAATTCATTTCCAATTGGGGAAAATTAAAATTAAAGATTTTTTAATCCAAAAATCCTCCTTTGAACATTAAAAATAATTATCTTCCTTGGAATTTTTCTGAGGGTTTCTAATTGTTTTTGTGCATTTTTGCTGGGTTTTTAGGTTGATTTTGACAACCAAGAGATCTGATATGGGCTGCACATATGCAACGCGCACTTCCGAAAGTCTTCATGATCATTAGGAGCAAGTTAAAACAAATTTAAGAATCCCCACAGTAATCATCGAACATTTCCTAATTAGAGTAAATGTATGGAAGAGAACATCTTGAGTTCTTGCATACATTTCCAAGAAATTTAGAAACTTTTTCATATATCTGAAAAAAACCTTCTAAATTTTTCGAACCCATTTGATAGAGAATCATTACACAGTTATTAGGAATTCATTGATACACTTTAATTTGATTTTTGGTCTTAGTTACAAGGTTTTTACCATAACCTAGCATTGTACGAGTATGTCCTTAAATCTTATATGGATTTCACTTTTGGAAGGGTTTTAGCTTTGCACATAAAGTCAATACTAAAGTTTTTAAAGCTTAACAATGTATAAAAGTACATATGTAAATGTTATAAATTTTTAAAATGTTCCCAAATCTCTCTCTCTATCTCTATCTCGCTCTGTGTTATGCTACGTGCCACACTTTCATCAATTTAAAACCCCAAACTATTACCATTGCATAAAAAGATAGGTTAAAACTGCACCACAGTAGAGGCAACATCGAAATGCTGAACTTATACTCTTAGGAGCGTCCTTGTATAGTCCTCCTATAGCTACACCATCACGCACGATAGAAGGTTGCTTTTATGGCACTGAGATCTTCTGTATAGCCAAAGCTATAACAGAACTTTTGAGCTCATTTACATTCGGTCTGCAACTATACGGTTTAAGCTCACTCGCATATTCAAGCACGTAGAGAGAACAGAGCAGCAAAAGCAACTGCTCAGCTCATGTAAAGTCCGCCACAGCTTCTATCTATAGTAGTATAGTTTAATGCGCTTCCTGTTGCTTGAACTTTTTAGTCTTTGTGAATCCACTTCATAATGGTAATTTTGGCATTGGAAATTCAAATAAAGATGAATTTTTGGGATGAGACTTTATTTTACAGTGAACGATACATAAATATGTATCTATGTAGATGCGAAGAAAACAGATCTGCTCTAATTTGTGTATGTATCAGCGTTGAAAATTTCTTGATTTTTCTTTTCGTTTTTATATGGAAAAATAATGGAGTGACTTCCTTTAATGTGCCATAGAGTGAAAAGGAACTTCCTGCTTTTAAATATACGTTTTTTTGGGGATACGAAAAAAAAGTAAGAGTAAGAAAAAAGTTGTTTTAGTCATATTGCGGAAACAGGGGGTGATGGTCTTTACTTATCCATTAATAACGTATTTTCTAAAATTCTTGGGAGGGAGAGTACCTGCCTAAACTGTTTTTGAAAGATTCAATGGATTTATCTTGTGTTATTTTACCCTTGCTATTTTGAGGGGGATTATCTGATTAATGTGTGTGTTGCCAAACTTGTAGAAATGAGGGGGAGGGCCTTAAAATTATTCTTCTATATTTAAGTTAAATTTTTCTTCTCGTTCTACTGTTTTTAGATAAACAAGTAAATTAAGAATGATATGTATCATTAAAACTTGAAATGTTGTTTCAGTTTTTTTTTGTTTAATTATTAATATTTTAAATATCTTCGATATTATGAAAAACAATATGTTTTTTTTTTTTGTTGCGAAGAAGTTCTTTGGTCTTCAAGATTAAGAAGTTTTAAAGCTTCATTTGCGTATAAATTTTTGGCAAGGCGTTAAAAAAAACTTCATTAGTGTCCCAGTCAGATTTTTGAATTTCAAAACTCTAAACTTTGATTGAAAAATTTATATATTCTCTAAAAAAATTTTTTCTATAACTTAAGGATGAACACTAAACAGTACCTAGTGGTCACTGATGTAGATTTTGTCTATTATTCAAAATCTGACCTTGGAATTATCCATCATACTCAGATTTCCGAGATTTCTGTTTCGTCACATTTAAAGTTGTGCTGCGTTTTCTTCAACTTAAGGACTTACTTATTTACTTAGGTCCCCAGGAACAATTTTGATTTTCCAAGTGTTGCGTAACGGATTCAACATTATTGTAGTTGTTTCTTCATACTTTGGACAGTATACCAACCGGCACCTTTGCTTTCCCGATTCAGCTGTTAATTTCTAGTTCAGTTTCGACGTCAGTAGAAGCAATACTTCCAAGATTATACTATCTCTACGGGTTGTCCAGGAATATGTAACATCTAACAGATAATTAAGTTCCAAGATTAATATCAAGTCTTTAGCCCGATTTCAGCTTCTCTCTCCTCCTTTGATGTCATTTTTTGCAGAACATCATGATCATCATCGGCTCGACAACCGGCGTCCAGTCCTGGCCTCCTTCAACAAGTCTCTCCACCTAACCCAGTATCGAGCCGACGCCATCCAGTTGCGCACTCCAAGGCTTCGGGTGCCCTGGTCTATACGCCATCCCTTCAGTGCAAGCATGGACTACCACTCTACCGTCTACCATAGAATGTATACAAAGGACTTTCCGAGCTACTTCCTATTCGCACATGCGAACTTGGTGCCCTACCCACCGGAGTCTACCGAGCTTAATTGTTGTCACTATGTCTGCTTCAAGGTAGATTGCGTACAATTCATGATTGTACCGTTTCCGGAATCGTCCTTCCTCACATATGGGGCCAACAATTCTCCTTAAGATTTTTCTCTCTAACGCAGCTAAGAGGTCGGAGTGTCTTTTGCTAAGCACCCAAGTCTCGGATCCATACATGAGTACTGGTAGAAACATGGTCAGGTACAGCAGCAGTTTTGAAGTTATGGTGAGATTTCTGGACTTGAAGAGCTATGACAGACTATAGTACGTTCTGTTGGAATTGAGCAGCCGTCAGCGTATTTCTTCTTCTATATTGTTATCGGCTGCTACTATTGACCCAAGGTATTCAAATTCGTGATCCGCTACCTTGATTGTTTGACCAACTGTTCTTCTCGCATTCGACACCACCATGTACTTTGTTTTACCTTCACTAATGTGCAGCCCCAGATTTTGTGCCGCCTGCTCGGTCTGGATGAAGGAATCGTGTAAAGCTTCTTCAGTCGTTCTGATGATGTCAATGTCGTCTGCGTAAGTCAATAGAGCTGAACATCACTAATCACCAAATAAACAATATTGGTGAAAGTATACAGCCCTGCCTGACCCCACTTTGTATTTCAATTTTTTTTTTTTGAAAGCTAATTAAATATTTATGAATTCAGACATTTCACATTTCTGAAAGAAAAGTAGGTAGTAAGAATTTTTTGAAAATTTGATAAAAGAGAAAAATAAAGAATGGTTTTGTATCCTTTTTAGGCTAATTTCTTAAAAAACTACACCTCACCAATTAATTCCCAAGTTATATTGACAAACAAGGAAACACCCTGTACAAATTAATGCTTACCAAATAATAATGAAAACAACTCTCAATACCTATTAATGAAGAAAGAAATCATTTCAATTCTTCGACATGCTTTAGCTAGTTAAAGTTGTACCAAACTATTACCTCATAGCATAAAATATAGTAAGGAATGTTTTCTTTAGCTCGATATAAAAACATTTTCTTCACCATTCAAAATAACCCCTTAAGTTGAAAAATACAAAAAAAATAAAAAACAAAAACTCACTTAAACTTTTAAGATTCAAGTTCTGTGTTCTTTTTTGGCTTTTTTTTATTGAATTTCAAGAAAGTTATGATTTTCGAATTTTGGCAGAAACAAAAAACAAAATAATAACAAATAAGAGAATAATATAAAAAATAAAGAAAAACAAAATAAATCCAGAAAAGTAGATTTTACCTTTTAACTCTATAACTCGAGTTGGAACAGGACTCAAGTAAGAAAAACATCAATGTGCTTTTCTGTAGATAACTTTTTTTTTTTATTTTCTCATTGCGGACTTGCACTGATTCACTTGCACCTCACTTATACAACGACTATTGCTATTTGCTATTGCCATTGCCACCACAGCGGTGGTGCTGAGAGAAATTTCAATTATTATCCCAGCACTCTATAAAATGGAGATGGAGTCTTGCAAAAAGTTACTCCTTGTTGTAGCCAACGTATACACGTTAAAATAAATAAAAAAATAAAAACAAAAATAACATCAACAACAAAAACAACTATGGAAAGTATATTATGCAATAAGGACAAAGAAAGTTGTGTCCAGACTTGAGGCTCTGTGGCGGGCGTTTGGCCAATTACATGAAGCTGACTTAAATCTGAGAACTTTTCGTCCTTTCTCGCAATCGGAGGACATAATAATACAAGCAAAACGAATAGTGTAAAAAAAAACACACTAAACGACTGGTTAAATCGTTGTCTCATAACAGAGCCTCCAGCGACCAGCATCAGAGACTATCAAAGAGAGAGAGAGAGAATGTGTCCTTATTCCTTGCGCTTCGTTTTCAACTTAATTTCAATGTTATTTTTACCAACACGATAGAATAATCTTTAAAAGAAAAGTCAGGTCTAAGGCGACCAAAATAAATTGAAGGAAAAACAAGGAACAGAAGAAAATATAAAAAAAATACTGTAATCGAAGTAAAAGCACCCAAAGGACTTATTGTCGGGTAAAGTACCACCATAGCTAAACCAGCAATTTTACTGCCAAAGGCTACCAAAGGATCAGTGCAACACAACAGATGCGGGCACAGGGAGCAAATGGTGGCACTAAACCGTGATGGTGGATCATAAAATATTTAAAGGATAAACGATAAATGGTGCATCGGACAGCTGTGAAAAAAAAATAAGAAAACAGGAATAGAAAAAACACAAACTCACACAAACGAAAGGACAACAAAATGTTAAAGTGAACCAAAATGCCCTCAGGGTGCAAGTTTTCAGAGCGCAGTGCTTTAAGGTAGTTTTATTTTATTTTTTACCCCAGTACTTAGTTTTTTTTTTTTGTATAATATATTCTGCCGCAAATACCTAGTAGAGATATCGACTATAGCTTTCGGGTTGAAAGTAAATATTGGCTGCAAGAGAAGAAGAGTTGTTTTTTTTTTTGGTGTTTTGTATTGTATTTTTATTCACAGCAAAAAAGGATTATACCTACATACCATGCCAACTGGTTTTGATGTGGAATATATTTATTTTTCTTTTCAAAACAACTTTGGTATGATTAATAATATTGGGAATGTTATGTACATATGGAGGAAAGCTAGAGTTTGGAATACATTCTTTTGAATTTTCTTGCTGGATTTTGACCTTGCTTTAACAAAGTTATTGAAGCATTTTTAGGTAAATTGTTTAGCATTTGTTGGCAGGTACAAGATACACAAAATTTGGTCTCTGAATTTTTTTTCCAGGGTTTGCAACGAGACGAGTTCGAGATGAGATCGAGACGAGACCGAGATGAGACCCAGGTGAAAACCAGATGAGACCTAGATGAGACCCAGATGAGAACCAGACAGGGGCGAACGCAGATAGGGGTTTTGGGGGTTAAACCCCCCCCCCCCCCCGAAACATCTGGAATAAAAAAAATAAAGATTCATTTTCTTAAAGAAAAAAAAATACAAAAGTTTTATTTTCGTGCCATAAATTCTTCCATATCTGTTAAGAAAAGGTTCCATAGTTCAATATTATTAGCGTATCGTACAATAAAAGGAGTTCGCAAACATTTGAAGTTTTGGTCAGTACTTGTTCTTACCCAAACAGGGATATTAAATAAATTATAAAGTAGGAACAGAATTAAACAACTTTATTTATATTCACCCGTATTACGATTGTCGTTTTAAATAAAACGACAGTAAAACAACAGTGCCTAGAAGCCATATTTGAGGTTTAATTCAAACTTCAACATTCTCTCGGCACTTCACATATCGCATGCTTAAATACTGACCCATTAGAAGTTAGGTCAAAATTGAGTTACGTACAGGTGCAGGCTTTTACAAGCCTCAGATCTCATGAATAGTTTATTATACTTTAAGAATACCAGTATTCATGATTAATATGATTAATTCATGAATTAGTTTTAAATTTATCCGTCAACAAATAGGACACATCCTCATAGAAATATCTGTTTTTTGCAACTTCCCAAAAATCGTTTTTTGGAGTTAGGTCAGTATTCCATTAAGCATGCGATATCTTCCCTTTACAACGATAGGCGTTTTACTGACACGTCAAATGTCGCTTCTAGAGGGAGTCATTTTAGTCAAAACGACTATCGTAATAGGGGTAAATCACTATCATACTCCAATTTCTTTAAATATCTAGTAAGGTAGGCAATAAGTAACTTTAAGTAATTAAATATGATGTATATTATGAACATATTTGCTTTTCATTACAGTACTTAGATGAAAATAATTTAAAAACCGAAGGAGTCAAACCTCATGCCCTGCTTGCTTCTATACAAAATTCTCAATTCATAATAGCTTTGACAGTAGTTAAGCCGATTTTCGGCTTAATAAAAAATCTAAGTGAGTTTTTGCAAAAAAAAGAATGTGATCTCAGTCGATGCATTGAATATGCAAGTCATGTAAACGAAGAGTAAAATGAGATGCGTCAAAACTCCAATGTTAAATTTAATGAGATATTTACTGCAGCTAAAGAAATGGCAGACAAAATGGGTATTCATTTAGTAGTCACGCGGAACGTTGCAAAACAGAATAACCGTGACAACTATGAAGGAGGTCCAGAAGAATACTTCCGTCGGTCCATCTTTGTTCCTTTTTTAGACCACTTATCAATGCAGCTAAATACCAGATTTCTTGAATATCGTGAGCTACTTTCAAAAATTCAAAACATTCTGCCGCAAAAGTGTTCTGAGCTGGATACAGAAGAAATACGTACAACTGTTGCTACTTTTGCAAAAGAATGGCCAAATGACATCATAGGATCTACTGATGATTTTATAGCTGAGATGATGATGTGGCGCCGGTAACAATTTATTTACGTTTTCTGAATATTTTTTAAGGCTTTAAATTAATTTTGGTTACAGGCATTGCTAAAGTATTTCGATGGATAGACGTCCAAAAATATTTATTGACGCTCTCAACTGTTGCGATGCTACATTATACCAAACAATACATCGCTTTATGCAGATCGCTGCGACTCTTCCCGTGTCTGTAGCTTCAAGCGAACGGTCTTTCTCTTGTCTTCGCAGATTAAAAACGTATCTGCGAAACAAGACTGGCGAGGAGCGATTAAATGGGTTGATATTGCTTAACATATATAGAGATATTGAGGTTGATTATGAAGAGGTCCTTGATTTAATGGCGAAAGTTCCAAGGCGTATGGATATACTTTTGTAAAATGTCATGCAATAATGCATATGTATCCCAACACTTGTTCCTTTAATACTGGAATAAAATAATATATTTATGCAAATCTCATATTTTTTTCAAAAACCCCCCCCCTGAAATTTTTTTCTGCGTCCGCCCCTGGAACCAGATGAGACCAAGATGAGACCGAAATGACACCGAGATGAGACCCAGGTGAGACCGAAACGAGAACGAAATGAGACCCAGATGAAACCAAAATGAGACCAAGATGGAACCGAGATGGGATCGAAATACGACCAAGATGAGACCTAGATGAGATCGAGATGACACCGTGACGAGACCGAGATGAGACTCAGATTAGATTCAGATGAGACCGAGATGAGACCCAGGTGAGACGGAAAGAAGAACGAAATAAGACCCAGATGAAACCAAAATGAGACCAAGATGAAACCGAGATGAGATCAAAATACGACCGAGATGAGAACTAGATGAGACCAAGATAAGACCGAGTTGAGGCCGCGATGAGACTGAAGACGCAGAAGAGAATTTCGAAGAGCAGCCAAACCCTCCTCCTCTGAATCTGACAATGTTTCCATGATGGAGGGCTTAAAAAAAAATTTCTCCACTCTAATTCGCAATTCCCATTGCTTCATCACTAAATTCCCCATTAAAATGTAAACCTAAATTTTGTGTCGGTAGGTATTGCTTTAAATAGTTTCCAAAAAAAATATATATAAAATTTTAAAAATGAGCTTAAAGTAATCGATGACCACTTTCAATTGATCACCAACATACAAAAATAAACACCATCAAAATAAGTTTTCCGTATCAACTCGCTTCAATGCACATTCGTCCGATAGATTTTTAAGACGACAAAAAAAAATTCTAAGTGCATCATCCATCAATCTGTGGTTTGGTTGAAATGACTTATCCACAACATTCTAACAACCGATTAAACTGAAGTTCTCTTCTGATAGTTGTGTTGAAAAAAAATCCTAAAATTCAATCGATATTTTCAACACATTTAAATTTCTTTAGGTACATGTTACTATACATACCTATGTATGTATATACTTGTATCTATCTACTTTTGGATTTTTGTTGGTAAAAAAAAAAAATGGAGGAAAAAAATATGTAACAACTTACCGCTTCATCATTTATAAACCACTGTAGATGTGACGCAGGATGTGATTTTCCTGATGTGCAATTAAGATTGAGTGTATCACCAATCTGATATTGAAATTGTTGACCTTTGATATGTGGACCATCACGTGGAAGATCTTAAATAGAAAATAAATAAGAAAAATGATAATTTATGTTTAAGCTACGAGTATTTGTTTTTTATATGAAAACGAATAAGGCATTATTTTGAGGTTGGGTTGGTGAATTGTATTTACACTTGGTAGCTAACGTTTTTCAAACAAAGTCAAAAAAGAATATTTAAAATCTAAAAATAAAAACAAAAACAAAAGAATTGTACCAATTTTTTTTTTTGAATTCAATATTTTAGAAATGTCTTGTTGGATTTTGTTGAAGTTTGGTATTTTAAGGTTAACATACAGAGTTTTCCAATAAGAGGTGTTATTTTGATATTCAAAGAAAAATTCCATTTTTTTAAATAAAAGATCGTATTTTTATTTGAATACAAAGAGGAAAGTATGCTATTAATAATAGAAAACAACATCCGCCAAATAACCGCCACGGCTACGCTTACACAGCAATATCCTCTTCATGAAATTTTCCATCACCAAAACGCAAAAGGCTGCTGTATTCCATCTTTGTGGTCTTGAATCGACGCTGGGCTGTTGACGTTGTTAATGATCTGCCGGCTTGAGTTCTTGTGTTAACTGTACTTTAAAAGCCTTAAGACCTAAGCCTTTATGCAAAATACGGTGTAATGACGTTTGTGGAATGCCCAATTCTAAAGAAGGACAAGGAATGGTTTTCTTCAACACTTTGGGCAACAGCAGCAATATTCTCAGTTGTTCTAGAGCAAAGTGCACGGGTCTTCATATCGCTTACTTGTCCCGAAACTCAAATTTTTCAAGCAATTTCTGAATCGCGGTCCGACAAAGTGCTTCACGACGATCAAAAAATGTTTTAGTTTTAAAAACCGTCTCTGCCAAATTTTCACCATTTTTATAGTGAATTTTAATAATTTCAATGTGTTGTTGAAGCGTGTATCGTTCCATTTTTAATAATGGCGTAGTTTCTATTTGTCAAATGTGAAAAATGTTAGAGCTTCAAAAGTGACAACTACCGAAATGGCGGGCTTTTCAAAATAACACTTCTTATTGGAGAACTCTTTACTTTCTAAATATTATAGACAAAAATTGAAAACATTAAAAGACATTTAAAATATTAAATTTCTCCAAAACTCCTCAAAGTTTTTGATAAAAAAATTTGCGTGAATTTAAAAGACTACTTAAATGTTTGGGTTTTCGTCTTCTCACTGTCGTTGTTAACTAATTTTGATTTTGACAAACAGAAGATTTAAAAGAGTTTTTTTTTCAATTTTTTTTTTTGCTAAATGAGATATTTTACTGGTTCATTATTTTTAAAATTTAAATTATCTACAAATTTTTTAACAAATTTAAATTTAATAAATTTAATACAATAAAACCCTCATAATGGAGTACCAATTTTTGTTTTTAAATCAATTAATTTATGGAAACTCAAATTTATGTCTTTAAATATCCTTTCCAATTATTTTTGAAGAATTCAAAAAATCAAAAAAATTCCAACCACTAAGTAGTTTTGTAACAGTCTCAATTATGTATATAAGTATAATTTTTTTTTTCTGATCTAAAAATAACGGTAAATCAAAAAATAATATAACAATATCAAATACATTTTTGTAACACGACCAAAAATAAGTTTTTTTCAAAGGCTATTGTTCAAATTGACCTAAGAATTAAATTTTTTTTTTTAATAAAAAAAATATTTTTGAATTTTTTTTTTAAATGTTTACCCAAAAAAAATTAAAAAACAATATTTGTTAGAAATTTATTTTTTATATTCTTTAAATTTATAGGTTTAAAAATAACTCTTAAAAAGATAAAAATTAGCAACTGCATAAAAATGTCAAAAACTATGTTTTTCAAAACAAGAGTATTTATTTTTAAACTTAATTTTTTTTCCAAAAATCTAAATCAAAGTTAAATATACGAAGTCTCACTACTCAGGCTGACAACATTATTTTAAATTCAAATTTGAACTTTTAATAAAATGTATTTAAATTTTTTGAAAAAATATAATTTTCATGATATATTTCAATACGTGTGAATATTTCGTATTTCCAAAAGCGGGTTCATTATACGAGTAGCTAATTCAATTGACTCTAAAATTTGTTTTTAATTTTATCTAGATCTACCATCGGTTAAATTCTAGAACATAGAGGATTAATATAAACAAAACGGATGTTTGAATTAATAAAGCATCTTTATTAGAGAATGTTCGAGCTACCGAGTTCCTACTGTATTTCTATGTACTTCTATATCCGAAGTAGAAATCCCCATTTTTAGATAAGCTTTAAGACATTCAAAAATGTTGGAATTATTATTCTTATTAAAATGTCATTCTTCGTTGTCTCTTGCCTTATTTTTAAATATTATTTTATTCTTTCTGATGTTGCAGAACTGTGATATTTTTTGTACAGAAATCCTTTCCCAGAATCACACACAAGGATATAAACGGAGTCATGAAACATTCTCTTTTGTTTAACAAAAAAAAAAAATATCGTTTCTGTGAACGGAAATGTAGATAAATGTACAGTAATTGTATATGTTTTTCTGCAGACTGCAGTAGCAGAAGTAAAAAGCAATGGTGACAGCAGTTTGCTGACAGTGAACAGATTTTTGTTTTTCTGTCAAATGGAGAATAAAAACGTTGCAGTTGTACATACAACATTCTTCTAGAGCTCAGCTCATGTCCTTGGTGTCCATTTTTGTTTTTGGTTCGTTGTCTTTTTTTTTTTATTATTATTTCATATGGGCGGAATGGATGTTGAAAAATTTTGTTTAAGCAAAATTGCATTTCCTAGCCATGTTCTGTTCTGTTCTGTTTTTTTTTTTTTTTTTTAATTTTTTATTTTTAAACGATTTTTCGTTGGCTTTGATATTGTAATGCAGATGTAACTTCTGGTTATACATTATGTAATCAGAGATTGTTTCCATTTTATGACATGAATAATATTGGGGTGAAATAACGTATTTTCAACTGAAAAAGAACACCAAGTGTTTCACTTTGGATGATGCAGAGTTTTTATTTTTTTTATTGTTTTATGGAGAATTTTAATTTTACTCTTGCATACCTATGAATGTACCTTCATTATAGGAAATGAAGAGAGTTTTCCATTGGTATAGCGTAAATGTGTAAAAACAATTGCAATTTGCATAATTATAATTTATTTATTTAAGATCTCAGATGCAACAGTTACCTATACGTTGTTGAATCATAGCTTAGATTTTTTCGGTGAACAAAACTCTACTTTAGAATAATTAATATTGTGTATCTTGAGTCCAGGGATGTTTCGGAGACAGTTAGTTTTAAAGTTGCATTATAAAGGGTGAAAACGTATATTGTTTTATTGACATGACTTTGAGAGAAGGTATTTTTAACCACCCTGGCACATGGCAGACTACTACAGTCGCTTGCGCAGTTCATAAAGGAACTAGTTCAATCAACTAGTTTCTTCAAATGAAGGAGTTGAACATGAACTAGTTCAACTCCTTCACTCCACACATGAACTAGTTTAACTCCTTAACTCCTTGTTCTTTTAGTTTAGCTAGTTTCAGTAGCTCAGTGGGTCCGAATTCAATGGGTTCTAAGGCAATTACACAAAAGCCCCGCCTCCAAAATCCTCAATATCCAAAACAGAGGACAGACACCAAACAAAACCATGGACACAGGGATACCACAGTTGCAGTATACAGATTTTGTTGAGATGCCAATAACCAACAAATGAACTCGGTGGGATCAGTACCATGTTCGTGAACTAGAACTAGTTCTAGTTCGTAACTCTTTTTTTCCGAAACTTTGCTTTCGAATCTTTATCCTTTTGAACCTATTTTATTTCGTAACTTTGTGGTTTCTTCGTATAATGTAATGAACTAGTAAACTAAACAAACTAGAAGAATGCACTATAGTTCTAGCAAATATATTTGAACTAGTTTGACCGACCTTTAAAGTGAACTAGAATGCACAACTCAATCCTACAGTGGAGCCTTCTATCAGCCAGATACCTACGACCATTTTAGGTGTCAGAAAAAATTGCAGACACCATCTTCTGAAACATAGTTAAAAAAAAACTCTGTTAACACTACGTACGTTTGCATACAATTTTAACATCAGTATAAAACCTTTGAGCCAGCCCTGGATAAAATAATCTCAATATCCATTCGCTATGACCTGCTGTGGTATTATTCACAGAAAAACTACAAAAAATAATTTATTTTTGCCAATATGGGATCTATTACATATACGAGTATATTCCTGGAATTCACAATAATTAATATATTTTTGTTTGTCATTCAATGATTTTTGTAGAACCCGAGTATCAATGATACTCTTTTGATTTCAATGATATTATTTAGAACTTGAAAATTTGAAAAAACTAAGGTTGGTATATATGACTAAGTATAGGTATAGTTAGGTACCTATATAATATCATAAAAATATTACAATTATTATTAAAAGGAAAAACAAGAAAGTAAACAAAATCATCACTTGTCAAAAAAAAACGTTAAATGAAAACAAAAAGGAATCATATGCGAGGGTGGTATATTTTTTTTGCAATAGAAACAAGAAACAAATAATTTCTTTTGAAATTTATTTGAAAATTATTTTTTTGAAGTATTAGTTAAAACAAAAATTAATATTAAAGTATGGGGTTTTGCCTTTGAAAAAAGCTATAGAATGACATTTTATGTATTATAGGTAGGTATATTAGGTACCTACTATAGGATAAGTAATAACGTGAAAAATGAATAAATCAATTGTGGATTACTGTGCCGTTATTTTAAAACCAAAGATCTTGCATATCATGGTTGTCCGATTGAGGAACCAAAAAGTCAGTAACTATTGCTCTACAGCGGTCACCACTGACTGCAACGTTTTGGCCAGCATCGCTTATAAAGAAGAACGGACCAATCATTTCACCATGAAGCACACCAAACACGGTGTTTTAACATACACTTGAGAATTATCTTTAATCCAAATACAGCAGTTTTGTTTATTGATGTAGCCATTTGCACAATTTTTAGCGTCGCGTCGTTCAAACGTCAAACGTGAAATGATGTGAAAAGGTGATAAAATGGCGGCCAGTTAAAAAAAGTGTTACCAACCTAAAGCTCCAAAACTCTGAAAAACTCCCTTTGTTAAATAAAAATGTTTGATATGTGTTATAAGCATTTGGATTGGATTTTTTTTTTTTTTCAAATATTGAAATACTTAAGCACTGAAATATTCCCTTTTTTCGTTTTTCCAAAATTTGTAAGCTCATTTATCATTTATCTGCATGTGGATACCATCATATTCATATTCAAATGGAAATGAAGATCTTATTTCAGCCAACTCAAAGATTTCACTGTCTAATAGTTTTTGTGCACAACCATTATTTCATATTTATAGGTACTGGCATATAGCTTCCTAATCTAGATCCAAAAAAAATTCCATTACATTCTCCGAAAAGAAATGGGGGGATTTCAAAAGCAAATAAAAACTATCGAAAACAACACAACAAAATCTATAAAAACCGTTACAAATCACTAAAAACAACTTAGATAAAATCTTAACCACAAAATGTATCCATATCTACGACTACATAAGCACATAATGTATAACTAGCTACTTATACAGAGATTATTATTGTTATAAATGTAATCTAAAAATGATAGACCAAACTTGAAATCTGTACGGTATAAAAAAATAACCATCAAAATGGATTAGATAATCGTTTAATAAATAAAACAGCTGAGCTAAGAATTTTCGATATACCTAACTACTTAATGATAATACCTATACTCTTCCTGATCCCTGATACTTTACCTATACAATATTATAGACCCATAAGAACAAAAGAAAATCTTTTTATTGCTCAGCAATATTGAATAAATAAAATGCACGACTGGGTCGCACGTACTTGCACTCTTATGTGCGATTACGCTTTGTTTTTTAAAACAATAAGTTTTTAATTTTAGATTGGATGAACATTTTGAAAATAAAAAAAAAATACAAAAAAAACTTAGTGTTGCAAATCTAGGAGAAAATTGGCGGGTACGTCGCAAAAATTTGTAACATAGGTAAGGTACTAGACTTTGGATTTAATTGTTCCTTGAAGTCTTTGGCTAAAAAAAAAAAACATTGTCATATTCCCCTTCTTAACATTCCCATTACATTTAACCCCATTTATTTTTAAAATCGGTTAATTTTAATTCCTGTTCATAGGAGTAAAAGTGTGTTTGGAAAACAAATATTTAGCTTGAAATTTTGAACATTTCATGTCTTAGACTTTTGGATCTTAGTTCATACCCAAAGAGATGGAGGACGACAAAGTTTTCAAATATTTTTTTTTCATATTATGTTTAACCTCGATAACATCATTGTTTAGCCTTAAAAAAATAACAAGAAATAAGGCCGCATGCGGCGAAAATCTTTGATTAGTAGCGTGTCTTACATGATTATTTCTTGTCGAAAATATAATTATCTGAAAAATTAATTCAAATGATTTTTGGCAACATTGACTAAGCAAAAAGCGTTAAAACCGGCATTTTTGACTTTTGACCAATTTTAGAAAAATAATATTATCCTTTAAAGTTTTTGATTCATAAATGAAATGTATACACTCTCGCTCTCGCGTCTCGCTTTAACGACAGAAGGCAGCATTGATTTTTCGAACCATTAAATTCCACGCGATTTCTTAATCTCCATTGTACAATGCTGTCTAAGTCAGATTTTAATGAACTTATTATATTTAGGCATTTCAGATTCACGTCCGAAGAGCAGGGATGTGAATCTGGAAACGAATATGAAAAGCTAAGCTAAGCTATCGTCGGCGAAACAATTAAATGGATTAGTAGTTACAGACAGGAGATCATTAATGAAAACGACAAAGAGGGTCGGAGACAAAACAGAACCCTGTGGCACACCAGCATTTATGTTGTGGGTTTCAGACTTGAATTCGTCTACTATTACTTTTATAGAGCGATTCGAAAAAAAGTTACTAATCCAACGAAGAAGGGTTTCATCGATACCTAAAGCATGCATTTTCGATAAAAGATCAGGATGCCAAACTTTATCAAATGCTTTGCAAGTTAGTTTAAGTTTTTTTAAACGCAAAAAGTGAGAAAGAGACATTTTGATCACCTTGCACTTATTTAAAATGTAGATATTTTCTATGTGATAAGTTAAAGAAAGAAGAGAGCCAAATGTTTTCTAAAAAGAATTACATGATCTACAAATTTTGTCTTGTAATGTAATTTTTCAAAAATCGAAACTGTAGTGAGAACATAAAAATCAAAGAAATTGCAATATAAGTTGAAGCTGACTTAGTTTAGTAAAATAGCCTTAAAGTAAATTATATAGGTCGTTATTAAAAATTATGAATTATTTTTTGAAATCAAGCAGTTTTTTTTAACTTTTTGCATGGTAGCTGCCATCATCTGTTATATACAAGGTACAATTTGTGCCCAAAATGTATACAATAGTGTAAAAAAATAGATTTTAAAAGATCGATAAATTTTTTGAAATAAATAAAGTATTGAATTTTAAAATCGTTGAAAGGATTTTATGTTTAACAAAAAATAAAATATCCATTCCTACTTCCCCTCAAATTGAACCACTTTTTTGGTCTTCTCTATAAAGTTTGAGCAAAATCTTGAAATCCATTTTTTTACGAATGCAAGACCTGCCCCATAGTACTCGTACCTATAGTCGTAAGTAAAAAGAAAAAAAAAACAAGAAAACAGAAGACTCAAAAAGTACCCATTTCTATAATTGAAAAGCTCAAAGGATATAAAAGGAGAGTTTATGTTAAAAAGCTTTTTTTTGTTGCTCTTTCTATAATAGAACTTTATTTTTACATTTAAAAAAAAAATCAACTATGAACTATAATTATTATACCTACTTAAAACATGTAGGATTATTTCGAAAAAAAAAAATTAAAATAAAAAATAACTACTAAAAGGCAATAATTCCATGAAAGGATGCCACGCGGTCAAGACATTGTAATTGGATATGTGTACACATTTTGACCCTTCTAATTGCCATATCCTGATGGTTGTGTATATGCAAACAACACACATATACATAATATTATAAGCCGATTAAACTGTCTTCTTACAGCAGACAACAAAAAAAAAAGAATATTCTTGTGATTGTTATTGTCATTCAAATCCTTTAGCCAATTAATGGACTTTTCACATTCTCCCAGTATGTATAGGGATACTTACATACAATATCCATACGTCCTTCACCCTGGACAGATGAAAAGTTTGGTGCTTCGGCAGATACTTCACATCGATAGAGCCCGGTGGAATTGAGTGTCAGTCCTCGCAGCAAGACTCGCCTGCTATCTGAGTGTTCGTCCTGAAATTACAAGGATTTTTTTTTTGTTTTTCAAAAATTTAATTGAAGTTATATACTATAGGCCTATAGTATTTTTGAATGCTTTAAAGGGGTCTCTCATATCCCTTGGAAAAGCATTGATTTCAAGGAAGTCACAGGGAAATGTTTAACGAATATTAAATTAAGTAACTTTATATAATCTTAGAAACCCTTTTAAGCAGTAAAACTTTTGCGTGCATTAGAGACAAAGCATAATCACGTTTGAATACTTACAATAACACGTATTCCATCGACTGGGAAACTCTGCTTTTGGGGATCAGATTTGGGAACAAATCGATAGAATTCCTCGTTATCTTTGTACCATTTGACGGCATAAAGAGCTTCACCCTCGTCATTGCGCTCGGCACTGTCGATCTCAACTCCCCCACTTGCGCCATTGGTATTTGACGTACTGATGCCACTAAACGTATTGTGATGGTCTCGCAGGCGACTTGGCTCATCGTATATCCTATAGCCGGAGGATGAAGCTTGAGTCTGATATTGTTGCGGTTGCAGGGAATATTGTGGTTGCTGTAGTTGTTGTTGTTGTTGCTGCTGCTGTTGGTGGTATGTTCGGCGATATTGATGGGTCCTGATTTGTCTGTATAAGCCATCATCGGAATCCATATCGATATATGTATCGCCGCCATTGCTATTGCTGTTTGTGCCTCGGCCGCCATCATTACTGCCACTATTATGTCTGAGATTACCATTCAGCATGTTGCTTCCATTCGGTCGGCTCAGTTCGTATTGACACTCAAGGAATGTGGATTCACCACGTAGCTTGTAGGCTGGTATTGATACTTTCACTAAGCGGAGACCCGCTAAACCTGCAAAAGAGAGGAAATGTTAAATCCGCTTAATTAATTTCAAAGTGCAAAATGATGTTCCTATATACGTATAATGGTATATGTACTTCATATTAATGTATGTATGTGTGTTGAATGGATATAATAATTTAATAAAAGAGCATATGGACATGAATGTTAAATTAACAACGCGACTGGAATAAATCACAAGAGTCTTATAGACGGATGCGGAATGTCGAAAGAATTTTCTTTTATGATGTTGTTGATTAAATTAAGCTGTCTGTAGGTATTTATGTTTGGAGGAAATCTTATGGAAATAATGCATAAAAACTTATGTACAACACAAAGAACCTTTTGATTTATGATTATGTCCGTATACCATCAAAATTAATAGATGTATTGTAAAAATATGAATACATTCTTTCATTTTTTTTTTTAATGGATAATAAATTGAACTTTGGAAATTAGTACAGGACGAGAGTCCATGCTTTATAACTTTAATATTTAAATCTCGAGGCCAGTGATTTTGTTTTTATGTGGTGAACTGAGTCTTATTCCACGTGAAACCAATTTTATGTGAATTTTTAAATTTTTAGTTTTTTTTTGGTATTCGAGACAACGAAGCTATGATTTGGTTTTGAATTTGCAGAAATATTTGCCAATATTTGGCGTTTTGATTTGTTCCTTATTCTTTAGGTCATAGATAGATAGAGGTAACTAATACCCGTATTTCGTAGGGAAATATACGAAAATTAAGAATTGCTTACTTTTTGACAGAGTTAGATGAAGTCAAAGGAAGAAATGCTCAAAATCATAAAAATTGTTATGTCTCGAAATGGAGAAAATTAACGGGACTGTCTAACCAAAACTGTTTTAATACCATCTGCTCAAAAAAATGTCTGGCCAAATTTCTGTATTTACTAGTTCGGGAACTGGTCACCATTTTGCATTTCAAAAAACTTTAGGACAAAAATTCTGTTTAATCTGTAATACCAAAATGCTGTATTTTAAAATACTGTTGTTATTACTGTTAATTCATAATTTCTGTTTTTGAAGTTCTGTTGATCCAAAAAATTTACGAATTCCCAATAGATTACAAAAAACCAAAAGCAGAAAAAGAAACAACAAGAAAATTAATAACAATGTAGATGAAAAATCTTGGCCAAATACCCTAAATGTTCTAAATTCTGCGTCACTTTAGGCTCTTCTGTTTCAACTAAACGTTTAATTTGTTTATTTAAATAAGCTCCCTTCTAAAGTTAAAAACATAATCTGGCGTAGCATAGATACTTCAACAGAGGAAACAAAAAATAAATTCTTGAGCGTTCCAATTTGATTTTTCACAGTATCAGTGCTCCGTTAGAGTTTAAAATTTTGTATTATTTACTGAAACACGTAAATTTAAATTTCGAAATTTTTGAATTCTTTAAATGAATTTTGACCAACAAAGTTATACATAAAAAAAAATTGTGAATGTTGAATCTGGATGTGCCTACAGAAAGTTATGCGTTTGGGATCATAATTCTGTAAGTGTGGATTACAAAATTCTGGGTTTCGTAATCCGAAATTCAGTAAGTGACCAAATTGGATTTCCATGTTTTAAGCTTTGTTCTTCAAAATTCCTTTTTTCCTTTCCAACAGATTTACAGAATTTCTAAAAACTGGATTTAAAAAAAAGGAATTTCGAAATACTGAACTATGAACAACTAGAATTTTGAAGTACAAAATTTTTGAACAACACTGTTTTGAAAGCAAAAAACCCGAAATTTCCTCCAGTCACAAATTAAATAAAGCATCAAAAGAGAATACTTGGCATATTTTTATTGGATTTGTTTTTTAACTATTCAAAAAAGGCTTTATTAAAGCTCTATTAAACTAGTCATCTTGTTTTCACAGTTAAAAAGAAAATTTATAAACCTTTCCAGTTCCATAACCAAATTTAGTGCTATACAATACAAAAACTTAAAAAATATAAAAAAGAAGGTTTTTTTTCGACTTTTGCTTTCAAAAACTCTTATTTTTAAGGGAAAGGTAATTTTTGTATAAATCTGTAGAAAATGCGGATACTGTACATTTCTTATGTGACCTCTTTTTTCAACAGTAAAAACAAAAAGTATGAAGCCATGCTTTAGTAGGAAGTATTTATCATAAAGGTCACAGGTGTAGTAAAAAAAAAATGGTTTCCTGTAGATAACAAAAAGGATCATTGCCATCATTTAGTGCTAAGGGAAATCGGATACTAATTAATCATCCAGTTGGTCCTTGCACAACCAGAAGCTTTTACAAATGCCCATAATAATTGATCCCTCTCCATCACCATAAAACGTATCCATTTTACCAGCAACAATAACAATAACAAAGCAAAATCAAGCTCATTTTCACTCATGGTTCCCTACCTAGGTACCTACCTTCAAAAAAAAAGTTCAAATTTATTTTGGACAACTTGGAAACCTAGGAATGGGTATTTTGCCTTTATGCTATTGCTGATTCTTTGCTCTGAGAGAATCCATAATTTACCCGAATCTACACAATAAAAACGGTTCAAATCCATAGAATTCTTAATCAAGGTGATACCCCGCCACCATTACCGCATCAGCCACAGCACAGCCTTAGGGTGTGAAGGTTCGTATAATAGGCCAGGCAAGGTAAAAGTTAAAAAAAAAAATATATATAGTATATCTACCTATGGAAATATAATATAACACCCCCAACCATCATCATCCATGAGTGTTCGTTCGTTCATTCGTTGGTTCGTTTGCCTGTATCGCTAGTAACTTCTGTCGTAACTGCCTATTTTCTTATCTCACCCTGAGCTAAGAAAAATAATGTTGTATATTCATTTCGATAAAAATCTCAGTTTCAAAAACAGCAAACAACGTTAAAAAATCTCAATGGAAAGCAAGAAGTATGGCAACGACAACCCATGACAATGCCCTCATTTGGGATAGATGTTTCAGTTGTTGTTGTTGTTGTTGTTATTTTTTCGTATGAGTTGACTGAGTTGGGAAATCATTTTTTTTTTTTATATATATATGTATTTTTGAAATGCCAAAAGCAATTTTTGCGAAAATGTTTTTCATTCTTATAATTTTTTTTTTCTGTTTTTTTTTTTTTTTTTTGTTTTCTATAAGAGTGGCTTCCTTTCCTTACTCGAATAATAAATGAACGTGAATATCTACTCCTCTATACGTATCTACGTACCTGTTCATAGATATTATATTCATATGTACTTGATACATGTACATATAACGAAATTGCTGCTTTGTTGCTCTTTAGTAGATACTGATGTTGATGAGGCCATGACACATTCAAAGCATTCAATTCATTAAAATTGGGATAACTTAGGTAGTGAGTATATGGAAGGAACATCCACCCACTTAAGTAGGTATAACTTGACTTGACTATATATGCATATACCCTGGCCTATATATGTAGGTACCGTACTTGGAACGGAATCATTCGATTGGAATCCAAATTCGGTTTTGGTCGGCGCGGCGTGCCTCTTGAGGCCCGAAAACGTTATAAGGATATTACATCGTTCGGTTTTCCACATTGTGTGGTAATGATATGGCAGGGCATATTGCGGTCTAAGGAAAATCAGGTGGTAAAGATACACAGTTATCTAATATTAAAGTTCTGGGAAATTTATAAAGTGAATTGGATGGGTAGGTATGGAAATTGAATTTTCGGCTGTTACATAACTTTTAAAAAGGATATGTGGAATGTTCTTGCCAACAATTAAAATTCTGGTAGAGTTTAGACAACATGGTTATTATAGAAGAAGAAAATTCCAATTGATATTATTATTATTTTAGTAACCAATTCAGTTTTTTCTAACGGTATTGTTTTCGTTTTGTTTAATATATAGTTACGAGGACAATCCCAGAAGTACCTGGCCTAACAAAAAAACTCCAACATTTTTGGAAAATTAAGTTAGATTTCTCTACATAGTCTAATTTTAGCTCAATACAATTTTCCCACCGGTGTATTATTTTAAAATGTATTGAAGAAATGACACAAAAGTATACATTGTATCTCGTAAGGATACGCTTAGAAATAGAGTACATTGTAGCCGACTTTAGGAACTTCTATGACGTATACTACGTTTTGAAATTAGGAAATATCTAAAACAACGTCGTTGTCCAACCATTTTGGATAGCGGCATAACAGTGCTGTCGAGATCAGGACTTAATGGGCTAATTATACGCTGCTAGTTCAACATCCGAGGAAGAAAGATGAAAATCTGAAAACTAATACGATAAGCTGAGAGATCTATCGTCAGCAAACCATTGATGAGGAGAGTAGGTGACAAGACGGAGCCCTGTGGCACATCAGCATTTATTTAAAACCGAACTATTCAAAAATTAAATTTCCAATCCAACGAAGGAGATATCAAGTATTCCAAATGCACACATTTTCGATAAAAATGCTTTTAAAATGTTAAGCGCAATAATGTTACTTTCTCCAAAACGATGTAAGGATTGGTTGTTCGGTGAAATATAATATCAGGTCACCAGGCGTGTTGCCAAAGCTCTCTTGAATTAAAAATTTATCAGAGTTTCAGTGACTTTAGAGGGTGAAGAAGGTTCTTCTTTTTTAATTGACTATATTGGAGTAAAATTATACTATAAAATTATACTAAAAATGCTGACTTACGCAAACGACATTGACATCATCGGAAGAACCGAACAAGCTGTACACGATTCCTTCATCCAGATCGAGCAGGCGGCACAAAATCTGGGGCTGCACATTAGTGAAGGAAAAACAAAGCACATGGTGGCGTCGAATGCGAGAAGAACAATTGGTCAAACAATCAAGGTAGCGGAGCACGAATTTGAAGTGATGCAATCCTTTAAATATACCTTGGCTCAATAGTAGACGCCGATAACAATATAGAAGAAGAGCCTACTTTGGTTTGTCAAAGCTCTTCAAATCCAGAAATCTCACCGTAACTTCGAAACTGCTGCTGTACAGGACCATGGTCCTGCCAGTACTCACGTATGGATCCGAGGCTTGGGTGCTTAGCAAAGGACACTCCGACCTCTTAGCCGCGTTCGAGAGAAAAGTCTTAAGGAGAATTTTTTGTCCTATATGTGAGGCAGGACGATTCCGGAGACGGTACAATCATGAATTGTACGCAATCTACTCGTACCTTGAAGCAGACATAGTGACAAAAATTAAGCTCGGTAGACTCCGGTGAGCACCTAGCTCGCATGAGTGAAGAAGAACCGACTGAGAAAGTCTATAGTGGTACATTCTATAGTAAAGCGCAGCCTGGTAGATCATGCTTGCGCTGGACAGATGGCGTAAGCCAAGACGTCTGAAGCCTTGGGGTGCGCAACTGGATGGCGTCGGCTCGAGACCGGGATAGGTGGAGAGACTTGTTGAAGGAGGCCAGGACTGGACGCTACTTGTCGAGCCGATGATGATGATGATTGGAGTTAAATTAAAGCAAAACCAAAAACCAAAACCAAAACATATCATCTGAAGTCGAAGCTTTCTATTTTTAGTTTGTGTTAAAAACACCACAATATACGTAGTATTCAATCTAAATGTAAATGTTTTCTAACCAGCATTTATTTTATTGAGTTCCATTGTATGTCCTCAAAAACAGATTCGTACTATTCTCAAAAAAAAAAGTTCTGAGGAATATAATTTTAAAATATTAAATTACGTAAGCGGTTAGTAATTCGAGTTTAGACGAGTGAGCGTGCTTTATGTAAAACTACAGCTTGTAAAGCAAACCACCTACTTGCAGACTGATTTCGAGGAACAAAACCAGCAACATAATTTAATATGGACTTGATCAACAAAAGGGTAGATAAATCTTAGGAATTTCTCATTTGACCTATGATATTCCAAACTGAATAATTCCTCTAAATATATTTGATCGAATTAAATATAAATTAGTCTTGTCTCGTTTTACTCCTCTATTGAATTGTCATTGTCGATTACTTTAATAAATATGTACTCCTCAAGCAGGATATGCATGGATCGTAGTGTAGGATTTCGATTCTCAAGGAATACCTCGCCAGAAACTAGAACCAAGAACACAGTCTTCGAATTACAATCTGACATTCAAACACGTTATGTGGTGTTAAATTCCCATATTGTATGTGCTTCCATTTTGCCAAAGGAATCAGTTTGCAACGGTATAGATACATATTGTTATTGTTTTTGTAACAATGACGACGTTGTCAACGACGCACGTCTATAGTTGAGTGCGTAAGATGATGATTCTCAAAATCTGTAATTTCACCTAAGTATACAAACTCGTATATGAAGATTCCTGAACACTGAATAGTGTCAAACCAACACCGAAATTCTGTCTGATGTAAGGATGTTTTACAGAAGTGGCTTGAGGTGGATTTAACAGATATAAGTTACCTATACACCATAAATGTAGGCTAAACTTTAATTGGGGTTGAAAGTTGTGCGGAAACGGATATTGGATTCAACATAGATTTATATTCTTGATGCTGTTGCTTTTGGAATATTATGGTTTAGGTATAGATGCGATGACTAGGATGAAGGCAAAGACGTTGACAGACGCAGAAGATTAATTACTTTTTCGATTGGCATGGGCTTAGGAATAGAAATTCGGTTTCCAATTTTTTTTTTTTTTTTTAGAAACACAAGAAGAAGAAGAAGACATGATATGGAAGAAGTTTCGTTAGGAGTATACACATCCAAAGACCCCAAAACAACAGTAAACTCAAATGCGTGTGTAAATATAGATTGATTTGTTGTTTTGCTTTAATTTACTTTTCATTAAGTGAAGATTATCCTTGTTTTGTTGAATGTCTAAGTGGGCCAATGGATTTGATGGATTGGGTATATATATGGTACATATACCTTTCTATATACTAAGTATATAGAAGAAGCAATATCTCTGGAGATTTGAAGGAATTAAGGATGAAGAAGAAGGATTATTTGGTTTTGTTTACAGTTGCTTAGGGTATTTGGAAGACGTTAAAGATTTTCGAGTGATTTATTGATATAATTTCAAGGTATTAAGTTCTTTTGTTTTATTATTATTATTATAATTTATTATTATTTTATTTTTTGTTGGTTAGAAGGAATTAGAAGGGAAAATGAAAAGTTATTATATCTATCTAGTTGATTATTGTTTTGGCTTTCTGATGGAGTTTGGCGGAGGATTAAACAAAAAGAGGACTCTTTTAATGAAAGGAGATACGCTTGTAAAAAAACGAAGTCGTTAATGTTTTATTAAATGTCTGAGTCCTTGGGCTTATTTCAGAGTATTATAATGTAATTGTTGAAATTTCTTTGTGAGATCAGAAAATTATCAAACATTCCTCTGGGATGAGGTTCTTCGCTTAATTTTCATAAAAAAATTATTTATAGACTTTTAATCCAGATCCAGATTTTTAGAAGAGAATTTTGTTTAGCGAAGAATCTCACTTTTGGTTGTTTGGATACGTCACTAAAGGATATGTTGAAACACCATTATATCCAGACTGTTTGGTGTGCCTTATGGGCGCTGGAATCAGTGGTCTTTACTTTTTTGAAAATTATTCTGGCCAGAACGATACAGACAATGGTGATCGCTATAGAACAATGATTTTTTGTTCCCCAACTGAATGACTATGATGTACAGGAGCTGTGGTTTCAACAAGACAGTGCAACATCTAACACAGCTCATGCCACTATTGATTTATTGAAAGAAACGTTTGGTAACCGCATAGTTTTACGTTTCGGACCCATGGATTGGCCTCCAAGACTGTGCGATTTAACGTCGTTAGACTATTTTCTGTGGGGATGTGTAAAGTTAGTAGTCAATGCCGATAGGCCCGATGGACCACTTGGAGGACAACATTTGCCGCGTTATTTTCGATATATGGCCACAAATATTGGAAAAATTGAACAAATTGACTGATCTCTGAAGTTCTATGCCGCTAAAAGAACACCCTTTTCATATCAGTTTTTCAATCTGTCAAGCACGGAAATTGGTAGTAGGAGCAAGAAGAGGCTATTATTTCGATAGCCTCTATTAACGGACGTCATCGGACGACGTTGCTTTCAGTGGTGTACGCGCTCCTTTTCCCTTCTATACGTTTTTTTCGATCGGCCAAATTTAGCCGACAACGGCCGATGACGGACTAGGTGTACGCGAGCCGTAACCGTTTATCCGGACGCTGCAGCTGACTGAAGCGATCGGATGAGATTGAACGAATGGGCCCACAACATCAATTTCTTTCCTTTTGTTGAGTTTCGGTAAATTTTGCTTTCAGAAGTGAAAAGCGCACCTTCACCAAGTAAAACTTAAATTTGGTAAAATAAGAAAAAAAGAGAAAAATTTTACATTTTACTTGTATGCAATGTGACTGACTTTTCCACTGGACTGTTAAAGAACCTACTTTTCGTTGATTTTTCTCATTAGCTTCCGACAAAGTCCATCTATTATGGTTAGCTCTTATATTTCAAAAGCGAATTTTAAGGAAAATACACCATTTCACTGAGTATTAACACATCGTATCATTTTCTTATAAAGGGTGTCCCAACAAGAACGCAGGATTTAAATTTGGCACCATTCGAAGTGTCATTGTTTGACATTTAAACAATTATTATTGTTTGTTAGGCAAAAGGTTATTAAAATGAAGCGCTACACAAATGAACAACGCACTTTCATTGTGAAATTGTTTTACCAAAATGGTGAAAGTTTTGCGGCTATAGTTCGCAAATTGCGATCAATTTGGGGTTACAATAATACTCCAAAAGAGTCAACTGTAAAGCGATTAATGGAAAAATTTGCTGAAACTGGCTCTGTTACTGATGTAAAGACAACAACGCGCCTTCGACCATGTAGATCGACCGAAAATATCGCAGCAGTACGTGATGATGTCGCTTAAACTCCATCCACCTCAGTTCGACACCGAGCTCAGAAAATTGGTGTTTCCAAATCCACCATGTGAAATGATAACCAATTTCTAGAATTAAAGAAATGAATGTAGAGGGGGTGCGGTTTCAACAAGACGGCGCCACATCTTATACAGGCAGAGAAACAATTCAATTGCTGCATCAGTCATTTCCCGGTCGTGTTATTTCGCGTTTTGGAGACCAGAGTTGGCCGCCTAGATCGTGCCATTTGACTTTTTTCTTTGGGGTTTTTTGAAGCCGATGGTTTATGCGAATAAGCCGACGACTCAAGCCTTAAAAGAGGAGATTGGACGCTGCATTAATGAAATACCGTAGCATTTAGGCAAAACGGTCATTGAAAATTTCTTTAAGAGATCGCATATGTGGAAGCAAAGCTGCGGCGGCCATCTGCCCGATGTGTTGTTCCATACATAACCTCATCCTGTCTACTTTACGATATAATAAAGATTTCGCGATTTTTTTTATAATTTAAATCTTGCGTTCTGGTTGGGACACCCTTTACTTGTTTGACATTGTTTTAATACTCAGTACGATAGTGTGGAAGATCTTTTCAGTCAATCTGTCATGTCGCTATTTCACTTGTTAAACTTTTTCGTTAAGTTTAATAACCAAATGGTAAGATCCAGGGATGGTTCGCTAACAGTGAAGGTCATCGGTGCAACCAAGAAAAATTTATCAGCATTTTAGCAAAAACTGGTTTTAGCAGATTTAACTACAGTTGCAACATTATTGTTATTTCATTGAGTCATAAGTTTTAGAGAGTATTTTTAAATTATTTTTAAACAACAGTTTAATGAATTTAACATAACATACCAAAGACAATTTCTATTCGAAGGAAGAATTTTCTTCGTTTTAAAATATATACATAGTATAATCACATTCCAATAAACAAACCTTGCTCGTTTATTTAATTTAGGGTAGTTTGGTAGATACAGCCCTAAAAATGTACATATTTTTTAGATTTTATTATTTTTATGTAACCTTGGAAGTATTTAATTCACTTATATGTTACATAGAAACCCATTCATATTATGGTTGCTATTATGTTATCCTTTTTTTGTGTTCATAGCAAACTGATGGCAAAGAAGCAAACAAAACAAAAAATAGACATGAGGGTTTTTTCGAAAACAAGGATTGCGGACCAAAGTTATTCTATCCCATAGTAGCAAGATGTACTTACATACATATTAGGAAATGTTATTTTCTTCTAGTAGACGAAGTGAGGTGTGTTATTTTTTTTTTTTGCTGAATTTAGGTTTTTTTTTTTCTTCAAATACTCCTCCTTTGAAACGCCTTTCTTTTCTATATGGGAGAGATTTTCTGTTAATTTCCAATTGTATGCTTTTGTCAGCATTATTGTTGGCATACGAAAAATAAATCCCATTCTTAAGAAACTTGAACTTGAGCCCTAATATTTATTAGAAGATTGTACCCGCATATGCCACGTGTTTATCTTGAATGTAAGAAGGATTTTAAAGAATTTATAAATTCCTAAGAAGCATCAGGCACAATAGAAGAAACCGTATTTAGTTGGTCCTACATTAATAGAGTTTTATAAAAGTAAAAGTGATTTCCTGGAATTTGCTGAGGGTAATACCTAGGTAACTCTATTTTCTATTTCTTTAAGTATTTTTACAAAAATATTTTTGTGTATTTATGGTTTACATAGATTTTAGTGTATATCAGATGATTGTGTATATCAAATGTTATCGGTAACAACGCATTGAATGTTGTCCTCCAAGTGGTCGATCGTTTCAGACTTATCGGCGTAGTCTAGCGACATTAAATCGCACGGTCTTGGAGGCCAATTCACGGTTTCGAAACGTGAAACAATGCGGTTACCAAACGTTTCCTTCAATAAATCGATTATTGTGAGACGATCTGTGTGACATGTTGCGCCATCTGGTTGTTAAATTGAGAAACACAAAAGTCTGCAATCATGACTCTATATATAGATTGTAACGTTCTGGCCAGCATTATTTTTGAAAAAGTACCGACCAGTGATTTCACCAGCTGATAAAGCACACCAAACAGTCAGTTTTTCTGGAAATAACGGTGTCTTAACATTTACTTTAGGATTATCTTAACTCCAGTTTCACTGACAAATTTGTTCAGTTTGTTTGTTTTGTTTAACGTAGCCATTCAACTGAAAGTGAACTTTTTCGCTTAATAGAATTGTCTTATGAAAATCAGGATCAACGGAAATCTTGTTTTAGGTGCATTCACCAGATTCATGAAGCGTTGTTCAGACGTTCATGTTGAAATGCCAATCCAAACTAAACACAAATCACTTCATCCGATGATGATGATGACAACCGGGGTCCGGTCCTGGCCTCCTTCATCAAGTCTCTCCACCTATCCCGGTCTCGAGCCAACGCCATACAGCTGCGCACCCTAAGGCTTCGGGCGTCCTGGTCTACGCCATCTCTCCAGCGCAAGCATGGTCTACCGCGCTGCCGTCTGGCATAGAATGTGACACAAAGGATTTTTGTCACCATGTTTGCTTCAAGGAAGATTGCGTACGATTCATGATTCGGCCAACAAATCTCCTTAAGACTTTTCTTTCGAACACGGCTAAAAGGTCTGAGGTCTTCAGCTTAGCACCCAAGTCTCGGATCCATACGTGAGTACTGGCAGGACCATGATCCTGTATAGCAGTAGTTTTGAAGTTATGGTCAATTGGAAAAAAAATCACTTAACAACTGTTAAGAAAAAGAAAACAAATCACTTAACAGCTGTTAAAATTACTTAATTAAAAGGGTTGCCAACTTAAAGTTCTATTCCTCTTTAAAAAAATACACCCTTTATTTATCAAAAAACAATTCTTAATTATTATAAATAAATTTTTTTCAATTATTAATGATGTAGCTTATTTCTGTAAGATTATTTGTTTTTTTTTAATTCCATTTTCCTAACTTTTGTAACGATAAAAATCAACTACTCAACTGGAAATTTTATCTCATCACGTTTATATGTTTTTTTTTTTCTAGTTTATGTATCCTTATCCTCATCAAGTTAATAAATCCTCTTATCTTCGCATGTAAAAAAAATCACTGTAGAATTTTCTGGTGATATCACAAGAATGACGTTATAGGATAGATTTTTTTTTGTTCATTATTTGCTTACTTGCACAGCAGGTGAGTTGGATTTTATGGGTGTCTCTTTTTTTTGTGTTTTCTTTCTTTTTTTTTTTTTTGCTGTTTTGTTAATTTAGCAGAGTTAGTGAAGGAGCTCATTAGCCATTGTTTCTATGTCAACCATGGAATGTATGTTCATTAAGGAAATGTGATGATTTTTTTTTTGTAATTAAAAATGAAAAGTCTAATTACTAATCACTAATCAGTAGGTACCTAACCTAACCTAGCTAAATAATACTCGAGTACGTATAGGTGTATTTTGTAGCCATGAAAAGTTCTTGACATGTAATTCAATGATACAAAAAGAAAGTGATGTTTTGTCTTTCATTTAATTATAACAAGAAAAGGTATGTAATTTAATTTTGTTTAAAAGGGTTGGGGAAGAACTAAATTAATTATAGGTTCTTAAAGATACAAGACAATGTGAGAGTATTATTGCGCTTTGTTATATTTATTTATGTAGATGCACAAACAACAACAAAAAAACTACAAAACGTCATATTCCAACTAAATAATAGGGTATGGGTATGGGAGGTTCCAACACAAGCTTTTGGGAATATGTATCTAAAAATCCAAAAACAATTTAAATTTTTTAAATATATATTCTTAAAACATAGTCAGCCGTATTTAATAGAATTCACTAAAACACCTCTGAACGGGTGAATAGTTCCACAGCGCTTATTAAGCCTCTATTCAACGTTGCGTAAATCCTTATTTAAAAAAACATTTTCTGGTCCAATACCTTTGTGTCAGATAAAGTACCAAAAAGAGAAATCTATTACATTATGCCTCAACGCGTTTAGCTTAAAATACCTCTATTTAACGTTACATAACCTTTATAAATAACTTTTTGACGTTTAGAGCCATTGTAACTTTACGCAGCCTCTATGGCGTTTATAAATACGACGGAGTATCTTTAAATGTTTCTAACTATTTTATACTATTTTTTCCAAAACCTTACAAAGTGTCAATTCCTCCTCCCATGAAGGAAAATTTGAGATTTACTAAAAAGACTTTGACAGAATGTTATCGTTCGTTTTCTTTGACACAGAGATATTTGGCATTTTAACATTCTTGGAAAGATGAAAAGTTTGTTTTTTTTCCCAGGATTTTATGCGATTTCCACTTCGCTCAACTCTTACACTGCAGTGATTATTTTTATAACGCAAATTAATAGTTACAACTTTTTTCCCTCATCACTTTTAATTCTTCTTTGTTTTTGAAAAGAGTATACATCAATTCCTCCTTTTTGTCAAATCATACCGACCTAATGTGGGATATGAGTCCATATTTTATTTTTAAAAAATGAGACATTGTTTCTCATATCATTGTTTTTTACTCTTTAATAAACATGTTTTTGGTGAATTCGTAGAATTTGGAAACAAAAATTCTTTTGCAAGTTTTATAGTAAAATTACTTTTGAAAAATTGGTATCTATGCAAAAATTTAAAAAACCAAATTTTCCCTCGTTTTCAAAATATTGAGTATAAAAATATATTTTTTTGGAAAATTCTGATATAAAAAATTAAGATTATATAGAAAGCCTTTCATAAAATCCATCTGTCAACCCATTTATGAGAAAATCAAAAAACAGGTTCTATGAGAGCAATCGTTTCCATCATTTTTGAAATAAATATGTTTTGTCTATATCATTACTTGACAGGTAACGTTATTTTTGGATCTAAAAAAATATAGCACGAACAGACAGTAAGAATTGCTGGACCCACTTTTTATTTATTTATTTATTTATTTATTATTATCTACAAGCGTTTACAGCTAACAGATTTAGAATAAAAGTTAAATATGTACATTATGTATTTACAATATATCTTATAACAGATAAATAGAGTTAAATATATGAAATATAATGGCATAACTAAAAAGTAAAAATTACTAATAGATTAGATTTAAACAAATCTCTAGAGTTACATAGTTCAATTAAATGGCAAACTTCATTGATATGTCTTATAGATCTACAAATAGGATTATTATTACCATAGCTTGTCCTGTGATATCGCTCGAAAAGTAAATCCATAAAACGGAAAGATCTTAACGGTGCATAAATTGGTATTAAGCAGAGTAAGGAGGCACATCTTATGTGATAGCATAAAATATCCCTCACAAACATTATATCATAAATAGTGCGTCTTGATTCAAGAGATTTAATTCCAAGGAATAAACATCTTGCTTTATAATCTGGAATAAAACTCCATTTCATTTTATAAAATATAAATTTCGTAAAACGTCTTTGGGTTTTTTCAATGCGAAGAGAGAAAATCTTAAAAATCGGATTCCATATAACGTCAGCATATTCAAGTACAGATCGAACCAGAGCTGTATAAAGGGATAACAACGCATATGGGTCTCTAAAATCAACACAATTTCGCTTAATAAATCCAACAAGTGAATTAGCTCTTCCAACCACATAGTCAACATGACTTTTAAAGGAGAAATCTGACTCAAGCATTATACCTAAGTCCTTTATTTTGTCTACACGTGAGAGTGGGATAGAAGCTAGCAGGTAATCGAATTTAATGGGTGATTTCAACTTAAAAAATGAGATAACACTACATTTCTTTGGGTTCAATTTCAGGCAATTTAAATTGCACCACTCTGAGATCTGATTAATATCACTTTGTATTAGGTAGCAATCATCAACACTGTTTATTTCAGGGAATAGCTTAAGATCGTCAGCATATAAAAGGCATTGTGAAAATTTTATTACATAAGTTATATCATTTATAAAGATATTAAAGAGAAGGGGGCCCAAATGACTTCCCTGGGGAACACCCGAACTACATTGAATGGACCTCGAAAATAAATTATTAATAACAATTTTTTGAGACCTGCCAATGAGATATGATGAGATCCAACTCAGAGCTGTGGAATGAAAACCAAATAATTCAAGTTTACGCAGTAGCGTAAAGTGGTTTACCGAATCAAAGGCCTTACTAAAATCTGTGTATATTACGTCAACCTGACGCCTTTTTTCAATAGATTGAATTATATAAGAAGAGAAAAGAGCCCTATTTGTAGTGGTAGAACGCCCAGATACAAAGCCATGTTGCAGCTCAGATAAAGTTTCTCTGGTTAAGAATTCTAATTTAGTTTTCACAATACTCTCGAACAGCTTGGGAATTGCTGATAACTTAGAAATACCTCTGTAATTTTCTATTAAATTTTTAGACCCAGATTTATGAATAGGTACGAGATAAGAGATTTTCCATACATCAAGAAAGTTTCCTTCTGAAAGGGATTTATTAAATAAGCAAAGCAAAGGAAAACACAGCGATGTTGCACAATTTTTCAGAAATATAGCTGGTATACCATCAGCACCAGGATTAAGTTTAGGCTTTAGTGATTGAAGCTCAGAGAGAACCTCGTTAATACTTATCTGTATTGCACCAATATCAACCTTACTTGGAATATTGGGAATACAAGAAAAGTTAGTATTGCAGGGAACTGAATATACAGATTGGAAGAAATCTGCGAATAGATTTAATATGGAAGTCATGTTCGATGCTTCGGTATCCCTAAATGACATATTTTTTGGGTATCCAGTAGATTTCCTCTTCGCATTAACAAATGAACAGAACGAGTTACTATTAGATTTAATATTGCTTTCGATATTCATAATATAACACTTGTGAAGAAACTTTTTTAATGTATATCGTTTTTGGGGTGACTGGTTGCTATTGATTTCTTTTTTTTTTTGCAAAGCCAAAAAAAACGGTACCACAAACACAAATATACAACTTGTTTGGCTCTTTCGGAACATCTTATTTTTCTTAAAAATGGCAGATTTTTTTTGAAGAAAATTAAGTCATTTTTATTTGGTATTGACAACCTTTTAATAAACTTTTGTTTTCAAAAAAAAATTATTGCAAAATTAATTTTAAGGGTTCTGAACAAAAATTTCTGTGAAAAGGGTCTTTGTGTTGAAAATTCTATTTTTTTAAATTCAGTTCACAAAATTCTTGGAATAAATTCATTAAAGAGAAATAGTATCGGTAATAATGTTAAAACTACAAAGCGGTTTCTCTTTTACATAATTTTACTGAATTTTTAAAACTGAATTTTAGAAAATAAATTTTTTTGTAATGGAACATTTGATAACCTAAATGGAATTACAAAATATGGTTCGCTAAAAAAGTAGAGCGATAGGGACAGCAAACGACGCCATATTTTTTCCCACTCTCTTGACATTTCTCTCCAGTAAGGGTCGCCATTTCATCATGGAAAGATGTACGATCCAACAACGAATCGAAATTGTTAAAATTTTCTACCGAATTTCGGAGTCAGTGGTCTCAACTTTAAGAGCGAAAAATCATCTTCAGTGATGAGGCTCATTTCTGACTGAATGGCTTCGTCAATAAGCAAAATATGCGTTGTTGGTCATTCAGCAATCCAAAAAATTACGTTTTGGTGCGATTTATGGGCCGGCGGCGTCATTGGCCCGAATTTCTTCGGTGATGATCAAGACTGGCACGTTACTGTAAATAAGGATCCCTACCGGTCAATGATAACCGAATATTTTTGGCCCCAATTGGATGATATGGACTTGGAGGACATGTGGTTCCAACAGGACGGCGCCACAAGCCTCACAGGTCACAGCGAATGTCACAATCAATTTATTTGGCGTTTTTCTTTTTAGTTCAGAGTCTGAGCGAACAGAGTAGAGTTCTGAGCTCCGTTTACTCTGTTATTTTATTCAGAACTAAAAAAGAAACACGAATTTGAAGCTCTGAACGATCAGAGCTCAAAAAAAAAACACTATTATTTTTTTGATAGTTCGAGGTCTGCTCTGAACTAAAAAAGAAAAACGCGGATTGGAAACCAAGTTTGGAGAACGTGTTATCTTACGAAATGGTCCAGTCGCTTGGCCGCCTCGGTCGTGCGATTTGACGCCATTAGACTAGTTCCTGGGGATACGTCAAGTCTATGGTCAATGCCAACAAGCCAGCGACGATTAATTAACTTCGTACGAATATCGAACGTGAAATTGCAGCAGTATCGGCCGATTTATGCTTGAAAACTTTCAAAATTCTATTTTGTCAACATTTTCAATATTCCTCTTAAAATCACTGAGTAGATAAAGTAAAGGAAATGATAAAATTCAAAAAACAAAATTAACAAATTAAATTTTGAAATACAGCTTTTAATTTTAACTTTAGATACGATTGTCTAGACAATTTTGAAAGTTCAAAAAGTCTTTAAACATTAAATTACAAGCAATATTGTATCAAACTGGCCCCATCGATATGGAGCAAAAGAGAAGTTGGCGTATATGTATATATTTTTGTTGCTTCATAGAAAAATCCAAAACCATTGAATCTTTCTCAATAAACCAATTAGATACAAAAAGCACTAATCCAATTTGTTGGTAATTTATTGATGAATCCTTATTATGTAGAAAGGATGTGTTCTGAAAAGGAATAAGATTTTTCCTCAATTTTTTTTATTTTCTGTTGCTACATCCCACTTCAAGTAAGTTTACTTTTCCCTTGCTCTCGTCTGCCAAATGTTAACTACAGAAAAAAAAAACACAATCAAAAGCAATTTTCGGAACGGTTGCCGAAGTTTTACTATCCCCCGAGAGTCACATATTTTTCGATGGGTTGAGAGATACCATCAAATTAGGTTCACATATCGACCAACCAAAACCCACAACAATAATTTTCCAATTCCACATATTTTGTTAATAGAAGTGAAAGCCCTGATTTTTCTCTGTATTGGCTTTTATTATTTCAGAAAAAAAAAATAAAACATATTTTTCAGATTTTTTTTTAATCATTTTTCGATTTATTTTTGTTGTTGTTGTTGTTGTACCGAGAAAGATGGGAATTTTTATGTCTTGATGTTATTTTAATTCAGTGGAGGGCAGTGAAAGAGATAAAACTCGAACAACTGGGCAATTTTTTTCTAATAATGGTTAAAATCAGGAACACAAAAAAAATCAAACCGACGACACGGTGACGACGCGACCGACGTACAAAATGCTCCGGATGTAAAGTCTGAAAGTTGCTGTTTTAGTCTAGGCCAAGTTTTTCTGTGCCCAACAGAGAAACCAGAAAAAGGGAGACATGTTGTATTTTGTTCATTGTCTAAATGGACTTATGTATAAAGAATTCTAAGAAAAATAAATTAAATTTTATTTTGATATGGCGCGTTCTTATCTTCTCAATGGAAATTTTGTTATCATTTTATAAGCAGATATGGAATATATGAGAAGGACGTTCCAGCAAGCAGTCATCAGATTTCATCCTCTCCCCTGGCATTCCAATGTTATTTCCTCAATATCTAAAAAAAAATATTTAAAAGGTAGACAAGAGGTATTTGTGGCAAAATGAACAGTTCTCTGAATTCTATAAGACTGCATTATCATCGTGAAAGTATTTTTTACCATTTCATAATCGACAAAGAAACCCTCTTATAAGCAACCAACCCTTCGCTACATTTTGTAGGTACGACAACAAACATTTTTGTCGTCCTTGAAGTTAATGCCTTTCATTTCGAAAAATGTTATAAGAAGAAATTCTTTTGCCTTAAGCATCCATCTACTTCCGGAAACCTTCACTGAAGAGCTAGATTTAACAAAATATTGTGTATTTTTGCTGCACGGGATTTCAAAGACGAGTCGAGTGAGTATGCAGTAAGCATTAGAGTATATAAAGAATTTCTGAGCCATTAATATAAGCACATTAAAAGTCGTTAAGGCCAAGGTAGAAACTGTTTCGACGGTTTGTAGGTATATAAAAAATATATGTATTTTTTTTTTGCTTCCTTTGAAACGTTTATGTATTTATATTGGACCAGAAATAGGAAAACACAATAGAATAAGTTAAAATATGAGATGAGATTAAAGTGAACATTCTAATGGGAAAGTAAATTGAGTTGTTTTTTTTCGAATTCATCTCCTGCAACAGTTTGTAAGAGAACAGGGTAAATAACTTAAACTGCTTGTTTATTTTAGACAAGTTAATAATTTATGAAGCTATGGCAGTTGGGAAGTTCAAAACGTTTGCTCACTCAGAACTTAAAATTGGAAAACCATAAAAACTGAAAATAGTTTATTTTTTGATAAATTTTTCACGTTTTCAAATTTCAAAACAGTTTTCAAAAAAAAAAAAAATTACTTAAGTATTTATCATTAATCATTCATTATACACGGTGAGTCATGAGCATCAAAATGCAAATAATTTTTGAAAAACTTTTTCTTAAAAAAACTTATTTAAAAACAAAATGAAAGAAGAAGATTTTGGCTTTTCAAAATAGGTATCGCTTCATTGTGAATGAAGCCGTTGATTTTAAATAATTTTTTTCCATTTTAAGTCAATCCTTTGAAAATTGGTTGTTTTGCAAAGCGAATGTAGCTATAGCACTTTTTGCAAACAAATTCTTAGTAACATAAAAATTCATATTTTGTTAAAATTGCAAATTTTAAATATTTTACCTAGTTAAAATATTAATATGCAATACGAAATGAAAATGCTCATATATTAAAAAAAAACATATTCTGCATATTTTTTAAACATTTTTTTAAGTGCATATAAATTCAATCTATTACAATGGAATCAAAAATTTAAATCATTGACGAATATAAAAGAGGAGTTGGTATAAAAAACCATTTCGATATAACGAATTGACTCTGGACATTATATGTATTTAGTTCGTTATACTGGGCCACCACTGTACTTCACTTATCGAGCGTCTCCTGCATAGTTGACAAATATTTTTAAACGATCATTGTACGAAACACTTCTCTTCGGTTTCAGAAAAGTATCTGATCTTATTTTATTTTTTCATTCCTATTTATACAAAAATATTTACATGTGTTTTACAAAACTATTATCTTAAATCTATAGGACAACATTACCGCTTTGTCCTTATTACGGTTGGTGGTGGGTCATTAAAATTTAACACCATCTATTTTCTTATCTATTTTGGCACTTGTAGATATGCGCTATCCCAAGACAGATTGTTTCCCGATGTGTTTGAGTGGACTGTATTTATTTTATTGTCTTGAGATAACACGCATCTGCGCACCATGTGTTTAATCCCTGTTCATTTATGAACAATCATTTTTTTGAACAAATTTGATTTTTTACCAAAAAAAATTTGGACACATTTTTTCAGAATTTTTTGATCAAATTTTGGTTGACAAATGCAAATTTTATTCAATCACTTTTTTTTTGTTTACAGTTTTATTCAACAGTTGCAAAATATTTGAGAAATTTGTTTGACGAATTCTTACTGAATTTTTTTAAAAATTTTTTTGACAATTTTTTAACCAATTGTCGTTTCAATCTAAAAAAAATATGTATTTCACTTTTTAATTTTAAAATAAACAAAGCAGAATAAGCTGAATAAAATTTTCAAAAAGAATTTTTGTGTTTCGGGAAGAATTTCGAAATGCAAAATTATAAAACCAAATTTTCGAACCGCTCTAACTCTAAAGGGGATTGCTAAGTTACTATGTATATATGTAAGTACTTAGGTATATAAATATTTATCTAAATATGTCCCAAAAAATGCATTTGAATACCACCTAGGGTATGTTGTATTCAGTTTTTTTTTTGAAACATTCGCTTAAATAAAATGTAAAATAAATTTTTTACTTAAAATTTTTTATTTGATATTTTTTTTGATAATTTAATTTTTTTTCCAAAAATTTAGACCAAAATTGCCCATACGCTGTATAAATTTTAAGTTTCAAAACAACTCACACAAACGTTTCCAATTTTACCCTTGTTTTGAATTGAATATAAAAAACCCATTATTTAAGAAAGGAGTGCATTCACGCTGCGCCGTTTTCTGATCACAAATTCGGGATCATCTAAAAATTATTAAATTGAAAAACCTATGAGAGAATAGAGAATCTCCCAGAACTATGAGTTACAATTTTTAGTTGGAATTACTAAGCCAATAGTCATAAAAAAATTTCCCTGCTGCACCTGAAACTAACTCGTCTTATTTAAGGTAAAAACATATTTTTAATAATACTCTTGCCGCAAAGCTCTTTAACATCCAAAATACATTCAAAAGAGAAGTATGTTATGCCAACGCAAAAAGAAAATATAAATATGCAACAAGAAAATATATTAAAAACTTTTTATACCTCAGATACTGTTTTTTTTATTATTGTAAATCTTACTACCCCCACCCCACCATTAAAATCAAGTTATGCTGAGTACACACTTAAACCAGTTGCTGGAGAACGCCATATCTTCTTTCATTTTTTTTGAACTCAAGTCCTCACTTAAAAAAAAAAAAAAACAGAATTTCCATTTTCTGTCCAATGTTAAATCCGCATGTAAAAGGAAGACAATAATTCTTTTACTTAATCTTGCTTTGGAATCTGTGTGCTGTATTCTGATGCCGGGCGTTGCTCGGGCTCTCTTAACAGGGTCCTTTAACAGGTCGCATAAAATGTTGAGAGCAAAATAATTTTGCGGGATTTTCTTGATATTTCCAGCGAAACAAGAAAAGCACTAAAATGGAAAGAAATATCAAACCTTCCATTTGATCACTTTTTATTCAGCCACCAAGAGCAGGAGGGCTTGGTTTCCTCTATACTTGAGTAAGCACCCAGTTCCATTGCCAGGAAAAGGAAACTCTTTCCCTTTGTGCGTTCCGTTCGTTGTGTCAACACTGGGGTATTATTTTGTGAAGGTAGATGGAAGGAATGTAACGCAGGATGGTGTTTTTTTTTTTTAGCTTTCTTTTGTTAATTTAGGTTTATTTAAATTAGAGTTGACAGGGGACAGTATTAGAAATATTCCCAGGTGGTAAGGGATAACTATACGCATACCTATAATGCCTAACCTTCCCACCTTTATATACAATACAGCTACGAAGGGGCATTGCTGCTTGACTACATAATCGTAGGTACTTTAATTTGAGATTACACGCTCACTTTGTTAGAAATCACTTAATCCTTTTCTAAATTACAACAATTTGGGGTAGATTTGAGATTTATTGAGCGGCAAATTAAAATTAAGAGGACTTTTCGTTTTCGTTCGAAAATCTTTAAGTGAGTTTGGGCGTTGCGAACGAAGCATTCACGTAAGTTATAAGCTAGCGTTTCGCAAGCGTTGAGTTGATGGAACTTTTTGTTTGTGATTATTTTCTGTGTGTCCTACGACAAAGAGTCGTTAATTTTTATGAAGATAAACTGGCGCTGGTTTTTTGGGTTAAAAGAAAAATTTAAATGGGGATAATTATAATCCTTTTAAGTTGTCATTCAGTTGTTAGGGTTGATTGTCTTTTTTTTTTTTTGTTGAATCTACTTTGTGCTGCATGGATTAATGATTAATAAGGATAAAAGTTCACCAAAGAAGACAATTAATGGGGTTCCATCTCTCTTATCGCAGTATTTCCATGTTCCGGAGGGGACTTTTCATCATCAGCGCACTTGTTTTTAAAATAAACACATCCACATCAACCACCCTTGGGAAGATCAATTTCTATAGAAGTTAGTAATAATGGTATCAATTTATTGATTAATTAAGTGCAAAGCTCTTCATCTTAAATTTTCCTATGATTGCTGTATACTAAGGAGAGCATATTAATATTTTTCATTTCGTTGGGGGTACTTGCTTATTTTTGTGAATTTGTGTTTAACCGTTTGTTAAAGAAATTATAAATATATTTTTTTTTTTCTCTTGAATTTCAACAAAACCTTTATGGTTTTCTTTTAAAATGCATGAGTGGCTTAGGTACATGAAAGAGAACTACAAAGACCATATTAAACTTCACATAAAGGATCTGAAATGAATTTCCATTCAAAGAAATTGCTTAAACAAAGGCATCCACTGATTTGACTTAAAAATTTGTTCAAGCTCGAAAATAAACTTGAACTATTTATCTTTTAGGGTGAAAAAAAAAGAAATTAAGTAAGTGAAAAATTTTAATTGAAGTCTGATTTAACAAAAAATATTAAAGGCACATTTTTTTATAATTTAGCTAGAAATAGGAGAATTTAAGATCCATGATGGGTTTACAAAATGGGCCAAACGATTAGATAAAAAGATGGCCGAAAGTCGGGAGGTGGTTTAAAATTGTGGGGTGCCTGATCAAGATTTTTTAACGATTTGTAGCAAATGTAGAACTCGAAAAAATCAAAAGCATCTTTATTTTCAGAATTTTTATAAAACCGCTAAAATATTGAGAAACTCGACTTTTGAGTCTCTAGTTGTATTCATGTCGAAAAATACAATTCGATTTTGGTAACAAAATTTTTTTATTTTTGAATATTTTAGAATTTAGAATTTCGTTCTCATCCTGGTGCCAATTTAAACTTTGTCCAATGAAATCTTTTTTTGTGAGAATAATGAGAAATAACCGTGTTATTTTTGGGGCTACTTATAGTTTTATGTTTTCAAAACACAAACTTTAAAGATATAGCTTACCCCAAACACCGGTAAGTCCCCATCCAAAAATTACTTTTTCTTTTCTATCTCGTCTTCATTTTCGAGCCCTAAAACGCCTATTTTGTGCTGTTATAATGATAATGATAAAATTCAGTTCTTCCAAAATTCTGTATATGAATTTAAAATTTTGTATGAACATAATTCTGTATTCAATCATTCATCTTTTTGATTAGGTATTCTACATTCCGAAACTTGTAAATCTAGAACTCTGTGTTCCAAAATGCTGTAAACCATGTTTTCATACATATATTCATATTTTATCGTTTTCAAAATTTTGGAACTCATCACTTTGAAATACAGAATTTTCAAAAACAGAATTTTTGTTTTTTTTTAGATATTTCCAAAATTTGAAATAAAGAATAAAGTATTTTTAATCCTTTGCGTCATCCAACCAAATCAATGCATCTGATTCAAACAAATGTGTACTCGTATGTTTACAATACACATTAAATTCTTTTCAGCAATCTATATCAAGAAAGCTAAAAAGTTCTGAGAAACAACAAAAAGCTTGATTTGGCAAAAATTTTTGCTCGAAGACGTCACAAGGTTGTTCACAATATGTTTGATGTAATGAAATCGACTTTTGGGCGATTGTCTGTAAAAAACTTGCAATTGCAATAATTTCCCAGCGAATTTTTCGTGCGACTCAAATAAAAAACGTTAACCGCAAATGCAAAAAAAAAATATTATTTCCCTGAGTGTAAGATTATGTAAGAGAGCGGCTCAACAGTTAAAAAAATATGTCAAAACTAATTGAATTCTCGGCATAAAAAGAGATATTAGCATAAGCTAAAGGGAATTCAAAAAATCTGTTTCAAACTCACTGTTACCTACTTACTTTACTATACAGGGTGTTTTTTTTAGAAGTATAGAACTTTAAGCTGGCAAAACTTTTTTTCAAAAGGTGCCCATCTAAGCAGCTGTTAAAGAATTTGTCTCTAGTTTGGTTTAGCATTTTAACATGAAGAGATTGATGTCTGAACCTCAAACTGTGCAAATTTATTCTGATCCCGATTTACATCGATGTCGCTCACTTATGGTTGAATGGCTACGTCAATAAATAATACTGCAGTAATTGGAGTTAAGATAATCCTCAAGTGTTTGTTGAGACACCGTTACATCCAGGAAAACTCACTGTTTGGTGTGCTAAATAGGCTCTAGATGCTGGCCAGCATAGCATCAATGGTGACCACTATATAGCAATCATAACTGAACTACTGAACAAACATGATGTGCAGGAGCTTTAGTTTCAACAAGATGGCGCAAAATGTCACACAGCTCGTGTCACAATTGATTCATTAAAGGAAACGTTTGGTAACCGCATAGTTTCAAGTTTTGGACCGTTTAACTGGCTAGACTATTTTGTACGCTAATAAGCACTTGATGGACAACTTTAACCGCGTTATTGATGATATACGGCTACAAATGTTGGAAATAGTAATCGAAATTTGGACCTCCAGATTAAATTACGTCCGAGCCAGAAAAGACTATCTTTCGAATAAAGTCAATTTCATATCAATTTTAAAAATTCATCTTTGTTTTATTCCATTTCAAAGCCCTATACCTCTAAAAAAACACCCTTTTTTAGTGAAAATGGAGGATTACAGTAAAGCCAACAATCACAGCTCAATTATTTGTGCCTTGTTGCGCACTCAATCACACATTTTACATCCCCATAAATGATTTTGACAGCTTTAATAACCAAAAAAAAAATAAATTCAGGTACAACAAAAAATTGAATTTGGACTCAATTGGGATTCAATTCTCCATCATGTAAATAAAGTAATTGCCTTTATAAAAGCATTAAATACACATCAAATCAATAGACCATCCATGTCAACATAACCTCAAAACATGAACGACGCCCCAGAATTTAATATCAATTTAAATATACCGTGAAATTTAATTATATTGCCTTCACATATGTTCGCTTTTGCTCCTTTTTACGAGTACATATATGTACATAAATAAATCTCAGAACCACAACTCTTAAAAATGTGTAACTCATTTTCATTCTGCTTGAAAAGTTGATACACATTTAAATACATATGAATTCCCTCGCTCCACAGAGCTCAACTGTCAAAACCAATTTTTACCAATTGAAAATGAAAAACAGCTCCATTACCGCCTGTTTTCCTGTTTTATTATATTTTTTTTTTTTTTTTTTAACTCTCGCTCCTCGGGCCAACGACAACTTTAAAAAAAAAAAAGGCTCGAGCCTTAATGCAGATATACATACCTATTTCCTATTTGCATGACCTCATTGAAAGCAATTCAGACCCCATTATCTTACACCCTGAAAGCAAAAACTCGCACACATGTTCTCATATATTCGTACTCTATACTCATGGCGACGATGATGATGATGATGGCTGCATAGCATACACTCGAGTCGTCATCAAACATCCAGTACCCTCACTTTTAGTGGATATAGTATAGATTACATTTCATACACATTTATAAACGTTTTCATTTCCACTTTTTTAAGCATTTTTGCCTCACCGCACCTTGTCACTAACCAACGACGATATTATGACTATGACTATGACTACGAGGACGATAAGGACTCTTTTTTTTTTGTGCTTCAATATCAACCCCTAAAGGAGTCGGAATTGCTAGCTGCTTTCTCCCGCTCATTTTGGTGCGGTGTAAGAAATAATAATACATACACTTTCATTTCATATCCATTGACAGGGAGAAGGCGGAGGTGGGGGATAACCATCCAAAAAAGTGCCATATTGCAGGTTGCACTACACAGCCTGACAACCAAAGTCCTTTCATTCAAAAAAAAACCGAGTTTATCATCATCATGTGCTTGGTATAAGACTCGAACAGCATTTTTCTGTCTCTTGACATCGTTCTAAGGACTTCTAGTCATTTAGACTGTGCTGTGCAACGTGGTAAATGTCACTTTTTCTATCTTTTAAACTCCAGCCATTTTCTTCTACTTACACCAGGTTGGGTATAGCGAAGTGCTGGGCGGCTTTTCATATTATTTATGCTGGTCTTATGGTCGAATGGCAAAAAAAAAGGCCAAGCTAATGATATGGGTAATGGTTTTTAAGTAGTTTAAGTATAGTCCCTAAATCTGATTTAAAATGCCAATTGGGAAAATATAGTTGCTTCAATATCAAAAATACGTCCAGTTCGGTGTGACGGTAACGGGACGGGTGGTGGCAGCTGATGCTTAAAATCTGGTCAGCTAAAAGCAAAACCATGTATTGGAGGCATTAATGGAAGACACTCAATGACCAAAAAGAAAGAAAAAACCAACGATTTTAAATCGATCTCCTTCTTCTTGTACAATTCCATTACAATTGCGGCCGGCGCGGCTTATAAAATTTAAATAATGAAGATGAAGTTTTCCATGCTGATTGGTTTTTGTTAACTAACAAAAAAAAAACAAATTGAAACTTTACAAATTACTAATGATAGTGAATGAAGTCAAAAATACCCTGGTGTTCATTTGACGGCTATTCGTAGTTCCGGCAATTTATAAGTGAAACAATAGGAATAGAATGTGAAGAGAATGTAATGGACTTTTGTTTGTTAATATCAGAAAATTAAATAGATCTCTAATTAGTTTCATTTTCATTTATTTTGTAGATTTTTTAAACCTTTTTTTTTGGGGGCATAATTTTTGACATATTCTCGTTGATTCCAAAAATATGTTGGAAAATTTCGAAAATGTTGACAGATTTTTTGGCCTGGCCAGCAGAGTAACCACTAGAATACAATTTCTTTGGGTATTCATTTCTTCGTTGACTATTTTTTGAAAACCTTACTTTTTTTCCAAATTCATTTTTTATTTCAATTTTTTAATAAAATAAATAAGAAAATAGACAAGTTCGGAATGAAGAAAAGCAAACTAAGAACCATTATATGACCTTTTTTGAAAGTATCAGAAAAGTTAATACATTTCTGTTCCTTTTTGTTTTGGAAAATATATAAAATGCACAACTGGCTCGTATTTTAAAGTACTTCATAGAATTTATAAAAATATTTACAAAAAAAGTTAGAAAAAAAATATGAAGAAGCATACAATTTTATTCAAGCTGAAAACTCAAGAAGCCATTTGAATTTTTTGTTTGTTTCAAAAAAACCTAGGTATATAGAAAAATAACAATTTAGATGTGCATATTATATAAGACCTTTTTCATTGCTATCTGTCAAACCGATTTGGACAAAACTGGAAACTGAAATTCCAATTTTATTGACAAATGTTTTTTTGAAAAATATTTTTCGATTTCATTATTTTAATAACTTATTAAGATTCACAAAACAAATTTCAGCAAAATCGTTGAACCAGTAATCGTGAAAAATTATTATTGTTCATCAAAATCTTAAAATTGTAGTTCTAAAAATACAAATAATTGTTTTCCCCATCCATTGAGCAAAAAAAATCAAATCGGACCTGTTCCTCAAAAGTAAGGAACAAAACCATTTATTGATTGGACTAAATGACGACTAAAAAATTTGTACAAGAATCAAAATTCACTCGGATCGAAATGTTATTGTTTCATGAAACTTTTAAAAAATTAAAATTCAAAAATTTAATATTTATTGATCAAACAAAAACATAAGTTTTGTAATGAACTTGTTTTACTGCGAATTTTTAAAAAACAAAATTATAAGAACTCGAAAATGTGCTTTTTTGACATAAAATTGATACTCATAAAACCTTAATGTAATTTTGGGATCAAGTCTGTGTTCAAAAATATTGTGAGACTAAAATTCTGTATAATATTTAAACATATTCTGCCTAATAAATCTAATAAAGATTACTGTTTTTGCCCAACACTCATAAAATTTTGAATTTTAAACTTCTGGATTTCATTATTTTACCATTTACAGAACTTTGGAATACAGAATTTTTTAGTACATAATTATATTTTTCAGGACTTTAAAATACAGAATTTCGTTACTTTTAAGGTAACTGCTCAAATGAAATAGCCAGTTGCATTCCTCCCCTTAAACGTTTCAACCAGTTTACTCTTGAACCCAATTTCGGTCATACTGTCAAGTACAGGGATTCATTTTATAGCCGTACTACGCGAATGTGGAATACCCTTCCTCGCTCTGTCTTTCCCTCTCATTGTGTTGAACTGAAATCCAAGACTAATGTTCGACCGACATCTCCTTTTAAATCCTCTCCTATTTACCTTAAGCTCGTACTGTGTCTAGCATATAAAGGGTACATAAAATACCCTTTAGTGCGCGCCAAATTTAAAAAAAAATCAGATTTTTAGAATACAGAAATTTAAATTAATTTAAAGAATTCCAAAATACAAAATTTTGAAAACTGAATTTTGTTACTAACAAAATTAAGAATTTACAGAATTTTGAAATACAGAACTTTTTTGGGATACAGAATTTTGTAATCCTGATTTTGGCACTCACAGAATCATGATTCCAATCCTGTAATTTTATGTTTGTTTTTTAACTTGTGTCAGTACCGCATTATTTTTCGGCAGAGGAAATTAGTTCTTAGGGAGGAAAATATTGGTAAGCTCCAATGAACTTGTTGTTTTAAATTTTCTGGTTAGTTACACATAAAATAGAATTTAAAACTGGATTGTATCATTTTCGTTACTGAGGTTTTGTTTATAATGGTGTGGAAAGTTAGGAGGTAGAGCAATTGCAAGCCAATGCCTTGAAATGGTCTTCCCTATATCTAGACATCCCGTTTTCTCTACATCTGATCAAAAATGTTATCTCAAGTAACAAAAAAGTAGATAAAATAGTGAATCTATTGGGGTCAAACGATTTTAAATGCGGCAATTGATTAGACCCCAAACAAAGTTTAATCAAGCTTAACTCTTTTTCTTCTTCAGAATAAATTTAAATATGCTTGCATACCGTTATTCTATACCATTCTTACCATCTAAATACTTACTTTAAGAGAAAAAGTTTCACGAACAAACATCGATATTGCTGCATTTGCTTTTCCTGATTCAAATGTCACAAAATCCTAAGGCGACAAGAGATGCTGCAAAAGCAATTGTTGTTGTAGTTTCCCTCTCCCTTTTCTTTTCTTCTCTTTTTTTACCATTTGCCCCAAAAACTTTATGTGGCTGCCCAACTTGCATTTAATCGGTGAATTAATTGTACTCAAATGGAAAACTTTGAATCAGCATCAGAATTTATTACTACCAAAGAGAGGAAGAAGTTTTTAGTTTTCAAAAAAGTTGTGGCCAAATCGGCTGTTTTACTTATGGGTAACATATAGACATTTATATAGAGTTATGCTCTCATTGGTTAAAGTGGTTTTAATGCTTTTTTGCATTTACAGTATTATATTGTATAAATTCTGCAGAAGAAGAAGTCAAATTTAAATACTTACACTTTGCATCAATTCAATATGGCAAACATATATTTCTCACAAAATGATTTTGCTATAAACGGTTTTCCAATAAGAGGTGTTATTTTGAGAAGCCCGCTTTTTCGGTAGTTGTCACTTTTGAAGTTGTAATTTTTTTCACATTTGACAAATAACTATACGTCATTGATAAAAATGGAACTATAAATGCTTCAACAACGCATTGGAATTATTTAAATTCCCTTAAAAAAATGATCAAATGTGGCAGAGATGGTTGGTAAAACTGAGACAGTTTTTGGTCGTCGTGAAGCACCTTATCGGACCACGACTCATCTTGACTGATGAAGCCCATTTTTTTCTTCGGTGGCTACGTCAACAAGCAAAATATTGTTTCAGTTTGGTGCGGTTTAGGGTCCTACGAGGTCATTTGACCTTAATTTTTCGAAAATTAGGCTGAAGCAGGCTACGGTGAATGGATTGCGCTATCGAGCGATGATTAATAATATTTATAGCTCGAATTGGATGGTATTGATCTGGACAACATTTGCTTTCAACAATACAGCCCTACACAATGAGGGTGACAGGGTGCGGGTAACAATCTCAGACCAAATGGTGTATTAGAAATAACTAAAAAAACAAACTTAATCCATAGACACTGAGTGTATACTTAGGACTTATGATAGTTCTAAGTAGAATATGAATTACTCATTCAGATGCAAGAGTTAGGATTACCAACTCTTGCTTGTGCCCACCATTGTGTATAGCATAACGTATAGATAAAGGTAGTATAGAAATAATCAAATTATTTACATTTAAAAGTTGATGTAAATTGGTTGATAAAAATAGGGAGAATATTTGAGTCATAAAGTTAGTTGAAAGTTATGCTCGAATAAAATTATTAACAGGCTTAAGAATAATGTGGGGTTTTTTGCATTTTCATTTTATAACGCTATTTGAATGATTTTTGTTTACAGTTTATAAGAAACAAATGTAAAATTATTTTAAATATTAGACAAAAAGTTGTTAAATGTAACTTAAAGTTATCATCAATTTAAAATTTAAAATTTCATAGATAACAAAAAAAGCAGAAGTTTTTGATATTTTGTTTTCAAAATTTTATGTTATTTCAAAATTGTTTATATATCGGTTGCACCTGCAAAAAAGACTTGTTTAATCCAAAATATATACCAAAAAAGAAATATCAGCAAAAACAAAATAATATTTCATAAAAATCACAAAATAAAAATTATTTAAAGGAAAATATTATATTTTATACTATTACAATTTTAATCATTTAAAGACTGATATCTCAACTACAAATAACTGTTTTAAAGTCTTCAAAAAAAAAAAAGGAATTCAAGCCGAGTAAACAAGTGAATATAAATGGTTAAGTCAAAAATAAATTTCAAGTTTGTAGACCAAAAACCAAATATTTTTGACCTTGTTTTTCTTTTGAGTACTCGAAAATAAATGATGTAAACAAATTTTAAAGTTTTAATCCAACTTTTTGCGATTATTTTTCTACAAATCACCTACAATTTGAAGGTTTGAATATATTGTAACAACAACTTGTCTGTGCTTTATGCTATATATTTCACGAGTGCCACCTAAAAAACCAGACTCATTATGTTTGGTACTATTATTTATTTATTCTATTAATTGTAATTGAAAAACTTTCCCTCGTCATCAGGACTTGAACCAAAAATATGCAGCATACGACTACAAAGACAGCGGACAACTCACTGCATTACTTTCAAATCATCTTATCATCCAAGCAGTGAGCAAGCATCCTAAGTTTTTTTATTAACTGCAATGACCAAGTTTCTCATTATTTCGATTACAAAAATAAAACAATAATAGTATCTTCGAAAAGTATTGTTGGAACACATTGACTTTTAATATACTTGCAAGACGCAAAATTATTTCAAAATTTACAAAAATTGTCTTCGCCTTTTTTAGATCTAAAACAAAACTTTCCAAACTGATATTTTTATATTCAGCTATATGAACGGAGTGATTTTCTTCAAAATTTTGAAACTTTTTTAGATCAACATTTAATTCTTGAATAGGTATTAAATGACAATTTAGTAATTTTAAGGTTATTTTAACATTTCCAGAGAAAAACAACCTCCATTACTTATTTCCAATCAAAGTATAATTTCATACTTTTAAAATCAGGTTTTTTTTCACTTCACTTCATGATTAGTTAGAATGACAATTCTATAACACATTACAGAATCTAAGGATGAACATATTCTATTTAACTAGATCTTGAGTTTAAAAGCTTAAATATCCTTCAACCAACAAAATTGGCTCTTAGCTTATAAATTACAATGAGAATTCGTATTCCCAAGCCGCATAAACACTTCCAAAAAAAAAATGAACAGCGTTCTTGAGAAAGACAATCTTGAATGCATAATTTTCCCCAGAAATAGATGGCTCCTTTGATTGTATAGGTAAATAAAATTTCTTTTTCGAATACCGCACTACCACTATCACACACACAAACTATTGTATTCCATCTCCCACATCAGTAGGTAGGTACATCGCAACTCAGTTCATAACAGCTAGCACAAGCACACCCTTTATATGTTAAGACGTCGAGTATTGTAACTCTGCAGGGCTCATTGTGAAAAAGGATGCGACACTCTTGTACTTGAAACAAATCCTAAGCCCATTCCACATTATCCTTCTTGTCTCGAGGATCTAAATCACTATGCTATACTGCAACAAAACTTTACATTCAAGAACAACAACAACAACAAAAACAAAACAATACAGCAACAAAGAAAACTGCATCAAATATCATAATATTATATACTACAGGATGTGGGATGTGATGTTGCAAGCATTCTTTTTGCGCGCCGCAATAAAATGGCGTGATGAACAGTTTCTGTTTATGGTTAAACGCTTGTGAAAATATAAACAACAGAAACAAGACGAAATAGGGATGACGCGACGCGATGCGACGGAACAGAATGGTACCATTATCACCATCTCACCCATGGAGCGGAACCGCTTCCAACGAATACAGTACGCCTCGCCTTAGCACTCTACCATGCACCATGAGTAATTCGATTAAGGCTAAGAAAGGATCTACAACAAAACAACTAACGAAAAAGCACTCCTTAACAATTTCCAGTTGCACATGAGTTCTTGTGTTGTGAGCCAAAGGTATGTATCCATACAAAAAAAAAAACCATTCGTTTTTGAAAAAAAGCAAAAATTTCTCCAGGGATGCACCAGAGATGTAGTTTAGTATAGGTACTTCAGATGCCGGAATGAAATTCCATGTCAAAGTATCTTAAAATTTATTTCGGTAAGGGTACTCCTATATACTCTTATTTTTTTATTCGTTGACGAGGGAAACTGATATGTTCCTCTGGGATTCGGGTGTATTTCTGAGTGAGTACATATTATTATTTTTATTATATAGGATGGAGATGGAGATGGAATTGGAAAAGTGAGTTTTTTCATTGCAAATTTTGCTGCAGTGGGCGGAAGCAATTATGGAAATGTAATTCCAAGAATGGAATTCAAGTTAAATATTTCTGCAAAATTAACATTATTTTGTTGGTATGATGGGTAGTTTGAATTGAATCTGTCAACTATGTTGCTTTTCTAACAAGAATAGGGGAGTTTTTAGTGATGTGTCATGTTGTTATGTCATGCATTCGTACGTGTTCTTATGTTTGCATTGTTTGAGTTATTTTTTCTCGGCACATTTTGAATATAAATGTATATTAAAATTTAAAGACTCTTCTCATGAATCTGAAGACTGTGCAAGCGTAAGCTTTAGATTTCTGGTGGAATTCGCTCTTTGCAGACATGATAGGTGTAGATTCGTTTATATAAACTTCCGTGCTTTTTTTTAAACTACATTCTGAGTATCAGAACTTTAGTACCAAAAACCCAATTTTGAGGCTCCCAGAGGCGAACATTATTTCTATTCTATTTCTATACTATATTTTAGCAAACGCGACAACATTCATAAATTAAAAAAACTTCGATTTTTGCTCAAGAGTCACCCTCAGCCAATTGTCTAGAAAAATAAATAAGCAAATTTGGTGGCGCAGAGTCTACGATCCATGAAGATCTAAGACCTAAATGTCTTAAACTTTTCAACCATTTCTGTGTGCGTGAAATAGAGTTAACCTTAAAATATACATATGTCGTCCGAAGGTTAAAGTGAGCAGCACTCTATTCATGATAGTTAAGGTTTTTGAATTTTTTTTAATCTTCTTGCTTATTACAATGCTGAATATAAAATCTCGAATGCCGAAATTTCGAAATACAGAAAGGCAAAATCTTGAAAGAAAAAAATTCTAAAAAGGAATTTAAAATGAATACTTGTTAGTTATTTGTAGTTTCTTTAAACAATTTATTTCATCCAAGGTTTTTTAAAACTGAAAAATTATGACGCCAACACCAAAAATGATGCTTTTGATAATTAATTCTTAGGGCAATATTTTTGCATATATACATAGTTCTTTGAAATACTCAAATTCGAAGTTTTGAAAAAAAAATGGTTGTATTTTTATTAATTTTAGATATTCGAAGTATTTTTTAAACAATTTGTATAATTAAATATTTTTAAAATTTCGGCCATTTTTTTTCTTAACTTTTTTTTTGTGTAAATTTTTTTAATTTTTTTTTTGTAAATTGAGATTCAAAAAAGTTTACAGAAAAAAAAAATACGGAAAATTTTTATCTGCCATAAACTTGAACAGATATAAAACTGGGCAAGAAAAGCTAAAGGGATTTGGGGAATGGAGGATTCTAACTTTTTTATTTAGAATTCTGTCTCTATTTCCGAATTTTCGTATTTGTAAATATACCTATTATTTAGAACGAAAAAGTTTCAGATATCGTTATATACATTTATTTCAACAAATCTATTTGCTGTGTTACATAACTTGAATAGCTATACCTTAAACGGTATTTACGTTTTATGAGTTTTGATTTATTCGAAAATCCGATGGATTAGGTACATTTTGAGATCAGATCCGGATTAATCGCCTGAAAAAACTTAAGAAAAGTAGGTTTGCATAATTATTTAGTTCTTTGTCAAAAAACTTTGCTGTCCAGTGATATAAATTTCTGTCGAAAAAGTGTGTTATACTTTGTAACAATAAAACATTTAAAGTCCCCTTCATTCCTTTCGTACCATCACATCACACAAGTTTTCCGTAAGGTGTCACTCAAAAAAAATGTATTTATTTATTTATATAGCTAGGGTTTAAATGTGTTATTTTGACAAATTTCAAAAACAATGCCTCCTTTTTAAATACTTCACAAAAACTTTCAAATCCCCATAAAAGAAAATGTCCCATCCTAATTTCTTTCACTTTACCTACCTACCTAATTTAAAACTTCATAAATAAAGAAATATGTGTCAAATTCACGTCCCATTTTCAGAAAACTTCTTAACCTACTTTACGTAAAACAATAAATCAAACACTTGTATATTTTCCCCTACTATCTGCATTGTTTAAATTTACTTTTTATCTATTTCTCACTGTCACAACATCACCACATCAATAAACTAGAAGCTTCCCTGAATATAATGTTCTTGTTCATATCCTTATTATTTTTAATGCTCCTATACTCCCACGCTCGCTAGCTGGCTGGCTGTGTGCTGTGAACCATTGACTTAAGCCAACGTCATTCAATAAACTAACAAGCAATCGTTTCAATTTACAAACCCCCCACTCCCCCCCCGTGCCCCAACCCTTCCTTTAATTTGTCTTCTTTTTTTTTTTTGTCTCCTGCGTCAACCTATCGCATGCCATGAACAGAACAAGTTCCTCATTTTGACACTTATAAAAGTTTCAGTTTTTTGTTGCTTGTTGTTTGTTTTTCTTGAAACTTCGTGTCTATCCCTCATAGCTTATTCTTTTAACCATCAACAAGACAGGAACCCATCAAGGCTAAACAAAACTGTAATCCGAAATTTTGTTTCCAACATTGACATGAAGTTTATGAAAAAAAAAACATACAATTCTTTTTCACTATACCATCAAAATCTACAAGGACGAATGAAAAGGGGATAAGGCGATCAATATAGGTTCCTGTTATATCTCGAGCACTAAACGCATGAGTTCATAAATTCAAAAAAAATTAAAAATTGGAAAAAAAATAGTCACTTTTGATAAATGATCTCATAATCAATGGGAGGGGTGAAATAGAGTGGATACCTTGCTGGTCATTATGAGTAATCACCAAGGATACTAAGACTAACTACCCAAATACAAATTCAAGGAAATGAACGAAATACAAAAAAATACCAAAAGTTTCAAATTATTTCGTTTGAGATAAGAAAAGCCCAACATCTCTCTCTGCTTATAGTAAGATTTTTTTTTTTAATGATCCAGGATATCCCCGAATTGCTAAGTATCATAAATCACAAAGTCTTTTGAAAATCAAAACCTGAAAATTTGTTTATGCTCCAAAAGCTATCTGTCTTGCCCCGGTACTTCCTTTTTTTCTCTCTCTTTCTCCCTCTCGAAAGTAACCTCGAATTATAATAATAATAATAAAAAAAAAATTAAACAGTCACTTTTACAATTTCAATCACTTCCGTACCTATATTTTCTTTTAACATCCCATTTTTATTATAAGAATTCTTTTTATAATAATTTGAAGAGGAAATATACCTCCGGCCCTCAGGTCATTTAACCGCACTCGAGAAACACACAAAAAAAATAAAAGAAAACGAAATGAATGAGAATATAAATAAATTCAAAAGTAAGGCTGAACGCAGTTCCATAACATTCCATAGTAGAGGTACACTATAAAGAGTCCTTGATGAAGTGAATGAACATTGAGCAAACAAAGAACAATGCAAAAAGGAAAGGAATTCACCCCGGTGGCTATGGAAACTTCATCCGGCTTCCTTGTCCCATGGATTCAGTGAAACAAATCAAACTTTTGCCTCCCTTTTATTCTACCTATTCTTTGGGTTGAATCTTTTTCGTATAGGTTCGTCCTTTTGTACAATATCTACATATACAATATATATGTATATTTTTTTCTACCCCAATAAGTTGACCGCCAAGGTTCATTCAGTCAGAGAATTACTGTATGTCGCGGGGTTTGACCTAAAAAAATATTTAAATTAACCGAAGTAGTTGGGTGTCTTTAGGGAAATAGGGACCAGGATGTATATGATAATGATGTGAATTTTTCGAGCTTCATATAGTTTTGAAATAAGTCACAAAAAAATAATTTTATATTCTTCAAAGAGGAACAAGACGATTCCATTGCATCTACATCATTGAAGTTCTCTGTCAGTTAAGGTGTACCACAAGGTAGCGTTCTATCTACCCTTCTATTTAATTTGACAGTTGAAAAGATATTAGATAACTTCTCTGGAGGCATCGAGTCACAGAGTGATTGTTTATGAGAATATCAGATGATTTCAGAACTCTTAAAAACTTTCTATAAAACATTCTTAACATGCTTAGACGTTGGACAGATCGATGGGGACTGGGTGCTAGGCCACACAAGAAAACAGTTCAAAATAATGAATAATGGTACAATATTCAAGGTAAACAGCAAACAAGTCGGTAATTCAACCGATTCTCTCATTATGGTGCCCACACACTGGGGTGTTTTAAACAGAGCAATCAATTGTAATAAGTCCTGGTTTATGGTCTTCCTTTAACAAGCGGAACACTTCGATAGCAAGGTTCAGCACGACTATTTTCACCATCACTTGCATGGTGACAAAACAGATACAAAAGCTGTTTAGGGGTTTGATATCAACGAACACATTATAGGTTAACTCAAAATATAAACACATATTTTTTGGGTTCGATTCCCAACATCGTCCATCTTAAAACAGAAATATTTAGTTTGCCACTTGCAAGAAAAAGTTCTCCCAGAGTATCACTTGTCAAGTTAGAATAGACAATTCGGATAAACCGTATAACAATTCGGATTCGGTAAAAAATTGCTTGTAGCACGTTTCTTCATGGAATGTCTGCCCACCATTTTTTGTTTTTACATTTTTTTGAGTAGGCAAATGAAAAAGGCGTAGTGACTGGTGGAAAATAGATTTTGTGATTTCCTTTGTCAATCACTATCTATAAATTTTATAAAAATCGGTTGAGTTATTCAGTTCTTTTGGATTTTTTTTTTAACCCCTTGCGCAGGAGAGCTGAGCCACTAAAATGATTTAAATTTGATTTTAAGTGATTATGAAAATACATTATCGAAAAACGGGATGCCACATATAAATTCTTCTTATTATCGAATTAGGGAAGTTAAATGTTGACAAAAATTTTTTTGAATAAAATGTTGGATAGGCACATGCATTCTTTATGAAATCAACAGTTCACTGTGTTCGTAGTGACCCCACTGTGACGCACGTTGCAAGGAGCATACAAGACTGCGACTTCAAACTATCCAATCAGCATTCTCTAAACTTAGAAATCTTCTGTCCCTTTATGTATTTCTTGCATCCTTTTTGCAGTCGTTTGTATTCCTTTGCACTCTTTTTTTCGGTGATTGCAAAGTCTAAAGTCGCAATATTCAAAAAAGGATAAATGACTGCAATTTTTTAATTGAAGTCCATAAATATTGTATAACCAAAAAATTGCAATCTTTTGGTGAGTTCCGAAATGTATATAATTTTGTTAGAAAGCTTTGATCTGTAAAAATTAAATTTTTGTGGGAAACAACTTCAACTGAATGTGGTGAAATTCAGCCAAAAATTGATTTAGAAAAAAAATAAGCATTTCATGCAGAGCTGTATGAGTTCTCTCGCTCTTCATAATCCTTGGATCTACACCATACTCGTTATTGAAAATTTATTGATATAATAACTTGGCCGGCAGCCATCATTATCCCCGTTAAAATCCTAGAAGAGTGTAAAGAATTTTTTTTTTTTTTTTTTTGCTTTCCACATAGCGAATTGTACTCCATAAGGTTGTGTGGTTTAGTGGTATTGTAGATATTTATGCAATCATGCAATGGTTTGTATAAATTGTTTGTGCGCAACATGGAACGCTCGATTGTAAATAACTTTGGTTAATTCATAGCAAATAATAATTCAAAATGAGTGAAACATTGTTGTGACTATGACCGAAAGGAGTCATGATAATTTATGGTCAAAATTTTGAGAATTTTATGAGCGTCTGTGCATGTTTAGATTTTTTTTTATTGCACTGGCTTTTGTATCTTATCAAGACGACAGGAAGGGGCAATTTGTATCTTGTGGTGGGTAACCATAATTTATATGTGACATTGTGTTTGGATGTTATGGATTATTCTGTATGTTTTTTTTTCATACATATTTTTAAATGGGGTCATGGTTAGGTTTGGTTTGGCAGATGTAAGTGGCTGTTGATGAAAAATCATAAATTTGAAAAACCGGTACTCCCACAATCAATAAAAGGCTTAACGGTAGGTCGTAATATAATGAGATTATGATTTGCATGTAGAATTTTCCAAATCAATTTGCAAAAATCACCCGAAAAAATATTCTTAACAAATTGTTGCTGTAATTTTTGTTTTCATTTTAGGCTTTATTTCTATTTTTTAAAACCTTGTTTAAAAGGAAAAATAAAAAACTAAAAATTAAGAACCAAATAAATAATGCCTAATATTAGGAAAAAAGACCCACAATTATTTGAAAATACATATCCATATTGACGATATTGGATTTGGGAAATTTTGAAAATATTTTTAATATTATTCATTTCTTAAACATTTTGAAAAATCTTGATATTAGATTTATCATCAAGTTTTATTTGTAGAATAGCATTTTGAACCTTTTTAAATGTGAGAATAAAACAGACCAGACCTATTATATTTTTACAAGCGATGGTGGCGGCACCTGAGTGAGACCTTCTATTTATATTTATTCAATGATGGAAGCTAGTCTAGAGTCAAAAAATTTTGAATTAATTAAATTAAAAGTTAATTTTGAATATGCTAATCTCAAATCGATGTGTGAATAATATCAACTTTTAATTTTTTGTTTCAAAGTTTTCAAACTTTTTTCAAAAATTATTATGTGATTTAAAGTCATTCGACTTGCAGGTTAAATCGGTTTGAAAAAAAATTTGAGTTTGAAAATTAAATTTCAAAAAACTGTGCACTGAAGCAAATTGATTAAAAAATAAATTAAAGAATAGAGTTTTGTCTATTAGAAAACTGCAGTTGTTTTTCATTAAAAAAAAAATTAAAAACTGTAGCGTGATTTTTTAACGGTCCAACCTGCACGTTATAGCCTTTAGTCACACCTAATGCAATCCATCTTGCAGATACACATTTCTTTTCAGTACTCATAAATATAATTTAAATTATATTATTTGTTTTGTTTTATTTTATTTTATTTTATTTTATTTTATTTTATTTTATTTTATTTTATTTTATTTTATTTTATTTTATTTTATTTTATTTTATTTTATTTTATTTTATTTTATTTTATTTTATTTTATTTTATTTTATTTTATTTTATTTTATTTTATTTTATTTTATTTTATTTTATTTTATTTTATTTTATTTTATTTTATTTTATTTTATTTTATTTTATTTTATTTTATTTTATTTTATTTTATTTTATTTTATTTTATTTTATTTTATTTTATTTTATTTTATTTTATTTTATTTTATTTTATTTTATTTTATTTTATTTTATTTTATTTTATTTTATTTTATTTTATTTTATTTTATTTTATTTTATTTTATTTTATTTTATTTTATTTTATTTTATTTTATTTTATTTTATTTTTTTTTATTTTATTTTATTTTATTTTATTTTATTTTATTTTATTTTATTTTATTTTATTTTATTTTATTTTATTTTATTTTATTTTATTTTATTTTATTTTATTTTATTTTATTTTATTTTATTTTATTTTATTTTATTTTATTTTATTTTATTTTATTTTATTTTATTTTATTTTATTTTATTTTATTTTATTTTATTTTATTTTATAAAACAATTAAAATTCAAAACAAATTCATACCAAGAAAGTGACTTTATAAATTAATGGTGCACTTTGGCGTATACGTATTTTTTATTTAACTGAGTTGTGTATGACATTTGCATACATTATGTACTTAACAAATTTGTTGTTTCCTTCACAGGGAATATAAACTACTTTTCATCGCTAGTATTGAAAGAAAATTTTTAGTAATTCATTTTGTCTTACCTTTGTGAAAGTTCGATAATTTATTGTTAAAATTTCAAAATTAGATTTTGTAATACTGTCGATGGTGTCTAATCCAACTTTTTATATTTTAATACTTTTTAAGAAATAAAAAAAGGGGATATTTTAGAAACGAATGTTTCTTGTACCATAGTACATACAGCATCACATCAACTGTAACTTCCTACAGGAAGTAAAGAACAAAACTTTAAAGCTTCAACAAAGAATAGAATGGAATGGTCGATAAATACTTGGAACCACACATAAAAATGTATGAAGTTTATGGTAGTTACTCGAAAACTTTCTTGCTAACTTATTCTTGAGAATTGAGCACGACATGGCTGAATGTGTAAGTGAGTTACGCTCGAATTAAACTTTATGTTGATAGCACATAATTTCCACCTTCCGAGTCTATGATGATGATTATAATTTTGACCAATAGTCTTCCTTTTAGCTCTGTATTACAGAAATATTATAGTTGAAGTGAAATTTGTTAAATGAATATGTATTTTAATAAAAGGCGGCATAGTAAGTAACCTTTTAATGTTTGCTCTAAGAAAATAAAGCAAGAGGAATTATTTGAAGATTTATTTTAGCTATACATAGCTCTATATGTATCTACATAACATCTACCACTTCTCAGTTTATTTCCTTTTTGAAAAGTTCAACAATAAGTAGGTAATATTTTGTTTTAATTTTATTTTTAAAACACAGGTTAGGTGAAAAGTCAAGCAAGCACGAAAGTAACGTAAGGTTGGAAATTATAGTTTTTCCCTTGGAATAAGTTTTTCGAAAGTTTTTTTTTTATTTTTTTCTATTTGAGAAAAAAAAATAAACTTTTCAAGTGTGTACCAGAGCTGTTGTAGGTGTACTTGAGTCAGGAGTTTCAGGCACTTGCGAAAGTTATTTAAAACTAAATTGATTATATAATTTCTATTTTCACAAATACAAAAAAAAATACAAAATTAAAGCTAATTTAAGAGAAGGTAGGTACTTAAATTTTAAGTTGGTATGTGCTTCATCATCCACTCAGTTGATGGTAAAAGGACGAATACAAAATTCTGATTAAAACACGAATTTAAACGCAAAGTAGAAAATATAATATCTGGCGGCTTAACATTTCCAAGAAACATGTTTTAATCCTTACCAAACTATTAGGTAAGACGATACATTTTCAATTTGAAATTGATATTTTTCGCTTATATTAGTTAGCCAATTGAACAAACTGGATTGGCTGATTACGGTTAATTAACTATCGCCAAAAACACGATAGTATTTATTTACAGGTTAAAATGATTGTTAATTTATAAAATGAGTTCAAATGTGTGAGGGTAAAAGTTCAAATTTGGTGAGGAAGTGTCATGTGAAGATAATTTTTGATGTTAATTTGTATTTGACTTTAGTTGATTTTCATAGAAATTTGTGAATGTTACTTTAATTGTGAACAATTCACCGAATGCAAGAAATGCAAGATTTCCCAAAAGATTTCAATAATTCGATTGTCATCTTTCTTGAGGCATAGGTTAGGTAAGGTTAAAATGGCTGTCGGGCAAGAAACCCAACATACTTAGACCCTTATGAGTCCATTGTGATACCATGAAACTAGCAAGATAGGATCTCACTAGCCGAACCACTCGGAGCTTTTAATGAATAGGGATAGACTTTTAAGGTCCGTTTTCACTAGATCACTAGTCTCCTCATAGAAGAATTCTCCTAAATGGAGTTTTCTTTTAGCTGAGAGAGCAGGGCAGGTGCACAGAAGATGTTGAACAGTTTCATCTTCTTCTTTGTCCATTCATCTCCTGCAGAAATCGTTGGAGAACACGCCCATTCGTATTGCGTGTCTACCTATTAAACAGTGTCCTTTAAGAACACCTATGGTGGAGCTTATATGCAGTCGATTTAAATTTAACAACCCCTTTGAAGGTTTCAAGTCTTTACTAGGCCATATTTTTTTGGTTGCCAGGCAGGTATTACTCTGAGTCCATCTGAGGTTGGTTTTCTTTAAAGGTACCTATATTGTTCCTTTCTGGTTGTACAGGAGTGACTGTTCCTTGTTTGTGAGTTCGTCCGCCCTATACAATTGACCGGAATGTCACTATGTCCCGGCACCCATATGAGGTGAATATCAAACTGTTTGGACATCTCTCTTAGAGATGTTTGGTAGTCTAGGACCGTGATTGATTTCGTAGTAACAGAGGCAAGAGATTTAATAACCGCTTGGCTGTCTGAGAAGATTCGAATAACCGTTTTCTCTGAGCCAAGAGAGAACTTCCCTAATTGCCAGAATTTCCGCTTGGAACAAGTTTCAATGGTCTGGTAGGCGGAAGAAAAGACTGAGATTCAGTTTTTCCGAGAATATGCCACTTCCAACACCTTCGTTGGTTTTTGAACCATCAGTGTAGTAGTGTAATGATTCATTGTCCAGAATGCTCCGGTCTTCCCACACAGTTCTGGATGGAATAGAGGTCTGGAAATTAATTTCGAACACCAATTGATTTGTGGTGTAGTCTAACCTTCTTGAGGCATAAAAATTGGTGATTGAAATTTTTCTAAAGAAAATAGATAAGGAATGCTGATTGCTCAGATTGTAGTCACAGTCTTAAAGAAGAAGAATAAGCTGACAGCTTTAAGTTTTATGAAAATTAAATATCTCAAAAACCGCTGCATATATATTTTTGAAATTTGATTTAAACGGGTTTTTGATTAAGGCAGACAACGGCTTCCAGAATTTTAAAACAAGTGTTTGTGAGTATTAGGATTTGTACGACTAATTATAAGACAGTAACTTAGGCTCAATTTTAGTTAACAAATTGATTATGAGGCTTATTTCTATTCACATGAATGACGTCAAACTTAAATTTTTTATTTCCTACAAAAACAAAATTTAAAAAAAATTTGAAAAGCTACAATTTTTTTTCTCTGTTCCCTTTTGTAAAAAATGTCTATCACCATATTCAGTGAGTTAATGTAGTTGAATCGATTGTTATAAGTCCTTTTGTTCAATATAGCGAGTTGTGGACTCAATTCTAGAGATTGCTTTGTGAACCCCTAAATTCCAAAAAAAAAATACTTCAAAGAAAAAACATTTGGACATTTCAAATAAATTAAACAGTTTTCATTTACCCAAGTAAAAATATCAAACAAATTTTGAATTTTCATAAAACTGATGACACCTTCATTTTCTGTCTCTTCCATATCCTTTGAAAAAATTACATTTACATGCATCCCTTAAATGTCAAATGAATTCTGCAATAAAACAAATATCTTATAACTTTGAGTGCCTATCCATGAATCCATATAACCTACATCGGCATGCACTCTTGAAGCGCGCCACATAACGTAGGCATGTACACAGTTTCCTCCTGTGAACCATAAAGACTCGACAATCGACTGTACGTAGTGTTGGTTTCTTTCCAGCGAACGTTGGCTTTGAGTATAAAGTCATTCCGCGTAGGTGTCGCTCGAAGAGGTCTTTAATAGAAATGTGCACACAAGCATCAAGCAGCAGTAACTTCTTTTTCTATATAAAATCGATCAATTCAGGATATTATATGAAATTTCGATTTCGATTTATATTTTTTTATTTCTATTTTCTTTATCTATCATTTGAAAAATGTTTCTCTTTCTCCAATCTAGGAGTCTTTTCTTCAGGCGCATCCGTGCTTGTGTGCCTGGAAAGACGTGTGTGCGACAATATTACTGCATGCGGTTAAAATTATTGTATTTGATAAACCAACCACGTTTGGTTTGAGAACTTCGGTGACTTTGGTGAACCATAATAATATCAAGACCGCATTGAACTGGAAATCCGTTTAAAATCCATATAACCATAAATGAAATGTTTTACCAACATTCTTCCTATAAGACATACATATAATGGAGTATATACAGTTATTGAGTTTATTATCCATACATAACTATATCATTATGATGATGATGATGATCATAATCATCATCTTCAACAATAACCACAAAGACTGCAACCAAGAGAATTCATGTCGATTGGTGCTCTGGAACTGAAATCGAGTAGTGTCGCATAGTTCAAGCACTATTTGTCAAATAAGATCGAAATGTGTGATTAAAGGAGTGCACATTTATAACCTTGTGCTAGGAAGAGGAAAATTTTTAATGAAGAAACCCTTGTGATGGGATGAAAGGCCCTTTACATTTTTTTTTTTTCATTCTCATTTTTGTCCTATGCTTGGTACAGAGAAAGGCTATGGATAGATTATGTATGTATGTATGTACATGGATTTCAGATTTAGGTCTTGATTGTTTGAATATCTGAAGTTGAATTCTATGTGTCCCTGACCAAAATTAATGCAGTTAAAAAAAAAAAAGAGAAAAATATTTTTGAAAAATTTTTGCCAAGCGAAGCATGTTTACTACACTCAAGGCAAATTTTGAATTAATTATTTTATTTTTTTGCAATGTAAGACAATTTAGACGGGTACAGCTGCATCTACACTGATGAGACGAATGATGCGTTTCACCTACAGTCGGGGTGAAAGGCATTTGGATAACATTTTGAATTTTTTTCCTGTCGTCTCTGTACGACCCATTACCATTATTTTCATCGAAAAAAAAACGATTTTTGAAATGAAAATGGGCAGAATGATAAAACATAACAAGAAAAGCAATATTGGTAAGAAAGATATAAATATGTCCACGAAAATCACCTTTAAAACGAAAAAACAAAAAGCGGAGGTAGGACTCAAAAAATATTTTGGGTTCTTTTGTAATGCAAAAATTTTAAATTTAATCAAAAAAATGCAAGTTAATTTTAAAAAATCAATGTATTTCATAATTTTGAAATATCATAAGCAGCTGGCCAAAAATTTATGGAGAAAAACCCATAGTCGACAAAATCGAGACGTGTAGATTTAACATCACCACTAGAGTAACCTAAAAGCCCACTGGGCTGAACCAAAAAGTGTAAGTAAGGGGGTACTATTTTCCCTTTTTTAGGTTGGAAGGTAAAATTATATTAAAATTAAAAAATCATTAAAACACAACATCAATGTCATGATATAATTTTTTTAAAGTTATCATTCTATTATTATTGGCCCATATGTTAGGAAGGACGATTCCGGAGACGGTACAATCATGAATTGTACGCAATCTACCTTGAAGCAGACATAGTAACAAAAATTAGGCTCGGTAGACTCCGGTGGGCAGGGCACCTAGATCGCATGAGTGAAAGTCCTTTGTGGTACATTCTATGGTAGACGGCAGCTTGGTAGACCATGGAATTATTGAAAAAGGCCAGGAGCAAACCACAGTTGTCCAGCCGATGATGATTCTATTATCTAATTCGTTTTTTTTTTAAACCACTGATCCCAGTATCCAGCGAATACAAAAAATTCTGATATTTAAAACATTGGATCCTTTTTTTAATTCAATGAGTAATATAATTTGATAATAGTTACTATAATAATAGTGATTTGATATAAGTTTCGTCGCTTTAATGTAGAACTAGTCTAAGTCCAAAATTTCGATATTTTTTTTTTTGATCCGTGTTCCTACGCGCTGTTGTTCATAAAACAGCTCCATAGAAAAATTTTGAAATTGTGACTTCGACTAGTTCTGCATTAAAGCTACGAAATATTTAAAGCGTTCTTCAACATCTTTAACATCCAACTATAGGTACTATGAAACTACTTTTTAATTCGTACAATAATTCTGTCTCAAATATATTTTTTAGCTTTTTGAAAAAAAAATTTTTTTTTGAAAACTTAGGTAATAAAAATTGGAGATGTTTTTTGAAATTTTATTTTTAAGTGTATATTAAATACTTAAAACTTGAGTTCCAGTTGTTTCTTAAAATACCTGAAAATATACTCAATACAAAAATATAATTTTTGAAAAACGGCTTTAACAATTTTTTTTTAAATTCGTATTTCTTACAAAACTTAAATTGTTATCTTCAGTTTTGAAATCAATAGGGAATTTTATGCTTTTCTTGCTTTCTTGTATTTGAATTTTCATTTTGTCTATTCTTGAGTACTTTATCCGTAATATCATAGTCTAAATGCCTTCCAGATTCAGAATGTTATAGTTGAGGTTTAACGTTTGTTCATTGTTCTAAACCATACTGGAATCAGCGTTTATCTAAGGCTAATCCGCCACCATCGGCGAACAGTGACTGAACCACAAATAAGAATCTTAGAGAAAAAATAATCAAATCTCAATTATCATTAATCCATTTTTAATAACCAACAAAGATGATCCTATAATTTGGACTAAACTTTGATTTATTAATTTATTACAACATGTGTTCATCTGTTCATATTGTGCAAGCACATTTACATTTCATCCAATTTCCTCCCTTATATTATTGGCTCCGTTTAGCTCATAATCTGGTAATGCCCTTGGCTGTGTTTTTCAAGCTATATGGTTTTTCAACTTAAACTAAGTTAAACAAACAACAAAAAAAAGACGATCTCAAGGTTGAATAAAATATAAAAAGAAATTCTCTAAATTTTTTCCGAACCACGTAATACGAGTAATTTTAATAAATTGGTTTAAAAAATGCCAAATACGAAACACGTTTTCTCTTAAAGAGACTTTACACATAGCACTAAAAAGCAGTACGCCAGAAACGCGTTCTGGCTCATTTCCCAGAAAAGAGAAAAACCCATGGGGTTTGGTTCGTCAAAAAATAAAACAAAAAAAAACTAACAAAAAAAATAGAAAAATCTAAAATGGCTGGAATAAAAAAAAGGAAGGAAAAAAAAAACGAACGCAGGATTCTACGATAAGGGTAATATCATCTTCATGGGGCGAATAAAGTTTGCAATTTAGAAAATTATAATATTCGCTACCATCAGCCTGTGTTCTTGTTTTTTTTTCTCCTTCTTCCCTTTTTTTTTTTGTGTAGTGTTTAGGTTTCCTATATACACCCAACCCATCTTCCGTTGTCCCATTTCAAACAACGACAACGACTATACGACGACCGGCCGGCATCATCCGGGCCCGCACATATTGTATCTTTTCTAAGCTCAGCATCAGCTTCTCTCGTTGCAGACCAACTTCCACGAGCAAACAATGACTTTCCATGTTCCACTTGAGGGATGCAAAAAGGAAACTCATTAATTAGGTTATCTTTTCCAAAAAAAAAAAAAAAAGTTTCTTCAATAAAATGGGCGCGCTACTGCTTAAAATGGTGTATAGATATATTTTTATTCTAGGGGTGGGGTGGTAGAGAAAATACATTCCGGACAGAAAAAAAAAAGAGTTCAAATATTCTTGATTTCGAAATTCACTTTATTTTTCTTTGCAGATTTGAAGGAAATGAAATTAGGCCAAAGAATGTCTTCTTGGGAAGTTTTATATTTTTTGTTGTCTCAATAAATTTTATCAGGGTTGGAAAATATTTAGTTTCTAATTTTGTTTTTTTTTTTAAGTTTGAGTTCAGATTTAAAAAAAAAATGGAATAAATATTTGTATTCTTTTTAAAGGCACATTGAACATTGGTTTTATGTTAAAAAGTTTATTTGTTTAGTTCAGATGTCACCAAAAACGTGACGTGTTTTTCTGTAAAATTTAATTTTTAGGCTCGCTGAATTTAAATTGTTCTTTAAGGTGCTCTAAGGTAGCTTCGGGATCTAAGCACCACATTTTTGGGATAGTTGCAAAAAAATTATAGCTATACTCCTAGGTCAGTATTAGTTCAACGAAGGTCAGCTAATTTCGAAAATTGGTCAACCATAGGTTTTTTTAATTTTTTTTTAAAATATTTTTCAAGATAACAGTATAAAGCTTTTGGTACTTCAATTCTCGGATTAATACTGTTAACTTGAAAAAAAATTTCAAAAATTCTGTGGCTTTTAAAAACTTTCATAATCCCTAAGTAACTTGTTTTTGAAATTCCACAATATGGCCCGAAAATATTTGTAATGTGATCTTGAAAAAAAAACTAATTTAAAAAAAAAAACTATGGTTGATCAATTACCATTTATAAAGATTTAGTTGCCTTTCAGATGGTATTTGTTTTTTTTTTCAATATTCCAAAAATGAGGTGCCAGATGTTTGAAACTAGCTGATCTTTGCTGACCTATTAAAGGATTTTTTTTAAAGACTGTTTGGTGTACTTTATCGGCTGGTAGAATCACTGGTCCGTACTTTTTCAAAAACGATGATGCCCAGAAAGTTACAATCAATGGTTACCGCTATAAAGCCATGATTGCTGACTTTTGTGTTTCTAAATTGAACAACCAGATGGCGCAACATGTCACACAGCTCGTCCCACAATAATTGATTTATTGAAGGAAACGTTTGGTAACCGCATAGTTTCACGTTTCGGATCCGTGAATTGGCTGTCAAGATCGTGCGATTTAACGTCGCTAGACTATTATCTAGTCTACGCCGATAAGTCTCCACAAACTCATTGACAGCTCATCTCTCGGGGAGATGGCGCAGCAGTAGAATATTCACCTGAATATCTGGTCACTGATGAGCGTTATAATCACTGATGAGCGTTAGGATAGATTGAACAGCTTGTTGTCCCTAAACAGATTGCACATTATATTATTGTCTAATTGGGAAGCATACAGCAAGGCCAGGTGTTTTCGCCAACGATTTCTGTAGAAGACCATCAATCTTTAGATCGATGTGTTATCTTAATGGCAAAAGGGTCAGAGAAGCTCTGGAGAGTACGAATTTTTAGCTAAAATTCAAAATCCAAAGATAAATTTTCATTCCCTAGGCTCCAAGGACAAACCATGTTCAAAATACCAAATTCGGAAACGAAATTGTTTTTAAACTCCTATTTAAATATTTATTTTTTAATAAATCAAATTCTAACTTTATAAACTTAAATTGAATTTTATCATTTCCATATAATTCAGTTTAATTGTAAATATTTACTTTTATTTACATACCCTCATTCCCTCACATAAAATGTCTCTAAAAAAGCAATTATACAAGACGAACATAATAAACTTTCTGTTGACCTTTTTACTATTCCTATTATAAAGTACAAAATAATTAAAAAAAAAAAAAGTTTAACAGAAAATGGATAAACTTGAACCAACAATAAAATACCGGATGTATAAGTTACCAACAAAAGTTCACCATAACCTTAGCTTTATTACTTTTTCAGAACTAACCTTTGTTTGTTTGATTTAGCACTCAATCTCAATCATTGATGTTTTCCTAAAAAAAAAAGTAGCCAAATCCTGTTAAATTAAATTACAGGTTGAACTTTTTCTAAACATGATTTTTTTCTTTATTGACGAAGTAATTGTCGTTTGTGAATGACAGCCATTGTATGTGTAAACATTCATAGTAAAATTATTATGACCCACATTTCCTTGATATCCAATCTTACTTCCTTCGAGTAGTTACAGGACCAACAAAAAAGAAAAAAAAATAAACATCAACGCGTTTATAGCTAGTCCTTGAGAAATTATTTTCTTTTTTTCTATTCCAGTAGCAATCTCGTGTGAGCTCTCTTCTTTGGCGTAGATAAACAAAAAGGTCATGTCGATTGACACGGTCTCAAATTTGTGTTTGCATAAAGTTCCTCGTCTTTGTCACTTCATCCTGCTGGAGGATGTCCTTGAGGCAATAAAATAAATTAGATTTTTTCTATCGCCGTTATGAATTGTGGAACGTTAGCAAAATTGACTAAAGGTAGAATGATGTCAAAAGTCTTCCTTCTGTCCAAACAAGGTTTTTTTTTCATTATTTTCAACCTTTGACCTTCTACCATTATCTGTCACTCAAAAAAGCACATAAAATCTAAAAGTTTCAATACTTTCATGGATTTTCTGTCTCTATCTTAATTTTTGGTTCTCAGTTTAATTTTTTTTAAGGACGAATCCTTACGATTTTGTGAACATTAGTTTAAAGTTATAAGAACCTTAATGATATGTAAACTTTTTCTCATCCGTTTATTTAAGAAACGAAAAAGTTTTCCGATTTCCGTTTTTACAAAACGAAAAAGTATACCTACCTACCTACATAAAATATTTCAATTCTTTTGCCCAAAAGATTTTTTGCAGTTAGCTCAGCGGCAAGGAACTTAACTGAAAACAACTCTGTGCTCAAGAGGATGAGAATAAAATAAAAGTTTTCGAGTATATAATTTAGGAAAATTGCATTAAAATAAGCTAGCGTTGCAAATTGCAAATTCACTTGATAATAATTTAAATGTCAAGATGAAAAAATATGCAAGGACATTATGAAACTATGTGCATTTTTTTTCATACATTATAAACATTTCAAAAGTAAGAAAAGAAGATGTTCATTATAATTTTTTTTGGGAAAGATTCTTTTAGTTTTAAATCAGTTGAGTTGTTTGATCTTTAATTTTTCCTGATGCTAGAATTTTTGTTTTTATTTGATTAAATCAAAAATAAAAAAGAATTTTTTCAATTACTTAACTCGATTATTTTACTTTTTTTATAAATATAATTTTTTATTTAGTTAAAATTCAATACCTTGAAAACGACTAGAAATTTTTTTTCATTTAGCTTTACGAAAACTCAACACCATGTGTAGGTACAAGAGGATGCCTGGAACTTAAATGATGATAAATTTATGTAGATACATGTTAAAATGAATTTGAAAGTTAATTATATGTATTCTCTCATAGAAATGTTTTTGAATTTCTTGAAAATATTTAATTCTGTGGTTGCACGTTTTCATTTTTGCAAGTTTGAAATGCGAAATTTTCAAAATGTTCAGGTAGCATTTTTGAAAATATCGAAGAACTTCTTGGTAGCAACATGTTTGGGGGCACTCTACCCGTTTGCGCAACATCGTTCTTCGTATCGTGTATGTTCAGTGCCAGGTAGCCGCCATTATAAACATTTTCTTTTGTGATAAATAGTAATTTTTCGGTTCAAAGGAGTTTTCAAACAGAAATTAATTTTAATACTAAAAAATGGGTGATACAAAATTTTGAAATAAATAACTCTTTCTAGTTCTTAAATGTATGAATACATTTTGCCAAAAAAAGTGAAACAAATTTTGGACAAAAACAAAGTTCTGGCAAAAATATAGTCAGTAAAAATGTTGTCGGAAAAATTATTTTTTCGAACTCCCTACAGGTCCATCATCCAAACAGTGTTTTGAGTAAAAAGATTTTTAAGCATGTCATGAGAATTAGATTCTTCAAAATAATTTTAACTCAAGGCAAATGTTGGTGCAATTTTTATGAGTTGCCTACCTGACTGGCGAGAAATGAAGACATCTATTCACAACACTCGCCTAATGCATTAGCATTTGAACCTACACATTTATGCTATCGGTTCGGTTTTTTTTTTCAAAATATTGCGTTTTTATTGAGCAATTTTTGAAAAAAAAAATAATTTTTGATAATTTTATGGTCAATTTTTTTCCATTTTTGTATTTTTTTTAAATTTTTATCATTTGTTGGAAATTTCAATTTTTACAGTGTTAAAATGTACAAATAAATTTTGGTCTAGAAAAAATATTGTTTTTGATAAGTTTTTTTTTTATAATTTATCAAAAAAAATAATTATTTTAAATTTTTTGTGAGTTTTTTTCTAGAAACTCCACTTTTTTTAATTTTTAAAAGAATTTTAATTTTGTGCATATGTAAGTCAAAAGCACCGGAAATATTCATAATAATTAATGTTTTTCAAGATTCAATGATTTATATATTCTGATTTTTAATTTATAATTTTATCATCAAACAGTAGTTCTGAATTTTGTATACCCAAAATGCAATCTTAAGTTCAAGTCTTTGAGAAGTTACCCTCCGCGCCGCACCGAACCTATGACAATCTTGAAAATCCATTTGATGTTTTCCGTCAGAACAATTCGAAAAATCTGATTAAAAATATCTTTGACATCCGAATAGCTACTGCTCAAAAAAAAATATTTTCAGTGTATTTTTTAATTTAAATATTTTTTAAATTTTTTTGGAATATTTTCTAAAAACGGTCAAAAATGGATGAAATTAAACAATTAAAAAAGTATTTCTGCTTGAAAAAGGGCCAGGAATGTCCTTTAAGTGTTTTAGAGCTACTGTTATGAAGGCACCTTATTTTGTTTATTTAACTCATAACGTCAACATTTCGACTTATGACGTATGATATAGCTTTCTATTATTTTATATTTTTCTTACATATAAATTTTGTTCTATGCAGGCAAGTTCAGGTTATGTCATTTTATTTGTTATATTTTAGATTTTAAATTGTGGAGCACTGAATTTTAAAATATTTGCTTAATTTTTGAGGACTAGGCAATATCGCAGTTCAAAGTAACAGCTCTTGAAATTTGAACGCCGCGCCGCGTAAGGGTAAGCTATTCCACTTTAAAAATTTCTTTTGTAAGCTATACTCCTCAAATAATTATGAAGACAGTCAACAATGCAAAATCAACTATATCGAGAAGATTATGATTATAATTGTAAGAAAAATGGTGCCGATACAAGATGTCGCTTTAAAAAACACGTTTCAACGCTTAAGACATTTCACAGCTTACACAATTTGTATTCACATTTTCGTAGAAAATTTAATTATCCTTCTTTTTTGTAAGCATCATTTTCTCATATGACATATTTACCTTTACAGTTAAAGCATGTTTGAAATCAATTCCATATGTACCGTACCAATATGTAAAATTAAATAAAAATGTGTGAAAATTACCCTCACCAAACAAGATTTTGCAAAATTCTTAAAACATTACTATAAACATGCATGTGTGTGATATCACTTACCTTGAAGCAAACTGTAGATGAGTAGAATGATCCGTGTATCGAAGGATAAATTCATTTTAAGGGCATAATCCTTTTGTACTGCCAATTGAAAAATTGCGTCTATCCACAAAATATACACATTTACAAAACACAAACAAAAAATATTTATAAACAACGCAACAAAAAAAAATAACAAGAAGAAGACGAAGAAGGAACAAGCTGCTCCTAAATCACTTAATATTATATTCTCGCTCGTTCACTGTGTGTAAGTTATAAATCTGTTCGAAAAATTACGACTTCCTTCCGCCGCACCGTGCCGATTTTACATATTGCGATGGTGGGGATGGGTAATGGGCTTAAAATGTTGATGATACTGTTGCTGGTTGGTTTGGTTCGGTTGGTTGACTGGTGCGATAAAAATATCCTTTTGACGGAATAATTTCCTCGACACACAAATTTCAGCAACAAATAATAAGAAAAATGTTCAAATAGGTATATGTACGTACGCACGAATCACTCATCCACGTGCACTTAGACACAACATCTTAATTTTTTTTTTCACTCATAATATTTTTTTTTTGCTTATTATTTCACCATGACGCTTGCGGCTTGAGGTTCAGTGTTCAGTCTGAGAAGGATACAAAAAAAAATCCTTTTTCCTTAATATTTTTTTGTATTAAATCAGAAACGTGCCACGCAGCTTATAATGTTTCTTTTCCTCCTTTTTAGAACACAAACATATAGTAGAATGAATTCGATGCTTCGTTTAACTTGAAATCCTGAATGTCCTTATGAGCTCGTGTAATCCACTTTATGAAGCATGCAATGTATTCACCAGTTTGTTGCGACTGGAAAACTTTATTTAAAGGTTCCGTGGCATACCTGATGCATTTGAATCCATGAAAGGATATTTTTATATTTTCTGAATTTGAAAAAAAGCACCATTTCCCGGTTTTTTATTTTATTACCAAATAATATATAGTTTTTTTTTTTGCAAGAAACTCTGCTCGGTTTAAGTATGTGGTGTGATGATAAAATTTAGCTCTGAATCCGCCTGCAGGGTCCTGATATGTCTCGTTTTTTTTTTTTCGTCGACAGACACACTCGAAAGGGGACCTTTCTTCCTGAATGCGCAAAGATCATTCATTCATATGTGGAGCTTCTGCAGCTGAGGCACGATGAAAATAATGACGTCCTAGCAAAAAAGGGTCGACAATTTTCCAACGTCGACATTTTAGATGACGTTGACGTCGTTTTCGTCGTAGTCGTTGGTGGATGTGGTTTTTCGTTTTTTTTTTATTAAAAAAATGATTTTTATATAAATGCTCAAGTGCAGGAGAAAAAAAGAAATTAAGTGAAATGAGCACAGACAGTGTCAAAGTTATTGTGCACTTTTGATTAAATAATGGAGATAGGAAAGCTCTCTGCCTTACTTGTCGCTGGAAGACATTTTATGAACCAGTTTCATGTGTCACTTTATAATTCGTGTTCCTTTTCTATTTTTGTGTGTTTATTTTGGCAAATTCTGTAAAGAGAAGATAAAAGGGAAAAAAAATGTTGAAAAATAAGAGGACTGTGAAATTAAAAACGTTTTTAATTGTAAGAATTTGGAGTAGAATGAAAAGTGCTAAACTTTTTGTCTTTGGTTTTTTTCTTTGCTTTTTGCATACAAAATTGGGTTTATTAACATTTTAGTTTGGGTATACAGAAGGTTGCATAATAATTATGATTGCTCAGAGTGAATGGATTCAACTTTTTAAAGCAATTCGAGAGAATGAGGGTATTCAGATTTTCGTAATTTTAAAGGGACCTGGAATTAGTTTAGAGTTCGTTTTTGTTTTAATAAATATTTAGGCAGTCTTTAAAAACATTTATAATTAATAGAAGTAGTCAGTAATGTGTGTATACATAATACCTACGTTTATATATTAACAGAACCAAATAGTAACAAAATTAGAAAAAAAGTGCGTATACGCCCGAGTGAACTCCTCAGTTGATTCTTTCAAAGGGCTATTCAAACCGATGGTTTTAAAAAATAAAATCTTCAAGTTATTTTCTTTCAAAAAAAATCTCTGCAACGTATTATAAAATGTCGATTTTTTTCGAAGAAACATAAAAAAAAAAAAAGATAGCGGAAGCATACCCAGACTAAGCCTAAAACTTGCGGACACATTTCGTATTTTTAATTATTTTTGAAAAATTTAGAACATTATGGAAGTAATTGTTACACGGAACTCCCATCCATAGTAGGCAGTTTCTCCCAAATATGCACCATACTGATCCTGGACCGATTAGAGATGATCGGATCAGAACTAAACGGATTCCGGTGACTGAACTGATGCAACATATTGGACGAAATTTAAGAGTGGCAAGACGGAACGACCGGTAAAAGTTGTGAGCTGAAAAGCTGGGGTTGGCCGTGGCCGTAAATACTAGTATGCCCAACAAATATGACAATGAACAAAATAATGCGAATTATAAAGGGACATAGATATAAGACACGGCAATTTCTCCGCTTTAGCCCAGCCGCCAACCCTGGAGATAAAATCTGAGACAACCACCACCTTCAATCTCAGTACCTCGCGCCACACACACCTTTCCCTTCCCATCCTATCCTATCCTTCACGCCCGCGCTGTGATGATACATATAAAGGGTAAACCAAAAATCCCCTTGAGCGCGCGCATATTATAAAAAAAAAAGGATGAAATAAAGACGAATATACAACTAGAGATAGAATAGCGAAACACTGAAAACAATGCCCGTTTCTTAGACCTTAAGACAATGGCAAACAGGAGATGTTCTGCGATGGAGCAAAAACAATCAAAAATGGAAAGGGTATCACCCATGCTAAGACTGGCACTTTCTCGAAGCGAGACTAAGACTAGATCGAGTTTAGTATCGGTCTCGGTCTCTGGGCCAGTCCCAATGCTTGCAGAGGAGTTTCTTGGTAACGTCTTGGCTATTTCGAAATCCAGTTGCCGTTTGATGTCTCTTAAATTGGTGATTCAAGAAAATGTGTGAAATATTGTTAGCGCTTATTACCCACGACAGAAGTCGTGTGAATGAAACTAGGCTCGAATACAATCTACAAGCCAGTTTCATGAAGCCACAAGTGAACGATTACAAAGTGATTCTGCGAGAGGCAATCATCTGCATAATTGTGCTGACAGAATTTTTCACGGAACTGATCTCTACAAGTAAATGGATAGAGGTTTATGTGGGGAATCAAATGATACAATCTGCCTAAGGAAAAAGGTGAAACATTTGTCTCAAATATGAAAAATTACCTGTTTGTAGAAACCAACAGACATGAAACGGAATACAAATTATGTAGGACTCTCTAATCAAACTTGCCTGCTAGGGATTGCGAAAGGACCCAACCAACTGAAGCTAAAGCTGTCTTAACTTGGGACTCAAAAACTAGAGAAGTATGGGAACTGCGACATAGCAGTACAGCACAAATATTTTCGAAAATTTCAGTTCAGAAAAACAAAACTACTCGAATCCAGCATTTCGAAATTCAATAAAAACGCTTAAGATCTGCTCTTTATGGATGATGACAAAATTCTTTACAAATGGCAAAACAGTTTCGTGCATTACTTTTTGGGTCCAGTTTTTCAGTTAAAGATTAAAGTGAATTAACTCAGAAAATATGTTGGATTCACTTAAGGAAATAGTTTGTTTCTTTATTTTATAAGTGTTTTAAGGTCCTTCTGCATTCATCGACCCTTAGAAACTTATTGTTTAATTAGCTATTGATCAATTATTTTCCAAGAAAAGCACACTCTGGTTCAACTCAGCACTGGAAAAAATTGTTTTGTTTTTTAAATTAAAAAAAAATTTAGAATAATACCCAGTATGGATTTGAAGTTCCTCAAAGTAGCCCCTAAAAGATTAACATTAAAAAAGAGGCTGGGTGCGACCCACACTGATAACTTCCCATTTGTGATCTTGAAAACTTTATATTTTGTTTTTTACAAATAACCAAATTTTCTGCGAAACAAACTTTAGCTGTTAAATTCAAACAATCATTATTTTGAGAGTTTTTAATCTTTGAAAAACAATATTTTCCAGTTATTAGTGGAATTTTCTTAGTTCTGTTTAAATTTGTGTGTAAAATGTCAGTTAAGTATATGTCAAATATATACCCGCTGTAAAAAATTTTATTGTGTATAAAATTAAATACCTAATGGCAAATTCAATATCATTGCTCGTTCTCAAGATATTCGAGTCGAAAAACCAATTTTACCACTTTTTAGTTTATTTTTTTTTATATTTTTTGTCAAAAACTGTCAATTAGATATTTGTCAAAATTTAACCTTTCATAAAAAATTGTACTTTGTATAAAATAAAATATTTTAGAAGGCACAATCGTTGTTCGTTCTCAGGATATTCGAGCTGAAATAAAATTGTAACTACTTTTCATTAGAATTCTTAACAGTTTTTGATTTTTTGTTAAAAAACTGCCCATTCAATATTTTTCAAAATTTTATCAGTTGCTAACAATTATGTTAGTTAGAAAATAAAACAAACAAGAAGTCAATATCGTTGCCCGTTTTTGAGAAATTTGAGTCGAAAGACAATTTATACCAATTTTTGGTACAATTTTTTGTAGTTTTTAATTTTTTGTAAAAAAACTGTCCATTGAATTTTTTTGAAATTTTCACCAGTAGTCAAAAACAACATTTTTTGTAAAATAAAATTATTTTAAAGTTAATATCGTTTTTCCATGTAAGGATATTCGAGTTATAAAAATTTTTTTTTAGTTTTTTGATTTTAAAAAATAACGGTATATTGATTTTTTTCCAAATTCATATCAAATTTGTATGACGTCATAATGTGTCGAATAAAATTTATTTCAAGTCAATAGCATTATTTGTTCGTGAGATATTTGAGCCCAACCATAATTTTCACTTTTTTTTTAAACTGCTATAGTAAAAAAAACAACTGCTTGAATATTAATGAACGTCCTTTCAGCTTCTTTCGAAGTTATTATCTGTAAAACAAAATTTATTTCAAGTCGATATCTCTACTCTTCATTGAGATATCGACGACGAAAAATGGTACCAGAACGTACGGACGTACGAACGTACGAACGTACGTACACACGCACACACAGACATCTCTCTAAAAATGATTGATATAGGCTCTAGGGACCTTGAAACGTCGAGAAATGTCAAAAATTTCAATTTGACAAATCGGACCGATTACAATAACTCCCTATGGGAAGTTAAAAATTTAGAAAAATGAAAAAAATTAAGGTATATTTAATGTTTTTGAATTGGTAATTATAAGAATTATAAGAAAATCTCGAAAAACGCAACGTAGTATTTTCATGTCACTTGTAGTTTAACATTATTTCAGAAAATTATTTTTACCTTATTATATCTGCAGTTGAAATTGTTTTGTAAAATTATAATTTTGATGACATTTTTCAATGTTTCAAAAATGCTTGCTCAAAATTTTGAAAAATTCGTTTTTTGAAGATGGAAGAAACAATTTCTTAATCACTAATCAATTAGATTCCAGACGTCTTAAAGTATGATATTGCGCTTTCGCAACACGCTTGCCGACAATGAGGTTGAAGAAGTGCATTGGTTTTGTAGATTTTTTTCCTTTTTCGTTTCTCCTTAAATCATTTTTCCAAAATAAAATCCTGAACAAAAAACTGCTTTAAAATTGAATTATGGCCTTTTCTATGTGAAACATTAATCAATCTTAAGTTCATAATTTTTTTTACATATTTTTTAATATGTCTCTCTTTACATTCTCGTCTTGTTTTTCCAATTATTAAAAGATATCAATGGCTGATTTAAAATGGAAAGAGAACAATGAAAAGGTAAAGACAATCTTTCATAGACTATATCAACAAAATAAAACTGAATCGTATAAGTATAGGAAGAGATGAAAACAAATAAAAGAAAACGCTTAAGCTGAATAAAATCAACAAACAACACAAACTTTGTGCAAGTGTTGCCAGGACAATCAATCAAATTGAATCGATAAAAGCACTTTCAGCTAACAATAAGGTTGGCATTAGGGAAACGCTTTTTTTTTGCTGCTCCTTTTTTATAGGCTATAAGATATAGGTACTTTTTTTTCTTATGTTTTTCTCTTTGGTTGTTGTTTTTGTCTCGCTATATACCTACGTGGAAAAGTGGTACGCGCGACGCGTACGGTGGTTTTATTCTGTCATCGTAATTGTATCTTTATGTTTGACTTCTGATGAATATTTTATTATGCACCGTTTGTGGATTTAGATTTTAATCTTGTTTGCTTCATGTCGGTGCAGAGTTGTGAACACTGTCAAGTTGTTTTTGTTGTTGGGGATAATGTTGGGTCCTTGATTTATTGAATGTTTTTTTGTTTAAAGCAATATATTGCTTTTTCTCTTCATTTTTCTTCATTTTTTTTTTTTTTTTTACTCTGGCCGCAAAGACATATCAGTTGATATTGCTGCCATACTATATTCTAACTCTGGGTATAGCAAGTTGGTTTTTCAATGATTTCGTCAAACACAACACGAACACATCATTCATTGGGCTATACGTGCAAGGATTAAGCTTTTCACTCTGGGAACGTGACAGAGAGATATCGCACCAGAGAAAAACAAAAATGAAAAATGATATTGGCACGTGAAAAATACATTCACTTATTTAAGAGGCGGCTCCACGGGAATAGAAACATAAAGAGAAACAGAAACGATACTGTAAGCAATCATTGCTTGGAGATTTGAAGTGTTTTGTAAACAACTAATAAATATTGAAAGAAAAATAAATAAAATATGTAAAATACTCTTTCAGTTGGTTGCACGTGTGTGTTTGAAATATTTAAAATTGTTAACTGGTTTAGCATTAAAAATTTGAGTTATTTTTATTATTTTATTAATTTAATAATGGCTTAGGAAAATGATTTATATCCAAACCGAACATACGTGGTTAGAAATTTAAATCATATAGAAACAAAATTTTCCAAGTTATTGAAATTTTTCCTAATATTTTTCTTTATTTTTTGTTTGTATGTTTTTTTGATTTAAAACAAGGTTGCATTAAAAACATCATTTAAATTACTATTATAAACGCCTCCTACGAATTTCTTTTTTAAAGTATTTTTAATAAAAAAAAAATTGGTAGGTATACAAATTTAAAAAAGCTCCTAAATAGATAACAGGCATAACTGTATGACGTGTACTAAAAACCATAGTTTAAAAAAAATATCTTCCCATTCACAAAATATAGAATTTGCAAAAAATGTGATTTTATTTCATAGATTCAATTTTTTTTTAGTGCAAGATTTGTATTACTGTTTTTGAAAATTGAGTTTTTTTATGGGATTGTTTTAGGGAATTATTTGGTGGTGTTACCACAGAAACCTACCAACAAAAATTAAATGAACAAACAAGATAAATTTGAGACGGCAGGTTGTATCGATTTTTTTGCTAATTTTATGTAAATTTCATTTCAACTATATAAACTTCAAGATTTAGGCTTACAAAAAAGAAGACATTAATTTGTATGTCATAATTAGTAGCACAAAAAAAAAGGATGAGAGGATGATTTCGTTCATACAAAATTCAAAAGACTATGAAAAATTAAACAATTTCAAAAAAATTCTAAACACGCAAGCTAATTGCTCTAATATATGCAATTAAAAAAAGGTAAGGTTCAAAAGGTAAAGGGAAATAAAAAAAAATTAAGAAAAATTTCATTATTATCTTGAAAAATGAAAGTTTTACATTATTTTAAGATTTATTACTAAGGTATCAAGAATTAGATATTTATCATTATGATATTTTCTTTCAAGAACAAAAAACAGTCCGAAGAAATGAAGCAGAAATTTATTAGTTACAGATTTCATTAAAAACTAAAAACGTGGTGAAAAATGTTTGAAATTGGAATGGATAATAATGGAAAACAACATCCGCCTAATGGCCGCCACGGCTACGCTTGCACAGCAAAATCTTTTTCAGGAAATTTTCCATCACCAAATCGCGAAGTGGCTGCTGTAGACCCTCAATAGCTTCATGAATTCAATATTTGTGGTCATCAATCGACTCTGGGCTGTCGACGTTGTTGATGATGTCTATAAGCCTTAAGACTTAAGTCTTTATGCAAAATACGCTGTAATGACGTTTGGGGAATGCCAAATTCCAAAGAACGACGAGGAATGGACAAACCTGGGGTTTCTTCAACACTTAGGGCTACAGGCTACAGCAGCAGCGTTTACTTGTCCCGACAACAGCTCAAATTTTTCAACCAATTTATGAATCGTGGTCCGACAAGGTTTACGAACCTTCTCTGCCAAATTTTCACCATTTTTTTTTAATGCGTTCTTGAAGCGTGTATCGTTCCATTTTTATTAATGGCGTAGTTTCTACTTGTCAAATGTGAAAAAAATTACAACTTCAAAAGTGAAAACTACCGAAATAGCGGGCTTTTCAAAATAACACCTCTTATTGAAAACTCTTTATCATATCACTTATTGTTAAAGTTAGATGTGAATGCTTTGGGATCCTTGGAGAAGAAGATTTAACAATGAACTTTACGGGCTGTACAGCGACACTGAGCTGGTCAAACGAGTCAAGGTCCAGCGGCTTAGATATCTGGGTCATGTAGAGCGAATGAACCTTAACGCTCCGACCCAGAAAGTCTTCGAAACCAATCCCGAGGGAAGGCGAAGTAGAGGAAGACCGTGACTCAGGTGGCGCACGCAGGGAGGAGAGGACCAGCTAGCTAGGGACCGAGCTGGCTGGAGAAGCATGTTGGTAGAGGCCTTGGTCCAACCCGGACCAATATACGTTAAATAAACACACACCTATATCAAATATTTAATTTTCAAAATAAAAATAATGGCGCAAAAATTCAAGTCAAAACTTTTAAAGTTTCGTCAAAATTGAAAAATTAGACTAAGTCTCTCCTCCGTCTCGTCTTGCTACTAAATCAAAAATTCTCCTATTCAATACTTTTCTGTGATAAAAATGAGAAACTATTATTTTATTCTAGGGCCACAGTTTTGAATTATTTTCTTTACTGAAAGCACCACTCATACATCATATACTCCCTGTAGGTCTTAGTTTAAAAATTGCAGCCTCGTCTCGAAACTTTATTCGATTCAACTGAAGAATATTTATTTTTTAAATTGAAATCTGAATTTACAAATGGAAAATGTTGATGGATGATAGAAGCAAGGATGGTCTATCTATCTTTAGAAGACTTGTAACAGTTTCTCTTTCGAGTCTCGAATCGAGTCTTTTTGCCAACTTATTTAAACTGAGTTCGTTCTTTTTCTGTTATTAAGGTATTGCCACCATTTTGGTGCAAATTAAAAGTTGACAATAGCGTTTGACGATTAGCAAGGTCTAAAATCGATATAATTTTTTATTTCCTCCATTTGAATCCCAACATAAATGTAACACCTGTAAAAATGGTACATACGTCAAAGGGCTAAAAAACAATTTTCACATCACCTGGATTCTATTTGAAAACAAAAGGATAGCTATTATGAATACAGATGGCATATTGCTGACAATCCAAATAAAATCTAACCTTATTTATTGTTTTCCGGTTGCTAATTCTGATATCACAAACAATATTTATCACAACAACCAAAAACAAAAAAAAACTTTAAAAAGAACATATTTTTCCCGACCCTTTTCTGAACCCCCATAAATAAAGTCCGGGTATTTGATCCTTCGAGTTCAAATCATAAACATCGATTGTGCTAAAAACAAAAACAAAAATTTTATGTCTATATTCCAGCTCTCGAAACATTTTAAAACACAGAACGAAAAACAAAAAAATAAAAATAGAATAAAAGGACATCGAATAATTCCCGTCGTGAAGTTAAAGTTATGTTGCAATTGCTTTGAGCCGACAAGCTAGGCGGGCCGGGCGTCCTGCTCTCGATTCCCGATATTGCGTTTTAGGTAGCAATATGCCCTCCCTGTGCGATGATACTATTTGTTGGGGAGGTTGGCCTATTTCCGCAAAGGCGGGAAAATTTATTGTGTCGCGCATACTGTGCACAGGAAATCCAAATGAAAAAAAATAAAAGAAAGAAGACAAGCTATTAAAAGTGAAAAGAGAGTAAGGGATCTGAGTGGGATGTGGGTGGGTGTTTCGCTCATTCGCTCCAATATACCTACTTACTACTAGACCGGGTTCTAGGAGGGATTGCAAGGAAAATTAAATTAAATTCTTTGTTGGATAAAATTAGAGGCAAGTGGCTATTAAATTTTCATTTCATTCTTTTCTTCCCAAAAAAAAAAAAAAGAATATAAGGAAACAGGTGAGATGTGGGAGCAGTGGGGTTTCTCCCCTACGAATCTGATGGGTGGTTTATTTATAGTGTTGAACTTAATGGCTAATGACTAACTCGCGTCAAATAAAAATTAAATAATGGGAGGAATATTTTCTCTTCCGGGGAATTTTTTTTTTTTTTATTAATAACTGAAAAATTTATTATGAACATTTTTTTTTTTTTGTTTGGTCTCCTTTAGAAGCGCACAAAGTCTAAGAAGATTATTTATACTTTAGCTACCTTAGAATTAGAAGAAGAAAAAAATAATTGCGGTCTTGAAGGGCGTTTAAATGCAAACAGAAAAGAAAAATAACTTTTGAGATAAATTACCTACGCCTTTTTAACCTTCGTTTTTTTTTTGTCCAAAAAATTTAATTAAAGGCATGGAATTTAGTAATTAAGAATGAAATGTTGTTAGATGATAATTGATGATCCTAATTTTGATATTTTGCTTTAGACTGCTATGCTGAAATGTTGTTTGAGCTTTTCATAAAGTTATCTACACTGCTTCTTGTTTTTTTTTTTAAATAGTTTGGGATAAGTTAGCTACTTTGAGAAATAACTATTCTAGATTTTTTTCGTGTGACGAAATAACTGCCATTTATTTATTATAAATCGAATGGGGAATGCAAAGTTTGCATTCAGGATTCCGTTTAAAATATGGATATGCAACTCCATGAGCTGTTCCGCTCAAGTTTTGAATCCATTTTTCTTTATGGATGTAGGAAAGTTACATCCGTTGTGACAAGAAACTTGCAAAATATTCATATAAAGATGTCTGCGAAACATATTGAGGATTTTCTGGCCCAACCAACTTCATACGAGAACAGGTCAGGATCCCATTGGATGTATTAGATTAATATCTAGATTGGCCATACGTTTTGAAAGGGTAGCGAATGCATTGCTAGTCAAGCGATGCAATGGAACCCTTTCATTCAGATAAGCAGACGACCAGGGCGCCCTAGTAGCACTTGGCGGTCAAGAAGGAATCAGCACAACTAGGGAAGAGTTGGAGGAAGGTGAAATACATCTTCCAGAAACCATGCACGATGGAGCGTAGGAGTAGCAGAGACCCTGTGCACCGTAACGGGAAACCAATGAGGACCTAAGTAAGTAAGCATAAGTAACTAGCTTGAATCATAGCTAAGTCTTTATTAACTGGCCGATATTGAAAGATAGAACCTCATCACTATCATCGGCCCGACAACCGGAGTCAGGTCTTGACCTCTTTCAACAAGTCTCTCCACCTACCCCGGTTGCGCACCCCCAGGCTTCAGGCGTCCTGGTCTACGCCTACTCTCCAGCGCAAGCATAGTCTACCACGCTGTCGTCTACCGTAAAATGTATTACAAAGGACTTTCCGAGCAGGTTCCTCTACGCTCATGTGAGCTAGGTGCCCTGCCCACCGGAGTCTACCGAGCTTAATTTTTGTCACCATGTCTGTTATAAGGTAGATTGCGTACAATTCATGATTGTACCGTCTCCGGAATCGTCCTACCTCACATATGGGGCCAACAATTCTCCTTAAGACTTTTCTCTCGATCGCGGCTAAGAGGTTGGCCTGTTTCTTGGTAAAAACCCAAAACGTGAGTACTGGCAGGACCATGGTCCTGTACAGCAGCGGTTTTAAAATTGTGTTGAGATTTCTGGATTTGAAGAGCTTTGACAGACTATAGAAGGCTCTGTTGGATTTGAGCAGCCGCCCGCGTATTTCTTCTTCTATATTGTTATCGGCTGCAACTATTGACCCAAGATATTTAAAGGATTGCACCACTTCAAATTCGTGCTCCGCTTCCTTGATTGTTTGACCAACTGTTCCTCTCATACTTTGTTTCACCTTGAATCATGGCTAAACCTAAACTAACTGACCGATATTGAAAGATATACAAACTGCTCAACCAAATAATTGTACACCTGATGTTGAATAAAATTATTATAAACTTTTTTTAAATCTTCAGTTCAATAAATTTGTAATTTTTTCGTGTTTAAATTTATTGACATTAAGACTGTAGTTTTTTGTAAAAACTTTATTAATCTAAATTGGTTGGTTCACTCAAATAAACCAAAGTGTCTAACTCTAAAACACATCACTCAAGAACATAATTTCGCTGTCCTCCTTTTGACTGTTCATAAAATTATCCCTCCTTAATAATTTCTGATATCTGTACAGGCATGTTACTTTCTGCCATTGAAAAGTAATGTGTAAAAATCATTATTATTTCTAAAGACATCAACTAACTGAATTCAAAACAACCCCGAATACATTAATTTGATAGTTCTTAGGGTAAATTATATTTCTTTTTTTCAATCTATAGTTTGTAGGTATACCATTCGCCGGGCCGCTAGTTCCAAAGCTATTTACCAACATTGCTTATCAACAATGTCGTACACAAATATTGACAGGCCTCCCATGAATACCTAATTATATTTTATATATTTCCACTGCTCAAATTTCTGTCCTCTGATCAACTGACCAACCAACCGATGCGGCCATGTTGATATACGAAGAATATTATAATATGGCCACAAGCCCTCTGCCATACTCCACAAGGCCTACTCATATCGCATATTGAACCTTCATATATCAGAGAGATACTCGAAAATAGATTTCAAACCCAAGTGCCTACTTGTTAATCAAAGGGGCGGCATAATATTAATAAAGAAAATTGGAAAACAATGCTACGAATATTCGACATCGACATTGCCATCGATGATGAACGGACAATGGACATTGGACACTTTACGTAGGGCGGGCAATCAGTACCATCAAATATTATAGGAGTAGGATAAATTATGTTGTAACGTTAACACATTTATGTTTGGGTGTAAGTACATATTTTGTGTGAATATTCTGCCAGAGCGGGTCAATCAAAATTCCATATAAATTGATTTCTTCGCGGTGTTGGTTGTATAGATTAAATTATACAAAACTTCATTATTTAATGTAACTTAAGTGCGCATGCATAGTAGCATTTTCGACAGTAGTTGGTACAATTATAGGGTGAATCAGTTACAGCACCTTTTATTATATTAACGTAATACACAATTACAGTATGCTGAATTAGTTCTTTATTACACACAATTTTGAAAAAAAAAATCATAATAATGTTTATACACTAGGTATGTATTTAAGTATCCTTTTTGTTAGTTTTTGAATCCTCATATTATGAAATTAAGAATAATTATTTGATAATTTTGTTTTCAACATATGTTTTGAATTTCCACAAAATTGAAATCCAAACTAAATTGCTAGTTGTATATTTTTTGTTTTAATTAAATTATAAAACGACTTGTTTGGTTTCAAAAATCAAAACTTTTTAACACATGAAATCATTGTTGCAATTATTCTAAGGCTATAGAATTATTGCTTTAAAAAGAAACTGGTGTGCAGACTATTTTGAAACAATTGGCTGTAGTCAAATTTCCTTAGAACAAAGAATTTACAGAGAAGTGAGCAATATACAACTCAGAAATTAAAAATTTTTCAAATTATGTAGAAGGTGTTACGCTGCTGAGCGTTTCGAAATCAATTTTTAGTATTAGCAAATATGTATTTATAATTTTTTAAACTATTTTAATAATTTATAATACTATTTTTTTTAACATTACAGCCGAAAAAACAACAGACAAATTTCGATACAAAATTTCTGCCTTTTTTTAGGAACAATTTCTCTGAGAAACGTAGGGGTTTCTAACGTTAGAAGCTAAATTTCTGGTGTTTTTTTTTTGCATTTTTTGTTTTTTTTTTTTAAATCGGAACTCAACATGAAATTGTAAGAGCGAGCTGTTACTTGGCACATTTTATCATATGAATAATTTCAGTGTAATATTTTATTTATAACAAATGTCAAGCAAATCCACCCACCCGTTTAGTCTGTAGCTCAACGGACCGACAGAGAGAATTTCGAGGCCCATTTTATGAACTTTCATATGAAATTAATGTTAAGTTTGATCAAAATCTCGAGTTCAAATTTTTTCGCCAATTCAAAACTTGCCCTACAGTACCTGTAGTCACAAAGAACTTCAACTTTTTTTTAAAGCAAGGTATTTTTAAATATATCCTTACTGAGTACTATTTTTTTTATATTCAAGGCTACCTTATCAACGTCATTTCCTGCAACATATTTCAACATTTTGGTTTTTGTTTATTGTTGAAAAGATGTATTTTTATCAAAACAAATTGTTTGCAGTTTTTAGAATTTTTTTCAAAATTTACTATCATCGAGTCTAATAATTCACAAGTACATCATCAAGTACTTGAACAAGCCTATATTCATTTATGGTCATATACTTATGTCTCATTCTTTGTTTCCATATGTACGCCACAAGTATCAAGAGTTCTCATTTAATTAATATCATTTTTTAGTTGAGCAGCATTATAATTTAAATACCAAATTGTAAGTTAATCATTAAAAAGTATTAAACTAATTATTATATTATTATATTATAGAATATTTTTTAAATGATCTTTGCTAATTTGGGATAAAACCGTTATTCTTTGTAAGCTCAAATTCGATACAGCAACATTTATTTTGCAATGGAATAAAATCGGAAAATTCTTAGAAACCCCAAAAATATTTTTAGGTTTGGTTTCAGAAACTCATAATTTTAACAGTATGTATGAGGCTATGAGTGCAATAGTGGCGTAACCCATAAAATTCTCTTTAGAGTTACGAGAGATTTAGGAAATAGGTTTTCTTTAAACAATTTTTTGTATTTTCTCTTTGACATTTTTGATTAATCTAAAACCGTTTTAAAAAAGACATTTTGTTGTAGGGCAAACTTTTTTTTAAATTCAATTTTTAATGATTTTACTCTTCGTTTGATAAAACGTCAAATATCAAGTTGACGTTTTTGAATATTTGTAAAAAAAAAAAATAGATGGATTGGTGGTATAAATTGAAGCAGTTCTATTTAATCTTTTTTATCGTTTTTATTTTAGGTTGTATAAGCTGGTTGAGTTTTTTTTAGTATGTATTAACGGATTGTCTCTTTTTTACATTTACCTCTTCGAGTAAAACATCAACTTCATTGGAATACATACATATAAAAAATTGAAATGTTTCATTTTTTCGAAATGTTAATGTTAAATAGACATTTTCCTATTTTTGTTATTTTCTTCGAGAGATTTTGTGGAAAAAAAATCAAATGAAGTCATTTTCGAAATTTCAAATGCGTTTCTCTTTCTGGCCGAGAAAATGACTTTCTCCCAAGATATCTATACAAACAATTTTCTATTACACGAAAATCTTGGTCACATGGCAAATAGGAATGGCCACTATCTAAAAATGTATGGTCCATTTCTTTAACCATAAAGTCGAGATGGTATACCATAAATTGGCACAACAGTGAAAGTTTAATATTTCTATTTTAGCCCCCACATTGGACAGAATACATAATAATTTTTTTGACTATCCTATGCACGTTCTTTACAAATCCAAAATCCAATTTCTTGAGGTCCCTTCGACGCTGTAGACTCATCCCAAACATACATTTGAACTTTTTCACTGCCCATATTATGTATACCAAAGCAAATGGTCATAATCTATAGCGAAGCAAACAGTTTCTAAAATAAGTATGAAGGTTACGCCACTATTGCACTGATAGCTTCATATTGAAAGAATTAGTTTCTGTTTCTTTAATTTGGGATTTTTGAAAAAAAAAATAGCAAATGTATTATTTTTTCCCAATTTTAAATTTTATAATTTTAAGAGTTGGTTTTAGAAACTTCAGAGGGAGTAAAATTCTGTTTTTACAAAATAACTTTTTTTTGAAAAAAAAAAATTGGGTTGTTCATTATGCGGGCGTTAGTTCCTATGTTAAGGAATTTATTTTCTGTATGAAAACAATTTTTTTTTAAATAAAATGAATACTATGGCAACACTTACAAAAATTTACTATAATATTTAAATTATTAACAAATTTTAATTCTAAATATATTATAACCTTCCACTTCAATAAAATACCTCTTCGAATATAGTCGCTTGACTTGTTTTAATAAGGACTTCTTAATCCACAGCCATCGCTAATTGATAAATTGAATATTCTATGAGGTCATTTCTCAATTTAATTTTTTAATTATAAACAAAATTATAACGGTCCAATAAATTTGTATTAAAGTTATTTCAGAGAAAATTTGAAAAAACCAACATTTCTTCTAAAGAACACTATTCAGATGACCTAAAACAAAAATTAAAATAGCTATTTCCCTGCATAGAATTCTATTTTTTTTTTTTCAAAAACACTTATCAACCTTGTTAGGTTATTGCTCAATGTACACTGTACAGTAAATATACACTGCCTACAAACGCGATTGATCAAATTCAATACAAAAATAAATATCGAGGAAAAGAAATTTTATTTCCTAGAACTATGGTAATAAATTCAATTACCAACAGTTTTCAGAATTCGATATTATCAATAATGAAACCAACAAATTTTCATTTTTAAAAACAAAAATTTTAACAAAAAAAAAATGTCCTACACATAAGTTACTCGTACTCTTACATCTGTAAATCTTAAATAGAATATTCCAAAACAGAACTATGCTTTTATGAACTTCGAATATTGTAAGGAAGGTACCTATGTACATGAAAAATAGGTAATTCGAACTGAAAAAGACATATCCAAAAATAGGAGACACTCTGTAGAAAATCTGAGCCAATATTGGATATCTCCATGCAGACAACAAAAATGTATAGACACCTAATGGAAATTTAATGGCTAAATATTGATTTTGGAAAAAGGAAGAGAATACAAAATACAATTTATACGATGGCCAATGCATGCTCTTCATCCTTTCTGTTGTGTAGGTACATTTGTGTGGAGGTATTTGCAAAATATATATCAATCATCAACAGGAACAGGAAGTTATACGAATAAGCAATAAAAGAGTAGCATGAGTCATGATGGAGCACAGCAGGCGCAAAAATATTGTATAACAGTGTCAAAAGGACTCCTTTAACCACACCAATAATAGAACTGGAGATGATGATGATGATGGGTAAAAGGGTGGCTAAGAGATCGAATGGTTAACAAATTGTGGTATAAAGAAATTAATTACACTTTCTGATTATAATATTGTGGTTTCATTTTAATAATAAAGACACATGTATCTAAATGTAAAGGTAGAGAGAAAGTAATAAGATCTAATTAAGTTATAAATAAATTACTTTTTTGTTCAAAATTACATGCAATGTGAAACAATTTTGTTGGCAGGTGTCAATTTATTAGTTATTTTTGTATTAAAACAAAAATGATAACATCTGCATGATTGTATGGTATAGGCTAGACGGAAGCAATTGCGTGTTGGTAAATGATTTTAATTGAATGTTTAAGAATAAATAGAAAGTAGAAAGGAAGTTTACCTTTTAACCTTAATGGAAAATTTAATGTATTATTTAAAATCAATAAATTAATATTAAGTAGCTATCCAGTGTATCTCGTAATTAATCTTGCAACTGGGGTGGTAGCAGATCTTATGACTGCTCAGAAAATATTTATAAAAAAAAATTTCTCTTGTGAAGTTGTGATGGCATAATTTTTTTCGAAAAAGATTAAATAATTTTTTTTGTTCAGAATTTGGAAATATTTCCAAAGTGAAATTTCAATGAAACTTTACGACAAACATCACCTTACAAAATGTAAAAAGTGGTGTATGTATGGGGTTTTCAGCATTTTAAAATTTGAGATTTTTTTTTTCAAAATCCTTTAAAAAAAAAAAATTTGTATCACCAACATTTTGAAAAATCTGAACGGAGCTTTTGAGCTCTTTGTTCCTAAGACCTGTTTCCTGTTTTTGATCTTTTGGAACAATATTTACCAATGTCTCATGCTCTCTTCCCTTTGACCAGATTGGGTGAATTAGTCCTTCGATTTCAAGTTTGCTTATATATTATTTTTACTTGTGACTAATGGTCAATCTTGAGATATTAATCACATCTTACAAAACGATAATAACGCAAAAAAGTTTGTCCCGTAACTCTGTATGTCTGTACGACGACCTACATCTGAACTATTGTATTGATTTTCTTCAAACTTTTACCTCAGATGATTCCCTAGAGACGAAATTGAATTTTTTTTAGATCCGAAAATAACTGTTCCTGCTCGTCATTCAATCATTGCGATAGAACTAACACCTCAAATGGTTTTGATGAACTTGTTTACTTTTTATGAGAGAGATCAATCCTATACAATTTTAATAATATTTCAAATCAAAACTTTTAAGAATTTTGTTTTTTTTTTGCATTTTTGAAAAATGAAAATCTTTTTTTTTTAATGAATATGTAGGTACTTTTAAAAGGGGTGAATTTATTTTTCGTTGTAAAGACTTTAAGTGTTATGATTGTTAAGTGAAAACTTTCATAGCAACTTTTTTTCTAAAATTTTCTTATAAGCAAATTATATTATATAAATAAGTATTTTTTGGATAGCAGATGGTATCTTCAGTTTGAGCTTAAACTTGTTTTTTGGGTTGCTCATTTTTCATCACATTTATGTTCTTTTTTTCATATTTTTATTTGATTTTGTTTATTCTATCATCCTTTAACATGGGAGCAAGTTTACCCTATTACTAAAATATTTTACTTTACATCTCTCTGATATTTGTAAATATTCTTATTGCTATTAAACCATTGTTTTGGTTAATTCAGAAGATTTTATTAAGTTTTTAATTAATAAAATAAGGAACACCTGAGTAAAAAATCTAGTCCGATTTATGGAAAAGAGGAAAAAATTGCGTATACGCCCAAGTGTTCCTACTGTTTTAATTTTTTGGTTTTCCTAAATGCTTAGGCCATCTGAGATGTTAACCCCTGCCCCTAACTTATCATGTTCAGATCAGAAATCACTTGCTTGAATTATTTCACTATTTTCATATTTTTTTAAATTAACTCAATCTTCCTATTTTCTGTCAAATTGTATATGGAATTTTTTTCTTATCCATCATATTAAAAAATTTTGCCCCCCCCCCCTTTTTTCAATGAAAACTGTCTAACATCTATTTATTTCTAAACAAAATGTATGCGCAATTCAAACTGATCTAAAATTTCTTATTTCATATTACTATTTAAATCACTTGTTTCTATAAGAAATCGAATTCTCTAGAAAATGTATTCAATTTCCAAATTCGTTTTTGAGTAATACCGAAAATATTGGAAAGTGGCCATTTTGACAGTTCTCTATTGAGTTTAAGTACCTATCCTTAGATCAAAACACAAATAATTAATCTCAAAAAAACTTAAATCCAATCGGCTCCTTCTTTCACCTAAATATCCAGTCTGTTGTATAGCTTGGCATTAAATTGTATTTAACCTGATTCAACTTTTCCCTTTTATATCAAAAAATATTACAAAAGTACCTAATCCATTTTTTAAAATAATAATGGCAACACTATATTTGCACTTTCTGTCACAGGTCAAAGCCTTTGAAGAATAAAATAAATTATAATAAAAAAATCTATTTTTGTTATGCATATTTTATTAACAAAAAAAAACCAGCACATTAACCCTTCCTTTTTTTCTCTTCATTTATTAAACATTTCACTCAACCAAATTATTATTTAATTCAATTTCCTAGATAACCTACATTCATACATCTGTTATATATGTATGTACAGTGTTAGGTACATATTTGCTAATAAATGCCACAAACGATTTTCTATCTCTCTCTTTCTCTATGAACCACTTGTTTTGAATGTTTTAGTCCTGACAGTCACGTCACAATCTCAACAATAAACAGATTATAAAGTAGATATCTACCTCAATAATACATACTCGTACATACTCGTACAACATACAGATGACACGACATTTAAATCATAAAATAAAATAATGATTGGATTGAACAATATTTATTAATATTCAAAAAATAGAAAACCATCAACTCTAATCCAAACAAAACAAAACACAACACAAAAACCACATTGACAATAATTCGATCTGTGCAATTCAAACACCTTCGTCGCCATCAATTGACAGGTAAAATAATAATAATAATCAGTTGGTCCTAGCCAGCCGCAAGGACTCTGGGCAAAAATACATATTTATTGGGGATTTATTGGATCAACACATATGTGAAATGAATTTTATGGATGAATTTAAATTTATTGCTGTTTCAAAAGTGGTCTGGTACATCGTTCTGTCTGTTATACCTCTACGTCGGTCGTCGCATCGTCCATCCCTCCCTGTACCACTTTATTGAGGACCCGATTTTTTTGTTACTCTATGCACACTTTCTATGTACGATTTAAGAGCATTTTTTTACCCAGTTGATATTTTTTATCTCTTTTGTGTCATATACCTACCAAAAATATAATAAAAAAAAAATGGCCTGAATAATGAAGGCACAGACGACACTTGGGGGTGGGAAAAAGAGATTTACAAACTGAAAATCAATCCAAGGACGTGAATTTGAAAATATTACCCAAATTGTGGAGTCCATATACTCGGCAGGATAAAAAGGAAATCATCTATAGCAGGCTGGGGAAAGAGCAGTGGATATGGTTTCTATGTGGAATTTTTAATTTACAATTTCACTGTCAAAGACTTTTAGTAAAATAAAAAAAAATTGTTTAAAAAACAGTATAAATGGGATAGGATGTGGAGGGTAAGGTGTGATATTTTTTTATTTATCTATATTTTATAGATTTAATTAAAAAAAATATTTGGTTGGTATGAACGGGATGCTTTATTATTTGTATGTATGTATGTAATGTATGTAGTGTGTGATTTATTTGTTAGCTACCTTAGGGTGGGTCAGATAAATGTTTATGGTTTTTTATATCACAATCTACAGAAAAATTGGTTACTTGGTCCCTTAGGAAAGATATAGAAATAAATTAATGCATTCGGTAGAGCGATTATTCATGAAGAATGAAGTCTTTAGTGACTTTCAACCATTCCTGTGTGCGTGTTATTGCAGGAATGGAATAGATCTACATTTTTATGCCGAATCTGATACGTTAGGGTGAGAAATACTCTATAGTTGAAAAGTTTGACTTTTAGAACTGTGAATTTTTGTTTATACATTATATTCGACTGAATGGGATTGATATAATATCAAAAAGGATAGAAAGAGGGAAATATAACTAAATGAGATTAGTAATTAATTTAGATTTTATTTTGTTGATTTTAATTTTATTCCTTTGATTTATTTTTATTTGTGGCAGGAGGTACTATCTCCTAAAATAACGAACTATTCGATTTCACATTACCTACACTCAGAGAAAAAACATTTTTTTCGCGTTTGCGGTTGACGTAGTAGGTACTTTTGTTAATATCTAGAAAAATTGTCCAAATTGCATATTTAAGATTTTAAAAAATAAAAAGTTCATTCGATTCGACAATTTTTAAAATTTGGTTTTCTTTGATTTTTGTAAAATTTTATTATCATTATTGTTTTTATATGATGATTTCATCATATAAAAACAATAAGTCGCATTCAATACCAAAGTTTTGAGAAAAATATTTTAAAGAATTTTAAAGAAAAAAAAAATTTGATGATTCGAAACCAAATTGTTCAATTTTTTTATACTGATTTTCTGAATGCAGAAAACTGGAAAAATTCAACTAAAAAATGCATATCAATATTTAAAAGAAAATATTTTTTTTGAAATTTTCAAAAAATTTTCCAATTTTTAAAAGTTACCAAATTCAAAATTTTAAAAAGAATTGTTTTAATTTTTTAACCTGATGATATTATGTCTATGAACTATTACTTAAAATTGTTTAAGGGGTTAATGTACAGTCAAATTAAAATTTATTCGATATAAATAATTTGTTAGACCTTATACTACGATTATAGAAAAAGCAATCTCTGAACCTATACAGCCTTAACTATTGAAATGAATTTCTGCAGACTTACAACGTAGTTTCGAGATAGTTTCCTTGAAAAATAACATTTTTTGTAAGAAATTAATAATTATTTGATAAAAAAGTGTTTTTAAATATCAAAAACAAAATTTGTAATCATTTTTTTTTATTTTTGAAAAAAACGCTCTAAAATTTTTTGATTAAATTTTTTCATTTTTCAAAAACTCGTATTTTCTTGATTATGGCATCTTCAGTTTGGAACTCAAATTTCACTTTACAATTACAGAAATTTTTTCTTATTTATTTCAATAATTTTTAAAAAATTGAAAAAAGAAATCAAAAAACCATAAAACCCTATCGAATAGCCGTTTTTGCATTACTCGGAATCCTACTCTTAAGCCTAAACTACACTTATGTTTGGAAGTTGGTTTTTACTCATACAATTATTAAATAAAATCAATTATTTGCTCATGCATATTTCTTGCATCACCAGGAATTGAAATAATTAAATTTTAAGGATAAATACGTCAACAGGTTGCAGGTGAAATAATCTAATTTTATTGTAATGTTCTAGACTTCTCTCAAAAGATAGAAATGTTATGCGGTTTTTGAACGTTCTATGATTTAGAAAAAAAAATCTCTTGATACACCCTCATATACCGTTAATACTTTAATACATATAAATTTTATCTTTTCGTACATCTACATTGTGTGGCAGGGATTACAAACGTGGCTTTTTTTATTAGCTGTAATTTAATCTCTTTTACATAGTTTTTTTTTGTTAAGGTAGCATACCATTTTACTACAAATGGCATATTACCTGTTATGAAGTTTTGATGAAATTTATTTTATTAGTTTTATTGAGTACAACATGCAACTCGAGTTTACCGCTTTTTTAGTTATAGTTTGGTAGTATGTTTGTATTTATATTGTATGTCTGACTGTCTGTTAATATTGAACATGGGTTTTGGTGTTTTAAATTTGAAACGAATTCGGATTTTTGTTGAGCTGTGATTCATTGTTTATTATTTTTTTTTTTTAATATGTTATATTCACCAAAATATTGATTTTGAAGAGAAAAAAAAATGAAACCTTTGTTCAAAAATAAATTTGATAACAAATTATAAACTGGAAAAAATATATAAGCATTTTGAACGATCTGTGATATATATTATCTTTTTATTAGTGTCATTAGACTTTTTTGAATATTTTGATACCTATTAAAAATTACCTATTTTGGTTATAATGGAAGTCTTACAAATTTTAAGGATATCGGACTTAACAAGTAAATTTAGAACATAATACGTACATTCTACTCTTGGTACCTATAGTAATCGTCCTCTTAAAAATATAAGTTTCTTCCGGCTCTATGTCAGGAACCGTTAATAAGAATCTATTGAAAATTATTTTTGACTAGACAATTTTAATTATACATATATACATAATTGCATAAGTCCATAAAAAAATTCATCTCAAACCTTTTTTTGAGATAAATTATGTTTTGTCGTAACGGTTATATGATTTTGAATTTTTGCACACATTTTTTTTGGAAATTTTTGTTTTTAAATAACCATTATATAAAACTTAAAACTTGCATATTTTTTTTTAAAGCACTTCACAAATTATATATATGTTATGAATGTATGTACATATGTATGTATGTATATACAAAATTATTTTTTTGAAAAAAAAACCGCTTTAACGATATAAGATTTTTTTGAGAATATTAAGTTTTTAAATAAGTCAGATGGCATTTTCATTTTTTAATTCAAAGTTTCAAACATTTCCAGTAATTAATTTTATGATTTTTCATGTTTTTTTTCAAATAATGTTATAGTTTTTGTAATTTCTTATGTTTACGTGTTCTAATAAAGTACATTAACAAACCAGTTTTATTTTTATATAAATCTTCTAAGATTTAACTTGAAGGGTGACATTACAAGAGACTTTTTGTAAGAGGGTACCAAGTTATATTGGAATTGTTTAAAGACGTCTCTGATTGAATATATTATATTGAAACTATTGAAAATGTCATTCTTCTATAAAAAGTGTTGTCGGTATTTTTTAACTCGCCGCTGGCGCTGCCGCGATAGTGAAGTCAAAGAACCATCATACATTTATTTGTTTCAAGTCACACTAGCAAAAAAAAAACTTTATTAAAAAAAAGAACTAAAGCAAATTATTGTTATAATGTTGCCTTTGTTATTTTATCTAGTTTTGTTTTTCTGTTATCAGCTTTTTTTTTAAATAAATTTTCCCCTTCTACCTAAACAATGGAAAATAGTACCCCTTCCATACGAATTTTTTCTTGTCTATTTTCAACCTACACAAAGAACCCGTACAAACTTTATTATCCTTAATTTTTATATTTCTAAAACCCTCTACTTTGAAGCAATATTTTCATCAACCGGCCCACTGTACTTTTATTTCCAACACTTTTTTTTTAAACATCCACTTTAAGGGCTAAAAATAAATGAATAAGCTTCTTTAAAAGTTCATACAAGTTTCAGCATAACTCGCTTCTTAGATCAACTCCAACTTATCTTGATCTTCTTAGACCAAAAGATATAAACTCTTGCTAACCTGTTGGTACAAAGTATTAGCTTGGATTCGCATTTTTCCCAAAGCGATGAGAAGTCCCAGATTTCAGTAATTTTACTTAAAAAATTTGCATTTCTTCATCTCTTCATCGTTCCTTCATAAGCATGAAAGATTTCAAGTTTCTATATTTTTTCAATTGAAGGTGTGCCAATGCGAGCTACATATTTGTGTCTATTTCTCAAGCACAATACTTATATAAATTACCCATTTGCACGAGTTTTTTAAAGGACATGATATTGCATCCAAAATATTTTTGACTTTGCTCAAATTTTTAATAATTTGTTTTTCAACTTGATCTTTGATATGGTCACCCCTTCAAAATTCGAAAAAAAATGTTTTTTTTTTTAAACAACTCTAATATTTGAGTACCTTGATACCGCAAGTAAAAATCCTTTATAATCATTGCAATGATTACATTGCAATAGTTTTTGCTCCCCCAAAAATGAAAATCTAGACGAGTTAAGTATTTTTATTTCTCTTCATTTCAAGATTTCGATTAAGGACATTTTCAATACAATATTGAAAAATAGAATTTGAATAAAAATGTTGAACAAATTTGTCCTATACTGAATTTCAAAAATTAAAAGGAAACCAAACGAAGGGGTAAACCTACTTATAATTCGATTTTTTTGATTTAAGTGGGTGAGATTTTGTGTTCTTCCAGAGTACCTTTAGTTATTTCTTAATCAAATTTGCTCTCGTTAAAATAAACACAAAACTATAAATAAATTAAACCTCATGCCCAAAATAAAAAAAATAAATATCTAATAATTTCCCTCGCGATACACGAACAACAAAATAACCCTGAAGCCAATCAACTTTATAAAGGACTCTGACTCTTGATAAAAAAAGAAACCAAAACAACGAACGCAATCACACTATTAGCGCCCAAACCAAAAAAAAAATATATATACTTTACTTATAGTAATCACGAAAACAGGCACCGCATATAAACCCATTATTTTCCCCCGAAAACTAAGTGAAAAATTGGCAAAACTGAAAATTGAAAGGTGGCGTGTCCTCAATATATTCAAGGATTGCAGCTTGTTATTCAAGCATATACCTACATAGGTATACACCAATGGCCTAACCTAATGGACATTAATAAAAATAAGTATTGTATTTCCGACCAACAAACAAAAAAAAGGGTTGAATGGGAAAGAGTCCTTGACAGAATTTCCTTGAAACATCATCCTTTAGAACTTCACAAATTTCCCCTTTTACAACCGCCCACAAGTACCTACCTACCCACCTACATAATGTAAAATGAAAAATGAAACACCAAACAACAAAAAAAAAGTCAAGGAATGATGAAAGACTAAAAATGAAAAGGAGTGCCACAACACAAAATAATGTAATCTCAGAAGAATTCCGTCCATTCGTTCGATTAATGATTAGACTCAATAAATTATTCACACACAAATCTTTCGCAGAAAAATTGTTTTTTTTTTTTTGTTTGTTTGTTTTATACCCATTTGTACCTTTTTTTTTCTTTCTTTATTTTTCTTTGTATTCCTCCGAAAAAATGTGAATTGTGCCCGGGATTAATAGAGACAGTGGCAAATAAACGGGATACGACGTTTGTTGAAGGAAAACCTTTTTTTTCTGCCGTTGTTATTCGGTGCTGCTTGTTCCAGCAGGTGTATTAGTTTGTATCCACAAAAGGTTGCTTTCAATATAGTGGCAACAATGCGAGTATTTTTGTATCCTTCTTCTTATTTAACCTACTACTCCCAAGAGAGTTGAAGGCCTTCGAACAAACCCACAACAATAACAACACAAAACGACAAAAAAAAAAAGAATAAAAACCAACGAACTTTGCAACTTTTCCAATTATTTTTTATATATCAATTTTTTTTTTTATATATATTTTGTATGCTGTTGTTGTTTCGATAGATGTCACTATCTCTAGTGACAAATCACTTTTTTAGATGACACTGACACTGGGGAATTTTCAATTTTTTTTTTTTATTTATTTTTTGCTTTTCATCTATGACATCCCCCTCACTGAAAGAAATTTTAATTATTATACAACTTGCACATAAAATAGCGGGACGAGTTAAAATAAATTATTATTTGAAAAGCATTTTTCCTAAAGAGCACAAAAACAAGGATACGAGTATATAGGAAATTCGACCGACCGACCGTATCAACGAAGTATTGAACAAGATAAAGTTCCAACAAAATATCCAAACCGAAACTGGGTTGAACCTATACCAGAAAAAAAAACACGTATAAAATATCTGACCGAAATTCTTTCTTTCGTTTCGTTTCGTTTGTTTTTTTTTTTTTATTTTGGTAATCCTTGTTTTTATTAGAAAACCGTTATGAAAATAACATACGCGCAAATAACTTGTACCATTACGATGTGCATTCGATGTGAGACTAGTGAAATTCGAAAATTTTGTAGTATTTAAAGAGTCCTTATCGAGGGGTAGAGCTTTTTGGGCCTTTTTGTTGTGTTTAGCCTGCCAGTGCCAGGAGCTTCACATTCACATAGAGATAAGTTCCAAGAGTTTTGATTTTTTTTTAAATCCACTTTCATCCCGCCATGGCCATCCCTAACTGAGTGTATTCCAATTTTAAGAGAAAATTTTTTTGTGCAAAACTTGGGAAGAGCATTCACATAGAAAAGTTCAATGTCCGAAGAAAACCACTCAATTTTGAGTGATTTCAGTGATAAACATTTGAGTTACTTTGGCAAGTCTAAGAGCAAAGTGGAGCGTTTATTGAGTAAGGGTATGAACTTAAGGGTATATAAAAATAAATTTGGAAGCTTTTGGCATTGAGTTCTATTCTCTGAAAAGGAAGTCACGGAGATTGTTATTGCATCAGGTTTTTTATTATTTCTTTTTTTTTTGTATGTAGGTATTGTATGTATTGTGTCAAGGTCGGACAGATTAAGTGACAACAATAGAATTAAAAGCGTTACATCACGATAAGGAATTACAATAAGGTTTTCTTTGTGAATTAATTGGCTTCGAAGAATTCAAATCATAAATAAATAAAAATCAATTTGGGTAGGTATCCTTTCTTTTAGTTCATTTGGTTTGGTAGATAACCAGGTCTACAATCTTATAAGATGTTGAAGTAGGTAACGATGGTTGCATTGTTATAAAGCTTATGTTCTTCAAGTTGAGTTGAGGTCACTTGAGGGAGGAGCACAAGCTTTCTAAATAAACAAAATGCCACTTCCGTCACTATGAAGTGAATTTGACCTAGCAATCCTTGAAGATCAGAAACTGGTTGTACATTTTTGAATTATTTTTAACTATGAAACTGCATATATTATTTGTACACAGGGTGAGTCATGAGCAGTGCGCCAAAATGCTAGGGCGTGTAGGTTTAGGGGTTGGGACAAGAAAAAAAATCGTATTTTAAAGAAGCTGGAGTTTTATGTTAATTAATTTATGTCCATCCTCGTTAAAATGATGTTTTTTTTATATTTTTTGAAAACAATATAAAATTTTTGCATCCGAATTTCTGGTTTTTACTTAGAATTAATAACAGCATTGAATTTTGAAAAAAATTAGTACCTAGTGCAAATTTTAAATTTGAAAATTAATTTTTCAAAAACTATTCCTTGAAAAATGATTTATTTAAAAACAAAATGAAAACAAAAGTTGGCTTTTCATAAAGATAATCGCACAGCATTATGGATGAAGCCGTTGATTTTAAATAAGTTTTTTTTCCATTTTCAGTCAAGATTTTTGAAAATTGCCCCACCCTGCTAAACTGAGGGAACAGAGGCACTGCTCATGACTCACTTTCTACAAATAAAGTACCTAACCATTTTTTTTAGTAAAAAGTCTTTTTTTTACGTACCATACCAAATATGGAAATTGAGTCTTTTGGAATGAATATCCTGTACATTCCAATTGTTAAAAAAAAATGGTTCTTTGAAACAATTGTTAATTGTTTAATTTGTTTACTAGCTGGCCTGGTAGACCTTATTCTGCACTTTTCTGTAGGTGATGTGATTAGTTTGATTTCTGAAGAAAAAAGTGCGTATACGACCAAGTGCACCACAGTGTCAGTAGAATATTCTCAGAAAAATCTATATGTGTAGCATCTAGTAGTTAAGTCTTGATTCTGAATCGATTCTTATCGAATTTTCTGATGTTGCAGCAGCTTTTCAAGTGTGACCTTAAGTGCCTTTCCTTTTAGATGATTAAGCACTGCTTCAAGTAGAGATTCGAATAATTTTACTGGCTAATATTTTACGTGAATTTGTGGTTAGTGTTTCTGGGATTTCAAACACTATTCAGTTCTTAATGTTTGGCGCAGATGTTTAAATTGTTATTAATATGAGCTTCAATCGCATGCTAAAGAGGAAATAGAGAGACATTCTATTCCAACCTCACTCAATCTATTTGTATTAATTATAATTTAGTCACATTCCATTCAGAAGTAGTCCTCCACTCGATGTCCTTACTCCATTTATTCTGAATCTGTTAATATGAATTGTTTTAATTTTTCAAGGCAGAATTTTTTAATAACTCGACTCCAGCACCACTTATTGTATTAGCATTGAATAAATATAAATAGAAGTGACACCTCAGAGCTCAAAGCGGCATCGACTACGTGTGGCAAATTTGAGAAACAAAAAAAAAGATGTGGGGTTTTCATGAACACAAACCAATTTTCAACGGGATATTTATTTATTGTATTTTTATATTTGTGCCTTTCCGTATCCATAGAGATTTAGATTTGTTTTGATTTTTTTTCAAATTTCAATATAGGTTCATGCATTATAAATGTGTGTAGGTAGTTTTCTTTAGGGGTATGGGTTGTTTTTATATTTTGTTTCATGTGTCGATATTTCTTTGTCGGGTAAGTAAGAAACATTTTTGCCTATTGAAATGTGAACATAAGAAATTAATTGAAGATTGTTTGTTTATTTGATTTGTTAATATGTTTTTAGAAACCTAGTTTTTGATGTAGATTATTTTTCGAACAAGGAGATTAAAGCAAATCGAATACTTACATCTTTTACTCAGAAAAATACCTAATGTTAAAATAACGTTTAAATAATGCATTATATTCAGATACTTGTTGGAAATAACTATAACTCAAAATTGAAACTTAATTGTTAAAGCAATGAACTCAATACGGTATTTTATGGCTTTAGGAAACACTTACATACATATACAACGAGGCTACTTTTATACACTTTTAAAATCTAAAAATGTATAATTAATCCAACCGCGAAAACCTTTAATATGAGGTTACCTTTATAAGAAAATCTTTTGTTCCCAAAAATCTATCTTTTTGTTAAATTTTCAAATTTCAATTGAATAAACAAGTTAACCGACGAATGCATTATTTGATTTACTATAAAAAAAGTTCAAGACATTAGAGAACTTTTTTTTGTTAGTTTTTGTTCCTTTGTTTTTTTTTTACTAGTTTGTACACCTCCTGTTAGGCCAAAGGACAAAGAAAGTAGGTATAATGTTTCCGACTTATAAAGGTTTTTTCATTTTTATTCTTTTTACTTTAGCTGGTTTTAACATTGCAAAAGCACAACCGATTTTTTATTATTTTTTATTTAAACAATACAGGTCAGAAATTTGTATGTACCATACACCTGTTTTCTGTGTGGACAACGGTTTCCCGCAATTTATTTGCTAAAATAACTTGATTTAAGTAATTTTAAATGTGAATGAAAAGAGAAAGATGATGTTTAAAGTGATGTAACATAATATACATAGTTGGATCATACCTAGAAAAAGCTTTGGTTAAAATGTAGGTATAGTTAAATAATTGCCGAATTGCTAACTTAAAAAAAAAAATTTGATTCATGTAAAGTATTTGCTAGATACGAAGATATGAACAAGAAAATAATGTAAATATACTTTAAGAAAGATGCCTTAGATGGAAGTCACTTGACTGTGCAGGGTGCAAGGCTTAAACGTTATAAATGTAACTACATACGTAGGTATGTACATAGTTAAAAATAAGTTCTTCATTTGACCTTAACTTATGAGAAGTTAACTTTTATTAGGTATCAGGAGAAAGTATATTTAATTATTTGTATTCTAAGTAAAAATTTGCATAACGAGCATTTTGTATGGAATTCCTTTAATAACATCGACAAAAATTTAATCGACTTTTCAAAATGTATGTATTTTAATAGTCGACATTTCGATAAATCAATGTTCAAGGAATGATGTTTATAAGCACGTGCTAGAAAATAATCAGTCCCTAAGCTTTGAGTTGATTTTTTGGACTGGCTTGGCATTATAATTAATCATATATTAAGCAGCCGTTGACCTGTTTTTAAACTTTTTTTCCCTTAAAAGTCATTAGTGTGGAATTAAACTTATTTAAATAAGGGATAACACTTAATACCGAGTAATTTTTTTTTTCGCCAAATGCTATGTAATAAATAAGCTCTAATAGTTGCTTGAATAAAATAGAGAGTCTGGAAATATAGATCCAGATAGCTTCTATAGAAGCTTAAAGGATAACAGCAAGCGGCGCGGCGTTGGCGTGGTTGATAAGATTTTCTTAAGATAAGACAAAACAAGCAGTCGACATTTTTCTCGACTTTTTCTTAATACCTGTCGATATTTTGTAAGTCGAGATTTACAACTATCGAGGTTTTTTGGCAGTCAATTAAGAAAATCGTTAGTCGATAAAGTCGATAAAAGTCGAAATTTTGAACAGTCGACATTTTTTTGTTGGTCAATCGTATATACGATAACCAGTACGGTGCTTTGGGCTAAAGCATTTTTTAACAATTATTAAACAGTTTCGTTGCTTCAAGCACCGACAATTTAACTTTCGCTAATATCGTTGTTGAAAATATATTACATAGTTTTCAAGCAAATGGTGCGGATACAAAAAAAAACCCGAAATGATTATAGCGTTTTTTCTTATACTTTCCAATTATTTCTGCAGCTAACAAACCCTTCTGAGATGAAGCAAGCATATACTTAGGTGCATTAAAAGCTATTTTTAATCAATCTTAATTACTTGTAAATAAGTATGTATTATTTGAGATCGAATCCAAATCAATTTATCGTATGAACTCGCATTGGTTGGTGGTTGTTTTAAATATAAACGAAGGTGCAGCAATTGCTTTGTTGACTTCTGCAATACAAACACTAGAATCCCTATAAGTTTGATACCGATAGACAATACCGTTGTACGCCAACTTTCACAAGAATTGAGAACAATCAGTAGCACGGAACCCACTTCCATGGAAAAACCATCTCTGCCTTCCCTCCGTCTACTATATAATGTACTACTACTATATAATCTCTCTTGTATTTAAAGACCTTCACTCAGATCAAGTAATAGGTATAGGCACATTGGGCCCTACCAATAATCACATTTAGTGACCACTTTAATATTTCTGTGAAATGGACCATATTGAAAAGAGTTCTAAATAATAAACCGTACATTGTATGACCTTAATATTTAAGTGGACAATAAATAATGAACCATATATCTATGAAATGGCTTTCAAAGAAATAACATGCAGTGTTTGGTTAAGTATTTAGGATCCATAACATAATGGTTAATTTTTATTTTATTAAGTCGTTGCCAAATTTGATTATTGGTAGAGCCCATTATGTCCCTACCTGACTAATGTAACTTTCGTATCAAAAAAAAATCAAAACACAAATGCAACCCCTTTTTTGATTTTTAATTTAGAATTAAAAATAACGAAAATTTTCATACATAAGCACATATTCAAATACATACATATGTACATACATACCTACATTCATACATATTTGAAAACAAATTATTTTGAAAAAAACAAATAATTTGAATAATAGAAAACAAATAGAACAATCGTTGCCGTAGAAACGTAGATAAACAAAAAATTTTCAAATTGAGAAAAAATCCCTTTCGAATACACAACTCATTTATAATTAAGGAAAAATTTTCTTATTGAATATCCAGACCTATTATATTTTTTCAAGCGATGGTGGCGGCATCGACCACCCATAGTGGCGATTTTCTGTGTGAGACCTTCTATTTATATTTATTCAATGGTATTAGTGAACAAATAAATGTTTATGTCCACTTTCATAGCAAAATGGTCAAATGGTTTCCAAGTCTATAAGGTTGCAATTCTTTTTATACACTGAAACAAAACAGCGTTAACTAGAACATCCGAAGAACAATTTGCCTCTAAAATAAAAGTGGAATTTACATTATTTCAAAGTTATTTCATTTTGAATTCAAATATACTTATAAGAATAATATTTTCTATTGTTTCCATTAAAAAAAAAATGCATATTGAAAAATGAATTTATAGCTCAGAAAGAAGCTCTGTTATTGTTCCCATTTTATTTTAATAGTTTCCCTTTTCTTTTGTTGATTGCACCTCCTAGAATAACAGAGGTTCACACTTTGTACAAAAAAAAACTATATCGTTATGGGATCAGATGAAACCGTCGGTGTTAAAATTTTTTTTTTTTGAATATTTCGTCGACAAAAAAAAATATACAGAAAAAAATCCTTCAATAAATTTTTCACAAAACTTGTGCATTTTTCTCATTGCTCTTTTGCTTGGTATATTTATTTTTCATATTAAATTCTTGGAAAGTGAATATTTTGCACAGTTTACAGAAAAAAAAAACAAATGTACCGAAAACAGAATATTTATTGTATTTATTCCGAAAAATCAAAGGAGGGATTGAATGGAAAGGAAGAATCATAGAAAGTGTTCAAAATTCTTGCAGATATATTTTCTATCAGAAAATAAACAAAGGTGTAAATTTCATTTTTATGTAATTCAGAATAAATTCATAACATACACCTCAGCAGTATATCCCAGTAAAAATTCATATAAAAATTCAGGAAAATTTTGTAATTGAAATTGACAATTATTCCATTGGTAATGAATGATCAAAGATAAATTTTATTGCTTTTGAAAATTGTGATGTTTTTATAAATATTTATTTATTAGAATTGAAATTAAACCAATTTGAGTTGTCGCTGCAGGTTGACAAGAGAAGGTCACCTTCGTGTGTGCTGTACTTGTTTGTGCGTTTTGTCGCCCCCTCGTCCCCTACAGTTTTTTATCTCGTATTCTCGTCGCGTATTGTCCCCAACATAAAGCCCACAAAAAAAAATAATAGGAATAAAAATAATAAAATAATTCATCATAGAAAAAAAAAAAAACCCCAACTCAAAAAAATAATATAATTAGTGCCGTAAAAAAGAAACAACAACATCAACAGTAAAAGGGAAAAAAAATATGTACCCACAGAGCGCAGTGAGTAGAGCATTCCTTCTTTTTCCTCCCCAACCTGCAGCTGTTTGGCTTAGCGAGTGCATGAATTGCATTGAACTTGTCTAAGCTCTCTCAATTGATGCACTTGCTAAGCGATTAGCAATAGATGTAAAGAGAGATGCTGTTTGATTGTTAGGGTTCGGATCGATTCACATCACTGCTAAGGCATAACACTAGTAGTGTTGTGTATTGAAAAGTACTCTATAATCATATGCAGTTTTTCTCTTAGATTTCGTCTGTTTTAGTCTTTTTTTTCTTTTATTTCACAATGATTGGAAATTTCAGAGTCGACTATTGTAATATTCGTGGGCTTAGAGCAAATTTCCTTGCCTTGTACGCCCATTCTGCTATAAACAGGCCAGCTGTTTTGGCACTAAGTGAAACTCAAGTAGGTGAAAATACAGATCCTGCTGAATTTCAAATTCATGGGTATAACTTAGTGCCATTATTCCTCTCCCACCATGGTCTCGCCGTCTACGTTAGAAATGATGTTGCTTACCAATTTCAACCTCATTACGGTCCTAGTACCAATCCCTTGTTTAACTTCCTTTGGTTTAAATTCTCGGTAAACAAGCACATCATTCATTATTGTTTTCTCTATCGAAGCCCTAATTTGGACAGAGTTTCAACTTCACGCAAATTTGATGCTCTGTCCGACTCCATCCAAACAATTGTATCCTTGCATCCTCACACTGAAATCGTTATTACGGGCGATTTCAATGTACACAATTCTTCTTGGCTTCAACATTCAGGCCAGACAACACCCGAAGGTATGTGTGCTGAGATCTTCGCTGAGTTTAACCACCTTACTCAGCTTGTCAACGAGCCTACCCGAATATCGGACGTTAATGGCCGAGCCGAAAATACTCTTGACTTGTTTCTAACCTCTGACCCCGATAAATACACAATCAGTGTATTACCGCCTCTAGGCACGTCTGACCATAGTATCATCTCCGCAAATTTTTGCATGACCAAACAATAAGGCAAAAAATACTTCAATGTCCCGCAGGTAGTAAAAATTTTTGGTCATTCGTAAAAAATATAAGGAATAAAACATCTTCCTCGGTCCCAACACTCGTTGTCAATGACACTTCCTTCGTTAGCTCTCTTGAGAAAGCTAACTTATTTGTTAGGCAGTTCGCCGCCAACTCTACGCTGTCTGATAGTGTCATGACTCCCCCAGTTCTTGAGCGCGTAAATGATTCTATGGGACAAATCTTCATTCGTACTCGAGCTGTAGCGAGAGTCCTAAAAGATCTTAACACACATAAATCCGCTGGTCCGGATGGTATCCCCGCTATTGTTCTGAAGAGGTGTTCTTCCACGCTGGCAAAACCCCTGCGTAAGCTTTTCCATCTATCCTATTCTTCTGGGCTTGTTCCGAGCAGTTGGAAAACAGCATTTGTCCAGCCTATCCCAAAAAAAGGCGAATCTTCTTCACCCTCCAATTACCGACCAATTGCACTTACGTCCCTTCTTTCCAAGGTCATGGAAACGCTGATAAATTATCAGCTCAAGAAATATCTCGAAGATCGAAAGCTTCTTAACGACCGGCAATACGGCTTTCGCAGCAATAGATCCACTGGTGACTTGATGGTTTATCTCACCGAACAGTGGAACAAATCTTTACATCGTTTTGGAGAAAGTAAGATTATTGCACTTGATATTTCTAAAGCATTTGATAAAGTTTGGCATCCTGCTCTTTTATCGAAAATGCGTGCTTTTGGTATCGATGAAACCTTTCTTCGTTGGATTAGTAACTTTCTTTCGAATCGCTCTATACAAGTAGTATTAGACGGATTCAAGTCTGAAACCTACAAAATAAATGCTGGTGTGCCACAGGGTTCCGTTTTGTCTCCGACCCTCTTTCTCATTTTCATAAATGATCTCCTGTCTGCAACTACTAATCCATTAAATTGTTTCGCTGACGATAGTACTCTTAGCTTTTCATATTCGTTTCCAGATTCACATCCCTGCTCTTCGGACGTGGAATTGAAACGGCTAAATATGATAAGTACATTAAATTCTGACTTAGACAGCATTGTACAATGGGGATTAAAAAATCGCGTAGAATTTAATGCTTCGAAAACCCAATGCTGCCTTCTGTCGTTAAAGCGAGACATTCCCCCCCTGCCATTATCTATGAATGGCACTTGCATCGAAGAAACTAATCAGCTTGCGATTTTGGGTATGTGTATCACAAACCATCTTTTGTGGAATGATCACATACTTAGCGTCGCCAAAAATGCCGCAAGATGTTTAGGTTTTCTTAGGAGATGCAAGAAATTCTTTTCCCCTTCTGATCTAGCTATTATCTATAAAAGTTATGTACGTCCAAAACTCGAGTATAACTCCCATCTCTGGGCTGGTGCTCCAGTAACTTACTTAAGTCTCTTGGACAGTATACAGAGACGAGCCTTCAGAATGATTGGAGACAGGAACATCATCGATACTTTTACGTCACTCGAACACCGACGTAACGTTTCCTGTCTCTCACTCTTCTATCGTTACTTTTACGGTAAGTGCTCTATTGAAATAGCCAGTTGCATTCCTCCCCTTAAACGATTCAACCGTAATACTCGCGCCTCCAGGAATGCCCATCAAATCACTCTTGAACCCAATTTCAGTCGTACTGTTAAGTACAGGGATTCGTTTTTTAGCCGTACTACGCGAATGTGGAATATCCTTCCACGCTCTGTCTTTCCCTCTCATTGTGATGTGACGAAATTTAAGACTAATGTGCACCGACAACTCCTTTTAAATCCTCTCCTTCTTACCTGAAGCTCGCACTGTGTCTTTGACATATAAAGGGTACATAACAATCCCCTTGAGTGCGCGCTAATTATAAAAAAAAAAAAAAAAATTAAAAATGATTAATACTTTCCCATTCTTATTCTGAAATATTAAAATTTTTCGAAACTTATTCAGTATGTTTGACAAGCTGAAAAATTTTAAGAATATTAAAAAACGGTATCAGTATGATTGCATTATTCACACACACTGTGCGCGAAACGAATAAACAGGAATTTCAGTCCAAAGTCCTAAAGGTTATAAAATTAAAGCGTATTAAAATAGAAAAAAAAAACTCGATTGATTTTTAATTTAAGAAAAAATTTATTTTAACAAATTTTTTAATCCGTTTTTGAAATATTCAAAAATTTTTGTGAAAATTCTTAGAGTTGTTTTGAAAAAAATTATGGTTCTGCCAATTGTGTGCCAGGTACCGTTATTTTAAATCCTTGGAAAAAATTCTGTCTAAAATATGTATTTAAGCCAAAAATCGTTCAGCCAGATATGAAAAATATCAATCCATATTATTCAAAATATTGAATTTTGAAAGAAAAACTGCACATTTCTTTTAATCAAAAACCCAATTTTTTTTTTGAATAAATGAAATGAATGATTACTCTTATGACTTTCATTTGACGTAGCGTTTAGTGAAAGTGGAGAGGATTGAACAAAACTGGCTATTTCATTCGCACAATGTAAGAATGGTTAGAACAAAGTTAGACAGGAAACATTTTTACGATGTTTTACGGAAGCAAAATTTAAATTTTTTTTGTGAGAGCCCACATACGAGAGTTGTACCTTCGGTAGAATGTATATTTTACTAGGCAGACAAAATACAGATGAATCCTTTTTGACAATATTGAAACTAAAAATATTTTTTTTATTCCGGGTTTTTGGAAATAAATATTTCAGTATTGATATTTTATTTTTTGATAATAAGAATTTAATAAAAGTGTTTGATAGCATATTGGTCTTGGTCTCTAAAAAGAAACATCTACCAAAAAATACGTAATACCAATTTACACAAATAAAAACAGAAATGCCTGGTATCACGAAACCCACTTTTTCGTCTTTCTCATCATAAGTGCGAAATTTTGGTCAAAAAATCGAGTCACAGTTTTTTTTACGAATGCAAAAATAGCCATAGGTAATACGAAATCAATTTTGTTTTGGCTGTTGCTTCCTCGAATATTTTTCTATTCGCAGCACTTGGGTTTATAAAAAATTTACTAAAAATAATGCATTAAAGTTTGATGATCTTCGAATTCACTTAAAAGACAGAAAGTGTTTCTCTACGTACCAAATTACAATTTACAATTCATAACTTCTAAAAGCGAATTGATTTTTTAAAGTAGGACTCACCTAAACCAATTGAAAAAGTAATAATAAATTATTAATTATTTTGCATCATAATATTACTAAATTAATTTTTCTCTTTGAAAGTATGTATGTAATTATTTAAATGACCTAATCCGTTTTGCGGCCTGAACTACAAAAATGGAAACAGATATTAATTAAAAATTTAATTTTATTAAATTCTCTATGGCTGATAAGTTCACAAAAAGTAAATCTTTTATAATAATTTCTAAAATATGTAAAAAAAGGTTTTAAGTGCTATATAGGAAAATAAAATAACTAACCACACAAAGAACACGAATTTATACTTCAAAAATTTATACATCATACTTTAAAAATTGCGGGAATACATTTACTTCTTCCTCCCTACCAATACAATATTTTTTCATATAATCTTTATTCAAAATTCGAATTCAAATTTAATTTTTAAATTACAGTTGATACATTATGCATTTCAACGCAAAACAAAATTACTTTAACACCCTTGATCTCTGTCCTTTACCTGTTGAAAAATTTCAACAAAAAAATTCTCTTCTTTCTTATATTGCCCAAAAGAAGGTCTGCGGACACATGTTTTCCCTTAGGGGTAAATTGCATGAATTAACTCTTCCGCAATTTAGCCAACATACATTGCACCTGCGGCACGCGTTTTTCGGTAGTAGTTCCAAAAACAATTCTCTGTATAAACTTTCTCTAGGCTATATGAGGCCGTCAGTGCAATAGTGGCATAACCCACTTTTTTTCAAAAATGAGTTTTTCATGAAAATGGGTCCCTTAATATATCTATTTTAATACAAAAATAGTTTTATGCAGCTATCTACACTCAAAACCAGATGGCACTCAAAAAGGTGTTATTGCATTTTATAATTTGATCATAGTTTGAGTGCAATAGTGGCGTAACCTTCATAATTCTCTCAGAAAGTGTTTGCTTCGGTATAGATTGTGATCTTTTGCTTTGGTATACATAATATGGGCAGTGAAAAAGTTCACATGTATGTTTGGGATGAGTTTACAGCGTCAAGAGGACCTCAAGAAATTGGGTCTTGTTTCATGCATTCTTTAAAAAATTTTCATAGGATGTTCTAAGAAAATTATATATTCTGTCCAATGTGGAGCCAAAATAGGAATATAATAATATCACTGTTGTGCCAATTTTTGGTATCCTATCCCGTTCCCATAAATTTTTAGTTAGTGGCCATTCCTTTTTGCCATCTGACCAAGATTTTGGTTTAATAGAGATGAATACAAAAATTTATAAGAATATATTCGTCCCAAATGATTGGGTAAATGTCATTTCCTCGGGAAAGAGAAACCCATTTGAAATTTTGATTCCTGATTTTTTTTCCTCAAAATCTCTGGAAGAAAATATGACAAACAGGAAAATGTCAATTTCCAATTCCAAGGTTGAATGGCTTGAAATTCATTGATAACATTTCGAAAAAAATAAAACTTTTTCAAATTTTTATAAGTATTCCAATGAAATTGATGTTTTACACGAAGAGGTAAATGTAAAAAAGAGACAATCCGTGGACGAAAAACTCAACCAGCTTGAGGAATCTAAAATAAATGATAAAAAAAGAGAGACTTAATAGAAAAACTGAATTTATACCACCAATCCATCACTTTTTTTAAATTAATTGATTTTTAAATTAATTTAAAAACGTCAACAGGTGTTCCAATTGAAAAATTTGACGTTTTATCAGACTAAGAATAAAATCACTAATAAATAAGTAAAAATGTACACATAATTTTTTGTTGTTAAAATATTGAAAAGGCGTAACCTTTCTTTTTTCTTTATTTTTAATGAAAACCATGAATGCAATAGTGGCGTAATCCACTTTTTTTTCCAAAATAATGTTGAATTAAAAAAAAAGAAGCTTGCCCTACAAAGTATGTCCTTTTTCAAACTCTTCTACGTTTTTAGATAAATCAAAAATGTCAAAGGGAAAATACAAAAAATGTTTAAAGAAACCCTGTTTCTTAAATCTCTCGTAACTCTAAAGTGAATTTTATGGGTTACGCCACTATTGCTCTCACAGCCTCATATAGAATATATTTAAGAGAGTACGGAAATATGACCTACCTTCTTATTTTTGTATGTTTCTAAAGCACACAATTTTATTTAGGTATCTAAGAGAAGACATTTTTCATAGAAAAAAGCTTAATCATGCGTCCTTTAACAGAAAAGTTAGTTGTATAGGAAGTGGATTCTATGTTTTTTTTTTAATGAGCTTTTCAACTGGTTTCGATAGATCTGGATATTGTTAATGAAATATTTGATGAAAGTTGTTGTAGGAAATAAAAGGCGCGTTTTTGCAGGCATACGAATTTTAATAACAAGAAATTCCCATATGGATTAAACTTCGATGATTTTCCTAACTCATCATAGCTCCGATTTTATCAAAAGTTTTCTGGGTGAATTTACTCTGTGTTTTTCTTTTAAAATTCAATATAAACTAAAAGATTGTTGGAAATTAAAAATTTATCAAAAATAAGAATAAAATCATCAAAAAGAATTTTTGTTCAAAAACTATTTTAAAATAATAATAATTTAAAATATTTCATTGGCAAAACTGAATGCTTGTAATATAAGCGCTGATTTTATTTGAAATTTTTTAAGTCAACATTTCAAAACCTAAAAATAAGAAATTTAAAAAAATGTACAACACTTTCTGAAATTTTATTCCTTCCAAAAATCGAAACAAAGATAAACGTTTCGAAAAAACTAATTAAAACAATCATTTTTACATTTTTCTAGTTTCTCAAGCCCATGCAAAAAATCAAAGATTGTACGAAAATTGAAAGATCAAAATATTTGTTTCCAAAAATTGGTGCATCATAAACAAAATCCATACAATATTGTGAGAAGAACTATTCAACTTCATTTGAATATAAAAACTTATTTTTTCATTATTCAAAAGCTACTACATTTGGCGAGCGTTGCGAAATAGAAATGTATTTTTGAAAATTATAATTTTCATAAAATTGAAATTGAAGAATTTTAGAAAAAAACTAAAATAATTACGTTTATCCATATTTATCATCGTTCAAGTTCCAGACTTTGGCTGTGACCGGAAATGGGTTAATCAAGTGTACAAACAAAAAGAAGAGAAAACAGTAAGAGATCCGTAAATTACTTTACACTCAGTCCTGCTAATATGCCAATATTCCAATATGACACAAATAATATTTGCACCTGAACATAATGCCACAGCATAACATTTATAAGTAATATTCACCATACAAATTCCAACTACATAGGAAATAGCTTGAAATTGTGCTGGTATAGCTCGGTAAAATTTCGATTTCTTTTTTAAGGCTATGAGTGCAAAACCAGCGGAACCCATATTCTTGAAAGTTTTATATTTTTCGTTCCCGTTTTTACATTTTTCAAATCTATTTCTGCCACCATTAATTTTAAAATATCTAAGCTTTCCAAAGATGTGATCATTTAATGAAATAGCCTTTAATTGACTATGATTAATTAAGATCCAAAAATGTTCAAAAAAATAGTGGGCGACGCCATCTTTGCACTAATTTCTAAATGATCTTTCAAAAGAGAACTTAAACCTCTTAAAAAAAAATCTTGTATTATTTGAACTCAGTATAATAATAATCAATAAAAATAATTAAATTTAAAGTTCGATAAAATTTAAATTCCTCTCTTCTATTCATGAACAAGAAAAAGTCCCTATGCTTCATTCATACATTTTACTTTGCATATACTACACCTACCAACCCAAATTAATTACAAACCGATTCAAAGGAACACTTGCGGTCTTCTACTTTCAACAACTTAAAACAACGATTCGATTTAATCAAGGCTGCCTTGTAAAAACTGTCACCATATACATTTATGTGGAGTACATTATATAGAATTGAAAAAAAAAAAATAAGTACTTTGAATGAGTGTTTCATTTGGTTATCTCGTTTAAATTATGTGATAAATTTAATCCATGCTCAAGCTCTGAAAATATCAACCCAAACATTGTTATGTCCTTTTTAATCTGGTTTTGGTTATAAACCACTTTCGGTAATACAAAAAGTAAAAAAAAAAAAAATATCGAAAAAAAAGCTTTTCTCTTTGCCACCACATATTACAATGTCGATTTAAAAACGTGATGTTAACTTGGTAAAGGCTCTGCTGCAATTTATGATTCACTTACTTGGCTGCAATTTGTGAGGACCCTGTTTCATTTTATTAATTTAAAAAAAAACTATACATACATTATGTACATATGTATGTATATACATATATACTCACCACACTCCGCATCGTCACTACCATCCCTTTTCGCGTTCTTTTCATCACCTAACCACAACGTTAATCCTCTTTAGTTTGAAAGCTTGTCATCGTACTCTTGCACTATTTTTATTAACGTACATTTTTTTTACTTTTTATACAGGGTGTCTCATAATCATTGACATATTTTTAGGAGTTTAAAATATGGCGGGCAGTCGATCCGAAATTCAAAAAAAAATATAACCACATTTCCACTCTTAATGAAAATACTCTTGAACTCTATAATATTTAATTTAAAGGAAGTACATATACATAGTTGACAATACTCAACTTGATTTTCGCAAATAAATCGGTTTTCTCGACAGCAAAAGTTTGTCCATACACATTTCGCAAGCCACAGGAAAACTTCGTCATTGCTCAAAACGATACATTGTTTATAAACTTGTGGCCACAAATATTTTCCACGTGTTCGCCTTCTATCCCTAGAAAGATCTTTTCAATGAGGAAATCGAATGCCAGTCACAAGTACACATACCTTACCTATCGCTATGATGGACAGGAACACAAGCAAGAAGTCAAAGAGAGGGTCATAAACAAAATTTTAAAGAATTGTCCTGTCTTTTAAAGTTCAGTCTTCATTGAATATAATTATTATGGAGTCTCAAAGTAAATCTAAATAAATCTAAGGTCATGATTTTCAAGGAAGGGGGTGGCAGGCGTTGTGCCAATGAGAGGTGGTCTTATAACGACGAGAGTATTGAAGTTGTTAATGATTATAAATATCTCGGGGTATGTTTTACTAAAAATTTAAACATGGAGAAGCATCTTAAGGAGAAAATCGGAAAGGCCAAGCATGCCATTGGTGCTACATGGAAAAAATGTTTCGCCAACAAAAATATTACCCATAGTAGTAAATTTCGAGTCTTTGAAGCAGTCTCAGAGTCAATAATGCTCTATGCATCGCAGGTATGGGGCTATAGGTATTATGAAACGGTTGAAAAACTTCTGAGGTTTTATGTCAAAAGAATATTTCATCTTCCGTCTCATACAGCCAACTATATCGTTATGCTGGAAACAGGATTATCTCCGATGTTCACACGCACACTCAAGCTCCAAATAGACTATATTCTTAAGGTGTTACATATGGCCAATGATAGACTACCAAAGAAAGCGGCGATTCATGTCATTGAAAGAAGAAGCAGTTGGTATGCAGAGTGGGTAGAGCTATCCCATTGGTGTGGGATTCAGTTAAATTTGGATCTGGAAAATCTTAATGATTGGAGAAGCACGCTTTACAAACTAATAGAGGTAGTCGACATCAAATATCGAGAGAAATATATGCAAGAAGCGGCCAGTTCCGTGCATAGATCTGTGTATAGTAGATTATGTCACAATTTGGGCCAAAGAAACTATTTTCGAGACGAGAACAGTGTTGAGCAAATCTCTATGATGGTAAGACTGCGTGGTGAACTGTTGCGTCTTAACTACGTACCTCACAGAGATGACCTGCCTCTGGTATGTAATCTGTGTAATCAGAGGGAAAGAGAAGATGTGCTGCATTTTTTGGGAAGATGTCCGGTTTTGAAGGAAATAAGAAGATTGTTCTTTAGTTGCAATGTTTTAACGGAGGAGATGTTATTGATTTTGAATGAAATGGAAGTCTCGAAGCTATTCAGTTACTGCAAGCTTGCGATGGAGTATCGGGAAAGGATCATTAATGAAGCTTTTTAATGTTTTTTTTTTCTCTTTGCTTTTTGATATTCTTGAAAAAAAATTTGCTTGAAAAATAAAAAAATTAAAATTCAAAAAATTATAGTCATATGTACATGTAAATATTTGTCAATCTGGCAGACGGCAATGCCATGCTATATTTGATTATGTATTAATATTAATTGTTATAAATATAGTGAAAGGATAAATAAAATCACTTAAACTAAAAACTAAAACTAATTATTATGAAAGCTCAATTTGTTCTCTTAAGAATACAAAACATTAAAAATATCGCAAATATGTAATTGAAAAAATAAAAAATGGATATTTTAATATTCTTTTTTATTCAAATTTTATGTATTAAATTTTCCATTTTTTTTTCAAAAAAAATTTGGCAAAGTAAAAGCCAGTCAGACAAAAAAAATTGAAAAACGAAGCGAAAAAGAGATAGTTGCATTTTAAGTTTGAAATTTTACTTACATGGTTTTTTTCTACGGCGCGGCGCGGCGTGGCGGTGATTGTTGGACACCCTATATGTATATTGGAAAAAAAATCATTGCGCTGTTTCTTAATCTCAAGTATAAAAATCAACCTTCATAAAATTAAGCGTGTCTTCTGTAAAAAAAAACCACCAGAGTTTAGCTTTTCCCTCTTTCGCTACGGTTAGATATCGTTTTTAGTATGTATTTATATTTTGACTGATTCTATCAAAGCCTATTTATAAATATTTTTTGTGCAGTTTATATTTTGTGATAATTTTTTTTCGGCATTTTTTTCAACCATTTTTTTCATCTTTTTCATAAATTAGGTATATTCTTGACCAATTTTTGTTCTCGCGGATCAAAAAAAAATCTACTATTTGGTTGAAAAAAGCTGTTTTAATAATTTTTAAATTTTTTTTGACGAAATTTTGTACCTTCAAATATGTATTCCCCATTTTTGTTTTTCATATTTGTTTTAATTTTAAAAATTTCGATGATTTGTTTTACATTTTTTTAACTAACATGTGCGTGTTTTTTGTTTATTATTGAACTTAAACTCTTCAGCCTGTCTTTTTTCTTACTTTTTTTTAAGGTAATCACCCCTATTACAGAATTCGGCGAATGAGCTAAAGTGACAGTTTCAATTATTTTCGAAACATTTGGTATTACTAAATCCGACGAAAAAAAGTTGAACGAATGTCGGTAACATTCCTTGCACCACCTACATATATTTTGTTCAATTTATCTGGTATTACTGAAACCGCATTAAATTCGCACTCCGTACAATTTCAATGATCTATTACAAGTGGATTTTTAATTAAACAAAAATAAACAATGGAAAGCGCAAAAGTGTTAGTTAAAAGTTTATCATAATGAATGCTTAGGTGTTTATTTAACATTACAAAAAAATCTCCCGAAGAAAACCAAAAGTTCTGGGAGAGAGTCCAAATAGATCTCAATACCTTAGGTCCACCATTTAAAGAGATTTCAGAATGAAAAAAAGTAAATCCTTTACGGCTTAAAAACATGTGAGCATTGTCACCAGTGGGTTCAAATATTTTGATGTGTGTGCCATCAATACACATAACCACGCGAAGGATCTTACATTTTCTGTAAAAATATGCTCTAGCCTCACGTTTTTCCTCATCCGTCAAACTGAGAAACTGAGAGCGTCGATAGGAAAGTTCAGAAATGATAAGGCAGTTTTCAGAATCGACAATGTAGTTCAGTCGGCGAATTTTATAATAAAATTTTACAACAAAAGCGAAAGGGAAGAGTTTTGTTATCGACATGAATATTTTTCACACCATTTTTTCGAGTAACCTATTGATTTAACATCATTTTTTTAATATATTGTTTCCACAAAAACAAAATTCTTCAATTTTGTTAAAATTATGAAACACCCTGTGTGTATATGTTTTCAGTAATGATGTGAATTGAACAACTTTTACGTATTCATTTCGCTAGAGATTTTCGCAGAAAAGCGAAATTACCTCGAGGATTATACGTATCAGCATTTTGCATGTCGAAATTTCAATAAAATGAGCAGTTTGCTTGACACCACTTGTCAATTTTTGTAAAAAATTTAAAGCGTTGTTGTTGTAAAACATAAAAATTATACACTAACAATAACAATCTTGGCCTTCATTGTACATACATTTATCAGCAATGAACTTATTTTTTCATTCAATTTCAAATTTTATAAAATTATGTATACATGTATATTGTATATGTTCCTTCTGGCATTTAATTGGCTAGACAAAAAGATGAATTTATTGTAAAATGATGTTTAATTGATTGCATCAGAATGAAAATATAAGTCATCAATTTAATTATTTGTAGATGCAAGTAGCTCCAAGTGTTTTTTTTTCATATAAAACAAGTGATGTGTTATTTCAAAAATTAACCCACTTAAACTATTTGTCATTTTTATAATATACGAGTATATTTTATCCGGTCCTTGTTTCTTTACATTAATTGCTCAGTAAGTTTTTTTATAATAAAAGTGGAAGTTACATAAATTTAGATTTCGATGTATTTTTAAGACATATGTATGTTATACATACAAAGGTTCATGTATTGAATAAGATATTAACTGAAAATAATTTTTGTTTGCAAATATATCAAACACATTTCGCTAATTAAGGAAAAACTTGTATCATTTAATTTTTCATTCCATTAGCTTTTATTTAAAATTTCAATGTTTGTATCTGTTTAGTTGACGCAAAAACAAACACTATTTTTCTACAGGGTGTCTCATAAAAGATGGTCCAAACTAAATATGGTGATAGGCCAGGTCAGGACTTTTCAGAATTTGTTAACTTGTTTTGTTATTTTTTTTTTGTCCCCATTTTCATTAATTATAAAACTTGTTCAAAATGTGCACGCTTACAAACACGGGGAGAGCAAAACAGTGGTCCAAAGTAGGGTTTCGGGAAAATTTCGAAAAAAACAGCCGCTACTCGAAAACCGTTATGTTTCAATATCATATCCAAACAGTAAGAAAAAAAGAATATGATTGTGCTTATTTATTTGAAGCGGAGTTTATTTTTATTTGGGGAGCTTAAATTTGTGAAACCTGTATTAAAAATTAATTAATACTTCTTGCTTAATACTTCAAGGTTGTTTAAAGGTTATACGGTAATTTTGTAGAATTAAAATTTCTTCTGATTTTTTGGCTTTTAACAGACAAGCACCAATGTCAGTCATATTTCATTACAAAATGTACCTAGGACATTCGAGACATTCCAAATAGTGAAAAAGTATTTTTAAAACTAAAATTTATAAATTCATGACCATCAAAGTGCGAAATGAAATATGAAAACAAAAAAAAAATTAAGTACAATAGGTCAAAACATTTTTTGCCGTAAACTTAACCGTTTCAGAATTAAAACTACCGAAAGTCAAATCGGATAAAATTCACATAAAGTAATTTGTACTCTTTTTAAAAATAACTTAGGACCTTATTTGTAGAGGATCAATTTTCTCTAATACTCCTTTTTATCTTCTTTTATTTCAATTATATTTTATGAAAACTATTCGAATCAAAATAAATTTTTCGGTGAAATGTTTTTTTTTTAAACAGCGCCTACAACCTTGATGAATTTTTCTCCTTGGACAAATTTACGTCAGTTTTCCAAGTTATGTATATACTAACGACTTTTTGAAAAATCATTGTTTAATTTAAAAAAAAAAATATCATTAGTTACTATTTATATTTTATTTTTTAAGTGTACACTTGTACATAGAATGTCAGTTTATTAGACTTGACCATTCTTTATTCCGTCAATTTCATTGAATTTTTGTGAACAACAACAACAACTATCATTATTTACGTTACCTACAAAAGAACCATATTGTTAGGGATTGAAAGAAAAAATACAACCTTTATAGTTTAAGAGTTTAATTACGAATGAAAATTCAAGTAGGTAGATGTCATCATTACAATAATGTTTCAATTCCATTTAATGTTAATGCTATAATAATGTTAAACAGGTTTAGATAATACATTATACAGTATGTGTGTGTTCTTATATTATTGAAATTTAAGTCAAGTGTATAGAATTGATTTGATTACTATTAACACATATTTTGAATGTTTCAACGCATTTTAATGAATTGTTTAACAAAACTAAATTTAAATTTTTAATTTTCCAAAATGTTTTTCAATCCGTATATTCAAGGGATATCTTATGCCTATACCAAATATCTAAGCGAATATTTGTTGTTCAATTTTTTTTTTTTGTAATTCAATATTTAATAAGTTGTTTGTATATAACAGCAATTCTTTTTAGTTATAAAATAGGCTATTCCATAAGTAAAATATTTTCCTGTCAAAAAATGCACAGCATAAATTTGACGTCAAGCTTAAGAAACAAAGATAATCGATACGTGACAAGAAATTAGTGTGGAAAATCATATTATTCTTCAAAAAAACATCTTCATCGTATTCAAACACTGATTTTTTTTTATTGAAATTAGAACAACGAATGATAGTTTTGCGGAAAAAAAATGCTCGTCCATTCTTTTGTACTTGAAATCTTGATTGATAAAAAAAACCTTTGAAAAATCAAAAATACTTTATCTACGTGAATCCCAATAAATTCCTTTCACTTGTAAAAGGCTAACTCCAAAAGAGAAAAACCCAGTTCTGTAGTATTGTTTTAAAGTGCAACGTATCCTGTTTACTTTTTCATAAAAGGCTAGATACCTACATGTGGTGGACATAAAAGGGTCAATAAAAGAAAAGCATCCTAAGCTCAAAGCTAAAGAATTTTTAGTCAGTCAATTTGTTCAATATATACCTACATATACTATAAACGTGATGAAAGAATAGACAAAAAGCTTAATAAATTCAGAAACACCAGAAAAATGAAAATAGTACAACTTCTTCCAGAGTATATCTAACCTATACAAAGCACACAAACAACTTTTGCTCAAATATATAAAAAATGAAATGTAAACCAGGAAAGGATTTTTCTCCATCCAACAAAATTACATATAGCTTCTAAAGCGGAGTGCCATTCACCAGTTTTGCTTAATAGAAACCCCAGTGCCAGCTGAAGAATTGCGGATGATTTCTTCAATATGGAAATGGCTTGGTTGCAGAGTTGCACTTCTACAGTATGTCGAAAAATTGGTGGTGCTGTTGACAAGGCAGGATGAAATCTTTTTGTATGACGATTAATAAAATGATTGTGTAGTGGTTTCGTGTAAATATTTTGCCTTTATTGAGAATTTATTGGCTTGGTGATTCAATGAATAAGCGAATCAGTGACTTAACCCTCAAGCAATTTGAAAAGTAAGCAAAAACAATCTCAAAAAAGAAATTTGGAAGAAGGTTATGAAAATTAGTCTGGAATGTCTGGGTTCGATTCCCAGTCTCGTCCATCTAAATACAGAATTTTTTTTTCCACCGACTGCTGCTTTTTTTTGAGACACGGAGAAACAAAGAGATGTAGGTCCGCTCTATTCCTGCAATAACACGCACACTGGAATGGTTGAGAGTTGATAGTGCCATAATTTAAGTCTCTGGGCTGCCAAATATTAAGTCACTGAGCTACTCAAGCCCCATGAGCCTCCGTTTTCACTTCCAAGGAATTACCGAAGAGTTTTAGAACCCTTTTGTCCGTACTACATCCGTAAGTTAGTACCTAAATAGGTATGTACCAAGTTTCTTAACACAGAACAATTGCAAACGACCAGTAGTGGCGTCTTCTTATATATTGTAAAAAGTAAATACAAGTACACTATTCCCTGAAATATTCTTTTGTACAATAAGAGTTTTATGTATGCAGCTGCAGCCATAACTATAGCACAATTTTTTTTTTCTTTTTTTTTCATACTCAGATGTTCTGTGTTCTTTTTCTATGATACATATTGTACAAAGTACTACCCGGGGATAAGAAAATTCCTTTGCAGAAAAAGGATTGCACAATGCACATGGCAAGGAATATCCAAATTTGACATTCCCTAAAGGAAATGAATACTCTTTTACTAATAATTGAGAAAGTATAAGCATTGTTCTGCAGTTTGACAGTCCATCGGAAGAAGCTTGGTTACACACACACAGTGTCTTTTTCTATTGAAATGGATTTTTGAGCTAGTTGTAAATAATGTTGGTTTGGTTAGATAGATATGTAGATATATAATTTCACATTAATTATAAATATTTGTCCATTTTGAATTGAAAATCATTTCATGTATTTTTTGTGTATCTCCTTTTAAAGCTCGTTTTGGTCAAATTTCTTCATTATTTATAATTTCAAATTATAAAAATATTTCAAATAAGTTTAAACAAAAACTTTTTTATGTCATTTTTTAGTTTGGTTTTCTGTTCGGTTGTCACAAAAAATTAAATTAAAAAAATTTATTCAAATTCAATTTCTTAAGGAAAATACACAAGATACAACAAAAAAAAATTGTGTACCACATTGTTAAAAGGTAGGTACGGTTTATTACTACTTACTTCGTTACATTACATTCATTCATGTAAGTTTTGGGTTTTTCAAGACTTTGTAAATTTGAAAAGCGAAATAATCAATTTTGGAAATTTGAAGACCATAATAATCAATAATCAATTTTTTTGGCGGAAGAGAAACATAATCGTTTAAACGTTTTATTATTTCCTAGGTATATACAATTTTGGTTTTTTCCAAGATTTGGAAGAACCGATTTCGTTACGTAGAATAACATATGACAGGTGACACTTGACATTACATATGACAGGTGACAAGAGACAAATGACAGGTGATAGATGATAGATAACAGATGACGGAATACAAGTTATAGATGACACATGACAGGTGACAGTTGATCGATGACAAATGAGAGATGACAGATGACAAATATAAGGTGAAAAGTGACAGATAGCAGTTGAAAGGTGACAGTGCCGTCACCTCGCTTACCAAAATTTAAAAAATTAGCACATTAGCAAATTAGCAAAATTGATAAAAGTTTCGTAAGTATACAATAAAAATAAATTTATTCAAAAGTGACCAAAATCAAATCAAAATCGAAGCTCCAGAATCTCATGAAGATAAAATAAAAACAATCTTCTGAAGATGAAGACATGGGCATCGCTAGATTCATGACTGACACTCCTGTCCAGATTTTAAGAACTCCATCCTACATACGAACAATCAAAGAAATCTTCGAAGAAATTGGTTCCAGAAGAAGAAAAAAAAACGAAATGATTGCGAACGATTAAAGCAAACGAAGTCGTGTTTTAATTGCAATGAAACCGAGTACGATTTCAGAATGTGTCCGAAGCCTCCAAACAATATAAAAAATTAACAAAGCCAAGAAAAGCGTTTTGTGCATTTACACCCGGGCCAGGTCAGCAAGTAAACGAGAGAGGCGTTAGACAGTCAAAATTTAGAACTTCCATTCTTCTTTTATATGAGCGTACTGGAATATCCGCCGGGGTTGTAAGAGGATGCCAGGGTAGTCTATTCTGGGATTGGGATATCGCTTTTCAATTTTGAGGTATAAATAAATTTTTAATACATCAATTTATTTTTTTAAGAAACAAAAATTTGGCTACCCGATAGAATTTTGTATAAGAAAATGTAAGTTGTTACCTAATTCATCAATTAATGATAGTTTCAAGTTTAACAGGCAAATTCTAGAACTTTAAAATTTTGAGGTCTTACTGTAACTGTGCAGAAACGGAGTGCCTAAGTTTAAGGTATTTAAGATGATTTTTTCTTAATTTTTTAGGACGCCAAAAGTTGATTGCCCGAGCGAAGCCGGGGTAGGCCCGCTAGTATGATATAAAATTTATTTTTTTTTTCGAAAATTTCTTGAAATGCAAAAGTTTTTGAAGAGCAGTTTGTTCCTATTTAATATTCAATTTAAATCAAAACTTGTTATAAAATTTTATTTTTGTATGTAAATAATTTTTGTACAATATTTTCAATTTTTAATTTATATTCCAAAACATAAATGAATATATTTAAGCTACAGATCCCATCTCAAGGCTCAAAATTATAAGCTGTCAACATAGCATCGCCCTTTCTGGTTATTAAAGATTCACGTCCGTTTTTCGGTGATTTTTCATGGATTTGATGAACGGAACATCTGTTTTTTAAATTTAATTTCTTGAATAATCAAACTATGTTAACAAGTATGGGAGGTGTTCTACCATCAAAGAGCAAGAAAAATTGTTCGAGTCTGTTTAAGAGATTATCCGTTCAAAAGAAAGTAATTTCTATGAGATTTTCAAAGAAGATGTTTTTCTTGAAAATTCGTTCCTTTAAGACAACTCATTGGAACTGTCTACAAAGAGAGCTTTCACAGTCCCATTTTAACATACAATAAATAGGTTTAGAGGAGAAATTGTATGAAATACTGAGATGTAATAATGAAATTAAAAAAGAAATCATAAAAATTAAAAAAATTTATAAAATTAAAAAAATATAAACATTTTGAACAGATTTTTTTTTATAAAACCAAGTTTTCAAAAACATTTGGGGTGTAGAAAAAATCCAGCATTTAAAAAAAAAGATTATAATTTTGGTTCAGTTCTACAACTTCTAAAATGTTAATTCTATCCATAAAATGACAAATGGTCGAAAAGTTCTGGAGGTGAAATGATGTTTTTTGAGATTTTGCGCCAATTTGTGATATTTTTGGAAATTTCTAAGGCTAGATGTTGAACATCTTCAAAATTTCAATGAATTTACATAATAACAAATAATTTTCGTGACATGAAAAATAATTCAGTTTTAGTTTTAAAAACCTTTTAATTTGTTTTCATATTAAATTAATTTTCGTTTAATTCGTCAACTAGACTAATTGAGTTCACCAAAAAAATGTATCCTAAAGATTTTTTATGTTAAAGAAAAAAAAAATGGCAAGAATAATGAAAAACGTTATCTAAAAAATGTATAGCTATTCGTATCTTGAAAAAAAAAAATGAATCCTGCAGACCAAATTGAGTCATATTACAAATTGCGTCCAAATCCAACTACGCCATCATCATCATTGCCACACCGTGACTACATCCAATTTGGCCTAATATCCTCTTTCATGAAATGTTTGTACTTTTTATTCCTTTTTTTTTCTTCTTCATTTTTTTTGTGTGCAAGAATCGGACGATTTATAAAATTAGATATTTTATGTCATCATACAGTTTTACAATGGGGCGGTAGCGGCGGCGGCGTTTAAGGTACCTATATGTTTTATGATGAACATCTGTTTGAGTGTCTGTGATGTTTGTAAGGATGAATAACTAGGTTCCCATGGTGATTTTTTTTTTTTTTTTTAGGGGAACAAATTGGTGATATGTGTGTGTTGTCTAAATACGGTCTGGCCTGATAAACGACAGGGAATCAGAGTGAGGTATTTGAGCCCATTGATTGGGTTCCGATTTCTCTATATGTACCAAAATATATAATGTCCTTTCAGTGTCCTATATAAAATACTACTCGTACATGAGAAATGAAAGTTGAGCTTATACAATTTTTTGTTGTACTTCGATGTTTGATACAATATATTCGACAGATAAAAATGTGAACTCGATCATATCGTCAGTCAGCACCAGCGGGTGGTTTTTTTTTACCAGAACTCTGATATAATTTGTGTGGAAATTGGCTCGTTTTTTTTTTTGAGGAGAGAGAGAGAGATATTAAATAGTTATAAAATAAAAATACAAAATTCCTTTGCAAATGAACAAAGTAGCTATACAAGATTTCGGCAGTATCACAAGCTATTGGTATCTAGATTTCCGATAAACAGTTAATTGCACTTCAGATAAGGTTTGATTTGTGTCCAATAATTACCACTGTAAGTCAGTAATGTGAATGGAAAATATTTTACATTGTTATGTATGTCTATGACTAATGAGAATTCCGGGATCCATAATGTGATTTTTTTTTGTAAAACATTTCATACTTCGGTTGTTTATTTTTGTTAATTTTATCATATAAACTTTTCTTTTCGTCTGAGCCCAAGAACAGTGGCAACACTTCTTTAACTGGCAGCCATTTTAACAACTGTTAATGAAAATTGACTGACTCTTCAACGCTTCCAAATTATACAAATTTATTTTGGAAACTATGGATTTTACGAAATAATAAAAATTTTATGGTCAACATAATCGTCCATCAGAGCAATTAATTCGGTCAACTATGGACTGTTTTTGCACCCACGTTTGCTCTAAATGATAATAAGCATCCAAAGAGACCTCGCGTAGTACAGTGTGTAGAGAAGAAGTCATTGCAGAGTGAAGCGTGGAAGACGACCCGAAACAGTCTATCTGCCATCCTGCACAGGAATTGGATATTTGTTCATCCACTTTATGGAAGATTTTGTGGAAAGATCTTGGTTTACGTGCTTACAAAAATTCAGCCAGAATTGAAGCCACACGATCATCAAGCCAGATTGACTTTGATCCCGGATTTCATGAGATAATTTTGTTAAGCGGACGGCTTCTTAAATCCAACACAGCCTACTATAGTCTGTGAAAGCTCTTAAAATCCAGATCCAAAATTCTCCCATAACTTCAAAACTACTGCTGTACAGGACCATAGTTCTGCCAGTGTTCAAATATGGATCCAAGACTTGGTTGTATAGCAAAAGACACTCCGACCTCTTAGCCGCGTTCGAGAGCAAAGCCTTAAGGAGAATTGTTGGCCCCATATGTGAGGAAGGATGATTCCGGAGACGGTACAATCATGAATTGTACGCAATCTACCTTGAAGCAGACATAGCGACAAAAATTAAGGTCACTAGACTCCGGTAGGAAGGGCACCTAGCTTGCATGAGTGAAGAGGAACCGGCCCGGAAGGTCCTTTGTGGTACATTCTATGGTAAAAGGCAGCGTGGTAGACCATGTTTGCGCTTCAGAGATGGCGTAGACCAGGACGCCCGAAGCCTTAGGCTACGCAACTGGATGCCATCGGCTCGAGACCGGGATAGGTGAATTTATGTTGAGCCATACAGAAAAACTGAACGTTTGATCTGTTTTTTCTGTTCTTTCAAAACGATGTTGGCCAGAAAGTTACGACCGATATAGAGCCATGATTACTAACGTTTTCGTTGCTCAATTGAACAACCCTGATTTGGAGGAGCTGTGGTCTTAGCAAGATGGCTCAACATTTCTCACAGCTAGTGCCACAATTGATTTATGGAAGAAAACGTTTGGTAATCGCATAGCTTGCACGTTAGCGTTTCTTGAATTCGCTATTTTCTGTGGGGATATGTAAAGTCGCCGATAGCCCAAAATGATCCACCACTTGGCGGACAACAATTGCCACGTTATTGCCTATATGTTGGAAAAAGTGATCGAAAATTGGACCTTCAGATTAAATTACTCACCACGGCTCATATGTCAGAAATCATATTTAAATTTTTAAATTATCTGTCGAACAAAGTCAATTTTATGAATTCAGCTCTGTTTGAATCCATATTTCAAGGTGTCATACCTGTAAAAAAAAACACCTTTATAATAAAAAAAGTAGAATACTTGGTATGTTAAAAATTACTTTTAAGATTTGATTAATGTGCAAAAATACTCAATCTATATCGACCAGATCGTAATAAACAGTTGTTGGTAACCCTATCGATATTTTTGAGATATTTGCAATAATTAATAATGCTCACTGCGGCAACCCTGTGAAGCTTTTTTATTTTTAAATGGCGATAGTTTATTGAAATCCATTTCAATTCTGGGAATTTTTAAGGTGACATGTTTCTATGGACTTATATATTTTTGTACGTTTTCGAGTTTTTTTTTCATCCAGATGTGTTTAATTCCATACTCGTCTTTCAAAGCAAACTCTTTGCGAAGGACCCACAACGATATTCTAACCCATCCCATCGCATCGTAGGTTATTTACATTTTATATTTTTTCGGTGTTTGTTATTTAGTTTTTTTTTTTGTCTTTATTGTCTTTTAAAATAAGGAACCAAAACCTGCAAATAAAAACATTTAAACAAACGGGTTTAAGTGAAACTTTACCACAAGGTCTTCCCCACACTGATGTGTGTTGGCATGTGTGTGTTTGGATAAGTTTTTCTCTTTTCTATCTGTCAACCATATTCTAATTTGTATTCCTGACAGTTATCAACAATTCATACAAAACTTTCTACTATGTTCATCGTCAAATTTACATTTTAGGAAGTTTTTTTTTTTTTGTTTTTGTTTTGGAATACGAGTATTCTAAAGAATACATTCATATTAAGAGACGACATTCAAATGGAAAGTCCCATTTATACCAAAAAAAAAATTAAAACTAAACTTCATTTGTCACGTTCCGGGTAGGTAAATGTGTTGTGTATTTGAGAGCTTGTTTAATTTGAGTGGAATTATTTTTTTTTTTAGTAAGGACCTTTCTAATCGGCTTCTATACAATACTGGACACTTAAATAGGGAATGTTTTTTATTTTTGTTTTCTATTTTGACCAAGTTCACAAAATGGTAAAGAGGTTTATTAACATTTTTGATTTTTGGTCTACGGTTGGTATAGACAGCCAGCGAGATTCAGTAAGCATTATTATAAGAAAAACGATTCATGTCAAAAAAGGACATTTATTTTTAAATGGATAAGGAATTTTCATTATACAGAATTTTCACCACCTCAAATTTTATGATTGGAATTTGGATTTACCCAAACCGCAATTTGTCGTGTAGTTGTCAAAAGAATGAATATTTTCATGCTTTTGGCAATTCATCTGTCAAAATTAGCTAGAATAATAACTTGCAAGTACGGTCATGTGTAATTTGGTTTAAGTAAGAAATTAAATGTTGCAGGTAAAAGAGACATTTTCAAAAATATATTATGGTCAGTATTGTTTTCGTAGAAAATTTAACTATACAATAGCCTATCAATAAGCTTAAAACGCCTAAAAGTATATCAATGCGATTTTGAACAGAAGAATGTAGCACGATCTTTTTAGAAAAATCATTTCGGGTTCTGTTAACGCTGACTCTGGTATACAACAAGGTAGTCAGCTTGGTTATATTAAACGTTGGAGTTACGAATTTTTTTCCAGTCTTGTAACACTTCATTTAATAAAACCTTTGTTCGTCCTCAATTAGAACAACCGAGTACTATAATGGTTGCCACATTATTCAGTTCACATTGTCCAACGTAAATAGTTACCTTTTCACGTTAAACTATATGAACTGGAAGATCAAATCGATCTTCCTCCAAAAAAAGCGTCAGAAAGTTGCTAATGCTTCTATACAAAATCTTGGTTGTTTTTATAAATTCACCGGTTCTTCTAGAACAAATTCATTTTAATTTTGAGACGTTACAATTCTTGGAACTCAAACATTTTTCATCTCGACTTCTATCGTCCTAATTATGGTTTTAAAGAGCCACTGGCTCGTATGAAACATGAGGCTAATCTGGACAGTGGTATCTTCGACTTGAATCAGTCAAAACTAACTCCTAGGTACATATTTGGAGCCAATATATGTTTTTTGCATATTTTCTCCGCTAAAATTACAAAAAATACAAAAAGACAACGATATCCAATTATAAAATATTGTTTTTGAAAATTAAGAAAAGGTAGCAAACACATGTAGGTACCAATTTTGAAGATTTTCCATCCACTTCAATTCTCTCAATCTCCACAAAAGGTAGGATCTTTTTTTTTTTTGAATTGTATGCTTTACCAAAAACTTGCCGATCAATTCTTTTTGTTTTTTGAAAATACTTAAGAAATTTTAAATATAAAAATTATTTTTTGTTTTTTTTTTCTTGATAATCAGATGGCATTTTAAGTGTTGGGTACGAACTTCTTCTTTTTATCCTTTGGTATATTTTACTCTAATGACATTCTTGTGTTTGCATTTTTTTTTTGTTTATTCCAAAAGATATACTCTCTCCTAACATTGCCCACTGGCTCATAAGACCAATACTTACATACGGGGTGATAGTATGGTGGACCGCACTGGACTTAAAGACAAACTTAAGTAAGCTTATTAAAGTCCAAAGGTCAACTAGTACGTGCATAAGCGGAGCGCTAAGGTCAACCCCTTTGGACGCCTTCGACATACTACTAAATCTTACACCCCTAGGCATCTTCAGCACACAAGTAGCGGCAAACTCAGCTACGCGTTTAAAAGCAACCTTACAGTGGAATAGTAATCAAATCATATTGGCTAGACTATCATTCTAAACAATTTCGGATTCATTCCGGATCGCTTAGACTACACCACCTCTCAATTGGTGTTCGAAATTAATTTCCAAACCTCTATTCCATTCAGAACTGCATTTAAACATTGTGGGCAATGAATTTTTACACTTCTACACTGATGGTTCAAAAACCAACGAAGGTGTTGGAAGTGGCATATTCTCGGAAAACTGAATCTCAGTCTTGTCTTCCGCTTACCAGACCATTGTAGCGTGCTCCAAGAGGAAATTCTGGCGATTAAGGAAGTTTTCTCTTGAATCAGAGAAAACGTAATATCCAACACGGTTATTCGGATCTTCTCAGACAGCAAAGCGGTTATTAAATCTCTTGCCTCTGTCACTACGAACTCAATCACGGTCCTAGACTGCCAAACATCTCTAAGAGAGATGTCCGAACAGTTTGATATTCACCTCATTTGGGTGCCGGGACATAAAGACATTACGAGAAATTGTAGGTCGGACGAACTCACAAATAAGGAACAATCACTCCTCTACAACCAGAAAACAAAGCAACCTAAGATGGACTCAGAGTAATACCTGCCTGGCAACCAAACAAATATAGCCTTGAAACGTTCAAAGGGGTTGTTAAATTTAAATCGACTGCATATAAGCTCCACCATAGGTGTTCTTAAAGGACCCTGTTTAATATGTAGACACGCAATACGAATGGGCGTGTTCTCCAACGATTTCTGCAGGAGCTGCATGGACGAAGAAGAAAAGGAAACTGTTCAACATCTTCTGTGAACCTGCCCTGCTTTCTCTGCTAGAAGAAAACTCTAGAAAAATTCTTCTATGATTACACTAGTGATCTAGTGAAAACGGACGCTAAAAGTCTATCCCTATTCATTAGAATCTCCGAGTGGTTCGATTAGTAAGTTCCAATCTTGCTAGTTTTTCTCTTTTCAATTGACCCATAGGGGTCTAACTGAGTAGTGTTCTTGCCCGACATTTAAACCTAACCTAACCTAAAGGATGTACTTAAATATAGAAGTAAGTACTTTTAATTCAGTCGTGCTAGTAAAATCCTTTTTTATGTGTATTTTTCAATTCGGCTGTTGACAAAAAATATTTATTTTTTACCTTTTGCAAAAAATTAAAATGTCTAATACTCTCTCTGATGAGAGGTATTTTTTATTTGCCAAACCAAAGATAAAATAAAATCCTAAGAAAAACTCAGAATTTAACCATTGCACTTAGAAAAATCTACGCTACCTACAGTAATTTAATACCTAATACATAACCTACAAGCTAAAGCTCTAATTAGTGAGAATTTTAGAAATAAAATAGTTTGTCGTTTTTACCCGGCTATGTGCAGTGTGCAGTGTGCACTGTCAGGAATTATAAAGAAACAAGAACTAACAGCCAAGGGACAGGACAAGGAATAAAACTTATCCGAAAACTCTAAACAAATTCATATAACATGCCGGGATAATTGGGATGTACGTACAGTACATACTTATTCCATGAATATTTTTTTTTTCTCAACCCGCTATGGAATATTAGTTTCAACAAAAGCGCGTGAACCAAACAGCTAAATGAACATGCACTATTATGTAGCTATAGCTCTCAGTATAAAGTGAGCCGCAAGCGGTCGTACATGGGCTACAAACAAACAGACAGACAAACATGAACGCAAAAATTCAACCTGCTGCAAGGACATATATAATATGAGCTGAGCACAGCAGACAGGCAGAATATTTAAATGATATCCTGCAGCTAGTTACCATTAAATCTAATGTGGGCTTTAGTGTTTCATATATACACTCTCGTACAATATTGCCTGAGTTGGTCCTGTGGAAGCGAAAACATTCGCACGTAAACACCACCGTTACAAGCCACGATAATATTATGGTCTACCACATATCCGGATCCGGATCCAGATCCAGAGCCCAAGCAAACTGTTGTTGCTGATGGTGTTATAGGGTTTCCATAGTGCTATGATGTCGTTTAAACTATGTTCTATCTATATACTCGTAAGTAGCAAAATATCTACTCAACAGAATATGGGTGGTGGCCTTGCTAAGTCCTTGCTCGTCCTTGTCGTGGCTGATAGACTTTGAGATGTGGGCGACCTCTCATTAAGGCTCCAAGGCCCATGGATATGGTCTCGCTGGTGCTGGTGCTGGTGCTGGTTGCAATGGCGATGCTGACGACAACTTGCAATGTGGTGGCAACCGCAAATATTTGTATTTTAATCCGAGAGGATATGTTGCGTGTCTATGTCTTTGACACTAATACTCGTACTTCGCCAACAATCCACTAATGGTTGGATGATCTTTTTGCAATAAGAACTTGATAGCATATTAATATTATACGATTTGGTTTTTTGTTGAATATTTTTTTTTTTAAATCGAAAATTAAAAAGCGTAACACACTTTACAGGCGCTGCAGGATATTTACAAAAGTACAGATAGAGGAGGCTATATTTTTTTTCAAGGATTTGAATTATTTCATCATATTTTCAAAAATTTTGTCAAAAAACTAACACTAGATTTTATTTTTAAATTTTTTTTTTAAAGAGGAGAAATAAACCTTTTCAATGATACTGCATGTCCTGTCAAGAAAAGAAATCATGGTCTTTGAGTCAAACAAATTTCTTTAAAATGAGATTTTGAGGTTATTTTGAAAATTTGTTGAATACAATTTTACTCAGTTTTACAAGACCTTCAAAATATCTCGGGAAAAGTTTTTTTTTTTTTAGTAACTATTCACTAATAACAATCAAGTAAAAAAGGATATCCCTTTGAAATTTATACAAATTAGTTAAGCCCCAGCGTTTTCAGTGTAATTTTATAAAAGCGATTCCATCGTTTTGTAAGGTTGCTGTATAACACACATTTAAACAACAACAACAACAAAAAAAAATGCCGGACAAAACATGATACTAATTGGTTGTAGGTAGACAGACGATTGCATTGTTATTCCATTGAAAATAGGATTAATTTGGAATCAGTGCGATCCTATGAAAGACCATAATATTGTGTGCATAGTGACACACAATTACCAACACCCTTTATTATAAAAAAAAAATCTAGTGAGAAAGAGAAAACATGAAGGTTTAGGTACAACTTTTATTGGATTAAGATTTGCAAACACTGCAAACTCAGAAATCAGTGCACAATGCAGCACGAGGATTGGAGAAGGATTAGGGTTTAAGGTTTTGAAAAAGAAAATCACAGCTTGTGGTGTTAAGTTAAAATATTATTTGTCCACACCGTCCACGAACATTATAATAAAGATCAAGGAAATGGAGAGTCAAAGAAGATTAAGCTCAGGGGGACATTAGTTAATGGAATTAGTTAAGAGGGTCTAAAAATTAAATGTTCCATGTTCATTGTTGGTTTGGTGTGTATTTTTTTTTTTACTTGTTTTATTTTAGGACTTAATATTAAAATGTTTCATAAGGATTACCATTGATAAAAAAGCGCCCCTTCGTTTTTTTTCCCACTGTCGAAAAATATTGCTTTTTAAAATTACGATTTTGGATTGTTCGATGAGCAAACTAATTCCGAGGGAAATTTCGGACATTAATTACATTTGCGATTTTCGGATATAGAGAAAGTTCCAAATTATTCCCGATAGCCCCCAATAGTAGATACAGCACGATATTAGTAGTGTTACGCCAAAAAAAGTAGGATACTGCTGTTATGTATACCTACTGTTAGGGGATTGACACTTCATCTGCAAGCTGTTTAGCGACTTCAAAAAGGAGTTTTACAGTGTGAATATTCATCTGGCTTCGTTTGTTCAAAAGGGGCATCCCAGATATATTGATTGCTATAGTCATGGCTTCAAATGGTAGATTCCAAAGTCACGGTTTGAAATCCAATACTATTGCTGTTGAATGAATGAAGATGAATTATGTACTGCATGCAGCCTTTTCGACTGGAGTTCTGTGGACTTTGCAATCACAAAGCAAATACCAGAACATAATGAAGCTAGGGCTGATGATATCTGGGTACCTGAGTAATTCGGGTAATCCCCGAGTACTCAGGTTTTAGCTGGGTACCCAAATACCCAATGAACAGATTACACGGTTACAGCAAAATAAAAAATAAGAACCACAGCCATTTGTAAGATAAGTAAGTTTGAACTAATTAACTTTATGTCTCATCAAGATGTTGAAGATATTGATCAAACTCTATTAAATAAAATATATCAGGGCTGATGATACCAGGGTGGAATCATCAGCCCTAGTTGAAGCAACGCTATGAGCTTAAAGACCCAATTGGTACAATTATTCCTCTATCAGAATAAAAGTCCAAATGTTTGTGAATAGAGGTAGACATCTTGAGGATTTTCTTCCGAACAGTTTCTCCGATGATGAACTTCATGCAAGAATAGGTCAGAAGCACGTTAACTATATCAAACGTAGACGCAAGTGACAGTGAATTGGCTATATGCGTCAAAAAGAAAGAAAACCAGTGAAATACAAGTCAAGCGATGAAATGAAATGCTCTCATGCAGGCAGGTTGATCTAGAAATGCTTGCAAAGGAACAGTCTTAGGCTGTTTGGCCTGAGGCCCAACTTTTGTGGAGGTTGACTCATAAAATTAGTAGGCCCCTCGCTTTTGGATTGTTTCAATTCTCAGGCGTTGGAAAAACAACTGCCACGTAGAGTCTTCCTTTTCACTAGAAGTTTTCGATCTTACAGCAGAGTTTTTTCTCCGCTTGATGCTTGACGTCATGATCACAAGATCTATTACTCATATATCCAATGTCTTTACTCATATATTAAGAACTATAATAAAGAGCAAAGGACTCAAGACGCTACCTTGTGGCGCTCCAATTCTGAAATAATTTTTTGGTTTCGGGAGTTGGACTCGTTTTTGACTTATTCAAGACCACGAAATCTTTCAAATTTCCCAACATTAAGCTCTGCACATAAAATAACTTTCACTTTATAACCTCAATCCACACCAAATATGTTAAGAAAAAAATTTACATGAGTTTAAAAGAACAGTTTAAGCACAAAAAAACAACTGTAATAACTTAAAATAAAATCGAATTAAAGTTCGAAGTTATTTTCTCCCAAGCTGCTTCTTTTTTCTTCAACGCAGCTCCATCTGTTTTTTTTTTTTTTTATTTTCAATTGCTGGTTTTTCTTGAAAAGTGTTCGCTTTTGTTTTAGAGAAATATTGGGATTTCTTGTCATTTTTTTTGTCAGCCACTATTACTTTATTTTAAACAAACACAAAACGTTCAACAGCCTTTTTACAAATTAACAGTTTTTGAATTCACGCCTACTTATACACAATTCGAAGTGTGTTTGACATTCTGCATCGGAACGAAGTTAGACACGTTTCATTTTATGTGCAACTTAGTAAAGTGACACATAAAAATTTTTTGACAGATAAAAATAAATAATTAAGTTATACTTAAAATTTAAGATTTAATTAGTTATGACACAAATTTAAGAAGAGTATCAGCAAATGTTATAAAACTCGAATCAATAAGATTCTAATGTCTCATTTCGTATACAACAATTTATTTCGCTGATTTTAAAAATAATCCCTTGCACACACATTTTAATTGCATTCGAACAGAAATTACTGGGCGCAATTTCCATTAAATTTGTTCCAATTTTGCAGCTTCATTTGAAAACAAACAGATGCGTCATGGTTACACCATATCTACTTTACTAAGACCCAAAGCAGGAAATAAAGTGAACTGGCAGGCAGTCTGCTGTAATTCCCCAACGCCCCAGCACGCTCCGGTTCCAGACTCCGTAGAGTAGAATATATGCACATACAATTATACATATATACATAAGTTGGCACTAATAGTTCGGTCTCATAAATTCATTGTTATCGCATCGTTGGCATTTTAAGAGAACTTTTCCACATATGTATGCGCTCGTATGGATACACAGTACCAAAACACACATCCTGGCTAGAAGTGAATCATTTTGCCATAATGTACTCCAACCAAGGATTCTGCCTCGACAACGCCGACAATGACGACGACAACAAGGACGGAAGAAGGCAACGGGAACGACCAGTTACTGGAATATGTGCACCTAATCGCGAATAAGGGAGCAGCAAATCGATAGTATGCTGCATGGTCGCAAATGAAGGATGAAATCATCCACTAATAGCCTTCACCCCAGATTCACAAATTTCCTGACGATTTCCGGATATGGGAACGCTATATATGCGATATTGGGATAATAAATTACTTCGGCAATGTTAACAGGAATGTCCTGTACATACATAAATGTTTGTATAGTATTAAGTATAAATTTGTTCATGCGGATATGCCCAGGACTTTCTTAAATGCATGTCTGTATGTACTGTACGGTGCGGCGGCAGCGACGCCGCCGACGACGGTCATTATAATGATGATGACATGCTTGGAAATGAAATCATCTACAAATTTCAATCTAACATTATAATTTGGGAAATGATGCTGCAATCTGGAGCTATTCTGATTCTGATGGGTCATGTTCTTGTTATCGGTATAGGTATAACGGGTTGAATAGATTTCTCCAAATACCTATACGAGCAATGTATGCAGCAACAAATCATCGTGTTGACCGGGGACGCCTTTTGTTCGTCTAACTATCAACTGTCAACTGTGACCAGTGATGCTATTCAAATTTAACAGCAAAGTCAGCGTTCTAAAGACTTAATCATAAATGCATCTCAAATGTCATGCCCTTCAAAACAAAAAAAGGGATCAGTTTAGTTTATTTATTTTCTATGCATAGCTGGGTCACTTTCTGTTTTTTTCTTTTGAAGAAATACGAGTAAGTGTGATCCAGTTTTATATGATTTTTAAAAGAATTCTAATTTGCAAAAAGACGACAACACCACTTTTAGAAATCTAATAAATTAATTTCTCTTATCTCTCTTCGCTAGCTCTCTTGAGAAATCTAACTTATTCGTTAAGCAGTTCATCGCCAACTTGACGCTGTCTGATAGTGTAATGACTCCCTAAGTTCTTGAGGGCGGAAATGATTCGAAAGATCGAAAGCTTCTTAATGACCGGCAATACGGCTTTCGCAGCAATAGATCAACTGATGACTTGACGGTTTATCTCACCGAACAGTGGAACAATTCTTTACATCGTTTTGGAGAAAGTAAGATTATTGCACTTGATTTTTCTTAAGCATTTGGAAAAGTTTGGCATCCTGCTCTTTTATCGAAAATGCGTGCTTCTGGTATCGATGAAACCCTTCTTCGTTGGATTAGTAACTTTTCTTTCGAATCGCCCTATACAAGTAGTATTAGACGGATTCAAATCTGAAACTCTCAACATAAATGGTGGTGTACCACAGGGTTCCGTTTTGTTTCCGAACCTCTTTCTCATTTTCATTAATGATCTCCTGTCTGCAATTACTAATCCATTAAATTGTTTCGCTGACGATAGCACCCTTAGCTTTTCATATTCGTTTCCAGATTCACATCCCTCCTCTTCGGACGTGGTACATTAAATTCTGACTGAGACAGCATTGTACAATGGGGATTCAAAAATTGCCCAGAATTTAATGCTTCGAAAACTCAACGCTGCCTTTTGTCGTCGATGCGAGATATACCCCCTTCCAATATCTATGACTGGCACTTGCATCGAAGAAACTAATCAGCTTGCGATTTTAGGTATGTGTGTCACAAACCATCTTTTGTGTAATGATCACATACTTAACGTCGCCAAAAATGCCCCAAGATGTTTAGGTTTCCTTTGGAGATGCAAGAAATTCTTTTCCCCTCCTGATCTGGCTATTATCCATAAAAGTTATATACGTCCAAAGCTTGAGTATAACTGCCATCTCTGGGCTGGTGCTCCAGCAACTTAATTAAGTCTCTTGGACAGTATACAAAGACGAGCCTTCAATATGATCGGACACAGGAACATCATCGATACCTTTATGTTACTAGAACACCGGCGTAACGTTTCCTGTCTCTCACTCTTTTATCGTTACTTTTACGGAAAGTGCTCTAATGAAATAGCCAGTTGCATTCCTCCCCTCAACCGATTCAACCGTAGTACTCGCGTTTCCAGGAATGCTCATCAATTTACTCTTGAACCCAATTTCGGTCGTACTGTCAAGTACAGGGATTCGTTTTCTAGCCGTACTACGCGTCTGTCTTTCCCTCTCATTGTGATGTATTGGAATTCAAGACGGATTTTTGCTTTTCAATTTTCATCAAAAACCGTTAAAACCCAAATAAGGGGGTCACACATAGCCAAACATTAAAATCAACATGATGATTAAAAATTCAGCTTATTATCCCTGGTACTGGGTGAGGGAAAATTTGTTTCTTCAACCCATGTACAATTTTTTAAAAAAATTTATTTTTTTATCATTTTTAACTAAACCTAATTTGACGTCCATAAAATTTTTCATTTAAATATTTGAAAACTTTACCCTTTTTTTTATTTTTTCTTAATTCAGCCTTTAAGAAATCACCCAAAATATTTGTTGATCCTTTAATTTTTTTTACTGAGTGTACGTAATAATAATAATTGTCTTATTAAATATCTTATGCCAGAGACGATGATTATCCTTCACCTAGGCACAAGGCATGATGCAAAATGTCAATTTGATTAAGAGTTCTGGGTCCGTACGCGGTCCCCATCTGAACATAAGGAGGTGTTTGTGTGTCTATGGCATAGTATCCATTCTCTAACCAATTATGTTGGTTAACGGGATAACAGGTCCGGTGTAATATTCCATGTCGTCACTTATATACTATTATAGGAGAAGAAGTGCAAACAATATTCTAAAGTCACAAGTAATTTATGACTTTTCATTTAAGTTATATGCAAAGTTAGGATGAAGACAGGAGCATTTTACGTTTTGTTGGAAAGGACATTTTATTAGATACTCTTATGCATGTGAAATAAATACGAGTATATATGTGAATGAACGTTATATTTTATTTATGACTTTTTGAGTTTGTGCACTGACCAGATTATATTTGGCTAAAATTTCCTTGCATGCAGTGGGGAATTCCAACCAAAGGTGTTGAGGGAATAAGAAAGATATTCTGGGAAAACGGCATACATGATGAATCCACATAAATTTAACTTTGAGAAGTATTTTGTAAAGAACTTTCATTCGGGTAGGTAAGCTTATCATCATAAAATATGACTGATATTGACATTTTTTTGTTTTCGTGTTCTTTAGGACAATTTTTTGGAAATCCGGGTTGGGTAAGCTATTCCTTGAAAAAAACAAAGTGCCAACTTTTGTAACTAAATGTTTCATGTTTTTTAGAAACTTCAAAAATATACAAAATGGAATAATCTGCTATTAGACTATTTAGGTTTTTATAAAAGAAATGAACAAGATGAAAGAACCTGGTCGGAAGGCAACGTGGTGCCAGGCCGTTTGAAAAATATTTCTTAGCCATGTTTGTGGGTTGGAATGTTAACCGAAATTGGACTTCTCCAATCTGCAGATATTTAATCCATTATTCTGAAAAAAATAAGTTTCGACAGAAAAAGTTATGATTTTCAAAATGTTGTCAGTTTTGCCGTTCTTTTTTTACAATTTATTTTTTTTTTTTCAATATCTTTTTAAAAAGTTCACCTTCTTGAGAATTTTTTATTTCTTGTCTTGATGGGGAAGGCGAAAAAAATGGCCCTTGCAGTTTTGTCTGTCTGTCTGTTTAGCTACAACCTAAGCGGGTTTGTGGATTTTCTGATGACTAAGTTAAAATCATCTTTTTGGTCGTATCTCCACACGATTTTTTTATTTTTTTCAAGACGAAAAATAACGGTAGGTACCCGTCATAAATTTTCTTGGCCTTTTTGGAAAATCGGATTCTACTCGAAAAAAAGCTCCGACGATTTAAAAAATCTATTAATTTAAATGATATTGGCTCACTTTAAATAAAAAAATAAAAGTGTACGAAAAAAAAGCATCTAAAAGTTATAAAAACACACCTAAATTTTCAAACAATTTTTTTTTGGAATATTTCAAAAATGACATTATTATATTTTTTTTTGGAATTTTGTACAAAACAGTTTTTAATACTATCTTTGATAATTTTAGCAAAATATAATTCCGTGGTTAAAAATAACTGTACCTTTCCCATACAAATGTTAAAAACTGATTTCAAAAAATTCGAATTTCTCAAAAACGAAATCGACAATTTTGGTAAATTGATTGAGTGCTTTCTACAGTCTATTATAAAACAATACAGAGTTGAAATTAGACATTGATAACGATAGTTCCCATACAAATTAAAAAAAATTGTTTTCAAAAATCGCAAATTCCTCGAAAACGGTACCATAAATTTTGATTAAAAAAAAAATTTGAATGTACTGGTTTTAGTACAACGAATTAATACATTTTTAAGGGTAACTCCCATACATGTGTAAAAAAAATAAACAGTTCTTAAAAATTATTTTCAATTAACATTCTCCTTGACAAAGTTTTTTTAGAAAGGTTTTTCAAACGTTCTGACATCCATGGACTGGACTGCGAGACTTTCCGGTGACAGTTTTGTATGGCTACCAGATTTGAGGCAGCAATAACATTGTGTGATTTTATTTTCAAACATAACTTACTCTTTTTATCCAATTTTTATTGCTATGAAACTTTTATTCGAATTAAACTGGGGTATCTTTAAGACTAAAAAAAAATGGTAACCAATCTGACTAGCTCAAAAGATAAACTGATGTTGGAGTTTCCCGCGGGCAACACAAAAAATCATAGCACCAAGTTATTATTTTAAAACAGAATATTTTTTAAATATTTGTTTACAGGTTTCTAAAGAAAAAAACTGAAACTCCCTTCACTGTACCTTAAAACCACTGCGCTTCTACTGCTGCTCTTACAACAATGCGCCTTCATAACTCTACCAGCTCTGTAAATATTAATGGGAAAAGTTTCTTTGAGTAAAACTCTGTAGGATTAATTTTTATATTTTTTTTTTTGTGTACCTTAGGTAAGCAATTAATGAAAAGCAGGCATCTTCCCACTTTTTGCAGAGCAGGAGCAGTAATTTTACATCATCTACAACCAAAAACAAGAACAACAACGATAACAAGAACAAGAACAATTTTCTTCAGCAATCCAAAGCCAGGTTCCTGTCTGTAATTAATTATCAGAGAAGTTTAGCGCTCTGATGCATGCATCTCTCCATGCCACAAAACAACGTTCCTCATCCTTTCCTGCATGTGCATCTTCTCGGAGGATAGATGCGTATACATAGGATAGGTAACCATAGATTCGGAGGACGCCCGCCCATCAGCCCGCCGCAACCTTCAGAGGTTCATAATTTATTTAGAAAGGTGCAACCAACACAACAGTGGCCACGCGGAAATAAAGCGATGCGACGGCAGCGATGTACCATACCCAGGTACAACCGCGCACCACCTTACTTGAATTTAACAAAAAAAAAAAAAAAACTTGGTTTCGACTTGCTGTTGCAACAACTCTCGGGATGAAAATTAATTTTCACAGAATTTTGCTGAAACATTTAAAAAACTGGAGTTTAACACAGACACACACTAAAGCTTGTGCAGAAAATTATTTTTTTTTTTGAGGTCTTGCCTCAGTTATGTATTTTTTTTTTTTTTTTTTTGGAGGGAGGCATGGAAACAACAACTAGAAAATTTGACTTGAGGCGTGAAATGCGTCAAAAACTGTAGAGAAAAACGATTTTGTAGAGGCAGACATGAAATTGCTATTTCTGCTTAATTGACGATAAAATTTATTTTATCAACTTCGCAACGGTTGATAACTTTATTGCCCGAAACAGGAATTAAATTCACAGAACAGATTTTGGTTTTTTCTTTATTTTTTTTTTTTTATTTAATAAATTAATTTGAAGCAAGGCAGCTTAAGGCACAGAATTAATTAGTTAAAATTGAAAAGTTGGAATGGTTAGCTGGAGGAATGCAAAAAAAAGTCAGTTTAAAGGATTATCGCGAGGAGTCCACACCATAACTGGCTTAAAGACAAAAAAACTTGCACTTCCTTAATTTTTAAGGGCTATTTGCTGAATCGAGACTTAAATATTTAAAGTTTAAGTTAAAGGATTGACAAACGGCTCTAAATATTTGAATTTATCATTTTTTTTATTAAATGGCAACGTAGCGTTCTTAGATCTAACATTATCGCCAAGCGTCTGAATTTCACTTTTTTGAAATATCTGATGTGAGTCATTTAATTTCTAAAGCTACTAATTTGCCAACTAGAGTGCCTGCAATGAACCGAAGAATTCTGAAAGATTGAAGTTTCTTCAATCTTGGGTCTACAAGACATCAATGTCCAGCAGATTTTTAGGTATAATTTACTTAAAACTCCATTTGATGTTTAAAAACTAAAATATTATAATACGTTCTGATTAAAACTGATTTGTTAGAAATAAAAAAATTTATTTTCAACAATTCGAAAAGCATGTACAACTATAGATAGAAGGACAACAAAAAAAAAATATCGATGCACCGAGGTACATACATTCGTACAAAAAAAATCAAACTCTAGAACTAGATATCAATCAAACCTTACTTTACGATGAATGAGAACGAGAAAAAGTGGCTCCAGGAATTTGTCTATCTATCCGTCTGTACTTCTGTAGATCCGTCTGTCTGCCTGCACCTCAGCCTACAAAAAAACTGAAAAGATTTTCAAAAACAGCTTTAACGATGTTTATGAATTCTTTTTTGTGGGTTAAATAATTGAATTATAAAGTCAAAAAATATTTTTCAACAAAATCATTAAACCTAAAGAACCAGATTTTCGGTTTTAGATTTTGTCATAAAAAAAATTTGAACTTTATATTTTAAAAATGGTTGAATACTTTCTTTTTTCGAAACATAGCTTTTTTTATAAAAAAAAAAAAACAAATACATGTAGGTATCAATTTTTGTTTTGAACTTGTTTGTTTTTTTCGACAATTTGTTTTGATATTACTTCAAATGGCAACTTAAAATTAGAGCTCAACCTCCTTTTTTTAAGTAGAATAATAAATATTATGATTTTCAATTTTTTTTTTAATGACGTTCTTTTTTTTTACTTTAACATGAAAACATAGTTAAAAAAACTCTATATGTAGCGGACAAGGACTTTCAGTTAACAAGATCAACTGCAATATCACTGCATTCATGTTTTTTTAATTTATCCTAACCTTTGTAGCCCGAACCTATACTCAAAATGCTTTAGTTTGCCACAGAACATTTGCAACATGAACCTGCTTTATTTCATTTCAATGTAGAATCAATATTTTTGAAAAAAAGTTTTGGCAAATAAAAAAAAATCTAGAAATCTTCTCGAATTCAGCCAACGTCAAAAAAAACTAAAATATATTTATTCACATAATTGTGGCAAACTTACTTTAAATTATTTATCTTTTTTGTAACTTCAAAACTTACAAAGGTTATTTCCAACACATTTGGGAAATCTATCCGAACGAACAATTATACATATGTATTTCTTCCAAAAAAGATTAAGATAAACAGTAAATAATTTTGTAAAAAAATATCTTTTTCCAAAGAAAGTACAACTTACTTATGACCTTTTCGAATAACCAATAAATCTAATTTTTAAGTTTGCAAAAAAGGGTTAGCAAGTATACCTAACCGTTTTTACAAGTGGTGACGTTTTTTTTTTTGCTTCCCATTAGTGCCAATGTAATATTTTTAATGAAAATCAACGTTTCCTCAGAGGAAACAAGTTACAAGTTTTTGCAAAACAACAATATTCAAAGAAAATTTCATGTTCGAAAAGACCTTTTCTTTGTTGTTCAAGAAGTCATGCCCCATGTTTAGTGAAAAATTATAGCCCTAAATTTACCCCCAATACAAACACAATATATTATATTCGAATGTTTCTGTTTACGCAATGGTCTCCTGATAAAAATTTAAATAAGCTAAATTTTTCCATGCAAAGAAAAATTAAAGCAAAAATTTAAATGTCAACGTCTGAGGTATTGTAAATCAAAAACCACTAAGGTGGTTGCTGCATGACCAAGGGAGCAATTGTTTAGAAACAAAAAAATACAAAAAAAAAAATCATTAAAGGCAAAATGGCTGTGTGTCATGCAAAGCACTGCTTATTTAACTTCAACAGGGTTTCTGATGGCAAGTTAATTTGGGGTGGTTTTTGATTCTTATACAAAAGGACTCCAGTCGAGTGGAATGTGGTAAATTAATTTAAAACCCCAGCCACATGCAAAAAAAAATATATATAAAAATACACCCGCACCCTCCCATCCCATTATTTAAGCAAAGTGCTTTTTAAAGCTGTTTCGCAGGGTATATCTATAAGTGGTTGCATGTGTTAAATACCCGGAATAATATTATCGTCGTTTTTCGAGCAAAAAAAAAACACCGAAACCGAAATACAATCTGTATTTTCTAAAATTTCAAATCCCTACACAAAACGTTCGCCGCCGCCGCGCCAATCCCAAGGAGAATAATTACAAATAATTATTATTAAGATATTATACATTTCCAGTTCTAGGAATTTCATCAGAGTTAAAAGAGGAACAAGTTGATATTGAATTATTTACAAACAAAATTTATGAATACAAAAAAGATACGTTTGTAATTATTGTGATGCGTGGGTTAGAAAATTATTGAAGCGTTTAAACATGCTTACGACAGAAAAACATGACACATACGATTTAAATATACAGTAGAATCTCGAAAAGATGAACAGATATAAAACAGGTCCCGTTCATCTTTTCGAACTGTTCATCTTTCCAAGCATCGAGAGTTTGTTTAAGAAAAACATGTAACTATACATACAAATATTGCATCTAACAAAATATCAATTCATTTTATTAAAAAAAAAAACATAAAAAATAACGAAAATAACAAAGTTGTTCAAAGAGTTAAACAAAATATACACTCATTTAGAACTTTTTCTTAAAAAAATGCTCCATAGTAGCCTGTCGCCCGGAACAAAGAAGTCTCGTCAAAGCGTTCATCTTTCCGAATTGTTCATGTTTTAGAACCGTTCATGTTTTCGAGATTCTACTGTATGTTTATGCCCTCGGGATGTTTTGTATTTCCCTATCGTTATGTAATTTGATTTTCAAAAATGTTTTCTTTAAAAAAAAAAAAAAACATAATAGAGACCAATTATTTTTGGGTTTGAGGTTTTGCAAACACAATTGACAGGTTAAAGACTTTTCTCCACATTGAAAGATAAACATGGTTACTTTGTAGCTTTGCAGTGGGGTTATTAGCTAAGGTCTGGTGTGGAGTATAACTTCTTACAACCAGCAGACATCTGTAACTCCTGACAACTTTAATTGGTAGTTTGGCATTCATTATGACAAAGAACCTGTATTTGTCTTGGCTTAGAGAGTAAAAAATGTATGATATATGATTTTTTCTCATTGACCGGTAACTGCATTCATGTTTTTTTGAGGCTATGGTTATTTTCAATTTTATCACGACCGGGTACTTAAAACAATATTTTTGTTTACATTTTTTGTATTTAAAGGTCTTAAAGTGCTTAAATCATTACTTCAAAACATTTGCTGAAGTAAATAATATCTAAGTAAACTCAATAATTTCCAGTAAACTGAAAATTAAATAGAAAAAATATATTTAATACCCGATAATGTCGGGGACGGGGTACCTATACAATATGTGTTTGTCATGAGGGTGCTCACTAAGGTGTTCATAAGATCAAACGTTTAATTTCAAAACTAACATTTCAGCTTAGAATCGGCTTTAAAGAAAAGAGCTTCTAATGTCTTTAAGGCTTCTATTAAATTTCCTTAATTTACATTACAGAAGCTATTGCTTCTTTTAGACTTCTAAAAGCCCTTTCAATGGAAGTTTTAATGGAGTTTATAAAACTCTTAACGAAGAAGAAGAATAGACAAACAAGGTATATATAACCTTTTTGAGCCTGACATCATTTATAACTTAATTGTACACGGTTTGCCAATAGTTGTGATCTTAACTGAAAATGACAATGGGCCAAAAAAAACTCGAAAACTGTTTTCTCAAATTTGGATCAACCCCTACTTTGAATGTATTTTTTGATTTTTAATTTTTGAAATGTTTGGATTCAAAAATTGGTTAACAACTTTGTGTATCAAAGTATTTCTTTGCTGTTTTCATCATTTTTTCAAAAAATTTATAAAAAATAGTGAACCTTGATCAAGCTTATTTTTTAACTTGAATTTTAAAAATGGTACCCCGAATAAAAAATCACATATCTTGATACTAATATTCTTCTTTTAAAAAGTTCTTTAATCCGGCATTTTCCAAAAAGGTATAAATCTTAAAAAGTAAAGCATAAATTGATAATAATAAGAATTAGATCACAATCGAGAAAAATATTTCACAGTCTTGTTAAATTATAATTTAAACTTAAAAAAAAAAATCAGAAATCTGTAAAAATCAAATTGTATTTCAACACAAAAATTATTTTGACATAAGGTGTGTTTTGTTGAGAACGTAGCACAGCAGAGTAAAAAATCAAGAAAACGATCCACACCAAATGCGTTTCAATTATTTTAGTTTTAACAGATTGGTACCCATGCTTGCTTTTAGTTTGACTTTAAGGTTTGTTCGATTTCTCTATCTTTGAGCACTCCGGATCTTACACTTACACTTCGTTGGTCGTTGGTCGCTCTCATGTAAATAGTTTTTTAATGATAACTTAGACTAATTCGAAAAATCGTGACTACGAAATAACACTAACAACAACTTGCTGTTGTTAATCATAGCAACGTGTTGTTACTGTTATTTCATCGTCGTAAGCCTTAATTCTGGTTTAATACTAACCACACCAAACAAAAAAGGCGTTCACACTGCACATTTTTGTGATTTTGTTCCACATTTTCATTTTATTTGACAGCGGGCTCTCACTATTTTGATGTTTGATTGGCGCTGAACTTTTCATGAGTTTGTTAATTTAGTTCATCTCTTAAAAATTATAACCTTTTTGTTGAAAGCATTTAAAACGACATCGGTCAAAAAGATTTTTTTCTAAACTCCGCCTTAAAAATACAGGTGAGTAACCAGCCCTAAGATGACAAAATCGAACATACCAACATATAAAATGAAATTAGCAACATCAGCGCCCCTGCCTGTGAGTAAGAAATACTATTTATGTCAAATAAAATTTGACTGGGAAAAAAAGTTAAAGAAAATGCCAGTAGTTTTTTGTTGTTGTATCTCTTGTTAAATTTTGACTGACTGGGTTGCAGTTTGTCACCAAAACACACCTACAATACACATACTATAGATTTATTAAAAAAAATTTTACGTAAAAATAAAAAGGATTTTTCAATAATTTTTGAAAAAGCTTTTAAATGAAATATGAGATCAATCATAATTTTTTTTTTTGGTAAATACAACCTGACGAGGTAATAAAAACAGCAGCACACATCGTGTTTTGATCACTTTTGTTTTTAGGCTTCACCCGAAGAATATTATATAATATTTTTTGCTACACATATTTTTTTTTAATAATGTAAAAACAGGATAACCAAAGATCAATCAAGCTAAAAAAAATAATAAGTAAGCAAAAACTGCTAAACAAGCAACAATTTCATTAGTAAGTATACAGGTACAGGTACACTGTGTCGTATGAGTGATTATTTTTTATTTGTGCCTTAGAAATACTTTACGATAATGGAAAACAAGTTTAAATGCAAAATATAGTAAATACATATATTTGTATTTTTAAAGTTCTTACTAACTATCTTGTCATCCATTCGAAAATATTTATATTTGAATCGAGGTTTGTTGATTTATCTCTCCGCTTTTTACATGATTTCCGTAGCAATAAAAATTTAGTGCGTATTTCTTAATGTTATTAAATTATAAATGAGAATTCCGCATAAGAGTTGCTACGATCAAAGGTATGTAGGCATAACATACCTACAGTAGGGGTGCCGCCAAATAAAGAAGAAAAAAAAGCCCCTTGTTGACCTAAACGTGGCCTCCTCCTATAATAGACATGCAAACCAATATAACGAGCCTTGCCACACAAAGCAAAATACTATGGCTACTTTTCTTAGCCATAAACTTGAAGGAAGGATTTTTTTCTTTTCTTTTCAATTTTCTTTTTTTTTATTTTATTGGTCCTTTTTAATTAATTTAAGTGAAACGAAATTATTGATGAAGATGAGGATAACAGTCGTTAGAAAGCCATTACGTTCGGGCTTTAAAATTCGATTGGCGATCAATAGAGAATATTTTTATTTTTTTTTATTCTTTCTATAGATTTTTTTTCGCTGAGGTATATGTATGTAGGTGTGTGTATATATTTTTTTTGTCATCGGTCAAAGGTAGCCACACGAATGACTTGCGTGTGCCTGCGGTCGTCATTTTGAATTTGTGGTGAAAAATACTATATCTGATGGTAATAAAAAGTTATTTATTGGATTAGCCATAAAATGTGAGAGAGGTAGATATATATAGGTAGAATAGAGGGGAAGATCTTTTAATTATATTAAAATATAATTGGTAGTTTTATGACATTGATGTTCGTGGCTTTGATGAGTTTTATTTTTGTTTTTTTTTTTTTTTTTTGCAGATGGAATTGAATGAGGTTTTTCCAATAACGAAACAAAAATTGGTATGGCTGAGAGGAAAATTGGTTTTAGTATTTTGAATGATAGTTAAAACAAATCTATAAAATTGAGACGTATTTTTATGTTGAAAGCATCAGTGTTGTGGAACATATAAATTTGATTTTAGAAATCTGTATGCACCACTCAAACAGTGGTTTATATTATGATTATATTATATTTTTTTTTTTTATTTTTAGATATATTTTTTTTTAAACGCTCTAATTTGAAAACTCAGTACTTCGACATAATGAAATTTTTGAATGTTAAATTTCTGTGGTAAAACATAAGAACATAAACTGTTGCTCAAAGGTAATTTTTGTATGATAACAAACTCGCAGTTAGGCTGCCAAGCTTTACGCCCTGTAACAACTTGTTTGTGTTACTACCTTTGTATATTATAAACTATAGTACTCTCATCTTAAGATGGCGACATCTAAAGTATGCCGGCAACCCTTACTCTTTTTTTTGCGGAGAGCTTATGGAGGTTTTAATCGATATTTATTGATATTTTTTGGATGCAATAATCCAAAAAATAGTCTCCTGTTGCCCCTACCACCAATTTCCGACGATTAAAGACTCCAAAAATCGAATTTTACACCTCACATTTTGCAGCGCCACCACAAGGGTCAGGGCAACAATAAAAAAAAACTCGCCATGATAGTACTATAGTTTTCATATACAAAGGTTACCAAGTGCTAGATTACATGTTTCACTATATAGTGCCACCTATATTTCAGACTCTTTATAAAGTAGTATTTAATCTTTATTCCAACCCATCACCAAGTTGTTACTGCTTATTTAAAATCTTTAAATGTTATTAAAAAGTAACTCCTATAATAAATTTAAAAAAAATAAGGAATCAATTTGATTAGTTTGGTCGCAAGTAGCGAGTTATGTATCATGGCACAAGTGACAAGAAGCAAGTAGCAAGTGGCAAGTAGCGAGTAGTTAGTAGCAAGTAACGACTGGCAAGTTGCAGAAAAAGAGAATTGAGTGGCGAGTTATACAAAACAAGTTGCCAGACGCTAGTAGCGAGTGGCAAACAGTAAGCAGCGAGTAGCGTTCGTTGGTCTATAACTAACCATGTTGCCGTTCGGTATGCCAATTATTCGATTTCTGGATATATTTAGGGTTGATGTGCTACTTTGCAATAACGGAACATCTCGGTTTCACACCTGTGGATATTTTCGCGTGAAGGGCTTTGAAAACAGTAAAGATGGCGCTTCTATAACCCTTGATGAAGATGTCCTTGTTGGTGCACATTTTCGACAATTTTCGACTTTTTTATCTAAAAATCTAATATGTATAGAGATCCAAAAGTTTGAAGAAACTCTGTAAAACAAAGTACACTTCTGCATAATTCTAGTAAAAGTATCGGAAGGTCTCATTGCTTGGTGTATTTTATACAGCTCTTTCACTAACAAAGTCTTCACATTTTTATCTGTCAGTATATTCCAAAAATTGGTTTCTCGTTTTTATTTCAATGAATTTTTTTTATGTGTAAAGCTCAAAATATAGAACTATCCAGTAAGACACACAACTTAGATGCTCCTATTAGGTTATGTTCAGTTGTCATGCAGGCACCATTGTAGCATTACTTTGTTCGTAACTGGTAAGTTTCACGGGCTCTTTTAAATTTTCTGACGGAAATGTTTTTTAAACTATAATTTACATTTACAGCAATATACATATTATATATATTATGTATTTCGAATTCGAATTTTCACACACAGAATCATGATCGAAAACCAGTTAAAATATGTTAGCATAGAAATTAATTTTATACTTTCCAAAAAACGGTTTGCAAACAATAATGTTTGCAGCATTTAGAAACGTCTTGTTTTTTCATTTGAATTGAATTCAAAACAGTATTTTCCATAAGTCGCAAAATACTCATCATGTGAATATGGTCAGCGAAAAATCTTAATTCAGTTTATTCCATATGTACAAAAATACATATAACCATCCCCTTTTTTTCTGAACTTGATTCCAAAAAATTCTCCTCAAATGACAAAACTGTGTACCTACCTATATTAAATCAAGCACACAAATATCTTTGTCTGAAAAAAGTCTTTTAGATTGATGCGTATTAACACTCATCAACTCAACATCTTTCATTTTTCAAATAACACATTTATTATTTGAGTGCCATCATCATCAAAGTCGCTCGTAAATTTTTGCCTACATGATATCATAGTTGACAACAATTTCATGTCACTCACTCATAACACAACACAATACTCCGTCATTCAAATGGTCTCCTTGCTAAATAAACAAATAGGATAAAATAATAATCTATCCTAAATTACGTCTACACTCTGCAGTCCATTATGAGATATGTGAGTCTTTTAGATTTTATATTTCAAGCGACTTATACAACAACATGGAAAGATTTATCAAAGTTTTAGAAATTTCCCATTGTCACATCATATATATGGATTTTTAGTTTTCATCTCAAGGCACACATATCATTGTGTAGAGTATAGGGATAGGTGGAATTGGTCCTCTGGTATCCTTAAGCTGAAATCCCTTCAACTGGCACTCATGAATGTTAACCAAGACAATATACAAAATATTAATTAGAGATAGGACCCAAACGACCGATGGTAAGCACAATTCCATTTTGCATAAAGGCTGAAGCATCGCTGAAAAACGAAATGACAACTTCGGAAAATATAATACTGCATCTGCAGGTATAAAACGGACCCAACCTTGTGGTAAATGCTATGAAGTACCGAAAATCAAGAACAACACCCGGCTAGGCCATGGATGATGATAACTTACAGCAAAGACCACCTGTGTCCCGGGAAGGCAATAATTCACAAACAAATTGTCCTCGACTAAAGTTTCCTCAAGGACTATTTTAACAAAATTCTATTTTGTTGGTGATGGTGATTCTCAATCCTATAGGGTGTTTGTATGCTTGTATTTAATACCAAATTTTCTGCATTTTGGTGAAGTTAAAAGGACTTTTTGACGTAGAAATTAAGTCTCGAGTGGTTCAGGTTAAATCATTTTTCCTTAAATGAGGAAATGGTGAACTGAAATGTTTTTTTTTACTTTGTTTTAAAATTCAAAAGATGATTGTATTTTGATTTGTCAAATCTGCGAAAACCATAATTTGTCAAAAAAATTGCTTACAGATTAAATGGTTCAAACATTTCATGCAGTTGATGACTCAATCATACCATCATGTAATGCGGGCTTACATTAATTACAGTTTGAGTTAATATACAAAAAATTTAAAAAAGAGCCAGTATGACCTCTCAGAAACGAATAACGTTGTTGCAGTTTTGGTTTTAAGCATCCTCAAATTGAAAAAAAGTTCCCATACCAAATATGGCAAAATACATCAAAATAGTTTCAAATAAAAAATATTTTCCAGTCTGAAACCTTAGCACATTTTAGAGGTATCTCGTAGGTGTTGAAACTACCCTTTCATATTTCGGTGAAAAAATAAACAAGATTCCTAAGTGTTTCTATGAAAGCTATCAAAACTGAAAAAAAAACAAGCTTTAGCTTGCAAAAAAATCCCATGCTTAAAAATATATATTTAATCAATGATCCTTTGGACTTATTTTTTGGTATATCCAATAGCTTATTAAATACATAAGGATAAGGCTGAAAATCAGGTAAGCTAGTGATAAGTTTTGCAAAATAATTTGTATTCATCGTTTGATGAATTATAGTTTATTGATACTGAACACAAATTTAAAGCTGGGTCAATTATGTTGATTGATGTGAATCAACATCGGTGATCAACATTGTTGATTTGGTGTGGACTTGGTCATCAGCAATGCAAATCAACGTTTGTTTACCCGAACTCGATTTTAACGTGTAGAGCTCAACAAAGTTGTGTCGAATGATATTTAATTTTATAATCTGGACGTGTTCATCAACTCATTTCCATTTGGTCAATTTTTCGTAAGAATCTTTCCAATTTTTTGTTTGGCAATTGAAAAAAAAAACATAGCTTGCTCATTGAAATGGATTCAAGAAGCTCTAAACAACTGATCCCCTGAGTAGATTGCATATTAGCTACTTTATGGTTGTCCTGACTGAACACTGCTTAATAGGTAGACATGCACTTCGACTTGGAGCCAACCAACAGCCACCTCAACCTGACCTTACCTTACCTAGTTAAAATGCTCCACATTCTAAATTTCACAATGATTTCTGTTCTGGAGAATTGCTGCTGAAAATTCCTATTAAACTTCCAGCTTCCTCCATCACACAGCCTTAAATGATATCAACAAAATTTCTATGAAAATTACCCCCCTTAAGTTAAGTTATATGTATGTATATACTTGACCCGAGAACTTACAAAATGTATCCTCAATTTTTTCTTCAGTAAGGATATTTAAATAAAAATCTCACAATTTAAAATACCAGCGGAAATTCATGAAAAAATTTCAAGTAAAAAACTAATGCATTCGTCCCGGCTTTGATGAAGGACCCTTCTCTGTTTTTTGAGACTGCCGTTGCATTTGGAAAATTTTGTTGCAAATTTCAAGCATTCCCTCTTTGACTTTTTAATTAAAGTTTTTTTTTTTTAATTTTAAGTTTTTTTTTTTTATTAAGAACCGAAACTTGAATACCTTCCACCTACGATAGTAAAATACAACACAAAACAGAGTGTTGTCGCTGTTTTGGGCTCTGTGTGTCTGGTTTGGGTATACGAGTATATTCCAAAAGACTTTGAAACTTTGATCATCTTGAAAATTAATTAAAGTTTGTGGTTCCTTGCATGATGATGATGATGGTGTGCTTTTGGATATGTTAACGTGTGTTCTCTTGTTGCACTCTTGTAGAGCTCAGACATCCATTACTTACTGCCCACTTGAATGAAGAAAAATAGCAAAGCAACATGGATGGGATTTATAAGGAAACGGATACCTATGTTCTACTCAAAATAGTAAACCTCTCTATTCGACTGGAATAATAAAATTAAGCTGGAAACTCCTTCCGGGAAGAGACACACTGCATTATTCGTCAATAAGTGATGAAGCAAAGATGAAAAAGAATTCCATACCCGAAAGGATATAATATCTCCGGACATGGCACGATGCACACAGCAAGAATGAAAGAAAATAAATGTATTTCATCAAGTTTTTCTCTTTTTTTTTGTCAGAATATAGTGAAATGTTGAACGTGATAGGTCCACAATTTTGAACGTGCACGATAGTGACCACAATTGCGAAAAATTTAGGTATAGATACTTCAAATGATATCCGGTCACGTTTTTTTTTTTTGGTAACGAGAAGCGACTGAAGTTGATTTCTTTCATGAAATGGAAAACTGTAAAAAATAAATATCTCTTTGAATTTACACGCTGGAAAGTTTAAAACAAAAATTGTCGGTAGTGTTCAATAAATAATCAGGAACACCGGCAAATTTTGGCACTCATATGACATCTTATTCGTTTGCATATAATATTCGAAAATCTATTGAGGAATGCAGTTATGTTCACTTGACTAAATATTTAGTAATATAATGAAAAACTGGAAAAATCTTAATGGTTTTAAAATTTCAGTTCTTCAAAATTCAAAGTGCTGAATTAATTAAAAAATTAAAAAACAATACATTATTTCCGATTTTTAAGTTACAATTGTTTGAAAATTTAAAAAAAATAAGGAATTATATAGGGCCGTGAATTCCAATTTCTCATCGGGTTTTTGAAAAATTAAGGTTTGAAAATATAAATCACACGTTTTTTTCGGTTTTTGAAATTGTGTTAAAATATGGTATAATCTAGATATATTTACAAAGCTGTTCGGTTTCTTCGATGCAAGTACCATTCATGAATAGCAGCATGGGAGGTGGGTTCCACTTTAGAGACTGAAGACAGCATTTAATTTTAGAAGTATATAATTCTTCGCTGTTTTAAATTACCCATTGAACAATATTTTGAAGTTCAAAATAAGAAGGCTTTATTTATCTGAAAACATAAATCTATGATAGTATACAAAGGACAAAGTATATAAAGGACAAGAAATCCCAAACAAGTCAATCGTTCAATAATTGAAGAAAATGAAAAAGAAAAGAGAGGCGGAGACAGAACGGAACCCTGGGGTACACCAGCTTTTATTTTGTAGACAACAGATTTAAAGCCATCTAATACAACTTGTATTGAGCGGTCCTAAAGGAAATCTCTAATTCACAGAAGAAGATATTCATCGATAGCAAAAGCACGAATTTCCGATAACACAGCTTGATGCCTATTTCAAACAAACGATCAAATTCATGTAACATGGGTCCTTAGCCAACTTCAATATTAAGTTTCAGATACAGACACCAATAGTACATCTTCATTTTTATTCCAATCCATTCTACCCATATTACATACAAACATTTGTTCACACGAAATAAGTGAACTATTACAATTTTATGATTAATTACACAAATAAACGTTGACAAATTTTGTGCGAAGATTGCGCAATGCGTTTGAACTATGTGGAAGAACTTTTGAATCGACCTTAACAGCCATGTTATTCACTTCGCACGGTTGAACCGTGCTTCAATTCTCATTTAAGTTATGTTCCTAGCATTTCATATTTAAACCTTCAATCAAAGTTAAACCATAATTATGTTAGATTAATACGTTCCTGCATTTCATTTCTGTAAAAAATAAGTGATGCCAAACTATATTTTTGGATATAATATTATTTTATTCGATAAAAAGTGAAAATTAAAAAAGTTTCTTAAGTGTCCTTCCAAAAGCAATTTAACTGGATTAAAAAAGGGTTTAAAGTACAAATTTTATGGCAAACAGAGAGTATACAAAATCAGTTAAAATTATATCTAACATTCAATCTAGACAAAACGATTGAATAACACGGCTGTAAATAGAAATCTTTCCATATACATTTTTTGTACATCTCAGCTGGATTTAATAAATGTGGCTCTAAAAATCATCAAACCTTGTGACTTTCTTCGTCTCAGTTCGTTGTGGTTGGAAATTAATGTTCGGTCGTATAATGTTAAGAGAAAAATAGCCTCTCCCAATTTGTACCCCAAGACCATCAAAATGTCCAAATTAAATTTGCGCTTCGAGAAATGACAAATAAGAATATAATTATAACATGGGTGGATGTAGTATATATTCCTGTTATATGATCCAGGCTGGCTGGGCCATCCAATCGCCTGCCGCGCCGTCGGACATCGAGGACCCCTAATGGGATCGAACATTAAAAATATTCGAAATATAATACACTTTGACTTTCGTTCTATGTTTATATCTACTTACACAAAATAAAACATGGCACGTACTCAAATATGTATGTACATATGTATAGGTTTCGGTACCTACATCAATAAACAGACACACACACATACATAAGCTATTTATAACGGAACTCGCACAAGGGAGGACTTGCTAACAAATTGAGTTCGACGCATAGTTAATTGTTCTATGCCAAGACGAAACCAACAACATCCTTTATATAATTTGGTATGAGCATAGAGTTTGACCGACAAGCTGTCATATATATTCCTGGCTAAGCATCCGTGTCCTGGGATGCACTGTAGGATGTCGATGTTCTGTTCATAGACTCGCTCAATTTTCCTTCGCAATCAGTTTTTGTCTAAAACGAACCAACCAACGAATATATGACCATAACCAACCAGGTCCAGGCTCAGACTCCACTCAGACCAAAGGCTCTCATGGTTATTGTTGTCGTTTGACCATGATAATGACACAACACTGGATTTGGCCATAAAATTTAATGTGCCATGAAATGACCTTTCATAAATTAAGTATGATTAAATCAGATTAGGTCAGTTGTTGTATCAGAGGATAATATGATGTTGTATTCTTCTTGTTGTTGTTGTTGTCAATTTTGTTTTGTTCTGTTTTGTGTTTTTGTTCAAATAGTGAAGTATTACATGACCAAATGAAGTTCATAATATGTTTCTCAAACCACTAGTATCTACTCGTATGTGTATAAAAAGGCCTTAAGAAAAATTCAGACATTCTGGCCAAGTATATTTTCTAAGAAGTAGGTACATAAGTATATACTTACAAGCCACAAAAATGTAAGTTTCTCTTTAACGACAAAGGACACAACATATAGTTTCGAAACTTCATAACATCATAAATACTAAGCATATTTTCTGAAAATGTGATTGCATCAGTCCAAAAGCATTAATAAAAATAATGTTTTGACATTTTTGAAAGTGATGGACGAATATACAGAAGACATTCCCTTTTTCATTAAAGTAAAAATAAAGGATTTTAGTTTGTAGCCTTACAACTGGAAGGATGTGATATTTACTTTATTATACATATATGCATAGACTCGGAAAATAATTAAATTACATTTAAGGGACACTTTAATTGCACATAAAGTAAAAGTTGAAAAAGATTAAGTACGGAATCCAGGGTGTACAAATAGGGTTAGGGTCAACAGAAATATAAAATTTATGAAGAACTTTAATTTTGTTGTTGTTTGATGTGAAGAGCAAAGCGATAAATGATTTTAATCTTAAATGAATGTAAATTGAGGTTAATGTAACTAGCGATTCTTTAAATAATGAGTCAAAATTCAAGCCGGGAAAGCAAAACTATATATTTGAAGACAGAACACAAATATGACCCACACGGAATTCTGAAAAATCGAACAAACGTTTGGTGAAAGTGGGATTAAAGTATAACCTTTTTTTTACTTACCTTACTCTGTTTGATGAAAGTCTTTAAGGCAGATTTTTTCTAATTTCTTCATTAAATAGTGATGTTTCAGTTGACAGCAGCAAAAGTATGTTATTAAGTAAAATCAATACAATTCAAAAAAAGATGAGTGTACCTACAAGTCGATTTTATTTGTAGGGCAATTTTAAACCGCACCTTATCGATTTTGATGAAACTTTTAAGAATGGTGAAAAGTTGTATGACAAAAGTTTTCTGTTTTGCTACCAGTGACACAGTAAATTTTAAAATAAATGTCTTACAATAGAAAATTTAATAAAATTTACTTAAATGTTTTTTTTTTAAAGATATTTTTTTCTTTTTAAAATTGAGTCTAGCTTAATGAAATCTGAAAAACTCAACTGATTTAAATAATATTTTCAAAAATGATAATCAGCATCTGAGACGAGGCCGGGTCGACATCGAGACGAGACAGTAATTTTCGTGTTTTCAGTTAAGAAAATCAAAAACAAATTGATTGTGCTGCCTAGACCGGGGATCGAACCCACATATCCAACGGGAGGAAATGGGCCCTATCTCCCATATGATCTTGTCTTACAAGTCTTGTGTCGCACTTTATTCAAATCACACTGCATTTACAGTTGCCTTTGGTACATACGAACCAGTAAGTTCCAAAATAATAAGATTTTGTAGACACAATAGGTGTTTTGAAAATTTTTTTGGATATTTTTTTTTTGTTTGGAATTTGAATCTATTAAATATCAAAAACTTGCATAATAATTTTATTGCTATATTAAAAAAAATGTTGACATTTTTTTGAAAATTTGAATTTTTTTTTGATAGATGGCATTCACAATTCTGATCTGAAAATTATATTTTGGTACCTACTGGAATAATTGGAATTTGCAATTTTATTTTTTTTTGTGCTATTCACTCGTGATTTTAATTTCAAAGCTTTTCTTCCATATTCGTAAAGAGTAAGAAACAGAAATACAAAGTTAAATCTTAGGCAGATACCTCTTTAAAACTGTTGTCTGATTTATGAATGCTTTATTTTAAACTAACAATAATTATATAAAAGTTTAATATTGAACGTTTTTTCTTATTTGTGTATTTTTATAATTCAACGTAACTAATTTAATTTCTGTAAAAAACTTGGCTACAAACCTTTTTAGTTTGTTAATGTTTTCAACTTTCTTTTTTCAATTCCACTGAATCAAAAGGATGATTCTCTTATTTTAGGATAACAAGCGAAAAATATCATTTTATTTCGCATCGCTAGCATGTGAATTGATGACAAACGCAAATTGTATCGGAACGAAAAAACAAAAGCAAAAATATCAACACAGGATGTAGAAATATTTCCAACAGAAGTATAGTATTCTGCAGGACGTACATAGAAGTGCTCCTTGCAAGCATGAATGCAAAATCTTTTTTTTTTTTCTTGAATAATCTGCATCTTCTATTTTGACATCACAGATATACCAAGGATGTGGAGTTGAAGAAGGAAAAGCAGGCAGAGTTTAGCAGGAGCTTAGAGCATATACTGAGTGAGTATATGGTTCAGCAATGTCTTTGCAACTGATTTTGATTCTTTTGTTCCTTACTTTTTTTTTTGTAGAAACCTATACTTACTATATACTCTAGTTCCATCAGAACAAAAGAAGTGTTAAGGATGCTAAGAACGAGCTATAAACATTGTCAGCTTGGGGTGAATTTTAAACCATTTGCTCAGTTATTCATCAAAGCGTGTATGTGAATCCCTTCTTTATAATATTTTCTGCAGACTCGTTTTTCTGAGAGACAAGAAAAAAAAACAAAATTCGAAATTCTTTTGAAGCATAAAAGTGTTGAAAATTCATGAATATGTCTTTAGTTTTTTTTTTTTTGTTGAAAACTTTGTTTTTTTTTTTGTTATGCTCACGTTGCAGTACAATTGCAGAAAAGACGCAAGCATTGTGGTATGATGCACTTTTCTGCGTCAAGAACTACTAGCTATGAGTGGTAAATTTGTTGGTGATGGAAAAGGAAGGTTTGCGTTTTGTTACATTTTTTTTTACTATATGAGTTTTAGTTTTCATTACTTAAGAAACTGACAGATACAAATGAAAATGCATTCATTTTGTTATTTTTGAACAAAAAAATGTGTCTGATATAAATTCTTTTCAAAAAATATGTGAATCAGAGTTCGGATTGCCAAGGCAAGACACAGAATTTATTTCTTAACATATCGATTGGGTGTCAGAATGTCATCTTTAATTTTTGTTTAAGAATTGAAAATTCAGAAAGGGTTGTCAATGGTATGCTTTTAAGCCATAGTTTAAATAGAGACTACGAAGAGCTTGGAATAAATATTTGCATCAGTAGCTCATTCAGGAACTACGAGATTTGTATCACGTAGAAGGTGTCTTAAAAGCAAATTTATATGAAGTGGATCGATTAGAAAAAAAGTCTGCTGTATTTTCAACAAATGATTATTTATTATTAAAGTACACAATTTGGGAATTTATTTCTTTAAAAAAAATGTCGATCAAATGTAGACCGTGGCTCGCTTTCGCAGCAGTCATTCAAACATTTGTGAAACATTTTTAAATCGGATTAATCACTGAACAAAAATGGTATTTTTTGCCATTTTTTAGTATGCTCTTTTCTCAGCAACAATTTGAACTAGGAACATGAAATAATACTTCGAATTTGCACTGCGAAGTTAGCAGTAAAGTATTTTTTTTATATTTAGCGCGCACTCAAGGGGGTTTCTTGTATCCTTTATATGTCAGAGACACAGTGCGATCTTTAGGTAAGTAGGAGGGGATTTGAAAGGAGATGTCGGTGAACGTTAGTCTTGAATTTCAGTTCATCACAATGAGAGGGAAAGATAGAGCGTGGAAGGGTATTCCACATTCGTGTAGTACGGCTAAAAAACGCATCCCTGTACTTGACAGTACGACCAAAATTGGGTTCAAGAGTAAACTGATGAGCATTCCTGGAAGCGCGAGTACTACGGTTGAATCGTTTAAGGGGAGGAATGCAATTGGCTATTTCATTTGAGCACTTACCGTAAAAGTAACGATAAAAGAGTGAGAGACTGGAAACGTTACGCCGGTGTTCAAGTGACGTAAAAGTATCGATGATGTTCCTGTCTCCGATCATTTTGAAGACTCGTCTTTTTATACTGTCCAAAATTTGCTGGAGCACCAGCCCAGAGATGGGAGTTATACTCAAGCTTTGGACGTATATAACTTTTATAGATAATAGCCAGATCAGAAGGAGAAAATAATCTCTTGCATTTCCAAGGGAACCTAAACATCTTTCGGCATTTTTGGCGACGTTAAGTATGTGATCATTCCACAAAAGATGGTTTGTGATACACATACCTAAAATCACAAGCCGATTAGTTTATCCGATGCAAGTGCCACACATAGATAATGGCAGGGGGTACGTCCAATGCTGTCTAAGTCAGAAACTTTAAATGAAAACTTCCAATTATTAACTACATGTTTTCTAAAACTGCACTAAAACTGCATATTTTAACGATGAACTGTAAAATTGCGAACAGAAATGCAAAAAAAAATAAAAAAAAACTGCGAATTCCCATTAAGGTCCTGTTTATCTAAATGAAAAATGTTCTGCCAACTAAACAAACGTTACAAAAGTTTAGCTTGGTATCATCTCGTGGCCCTGGCCAGCCCTAATTTTTTAATCATATAAAAAATGTTTGTGTTTTAAGGATTTACCACTGCACGATACCAGTAAATATGCATTGAACAAATAAGGAATCTTCCGTATCCCCAACTTTATCTTATTTAAAAAAAAAATTCATCAGTAACCAATTGCAGATATTATATTAACACATTGTAAACATAACATCAAACATACATTTATCTGCAAATCCAAAATCCTCCTATAGCAATAAAATTAAACTCCACAAAACTTCAGGGGATAATTGAAATGTAAGCCTTTAAGCAATTCAATCTGCACATTCAAATCAAAACAATATCCTTAAGCACCCAAATATATGGATTGTATAGAAAATAATTGCATCCAATTACAATGTTCCTGAAATATATACATAAGTATAGGTACACACAAGTAAATACAGATACCTTAGGAGTATCTACCAGATATAGACCTATACAATCAAGTAAAACCACTTTGAAATTATCAACAAATTTCTGGTTTATTATATAACTCAGAAAGGCACTTAGAATCACCTCGCACTGGCTGTTAGGGTTATCATACTCCAGCTCAATTGGTGGCCATCAATTATCTCCTCCTTTTGATGCATATCCTTATAACCATCCTCTTCTTCTATTTCAAACCTATGTACCTACTAGTGGGTTAGCTGATTGTGATGGTACTGAACTGGGCTGTTTCTTATATGCCTTCATACTTGCGCCGCGCCGGGCTGGGTTCTGAAAACAATCGTTCTACCACACAGTAGTATTTATTACCCTAAAATTATTACCACATTACAAAAAGATTTAAGACTCCATAAATGTACCTTACGTATGGCCGTACGCGTGTGGTTTGTAGATACCTTACCACCGTACCGTATATGAACTTTTATCGAAAGGATCCAACCTGCACAAAAGGACGACGACTACGACGATGAACAAAGCCCATTGAGGTGGTATAAAGGTGGGTGTAGTAAAGGTTTAGGTATACTTTCTGGGTATAATGATCCTACAAGTTAAGTGAAATAATAACAAATCAACTTCCAGAATACACTGCACACCACTTTGGGACCCATTCAAGTGGCCATCAGACTGTTTCCCGCGCTCTTCAGCTTCTCTGTGCTGCTGCTTCTTTGCTGCTCTGCTCTTTTCTTTTCTTTTTGTAGCTTTGTGATGTCTTTTACTCAAAAAGGGATAAAATTTGTTAGTCTTATAGTCTTGTTGGTGAATAGCTTTGTTCTTGTTTTGTGTGTTTTGAGCAGCAGATATTTCTTTGCAGCTGAAGACTCACTCTGTTTTTAGTGTGCTTGTAATAGGTCGTTTGCTCCTCGGGTGCGCTCTACAAGTGCATTTATTGAAATATTCGGAAATGTCCTTTGGAAATTTATGACAATCGAACATAAGTTGTTGGTTCATTGTTTAACATAAAGAATAAAAGTTATAAAACTGAGAGTCTAAATATTTGGTTGTAAGTACCGTTGTGGTAGGTACGGCACTGTGGTAGATTTTTCTGGTGGTTTATTTTTAATAATACCTCTGCAGGCTTACTTACATACTTAGATCCATGGACCGAATATCCTTGAGTTCACCTTCAAGGGGATTCTGCGGGTTTCTGGAGATGCATTTCAGCTCTCTAAAATTCTTTTCTAGTTTTGTTTCAGATTCCGCTTCGATTGTTTTGGGCAAAGTTCTTCTAACTAGGTCAGCCCGCTCAATATCCTGTCTATGTGAAAGACTTGCAATACACTTGTCACCCTATCCACTGTTATTTTCTTCATATGATAGAGTCAATGCGTTCTTCGTATGAATTTCGTCATTGGAGATACAGTTGGGCCATAAAATCTTCAAGATGTTACGCTGAAATCTGTTTACAAATATTTTCGGATAGCGGATGTGATGGAAGCATGGATTCAACATTTGGGCGGAACAGTCGAAACTTGGTCTTTATTTTGAAATACACCAAAACGCAGTCCTTATTTTCCCGATTAGACTGTTAATATCTAGTTCGTTTCCACCATCAGTAGAAACAGTACTCCCAAAATATTGAACATTTTTAACCCAACAATTTCTGCTTATCTGACCATCATCGTCTGATGACTCCAGGTGTTTGGGGCATGATTGCATAGTCCACTAAATTCCTCCGTACACGTACGTTATCGATCACCAACAGGAAAAGTATTGGTGACAGTTTCAAACTCCTCTGACAAGCTTCCTTTATGTAGAATGTGACATTTGGATCCATCGTAGGTAGCCTTAATAATAGCAAACAATTTATCTGGGATGTCTCTCCTGCGCAAGGCAAGTATTCACCGCATTGTTCGATGATGATACGAAAGATCCAGTGCCAAATTCTGTTCGGTTTCGAGTGTGTCTTCGAGGTGGCCTTTTATTCTGCAGGATGAGTTCCCCATTTTGTTGGACACAGGATTCATCACGCGTCACAGATGGCCGTTAATTTGATGAAAGTTTTGTATAGAAAGGTAAAGATTTAAAGTTCGAGATTTTTTCCATATCTGGCAGAAAGTACCTTGTAAGTGATGTTTAAAAGACTGATACTTCTAAAGTAGTAGTATTACTTTCTTTAAGGTTCGAGCATGCTTTTTTCGATAACCATTTTTTGCAATTCAGTAAGGAGCATGATACACATTTTCCTATTAACCTGCTGCTTTGAATAGTTCAGCAACAAAGACATAAGCTCCATTAGCTGATTTTTCAAACTTATGCTTAGATCCCCAGTTCGCCGACGTCCGGGGTGGATGAAATTGTAGATCTGCGTGCGCTCATCATTGTCGTTCTAGAGTTTCGATAACTTATTGTTTTAGATCTTCAGCATCAACTGAGGCAGTTTTACCACGATATTCCTCTTTATTCTGAGATTACTCGTTCGGTTTTGAGCAATTTCGGTCCTTCTGCGCAGCGCCACTTTCCTCTTACCACTTACCTCTTATTGATTTGCATTTCACAAACCGTTTAGTAAAGGGTTTTCATCTCACTCACTGGAATTAGCTAAATCTCGTTACTGGACTCGCTTTCGTGGCCAACTCTAGTTCTTCCTTTTTTATATGGATTTATGTGAAGTACCGTAAGTTTTTTGCATAAACAAATTTGGGTTTATTCATAAAAGTATACCTAAATTTTACTAAATGTTTAGTACTTATGTATTGTCTCGTTGTGATTTGCTCCCTCATACTACAGTTGTATAGGAAGAAACAAGGTACAGTTGATTTACCCCCACTGATTTGCAGTTGTTGTTGTATTCAGAAGTCATCAGACACTTAATACACAATGTTCATAAAAAAATTTACTTCCATTTCTGCATGAATTTAATATCGCCCTACGAATAAGAACCATTAAAAAATTAAATCTCTCTACCTCGCATTCGCATTCAGAAAAATCAAGACAACCCACCCAAAATGTCAGAGGTGTATAAAAATGTTTTTTAAACATCCTCGAAATGCTTTTTATTCTCCCACGAATATTTGTTTAACCATTGAAAACGTCCTTTAGACATATTTCCATTTAAAATCATTAACAAGTCAAATGTCAAAAATACTCTTCCTTCCATGTATATAACTTAGCATCTACATGGTATACTACAGGTACATTCTTTTGCATATACAATTACAATAAGAAGAACTTTTATCTTACCTTTATTTATTTATTTATTTTCAAATTCGTTTTAAAGATATTGTATTATGCCTACCTGGATTTTTTTTTTTGTTTTTTTTTTTTGTTTTTGTTCATGAAAATAAAACACAAATCCACTTCTTGAAACAATGTCTCTTCTCTCTTCTAATTCCTGACATTTTACTTCTTCTATCTATAGAAAGGGGGAGGGTGTTTTTTTTTATGAACTCCAAGTCAAACAAAATTCCAAGCAACAGTCTCTAACCTTGTATGTTGTATTTTTTGAGTAGATTAGAGAGTTTCGGTATACCTACGAACCGAAAATTTTTAGATACACTTCTATATTTACTTTGAATATATCAGAGAATATCACCTATTCAAATCGCTACGTCCTTACCTGCCACCCCGTAATCCTGTAAGGAAATAAAAAAAAAAAAGTACACCACACCACCACCGACCGCAGTGATTTATATCACTTGAAGTAAATTATTTCCTGATAATTCCACTGACAAGGAATTCTATCGAGTTTTATGGTCACCATGGGAAATGAATAAATAATATTGAAAGACACACTGAAACTGATAGGTGAAAAGGGGCCTAGGTACGATATACCAAAAGCCGTAGTTGTTATCGTCTCCATCGTCAGGTAATGTCCTTGGAGGACACATTATTGTTTTCCGGTTATTTTTTTTTTTTTTCATTTTCTTGTTTGCTTCTTTGCTTTTCATTTGGACTTCTTAGGACTTCTTCGTTCCATGATTTTGTTTTCTTCTCTATTTTTCTTCGATCGGCCTATCCTGGTTTTGGTTCCTGATGGACTAATGCGAACTGTGTTATTTGTGTGTGTGTGTGTGTGTGCTGTTTATTTGAAAATGTTGGGTGAGAATGAAATTTGAATTTATTGCAGGGATTAGAGGTACTTTTATCAGAATGAAATGAATCGTCCTTATAAAATATTCAAATAAATAAAGAAGAGGATTCTCGAACAAAACAACAAGAAAAAAAAATGAAAGTTGTTTGTTGATTACACCAAAAACGGACAGCTCTTTGAACTAAGGATATATAGATTTATTTTACTTTGCGTAATGAATTCATTTGGAATGAAAAATTGTCTAACAAGACGATTATTGTTTTAAGTTCAACAAGCCAAGTATTTTTTTTGTTTTCGTATTTGTTCAGTTCATCATCATTTTTGATGAGTTTATTTTGTGCGCTTTTAATGAAACAGAACTTTGCGTTAATATTCTTTTCTGATTTTTATTGCAGATTGAGGCCGAGTGACATATCATCTTCCACAAATCTGGGGTAAAATGTAAAGTTTAGGCCATGGCGATGGAAGAATAAATGGACTTGATGAAGTAACCTCCTGGAACTACTCCAGGTGTCTCCTTCTTCTTAATTTACCGCCGGCGTCGCGTTGGTTGTCATGATCTCAACTGGGAACACATTATCATCATCGGCTCAACAACCGGGGTCCGGTCCTGGCCTCCTTCAACAAGTCTCTCCACCTATCCCGGTCTTGAGCCAACGCCATCCAGTTGCGCACCCCAAGGCTTCGGGCGTCCTGGTCTACGCCATCTCTCCAGCGCAAGCATGGTCTACCACGCTGTCGTCTACCATAGAATGTACCACAAAGGACTTTCCGAGCAGGTTCCTCTTCACTCATTTTTGTCACTATATCTGCTTCAAGGTAGATTGCGTACAATTCATAATTGTACCGTCTCCGGAATCGTCCTTCCTCACATATGGAGCCAACAATTCTCCTTAAAACTTTTCTCTCGAACGCGGCTAAGAGGTCGGAGTGTCTTTTGCTAAGCACCCAAGCCTCAGATCCATACGTGAGTACTGGCAGGACCATGGTCCTGTACAGCAGCAGTTTTGAAGTTATGGTGAGATTTCTGGATTTGAAGAGCCTTGACAGACTATAGTAGGCTCTGTTGGAATTGAGCAGCCGCCCGCGTATTTCTTCTTCTAAATTATTATCGGCTGCTAATGTTGACCCAAGGTATTTGAAGGAACACAACTCTTCCATTTTACTCCTTCACTTTAAAGCTAGACTTCTGGGGATCCCTAGGACTCAATTGACCTCATAAAACTTCGACACGCCTCGGGCTTGGGATTGTTCTGTATCTGAGGGCAATTAAAGACCGGTGTCTTTACAATTGTTTGATGTTGTTTAATCCAGGTGTTTTTGAGCTTGTCTTTCTTCCGCTATAATTTTCGAACGTCGCGTCGCGTGATAATACCTTTTGAAATGGTTTCTCAGGGCATATTGTTTTTACATGACAGTACGAGCTATTTAATGCTTTTTTTTGTCGTGAAAGCTTTCTGGGATTTCCTACTTCTCATTCTTTTACACTTTGTCACTCATACTTCTTGGGCCTACATTGTCCTGTTGGTAGTTAATCGTATTTCAGTGCCAGATGATCAATATCCATAAAGATCTTTCGTTACAGCTAAGGCGGCATTTTTTCGATCACAGAAGATGGCAGAGTTTTCCATAACTTCATCCATTTGATGTGGTCTTCACAAAATCCTTCACTGTTGATCACAGATGACATAATTGGATCAAAATGTTGGCAGGATAAGTACTAGTTGAGGCAGTATCCATTTCCCTACAAAGCATTGAGTCATATATTAATTTCACGTGGCAAGGATGCCGTGTCTTCACTTCTGATAGCTCTATCGCTAGCAAAGAATAACTGATTAGCTTTAGGGTCCGTCACCTTATATACTCAAGCAGAATATCAAAGACTTTAATAGAGATTTCAAAGCACTTCCCTGTTGCATATTCGTTCACTCCTGTGAGTCATCTTAGCTTCGTTTTGACTTGCATTTCCATAATTATAGACTTGTAGACATCCGGAACTTCTCTTTTCTTAGGAGCAACTTATAACTGTTTATTAAATGCTTTTTCAAATCAACCAATACAGCTCTCGAGGAATTCTGATGTGATTGATTTACCCGGAAAAAAAACACAAATTGGGGGCCTATTCTGTTCTGTGAAAAAGTGAATCTAAAAATGTACACCTTTTAAAAATTGATGGCAGCTGGAGTAACAGATCGTGACCAAATAAAAATCAAGAAACTATCTTACAGTATAACCAACTTAGCTGACGCAAAAACTTCTGGATGAAACACACAAAACTGCTCCTGCGTTTAGTTGGCCTCAAACATGGAACAATCTAAGATCGGGAGGCTCGAACCATCTAACCCCAGTGGAGCCTTAAAGTGAAGCAGTAGAGTCGCAGAGTTGTTATCTCACTGAAGATCATGGGCAATGGCCGGTAAATGAAGAAGAAGGAGATTCACAGAGCACTTATAGTTTGAGAAATCCTTCCTCATCAGCTTTTAAATATTTCCTTTTCATGAGCTAATGAGGAAAGATATTTTGAGCAATGAATCTCATACACTTATAAGTGCTAGGTGATTACCCTTCCACTGCTTCCATTCTGAGGTTGTTATCAAACAAACAAATCAAAAAATCAAATCTATCTGAAAATATCACACGTTTTCAAAGTAGGTATGCATGGAAACCACTAAATGTTATTATTTTTTGTTTTAGCTCTCACCAGGGGTTCACTTTTTTTTAACCAAACAATTAAATTTTCCAACAATTTTTAGACATATAACAAGGTCAAACGACCATACACAAACACCACCACCGACGGGTCACTAGCATTTGCAACCATATGAACGTGAATTTCAACTCCAGGATATTCGAAATGTGTGCGACACTGAAATGACCATAGTGAGGTTTCGACACCTATTAAATTTTGAATTCGTTTTGGTTGGGTATTTGCTCAAGGCTTCATCCGCACACACAATTACTTCTAGATTTCCCCCATCACAACACAAACCGTCATTGTCGTCGTCGGTCGTCCATAGAACAGCGATAGTGGCCAAAAAGGTAAAGCTCACATAAAGAAAGCCTTAGATCGTTTGGATAGTTTTGAAACTAAAAGAAAATTGTTTCTAGATTGGGAATCTCCGACGGAAAACCACGGGCATTCATTGTGAAACGTTATATTGCGACACAACGCAGTGCAATTCAAAACAAAAACCTATGGTGGAACATTGTTCTATTGTCTGAATGTGTATAGAATTTTGTGGTTGGTTCTGGTAGTGAGTTGACATATATTGTTGTATATAGTAGGTCAGCAGAAAGGCTTGCAAGGATACCTCAATGCTGTACAAAGCAATTCAAATCCTTCTGCATTTTTTAAACTTATTGCATGTAAATGGACGTGTGAATTTCTAGTTCATAATAAAGTGGATTTTCGTTCGCTTGACATTGAGAACATGTATGTGCACAAATTACCTCACAACAGTAAATTTTGTTTGCAACAAAACTTTGCAAAGGGCGCTTTTTTGAGAGGTATAGAAATTTGAAGAGGAATAAACGAAAGATGAATTTATAAAATTAACATGAACTCTATTGGAAAGATAATATTCTGGCATTTCGGGTATATGACCGCCAAACCTGGCTCGGACATTTTTACCAACATTTGTGGCCGTATATGTGTATCGAAAATAACGCGTCGAATGTTGTCCTCAAATTGGTCGATCGTTTCGGTTTATTGGCGTAGACTAGTGACTTCACATATCCTTCACAGAAAATAGTCTAGCGGCGTTAATTCTCACGATCTTGGAGGCCATTTTACGGATCCAAAATTTGAAACTGTGCCGTTACCAAATTCATCCTTCAATAAATCAATTGTGAAACGAGCTGTGTGACATGTTGCACCGTCTTGTTGAAACCACATCTCCTGAACGTCAGGTTGTTATTTTCAATTGAGGAACGTTGTCAAGGCCTTATAGCGGTCACCATTGACTGTAACCTTCCGCCCAGCATCGTGATTCAACCAGCCCATAAAGCACACCAAACGGTCCGTTTTTTCAGGGTGTAGCGGTGTCTCAACATACACTTGAGGATTATCTTCACTCCAAATACGGAAATCTTGTTTATTGAAGTAGCCCTAGCCATTCAACCAAAAGTGAGCCTCATCGCTTAATAAAAATCTCTAATGATTCAACGGGAATCTTGTTTGCGGCCCATTCACCGAATCTACTCCTGACTTGGTGATCGTGTGGTTTCAATTCTTGCACGAGTTGAATTTGGTAAGCACGCAAACCAAGATCATTCTGCAAAATCTTCCATAAAGTGGATGGACAGATATCGAATTCCTGAGGAGGAGGACTGATTCGGTTCTTCCTCCACGCTAATCTCTACAGCAGCAATGATTTCTTCTGTACGCACTGAACGAGGATGCATCATTTCGACTAAAAATTGTGGGAAAAAGTTTCATAGTTGATCGAACTAATTGCTCGGATAATTCAACGATTATGTTGACCGTAAAATGGACGTAATGAGCGATACATATTTGGAACAGAACCATTTTTTTCAAACTTAATGTGCACGATTTGGAAGCGTTGTTCAGGCGTCAGTCTATTCATGTTAAGCTTAACACAAATCATTTAACAGCTGTTAAAATGGCCGCCCGCCAGTTAAAAATGTGTTGCCAACTTAAAGTTCTAGGTAGGCTTCTAAAAAAGCACCTTTTAAGAAAATTTGAAGAGGACCTTTAGTGTGTAGCTCTTTGACCTATGGATCCCCTTAATCAAATCAACTACTGTCGTTAACCAAGTTATAAATGTTCGCTTTTTGGATAGTTATGTGAAGTAATTTAGTGTCAGACGAAAGCAAATGCAAAAATTCAACAGGTGGTTTTGCAAACTAGGGTTTCTGGTCCTGTGCCTTCTTTTCAGTATTGACAATTATAAAATGGAGACATACTATTACTAAAAGTCATCAGAGATGAACTTGCGGATCTTCAACATTTGAATTCTTTAAATTCTGTATTGTCATAATGTCAGGAAGAGTTTCGACATTTTTTTTTTCTTAAAGGTGTCCTAAATTCCCACTTTGAATAAAAAATGTCTTCTTGTTCTTTATCATTATCCTTATCACAGGAAAAATGTCTAGGAGTGCCTTAAAATGTCAGCCTTCTTTATTTCAACCCTTTATCTTCCCTTTTCGTTTTATTTTCTAAATAAATTTATTACAGGAACTTATATACGAATGTTTATATATGTATGTATATTTTGAAACAAGAGGCTAAGTTGTTTTTCAAATAATGTGTTTAGCAGTGAAAATTAGTGACTATTGAGGCATGAAAAAAGGTTAAAGTATTGGGCTTCATATTCATACTTACTTACGGTTTACGAAAGAAGAAGATTTTAAGCAGTCGGAGTTGGAAAATTCCTGGAAGAGATGTAAATAAGAGTTAAAGATGACAACTTATGTGATTAAGGACGGTTATGTCTTGTTTATTCAATTTAAGTAGGTTAACATAGATAAATGTTTATTTATATAAAATCCTTTTTTTTTTTTGTTCTAACCGTTCAGACAGAAAAATTATTTTTATTTTCTATTATTTGAATTGGGTAGGAATGATTTGTATATGCTTGTTGTATTATTTTATTTTTTTTTCCTTCTGAAAAATATCCTTGCTAGTTTTAATATTTCATGGAATTCTTGAAGAAGAGAGCAGGAAAATTATCCAATACGGATTTATTTATATGGGATTAAAATTGGTGTTGCCGTAATTTTTTTAACAATTTTTGCAACTTTAAGTATTTTTTTAAATGGCATGAACGGGGTGTTATAGACCCTATACCATAGTAAAAAAAAATGCTTGTTTTTTACTGTTTTAACGAAATCCGTTATTAAATCATGGCGCCTAGGTTATAGTACTGTCCCCTGGTCTTCAATGAACATGAAAGAATTAGCTATCAAATAAAAATCAAATTTGAGCGGGTTGTTTGTGTAAAATATTTTGATAACCAATAATGAAACATGTGAGCTATTTGAAGCTGATATTGGCTATCTATACAAAATAACTTCTTGTATTTTGCAGTCTAAAAGGTTTTTTTTCTATCATTTTTAAAATCAAAAATATTCTGTTATGTTTCGATTAAATTTGTTGAGAGGCAGTTTTTTTCTGCTGACTTCCGAACATTAATTCAAAAATTCAGTGATGACCTGTTCTTATTTTAGCAGCAATAAAAATTATGGGTGTGATTTTCTTATTTATAATAAAAATAACTTTAAAAAAATGAGCTTTGACATTTAATCTACACTTTTCTTTTCCAATTTCTGTAAGCTTTGCAATTGATTGGATAAGCTGTTCTCTTCCTGAATTCTCATATTTTTTTCCCATCAAAAATGAATTTATTAAATGTTGTTGAATTGAAGCCATGAGTGCAATAGTGGCGTAACCCATAAAATTCACTTTAGAGTTACGAGAGATTTAAGCAACAGGTTTTCTTTAAACATTTTTTATATTTTCCCTTTGACATTTTTAGACATATTTTGTAGGGCAAGTTTTTTTTAAACTCAACTTCATTTTGGCAAAAAAGTAGATTACGCCATGTGTATTTTTACTAATTTCTTAATGATTTTACTCCTCGTCTGATAAAACGTCAAATATTTCGATTGGAATACTTGTTAAAGTTTTTGAATTATTGTAAAAAAAAGTGTTGGATTGGTGGTATAAATTGAAGCAGTTCAAATAAGTCTTTCTTTTTTTATCATTTTTTAGGTTTTTTAAGCTTTTTGAGTTTTTAGTATTAAAGGATTGTCTCGAGTTCAATTCCATTTTAAATAATGCATAAGACAAGATCCAATTCCTTGAGACCCCCTTGACGCTGTAGACTCATCCCAAACATACATGTGAACTTTTTCACTGCCCATATTATGGATATCAAAGCAAATGGTCACAATCTATACCAAAGCAAACAGTTTCTAAGAGAACTATGAAGGTTACGCCACTATTGCACTCAAACTATGATCAAATTATAAAATGCAATAACACCTTTTTGAGTGCTTTCCAGTTTTGAGTGTAGATAGCTGCATAAAACTGGCCAATAGGAGAACATACATATACATTTGCAGAAGTTGTCGGAACAAGCAAGAAATCTTAATAATTTAATAGGTCAAATGAGTAATAGAGTATAGCAAATCTGAAAAAAATATTATTACATTCGAGTGTGTGCTGGGAAGTCTTTCTTGAAAATCCAGATTGTTACTTTTTTTTAAATGTAACAGAAGGCAAATTATCGCGCCAAGGCATAGAAAACACCTTTCTTGTCAAAGTATAGAAATCACCCATCAAAACTTAAGTCCAATAACTTTTTTAATTAAATTCTTAATTACATCAAATAATACTGAAAAGCAAACTCAACTTATGTCACCTGAGTAACAATAAAAACGACTTTCTTCAGTATTTATTTCAAAACAACACAACACCCTTCTGACAAAAAACAACAAAATCATGTCATTTTAACCTTATTATCTTGAAAAACAAAACTTTTACACTAAACTCAAAACCTAATCTCATCCCATAATAAAACATGATTTTATTTTATACCTATCCCACTCCACAACATTTAACGTTAACTTCATAATAAACCAAACAAATTCTATTATAATTCAGACGACTTATACCTTAAAAAAGGAGATATAGTAAAAGTAGGTATATACATATTTTACTCTCACTCACGTCTTCAAAAAACAAAAAAAAAAAACACTCATACAGTATACGAATACCCAGCCAAGTCTTCACAGGCCCAGAGGGTACAAAAATATAAGCTCTCAGTTTTCAAAAAAAAAAAAAAAAAAGTATAATAATTTCCAGGCACGTCCGTTACTGTCATCGTTCATAAAAATATACAAAACAAATTCGAACATTAAAAACAAAAATGAAAAAAAGAAAAAAAAAACTGGAAACGATGAACAAAATATGTACCTACTCAAAATATGTATGGATGTAAGTTGGTACATCAAAAATCAGCTCAAAGCTATTTTTTGGGCATAGGAACAAAAATGCCCTATCAAAAATAAAAGAGAAATAGAAAGAGAAAAATGGCAGTCACGCAATTGGAAATTCGACCGGATATATTGGCCAACAGCACAACAAAAAGCCTATGCTATACCTATGTCAAGTTTTTGTCCTCATTAAATGAAATGAAATGAAATGAAACGAAACACTAAGGTTTTACGCTTCATAATTATACAACCCTCCTAATTGCTGAGTCCTTATAGAATAAACTCCCAAAATGGTAAATATTCCGGAAATCAGTACCTACGCGTACGCTACCAACAAATTTAATTATCAAGAGCCATAGCGCGCAAAAGTTGTTGATGTTTTCTTTTTCACCAAATCCTTCTTTTAACCCAAAATACAAAAAAGGTTTTTTTTTTATAAAATTCCCATAAAAAAGGACCCAACAAAAAAAAACATTCCAATGGCAGGTTAATCGTAGCGTAAAAACGAACGTGAAGGATTTGTGCCCAGTCGCCCGTTATCAATCACATTTTATAAACTGTCACTTGGTTTCCTTTGTGAGTAACCACTTTTCAAAGAGTTTGTTCACTCCGACTGGCACTGTGGGAAAGCGATTGTTTCTTTCTTCGTCAATTATTTCCCTTTCGGTGTTCTTGTATATTGTAATTGGTACAACTGTGAGCCAGGAAACATGCTGTCGTTGGTTTTTTTTTTTTTTTGCTTGTCCTTATATTATTTCTATGACTGCCTTATTTTATTAACGTCACAATAATAATTGAGTTAGAAGTTAAACGTTTACTTCTGTCTTATTAATTTAGGAAAGGACAATGATTATTGAGTTCCCATCGCGATCAATATGCAAGGTATAGCTTTTACACCCCCACTGTAATGTCTATGGAAAATCGATTATTGACTCAAGCCATTTATGCGTTTACTCATCGCATACACAAATTTTTGTTAGCATTACATGCAAGAATGCCTTTATTAAATTAAATTCATAAACAGTTATTTTGGCCATATATAAACGTAATTTTATGTACTCATTACATAAATATTTTTTTTAGGTTTATATCCTAAGTTCAGGATAATGTATTGATCTTCTACAAATTAATTGTGTTAAATTGACGGAATACAAGTCGTAACAAGTACTAGTACATATATCTATGATGACTAAGGACTCAGCACAAGTTGTTTGTAATATTTACACATTCTAAAACATTTCCGAGCCACCGGGGCTCTATGGAATAATTTTTGTAAGCACTACATGCAAAAATAAATTTTGATGACTTTATATAAGTAAATTCATAAGCAGTGATTTTGGCCATAATATTGTGTAATCATTACATAAATATTTTTTAGGTTTATATGCGAAAATCCAGTATCCACAAATACAAATAAATTTGTTAAAATTGACTAAGAACAAATCATAACAGATACTTGTTCTATAAAAGACTCAGTACAAGGTGCTAGTAATCAGCACATATTTGTATGCACTGGCTACTCAATTAGCTTTTACATATCGTTTAATATTTATTTATTCATAAAATATATTGTTTTTATTTTTCAACAAAGAGGAGCTTTTACTTTTTACATACTCGTATCATTCTGTGATAAAAATTTCAGTCTCGTCTCGGTTAGATTTTGTAAAGGCTGGCAAAAAGTACGGTTGTTTCTGGGTTGATGCTGATGGACACAAGAATCAACACATTCTTAAAGAAAAAAAGAGAAAATTCAATTACCAACTATATAGCAGTGTGAGCAATACGTGAGCGGTACATGCTACCTAGGTCGGGCATTAGGTCAGCGGTAAGCGCGCGTTAGATCGTACAAGCGTGTTATACAAGCATAAGGTCAGAATTACGCGCGCATTAAGTCAGGCGCTACCAATCCATAACGTCAGTGTAACTTGCATGCTAGGTGGCGCTTTAATTCAGCGTTAGGTCGCTCTAGGTCGTACAAACGTGTTATGTAAGCATTAGGTCACTTAATAACGTGGCACGTTGGAACACAATTACTCACGCGTTAGATCAGCTTTATCTTAAATTGTTAAATTGTGTGAGGTCTTTTCTATTAATCTCATTAAGAACATAATAATTGGTTACTTTTTGGTTATTTTTAATTGTCTATAATAAAATTGATTGAAACACAAAACTCTAAAGATAGGACTTAATTTGGACTTAATTAATACTAATCTATTGAATAATTTATCACTAGAGCTCTTTTAAAATAAAATTCCAATGAAAAACAAAAATAATAATAATTCCAATTAACAATAATTTTCTGGGATGATTAACATTGAACAACTTCCATTCCATATCCCCGCTCCGCCATTTTCAATGTTCAAATTAAAACGTTAAGTTGAGTACTTCAGAAATGATTATCCAAGAAAAATAACAAATTAAAAACGTAATACTCTCATGGGGACTAGACAGAGAGATGATGGCATCACATTGTGTGAAAGTTCCAAGCTATTTCTAGGCAACACTCTTATATATATGTATATGTATATATATATTTATATGTGGCTGCTATCATCTTGCGTATCCACTGCGGTGCCATTAAGGACGAGACTTGAAAAATTAATTAAATTCCTGTGAAGATAATTGCATTTGGTCATAATGCAATGAATGATGATTCACAAAGCAAGACTGATGCACATAGAGGCTTCAAACCAACCAAAGACGAAGAAGAAGAAGAGTGAGACTTTTCAATTCAAATGGAAATGGCACTAACTATACACCGCAGCTATGGCATTTCCCAAGCACCAGCAAGCGTTTTAATGGTTGATGCTTGTTGGCTGAATTGGGCTGGGATGGGTTGGTCTGCTGCTTTCTCTATCCCTTTTTTATTCATTCATACTATACTCGTATCTGTGCTATGGCACACTTTGTCGTTGAATAATCATCCGAAAATCCTTAAGTGGTTTTCTAGTGCCAAATTAAAGCTCAGCCGTTTGGCTCACATTCATCCCTTTTCATTTCTTGAATTAAAAGGATAGAAACCATGTGGTCGCTTTATAGCGTGGCAAACATCAGTGGTTTACTGGAGGAATGCATTTAATTAGTTGTTATATATTTAATTAAATTAATTTAAATATAAATTGGTTTTGAATGAAAATCAAACGATATAATTTTATGTACCTATTTACATAAGTGTAAGAATTGCACGGGCAGGAACACAAGAAATTCTGACGTAGTGCTGTTGTGTGCCTTATAATTCCATCCAGTATCCTTGTCGTTTCCTAAGAGGTCTTGCTTCAAATCTGCTAGTTATTATGTTTTGTTCAGTAGTTAAAGACGTTACGCCAATGATTAATGCAATTTGTTGACCTCGGGCGACAAACGCAAAATTGGTAAATACAAAAAAATAAACCAAATTTTCATTTTATCCAATTTGGAGATCTACAATTTTTCAATTACAATTAATATTGTTTCCTTTATTTTGAAAAACTCTATTTTGGAAACTATTGGGATTATAAAATTCGTCTGAAAAGATGCATTTAGCTGATTTTTTATTTTTCAGCAATGTTGGTTGAGGTCAAAAACGGAATTGGCTCAACACCATGGACATATAGCTCTTTTTTGAAATAAGTCCACCTCTATTTAACGATTTTTTTTTCAATTTCTATCCTCCATTACATAAATATACTAAAAATTTTCCACTCCTTATTTTTCTAGAAAATTTATCGAGTATAACAGAAAAGCACAACTTGAATTAAATTTCGGAATCTTATTGAACAATAATAAGATTTCGAATTTGTGACTACTTGTTGTTAAAATAATCTGAATATTTCGGTGTATTCAAAACTTCTTAAGTTTTTTTGAGAAACAACAATTAAAAGTAGGTATGCAAGTTCTTAGTATGCACTTAAAAAATTAAATTTTAATAAAAATTATTCAAGCAGTTTTCAAAGTACATATTAACTTTTCAAAAAAAAAATTTTTTTTTCCAAACTGCAAAACATATTTCTTTAAAAATTTTGATAAGAATTTTGCTTTTTATTGCTTTCGATAAAATTGAAATATAAAAAAACTCGGTTCTACTTTTAACAACGGTTTTTGAAAAATAAATTTTGACCAAACAATAAAGTTTCTTAAAAAAATTCATCAATCTCATCTAAAAACTTTTAGTTCCTAGTTGAATGAAAATGGCTTTAAAGTTTAGGCTGTAGGACGGGGTACAGGCAGATAGACTGATAGAATTGCGGGACATATACTTTTCATATTCTCTACAATCGTAGGTAATCTAAGGTCTGACTAGTATCACGACTTCCATTTTTTTGGAATTCAGAAACCCTCCCTATTGAACCTACCTAGAGTCAGAAGTAAAAATTCGTCCTAATACCGCATTTCCGCTTAGAAATGCTGTCTGCTGTGATTCAATCTACTAGCAATAGCTGCTCCCCTTCTCAAAACGAAAATAGTAACTGAGAAGTTTTTGTTTTTTTTTTTCACATTAGTTCATTCAGTTAAAACTGCTTCTTTTTTGTTTTCAAAATGGAACTTTCATTTTATTGTAGATTTAGAAAACAAAAATATTTATGTATATTACTCTATGGCAACTTTCAATGAGCGAAAACTAATCCTATTGAATTGTATTTTCCGAATTTCTTGCAGTGGCTTTAATTCGAATACCGAAAGTGTAAAATGTTTTTTAAAGGCCATACAAATGTTCCCACCTCGAATGTCGGTGGCCAAGTATCTTCAAGCCCCTCAACATTATCACGTATTCTTCTTTAAGTTGTGTTTATTGGTAGTTTTTTGTTAATAGCTTATGTTTAGTTTGTGATGCAATAAAAAAAATACAGTGGTGGCCAAAGAAATAGCACACATTTTTATAACTTTGTACCTACTTACCTCTTATTAAATTTAAACAAAAGGAACCGTTGAAGTTTCAATTTTAACTAACTCTGTTTTAACTCTATACCACTGAGTTAAAACAGAGTTAGTTAAACCTGCAAATTAAATGTTGCATAACTAATTCCACAAGCTATTTTTTAGTCGTGAATGACACGAAACACGTTCTAAGTGTTCCTTATATTCAAATTTAATAAAAGATAAAAAATTACAAATATTTGTGCTATTTCTATGGCCACCACGGTATAATAGAACAAGTTGAAATAAAATCACTGATTTTAAAGTGGAAAAAAGCCAGGCCCAAAAAACCACTATTTCTTTCCTTTTATTTAATATAAAAAAAAACACAAGACACAATCCGTCCACATCCTTCTCCTTCTTGCTTAAGACTTAAAACTAAAATAAAAATCATGTTCAAAGTGCACATCAAACTCTGCAACAGAGCTTGTCAAACCATCGGGCAGAGCTTGTCAATCATTGAATAGCTCTGTTCGATACAGCTTAGTATTTATCTAAGAAAAGCATTTCTCAGATTCAACAACTTTAACCTGAACTCTTTGCCTGACAATATACTATCATTTATAGTAATGGTCAACTTTTTACATTTATTAAAAATATTTCCAAAAAAAATAAAACAGGGTTTTCAGTCATGAATGTTGTTATTTTACATAAATATTATTCAACATTCTCTCTGACAACTTTATTCCTCTTGTTAACCATCAGCAGGTGCAAATATCCAATTCAACCCAACAACAACTCCATACTCTATAGCTATGCTAGAAACTAAAACTTTCCTTTTTTTCAGTTCTTCGTTTTTTGGTTTGGTCCTTTCACTTAGTACACAAAATTGTAATGAATGTCCTTTAAAATAGTAACACGATCCCAAGCTGGGAGAGAGGACCAAAAGCTAACAACAACTTCTGGTGAACAAACTATAGTCCTTTGCTTGTTAACAATCCAAATGGAAATCGGTTATCATGAAATATGCGTGTCGTATAACACACAGCCAATACCCCTGGAACAGCAAATGAAACTGAGGACGACTGTAGGAAGCAGAAAAAGGAACTTGCCCTGTTGACAGCGAGAAAACTTTATGTCATTTTTGTAAATTAAACACAAAATCTGGAAACTACTCGTATATACCTACAAATCAAACCAACAAGCAATTTACTTTTTTTTTTCTTGTGTTGGACGATGGACAAAACAAAACGAGACTGAGACCGATATACCGAGATATAACAAGACTAAAAATTTTCGGTTTTAACGTCACTGGGACGAGATTTAATCCAATTTCAACTTAGGTATGTTGAATCTAAGACAAAAACGAGATTATTTGCGACAACATATCTGCCAACTCACATTATGCTTTCGATATTCAGCTATAGAGTTATTTGCACCTCACATTATGCTTTCGTACTTATATAGTCCTCATTTACCATAATTTAATCAGTGTTACAGCTTCATTGCATCGACTTTTCTGCAATCTCACTATATTCATAATAAACTGGGAAACAAGGAATTAGTATATTCCTTTATAATAGAAAGAGTGAATATTTGCTCCAATAAGTTAATCGCTATTGGACTAAATGCTGATAAATCTCATTTCTCACTTTTTGGTTGGAAAATTTGCGCCAGTTAAGGGAATTACTCCAAAATTAAAGAAATAAGAAGCATTTGGACCTATAAATCAATCTGAAAGACATTCTTAAGATAATAATTTAAGTATTTGTTCCAAAATTAAAGAAAGAATTAAATCGTTTTTGAAGTAAACACTAATAAAAGGCATTCCTAAAATATTATAACACTTTGTTATGCTACATATAAAAGAAGTAGAAAACTTGAAAACTGTGTGTATTTGTTCCAATCCTTATTGGAGTAAACACTGATATAAAGCATTCTTCAAATATTTTTTGAAGTCTTATTATTACCTAAGTAAGTCATTATTGGAGTAAACGCTTTGTATATGAAAAACAGAGGACTATCATAGTGGAAGTCGAATGGGGCAACTTCTAAAAAGTGGGGCCAGCCCTTACCCAAATTTTTTGCGGAGAGCTTGTGAAGGCTTTAATCGATATTTATTGATATTATTTCGTTATGGCAATCGAAATAATGGTCTCCTCTTTCTCCTACTCCCAATTTCCGATGCTTAAAGGCTCGCCACAAATCAAATTCTAAACCTAAAATTTTGCAACGCCACCATAAGCGTCGGGGCAACATTAAAAAATACTCGCCATGATAGTACTATGTTTTTCATATACAAAGGTACACGCTAATATAACTCACTACTCGAATTTATTGGAGGATTTGCTCTGATAGGTACTACATAAAAAGCAGAGAGTTTAAGCTCCAATAATTAAATTCTTATCGGAGTATAAAATGAAATAATTGTAATTATTCAAAAATGACCCAATCACATATGTATATGTGATTTTAAGAAAAAAGTGAATCAACCTCATTTTCTCATGACATTCTGTTGTTTGTAACAAAAGAAAGTTAAAAGTCCAATATCAATGATATAACGACTTAAATTATTTTTTTAAATCACTCATGTTTATTAAAGTATTTGGTCCAATTATTCAATTCTTATTGGAGTAAATACTCCTATAAAACATTTATCAAATATTTATTGGAGTATTTTTTTAATCTAAAATCCTTATGAAGCCATTTTACAAAATTTATTCTAACCGTGAGTATAATGTGTTAGTTGGGGCTATGAACTGCCCGAAAATACATACTACAATGAGACACGACTGGCATTTTTGGTTTTGACAAGACCAAGACGAGTTTTACAAAAGTCTACCCTGGCCTTGCCACCAAGGGGTATTATTATAATCTTTGCCCATCACAAATAAGTGTCAACCCATCATCATATTCATCAATGTTTTTTTTTAACCCTAACCCCAGATTATTATGATCCAAACAATTAAAAATCCAACAGCAGTTGTTAATGACGCAAAACGTTAACAAAAACCCATCAATATTTCAGCCACACGCTCTGCACATATTTAAAAGACAATAAATTTCAAATTACCATCGCATACCTACAAATGACATATCCTTTTTGCCAACAATGATGATGTCAATATAAAACTGATGAATTCTTTACCTAAATATGCAATGTCAGCAGGAGCAACGCCAACGCAACAACACAATTGATACAAATCCATTTATCACACTCCAGATCGTCGTATATTATAAATACATTCAGGTATTTTATACCTAATCAAAGCCATAGTCAAACGCCTAATTATCAATGTAAATTCTATTCCCGAAGCGAAGTGAAGGTACGACTCACCGGACCGGATTTCCATCAAGTTCAAACAATAATTTCCCGTTCGTAGATGACGTCCATCGTCCAACTATACCAACTCACATGTGGAACAGAGGATATCATAACACAATCATATCATATGCAGAGCGTCCTCTGTTGCTCAGCTCACTTGTTATATCACGGTTACGCTTAGCTGTTTGGTTTTGACTCCCGCGGGATATTTGCGGCAACTTGGTCATATTTCTGAAATACTGTGTTATGGACTGGACATGAACATTGGACAGGGACAGGGACAGGGACATTGCGTCACACACCGAGCGCATATTCTTGGCTGTTTTTGTTATATAATTCAAATCGCATTTGCAGAGGCATTGTCATCGAATAATTGAAATCGACCGGTTATTATTATTTTATATGTCATCGTCCAGACCCCAGACCGTCATCGTCATCGTCAGAGCCAAAGTTATGCTATTCACGGTTCTCTTGCGTGCAGTTGTGTGTTGTGTCGTGGATGGATTTGAATCATAAATGTCTACAATACCAACTCGACTGGGTTCGGCCCCAACGCCAACACCAACGCTAACGCAACGCAATGGTTCTGTGCTATGCACAATATGAGACACCCAAAGCTATATCAATGAACACACAATGAACAGGGATTTTCATTAACCCTTATACACCAGAGCTGTCGTGAAGCACTCAACTTCGGGTAGGTAGATATCTTTTCATGCGGGCTTCCTTCCCCATATGCCCATGTCCATGCCCATGCCCATGCCCACTCCCATCAGGATCAGAAGTTTCGTCGAGTCATATATTTATGTGTCCCTTGGAACTACATCAGCAGCCATTATCACATTTCTTTTTTTTCTGCACAGTAACACAATTTATTCACCTAGATGTGTGTTAGCCATATCGTTGTGAATATAGTGACACTGTAGACGTGTGGCGATGTGGGCACATACCTATAGTCATTTATGGTTCTGGAACTGTGTTTGAATGCTTCAAACTGAATTTCGCCAGAACGGTTCCTAAAACAAAAGAATCACAATACAATGTTCGCCAAGTTGAAATGGACTAGAATACCAGGACTTTTTAGCAGAAGAAGTAAATCAAGTCGAGCACATTCTTTTTTGAAGGCCGAAATTAACAGTTATTTAAAATGTTAATAAAGCTAAGTTGCTAAAGTTGCACATTCTTTTTGATTTTCAAATCATTTTTGAAAAAAACGTAAACTACCAAAAACGTTTTGTAAAATTTACGAAATTCTAAAAAATGTTAAAGGCACATGGCAACCCAAGTTAAACGGATAAAATTTTTTGAAATTCAAAATATCAGTACTTACTTAAATTCATAAATTCAAATGTTTGGTATAATTTTTTAGAAAAATTTAGCCAGACGGCTAAATTGAGACACCTCAATTTAATCTTAAAATGGTGGTGTTAACTTCAGGCACATTTTTTGAAAACCCATTTTTATAAAATTACGTATTTCAAAAACGGCTTAATATATATTTTAGAAGTTTGGTACATAACGGGTTTTTAATACTATCTTTAATAATTTTTGCAAAAATTAATTTTAGTTTCGAGAATAACAGTACCTTTAATAGAAGTGCTAAAAATCAGTTTTTAAAAATATTTTCTCGAAAACGGTTTCCAAAGTTTTGATAAAAATGTTTCAACTTAGGCTTATACTTTTTAACCTAGCAATATTTTCGATTGCAAAAAATCACCTACCAAGTTACAGACCGTTTTGTGGTTCTCAGAATTACCGCCCGCCATTTTGGAATAAAAAATTGACATCCGTTGGTTTGATTTTGGTTAACTTTTATTTCTACAAAAACTGGCCCTAGAAGAACCACCAACCATTAAAAAAATCTTTTGTGGAAATTTGTCACACCACAAGTAATTTTGAGGAGTTATACGAGCCAAGTAAGTGTATTCACTTGACCTAATAGAAAATAAGTTTATGGCTAGACCGGATTAAGAAAAACGCAGCTTCTTTTTCCAAGAACGGACTAGAAAATAAAAAGCATGTTTCCACAAAAAAGTGTATACTTACTTTCGTGACTGAGTGTGTACAATGTTGATCGACCAAGTGTACCAGCAGCTTAAGCATTTTCAGCTATAAACCCGATCTGAATGTTGGCCGCACTGGTTCCGAAATCATCTAGGAATATAGGAGGCGCATATACGAGTAATACGAGTATGTATAGTTTTGACACTCTGAGTTACTACGAGTAGATACGCTATGAAGCTTGGCATAGGTCTTAAAATTAATTTTAGCAGTCTTTGAAATGGAAAAGCAAAAATCGATTCCTCGTGTTTCCTGTGCCAGCCCTGCTACCATTTCTAAATACGTGGACACTATTTGGAAAGTTATCCTTATAATCTCTCAAGCAGAAGAAGTAATTTATAAAATGAAGAAGAAGAGAAACTCCAAGATTCATATGGACATTCCAGTTGCAGGCGCAAACACTACTTAGTAATCCAATTCTGTCACTAGCGAAATCCACCTTGACATCTGATGAAACCCTTTCTCGTACCTTTATGTGGTCATGGTCCCTTACGATAAATTTTATTAATCATAATTTTGCAAACAAAAATGTATATTCTGAAGCGAGCCAAGACCAACTTCGACCATTAATCATTTTTTACTTCATATAGGTAGGTATACGTGTCCAAAAAATTTAAGGGCTTGGTTAGAATACCCCACAGCAGTAAAGCTCCAAAGGGTATATAAACGCCGCTGCCGCCGCCGCCGCCATGCCACACCGCAAACGCAAAAAAAAAAAAACCATTCCTTCAAGGCAAAGCTGTGTGTGGAAAATTTTTGAAAAGTGTAATTTATAAGGAAGGACCGGCAGCGCCGCCGCCGCGCCGCGCGGCGGTTGCGTGGCGACTCAGATTTTTGGTTCGGTTACAAAAACAACAACGACGAAAAACACAGACGACCGACTTTACCGAAATTCCTCACCAAGGGTATAGACACAAGACACACCATAAGCTTCGTCACGTGGGATAGGAAATCGTCCTTTACATGATGATACATATGCCAACCATACGTTTCCACATAGCACGACTGGGTTTTATCTACTATACCTACTGGGGGTGATTTTTTGAGTCACGAAGCATTGCGGTAGTGAAAGATGAACTAAAAGTTTATCATCATGACTAAATTTAAGTTGACTGTTAGTGGTAGGTAGGTATGTGGTATGTCATCCGTTCTATGGGGCGTCGTCGGGGGGGAGGGGGAGGAAGGAAGAGTTTTACAGAGCAGTATAGAATAATGGTTGTTTAGCTAGTTTAGATGGTTTAGCATAACTACCTTTTAGTGGCATTATGAAATAGCTTTCAGCTATTACTTAGTTATCTATCAAAGTAAAACGCATGCATACAATGTATTTATCTTGTTTTATAGTTGAGGCTTAGCGCTTATGAGGTTGTTATAAACTATGGGAATGAATGTTTTAATATTTTGTTTTGAAATATGTAATATAATAACGACGATGTGATGGTATGATTAAAATTGACATTTTGGAATAGGTATTTACACATATTATGGCTCATTATGTGAAGTTTTATTTGGAGAAGCTTTTGTAATAGTTTTAATAGCTCAGCAATTCATTAGCGTTAGCTATTAAATATTTTAGGACACGTTCAAATGTATTAAGGTTTTCATTAACAAAATTAATTTATCACACTTTTTAGTCAGATTATTATGAAGAATGATTATACCATCATAGAATCCAGTTCTAGAATCATCATCAGCATCGGCTCGACAACCGGGGTCCGGTCCTGGCCTCCTTCAACAAGTCTTTACACCTATCCCGGTCTCGAGTCAACACCATCCAGTTGCGCACCCCAAGGCCTCGGGCGCCCTGGTTTACGCCATCTCTCCAGGGCAAGCATAGTCTACTAGGCTGCCGTCTACAATAGAATGTACCACAAAGGACTTTCCAAGCCGGTTCCTCTTCACTCATGCGAGCTAGGTGCCATGCCCACCGGAGTCTACCGAGCTTAATTTTCGTCACTATGTCTGCTTCAAGGTAGATTGCGTACAATTCATGATTGTACCGTCTCCGGAATCGTCCTTCCTCACATATGGGGCCAACAATTCTCCTTAAAACTTTTCTCTCGAACGCGGCTAAGAGGTCGGAGTGTCTTTTGCTTAGCACCCAAGTCTCTGATCCATACGTGAGTACTGGCAGGACCATGGTCCTGTACAGCAGCAGTTTTGAAGTTATGGTGAGATTTCTGGATTTGAAGAGCTTTGACAGACTCTAGAATAGGATTGCTTAAGATATTCAAGGAATGCATGAAGACCCAAAGAATTGCAATCCGTTGGCAGAGTGCCAACTCTGTCCAACACTATACCAATAGAGCTGATTCCTCTTCGATCATTCTTCACCAAGTACTTCTAGTGCAGCCGGTTCGTCTGTTTCAGGGTTCCATTGCATCAATTTTCTCGTTACCCATCTGAAGCGTATGGCCAATCCACTGGCAGTTACGTCTTCGTTCAAGGTACTGCATGAAGTTCAACTAGAAATTTCTTATTGTTATGTACTCAATATTTAGTTTAAAGAAAATCTTATTTTATTTAATCAATGAATATATATAAAGAATAGCAAATTTGTTTATTTGTTTAATGATGGCTGCAAACACGTCTTTTCATGTTCATGTCGACAAAAAGAATGCAATCTTCTTTTTCTCTCTGCTTCCAGGTTCGTTGAATTATATACTTAAAAATGTATCTTTGTAGTTTGTTGGCGTTGCCAACATCCCTCTGGGTTGAATTAAAGATCAAGGCGCACCGGAGGACGCCTTATCCTTGAAGACCTGCGTGGAGCCGGACTGTTTAACTCTTCTAATCTTGATGAAATGGGTTCTTGAAGTTCATTTTCATTTTGTTCAATCGGATTAGGAGGAACGTCTTCAGTGTTGTGTTGAATATCATTAGGCTCAAAATTTGTATACTCAGCTTGATATGAATCCACTGTAGGCACATCTTTAGTGAAACGATGCTTCAGCTGGTTTGTATGAGATCTTATCAATTCATTTCTTTGTTTTGTTTGAATTAGAACGTTATACAACACCTTGCCTAATTTTTCGATAATCACACCAGAACTCCAAAACATTTTGTTAAGTTTGAATGTTTTTGCAAATACTTTGTCGCCCGCTTTGAAGTATCTTGGTTTCGCACCATGTTTTTTGTTGAACGCCTGTTCCATGGATGAATTCTTCATTTGTTCCGTTGTTGTTTTATGTTTCAATAAATCCAAGGGAGTTGCAAGTTTTCTCCCGATGAAACATTCGGATGGAGATTTACCTTCAGGTGCACTTGGATTGGGTGTAGCACGATATTGTGAAAGGAATATAAGTAAGTTTGCTTTGTCATCCGTGGAGCGCTCGGTATATGATTTAGCTAAGGCCCTCTTGATGATGTCAACAAAGCGCTCAGCTTGTCCATTGGACTGCGGGTGGTATGGAGGTGTTCTGATGTGCTGAATCCCCCTCTCTTCACAAAAAAATTTAAAATTGGAGCTGGTAAACTGCGTACCGTTGTCAGAAACAATTGTTTTTGGTTGACCATATCTGCTGACAAATTCGTGTAATTGGTTTATAACTTCAGTTGTTGTTATCGTAGTTATTTGTGATACTTCAGGCCATTTGGAATACGCATCTACCATTATCAAGTAATATTTACCTCGAACTGGTCCACCAATGTCTATGTGAATTCTCTCCAAAGGTTCATGTGGTACTGGCCATGAACTAAGTTCTGTTTTTGTCGGAGATTTTGCAACGGCTGCACAATTTTGACACATTTTGACATGGTTCTCGATGTCAGTATCGATTTTGGGCCAGTAAACGTATGATCGTGCGATGGATTTCATACGCTGTATTCCTTGATGTCCTCGGTGTAGCTGTTTCAGGATCCTTCGTTGAAAAATGGCAGGAATAATAACTCTTTCTGATGTCATAAGGCAGTTATCTACTACTGTGATAGTTTCATGTCGGTTAAAAAATGGAATGACGTCTGAAGGCAGGTTCTTTGAAGACTTAGGCCAACCCTTTTCAATGTATTTGAAAATTTTGAAAAGCGTGGTGTCTGTGCTTGTTGCTTTTCTTACCATGTTGAGTGTGACTGGCAGGTGATCCATGTTGTCTTTAAGAATGTTTTTTATTTCACTTTCGATATTTGCCACTATGAAATCTTCTTCAATCTGTTGCTTTTGACCATCGATGAGTCTTGACAAAACATCAACATTGCCAAATTCCTTTGTAGATACATGCTGTATTTGGAAATCATAACTCATAAGAATGAGAGCCCATCTTTGCAAACGGTTGGCGGTGTGCGTAGGAATACCCTTTTTTGAACCGAATATTTTGAGAAGTGGTTTATGATCCGTAAGTAGAGTAAATTGACGACCATAAATCATTTTGTGGAATTTTTTACATGCGAAAACGAGAGCAAGACCCTCTTTCTCAATTTGACTGTAACGCTTCTCTGCAAGTGTGAGTGCGCGTGAGACATGATATATAACTTTTTCTGCTCCATCAGGCATTTTGTGGAAAATTTGGGCACCAATGCCTACCATTGAAGCGTCTGCTGCTACGATGATTGGAAGTTTTGGATCATAGTGTGTGAGCAGTAGGTCGGAAAGTAAAATGTTTTTGAATTCCTTGAAGGCATTTTCACATTTGTCGTTCCATTCCCAGTTAGTGTCTATTTTTAGCAATTCGTCGAGTGGATGTCGAAGTTGTCTCATGCTAGAAATGAATTTGCCATAATAATTCACTGCACCCAGGAAAGAACGTAATTCAGAGATGTTGGTTGGTCTTGGCATTCGTTGAATCGAATCAATTTTTGTTGGATCTGGACGAATTCCACTAGCATCAATTATATGACCAAGATATTTGATGGATGTCTTAAATAACTCACATTTTGACCAGTTGATGGTAAGGCCATAGTCATTAAGACGTTTAATGACTTCCATAACAACCTTGTAGTTCTCGTTCAATGTTTTTGTTGCGATGTAGATGTCGTCTAGGTAAGCAGAGACTCCATCAATCCCTTGCAAAATTATTTCGATTGCACTTTGAAACGCTCCGGATGCTGGCTTCGATCCAGGAGCTAAACGATTCATCAAGAAGAGTCCCTTGTGTGTGTTCATGGTCAGAAGTTTCTTAGAATCATCATCTACTTCAAATTGCATGTATGCATCTGAAAGGTCAATGTTGCTAAATATTGTACAATTTGAAGTCCTAGCAAACATTTCATCAGGAGTCGGAATCGGATGAGCATTTGATTCTAAGCAGCTGTTTAAACCTGTTGAATAGTCGGGGCAGATACGAATTTTGTTGTTAGGTTTACGTACCACGACAATAGGTGCTGCCCAATCTGAGTGTGTGATTGGTGTTATTATACCAGCGTTTTCTAGTCTCTTCAATTCCGCCTCTACCAGATCTGCAACTCCATATGGAACATCTCTTTTTGGGATGTAAACAGGCTTTGAATCGGGTTTTAGGTCTAAGTGCAGTTGAAATTTGGTGCAGTGGCCTGTTTTTGATGAAACCACGTCTGGAAATTTTTCTTGGACCTCTTTGAGAACTAAATCCTTACTCATATCTGCTGTGATTGCGTTACAGATAGAATTTATGGGTAGGTTCCAGTAGCCAAATTTTTTAATTAAGTCAATACCGAAAATATTTAAGCTGGGAAGGCTCGTGACGTAAATTGTAGCTTCTCTCATATCCTCCTTGTGCCGGACTTGTGTAGTGATCATACCGATGAGTGGAAGAATGTTTCTAGATGCATCTGATGCGCTGCGCTTACATGGCTGTAGATTAGGACGACCCACTTTAATCCAGTTTGTTTTGGAAATGATGGTGATGTCAGCTGCTGTATCGAATTGTAATTTTATTAGCTTACCAGATATTTCGACGATGACAAATTTTCTGTCCAAAGTGTGATTGCTAATACAATGTATGTTGCTATGTGGACTTGACTTTATGACATTTTGTCTGAAAACGTGCTTTTTGTTGCTCTTGAATTTGTTGCTGGCATTTTTGGTAATTGATGTGTTGGGCCTTGAGGTGTTAGGTGAATTCCCTTGTGATTGTTTTTGGAAACAGGCACAATAGCCATCTTTATGCCCTAGTTTGTTACAAATTTTGCACTTGTGTTGTGTATATGAGCAATCTTTCACAAAATGCATGGCACCACATTGCCAACAAGGTCTCCTTGGAGTGTCGAGACGCACTTGCGACTTTTGATGATCACCTTGGCTGCTGCTCGAAAATTGATTGCGAGTGCCTTTTTTTGATGATACCGCATTGACCGCAGTATCTTTTGTTTCTAAAAGGTACGAATCACTTTTCACAATCAAAATTCGCTGAGTTTCTGCAATTAATTTTTCCAGCGTTATATCGGCATCTGTATCCAGCATCGAAAGTAGCTTACTACGAATGTCGCCATAGGTGGATGAATTTAAACCTATTATAAATATTAAACACTTGAATTGATTCGTTGACATGTCTGCATGCTTAAAATGTTCGCATTGCCTATTTACTTTGCCCGCATAGGCAATAAAATCTTCATCATCATTTTTTTTGATTTGCAAACATTTGTAGCGAATGCTGAACAGCGATCCCTTTGTATCAAAAAGCTTCTTGAGTTCTGTGACTGTGTCCTCAAATTTGAGTTCTTGTGGTTTCCTTGGCAAGATGCAATCTGCATACCGTTCATAAACCTGCTGACTAAGCTTTCGTAAAAGTAAACGTACCTTAGAATCGTCTGGCAACATTTTTGCATCGTCTTTGAAGTGACTTTCGTAGCGACCGTACCAATGAGAAAAAGTGTTGTTGTTTTCAGGTTCATACCGAAACTCGTGGATACTTTTTCCTATCACATCCATCAAAACTTCCTGTTGTCCAGCTTGAGATTGTTGCTGTGGTGCTTGTGAAGTTGTGTTGGTGGAATTTTCCATTAATTTGGTCAACGCTTCCATAAGCCTTTGCTGGCGATCAGCTGCCTCCTGTTGCTGAATTAAAACTTTAGCTACGACCATATCAAGTGATGTAGACATTTTTTTTTTTTATTTATTATACGCGTGAAATTTCTTTAAAATCCTCGTCGCCACTTTGTTATGTACTCAATATTTAGTTTAAAGAAAATCTTATTTTATTTAATCAATGAATATATATAAAGAATAGCAAATTTGTTTATTTGTTTAATGATGGCTGCAAACACGTCTTTTCATGTTCATGTCGACAAAAAGAATGCAATCTTCTTTTTCTCTCTGCTTCCAGGTTCGTTGAATTATATACTTAAAAATGTATCTTTGTAGTTTGTTGGCGTTGCCAACACTTATCTATTTACAAACTTTTGTAGCTTTCAGCAATCATAAAGAAGCAACGTTGTAGGGAAACAGTAGACGCTCAGTCTTTAAACTTATAGAGTTATTGTTTCTCTAGCATACCGAAGCCTTTACAATCCCGATTTCGCTGTTAATATTTTACTCGGTTTGGATTTCTTTTTAGGCAATACTTTCAAGATTTTATAAATTGTGTACAATCTCTACTGATTATACAGAAATATCTATTTGAAGCTTGAACAGATGAGAAAGTTCCAAGGCTGATTCTTCTTGTTTTTACCATATTGATCTACTTTATCCTTGGTTTCATTTAATGGTGATCCATGATCCTATAAGAAAGCAAGCATACATCGTCCGAGTGGTCCAGGCGTTTGATATGTGAATCCATGGAATTCCTCCATTTCCAGTTGACAATGCACTTGTCAACAACAATAAAAATTGCTGTTCATTCATCTGGAGTTCTCCCCTAGCAAACAGCAAGCCAGATATGTTCTCTATTGACCCTGTCGAATACCTTTTTGAAGTAGATCAGTTGATTGGTCAAGAATTATTCGGGAAAAACATATTGCAATAATTGAAGGTTCAAATGGTTTGTGATTCCACAACATACATCAATGAATGCAGACTTTTAACTAAAGTTATTAGAGATTAAATTCACAGATGTCAATGAAGGGTTCCTAAAAAAGTTGGTTTACAGAAATGAAGCGTGTCTTGATTTCTTTGCTTTCTGGGTGAGAATAAGGTGACCGACAAATTATTCATCATTATCAGTGATGAGCCATCAATCGTGATGAATGATGATCATTTTACGTTTTTGCAACGAGAACTTGATGTATAATGTACGATTTCAATAAGACCGAATTTCTGTACTTCCTGATCCACTTTCTGATCCACACAGGCCTGTTCCGAACATTTTGTTTAAATGAAACAGTTTTTCCAAATTTTGAAGATATCTTGGACGTATCGAATACAGCAGGAATAACTAAGCGGTTATTGCCGCTTGCCAAGAAGATGTCCCGAAGGACCTCGAAGGCAATTGCACACGAAGTTCCAACACTACCGTAGAAGAAAGACAGACGCAAAAAGTGAAGTAGAAAGAAGATGAAGAAAAAAGAATAAGAAGAAGCGGAAGAAGAATAAAACTAAGAAAAAAAGAAGAAGACGAAGACGAAGAGAAATAAGAAGAATTGGTATACAAAATTTGGCAGATTTACCCAGTTTGCCACTTCAACCTCGCTTACCACGACTCAACGCTGTTAACTTTCACGAATGCATCTATTTCACTCATGGTGCGACAGCAAAATTTCAATAGTCTGAGAAGGAAATTTGCTCTCAGTGATTGCTTACTTTTGCTGATCTAATTTTGTTGGTGACATTTAAAAGATCATGCATAATAAGTCGGGAATCTATCAAAGTGGTTCATGTTTTTAAAATTTCGAATCATTTCTTTTGTTTGCTAAAAAGATTAAAATAAAATAAAAACATTTATTTATTTCTTCCATTCCATTCCACTCAACACCTGGAGCTCTCCCAATGCTTTCATATGGATTAAAGTAAAATTTTATTCTGACATTTAAGTCTTCTTGCATGTTTCCAGATAAACACAGCAGGTTTTCCCATGCTTTTCAAATAGCATTTCAGAGCAAACAACCACCCCCCATAGAGAGCAACCTATTTATTATCTGTGTCCCGGGCACAAAGACTCTACACAAGTGATATAGGTATCTATTAATTCTGGATCTAATACTGTACACACTCTATAAAGTATCATTGGATACTCTACTCTGCCAAAGGAAAAGTACCACGTCAACCAAACGGAAGCAGTTGAAATTAAAGGAAACCATGTCTAGAGGAAAAAAAAAATATGCATAGAATGTGCAAAATCTCCATGGGGAGCCGTCATATAGATGACCATGCCACCAAGTAGTATTACTATACTGTCCGGGTCCTATGGCCATTCTCAAATAGATTTGTGTTTTCTTTCTTGTTTGCTCTCCTGACTCGCTTCGTCATTCGTTGGATTAGAGATATTCTACTCCGCCTGACCTCCAGACTCCACAGAAAGATATTCATTTCAATTCAGGATTCAGGAAGGAACATCACAAAGCTTGTTTTGCATATATACCTTAGCTCACTTTCCACCTACACGCCTCCGCCCACGCTTATGTTGTTGGAAACCGGCAAAGCAAAGAATGAAAAGAATACAAGAAAAAGAATGAAAGGTGAATGTGAAAAGTATGCTGGAGGAATTTAAATGTGAGTGCGCCTTACAATAAAACTTAATTGAATGTTACAGGTGCCGTTGCCGTTGCCTTTGCCATTCACAGAAGTTAGATATAAAATTGCTGAGTTGAGTCTTGAGTGCGGTGCAAACTTTTCCACAATAAACAACATCCCTCTCTCTCAGCTATATACCTAGTAGCTAAACATCACACAAAACAACACACAGCAACTTATACTGTGTATATGGATGTTTTGAATAATCTAAAAAAAGATACTGCTTGTTTTTGTTTTTGTTAATGTTATGTTGATGTTGATGTTGCTGTTGTTATTGGTGATTTTTTGGCTTTAAAAATACATACCCACAACATATTATCCTTTCTACGCAGGATGCATAATAATAAGGCTTTATTTTCTTTTGAATGAAGTGGGGCATGTTAAGTGGGTTTTTCGTATAGTAGGTGGATATCTATAAGTATACGGGACATAAAACATCTTAACAAATCGTGCAGTCGGAAATTGTTGATTCTCAAATAATGTGTAAAGTAAAATAATTTAAATTGTCCTTAAGAGCACCTATATATGTTGCTTCAAGAGACGATTATTATAGGCTGCGAAAAGTGCGCCATGGCATTTAGGCTGGCTTAAGGTGTAAACCGTTGTAAAGTTTCAGGAAATTTGTTTCAACTATTAACTTTTACAACAAAATGTAAGACTTATAACAAATGAGATGAATCAAAAATATGGCCTCGGTTTAATACTTCTTGTAATTGCCGATAGAGTTGAAAGGAATTGCATTGCATTAGTGTACACTTCGGTTGGTCAGCAGTTGAAAGTTTCAAAATTTATTCAAATTTCCAATAAAAGACATTTTCTGTGTTCTATTAGAAAATCTTAAATTCAAAACGGCGCATTGGGATTTATGTTAACTTTAAGATAATCCAAACAAGCGACTTTTAATGGAACAAATTCGTAATGACGATTTACTGTGAATTCTTTGAAGAAAATTAAGTTTATCGAAATCGGACCAGCGGAAGTCACTTTTTTTCACAATGGCACTTGGTAACCGCCTGAAAAATACAAAAAAAAAATGTTCTGAGCAACAAAACTGCAATTAACCAAACAAATCAGTAAGCTAAATATTTAATGACAAGCGAAGCTACTATGATATATCTAGAATTATTTTTTTACAAAACAGAGTGTGGTAAAAAATCCAAACTATTTTTTTTAGTGGAAAAAAAATATTTTTTGAAAAGTGGCAGCACTGAATAATATTTTCATTTAAAAACCTAGTTTCGATTTACATTTAAGCTTGTTTCGTTTTTATTTTTTAGTCACGCATTCAGCTTGTATATTGCAGTATACATTTTTATATAGTTTTCACTTTTTCACATTAAATTTTCTAAAAATCTGAACTCATGATCCGAAATAGTCTCAATATACTGTAACAAAATCTACTAGCTTAACAAAATCTACTCTCTGAACACCCTCCGAGCCGCAAGCCACAAATAAAGATGGTCTTCTCTATCTTTTAGCCATTTCATATACCCAAAATGTCAAAACGTTCGAGAAGGAAAATTAGACATTAAAAGAAAACCAGACCACGAGGCCGATTGTCATACAATGACGAAAATAAAGAAAATTTTCAAGTAATTTGTATTTTGTCAATTCAGAGTTTCTTTTACATGGTTTTTCTGTTCCACAATACCAGGAATCCACTAAAATACATAGTATGTTAAAAGAAATGCTCATATTAGGTCTCCTTTTTTTTAAATTTGTTTTAAGGGTTGCCACATTTCTGGAAATATATTTTATGGAAAAAAAATATTTGATTTTTTTTCGTATTTTTTTTTTTTTTTTTTTTTTTTTTAAGGGGACTGTTCTTGGATCTTAGAAGCAAAACTTAGAATTCAAAACGGTCATGCTATGTGACAAAAGACCAATCTTGCCTAGTATTTCATATAAAAGTATTTTCAGGCAAACAAGGGTCTCCATAATGCAAAATTACCCATCACAAATTTTATTTCAATTGAAAGATGGATTGACTCTCAGTTTAAAATCAAAATGGTGCGGCTGTAAGTTCTTTACGTAAACAGTGGGTTGACACACGTTACAACCCAAATTATTTCCTTAGAAAATTTTTTCTATAATCATTCAATTCTAGGATAAATATATTTAGGTGACGAAAGAAAAAGCACATACTTTTGTGAAAGCAAACTATTTTGAGCGCAAACACACATTTAAAATAAATCAAATTGAAATTACGATGATAGAGAAGGCGGAAAAAATTGGCAACTTCATAAGCTGAAGGACCAAGCCATGAACTTTTCCACTTCAATGTTATTGAATCCGCACTTCTACTTGGAAAGTCACATCTGCGGTCATTAGAAAACTGCAAACGTACGAAGTCTGCGAAATATCTTGAGGATTTTTTGACCCAACATGTCAGGAACAGGTGAGGAGGAGGATCTCATTGACTCCATAATATGAAGACGTAACTGGAAGAAGATTGGACAATGGACATACGCTTCGAAATTAGTGTCCCTCCTCCAAGAGAAAACTCACAAAATTTGTCCGAGTAAGTGAGTAAGTATGAGATCTTCCCGTTTATGCATTCTTTACTACTTCGTTTAAATCTTAAAAAGCTGCAAATTAAACAGCTCTTTGATTTTTGTTAAAAAATATTTCTCTGGAAACTGCTGCTCAAACGATGGAAAACAAGTTTCCATTGCAACAACTTTATTCTGAAATTTTCCTTAATTTTAGTTTAAAGCCAAAACAACAGCAAAATTGAAAAAAAAGTAAGCTCACTCATCCAATAAACGTCATCCTTTATGTAAGGAACGTTTCAAAAATAATAATACAAAAAAAAATCACAAAATCCCCTCAAACAGCAAACACAAATAAAAGATGAAATATACTCGTTCAACCATAAAGTGTATCATTTCACTAAAAACAAAAATAGTATTTAATCGCATATCAGACAGACAAAAAAAAAACACAACCTTTTTTGAGAACAAAGTTAAAACAGTGGCACGCGAGTACTATTAATTCTATCATGGCACATACAAAACTTCAAAAGAGCAAACAAAAACTTTAAATAGACGTTTGATTTTCAGCAACAACTAACAAAAAAAAAACGCCAATTCGAAGAAGAGCTATAGAGCTCGACGAGTATCTAAAGTAAAAAATAAGTCTCTACTTAAAAAAGAACAAAAATCGAAAAATAAAAAAAAAAACAGAGAAACTTAAAGTCCCTGTTGTACAGTAAAGAATCACATGAAGAATGTTGATGATTGTATAAGAAACAAAGTTTTGCATCCTTTGGATAAACAGTTGCTCTTCCAGCTCAACTTTTTCGTTGTATTTTGATTTACACAAACTGGTGGTATCTACATATTATATAGATACTCGTATCTCCATGGAAAAATTCATTCCAAACAAAAATACAAATAGTTTTGTATGGCATGGAAATTAATGTTGAGCTATTGACTTCAGAAGTGCAAACTGCAAATCAATTCTAGTTGATTCACGAAAACTTTTCTATATCAACTAAAACTTATAAAATATATAGCTTCAATTTGAAAAAAAAAATCTGTACACAGTCTCAACTGAATATAGAATAGGTTTAATAGAAAATTGAAAAACTATACTCTGTTGCATAGACGCTAGACAATAGACTGACACTTAAAAATTATTTGTTTTTTCTCCACCTCTGTCTCCATTTTTCAAAACTTGAAGTTAAGGTTTTAAAAGGACAATTTGAAATTTTTAGCTCTAAATTTAATGTTAGCTGCCATATGACCTTTGAAACAAAACTTAATTATTTTTTAAAAACTCGTTGTTGATAGTGTACCTGCCGTATTTCCCGATATAGAGGCGTATTTCTGCTTTTCGATTCGAAAAACGGTTTCACTGATTCTTAGTATTAATTTAAAAAAATAATAATCTTAATACAATGGCATATCGGAACTTTCAAACAAATATTTTTTTTTATTTTTAGAAATAATAAAAATTTAAAATTTTGAAAACGGACGAATTTCTTAATGCTTACGAAAAAAAATATATATAGAAAAAAAATATTTTTGAATGAATTTATGTAACGATTTTAAATTTTTTAAAAAATTCATATTTTGTCGATAAATCAGATGACATCTTTGTTTCCCAACTTCATTTTTGGCTTATTTTAGCGATTCAAAAAATGAATTGTATGTTTTTTTATATATCTTTCTTTCTTTTTGTTCATTCTAAGTTTTTTTAACAAATGTGCAAGCCGTGCAATTTTTTTAAATTTGTTTCAAGTGCATTTTGAAGTAAAATATAATGAATTGGGTCAAGACAAAAAAATTTAAAGAAGTCTCGGGTCTATCCCCTTCCTACTTTTACAGAGAAAAAGCAGATTTCCTAAAATGTATTTACATATGTATCAAATTTGAAAAAAAAATTCTTGCCTTAGTTTTTTTAACAAAAAATAAATTAAATAAAATCGTAGTATATTTTGGTAGGTACTGTGAAACAAAAAGCCACATAAAAAGTTAAATTCTTAAATATTAATAAAAAAATAATTTTATCTTGGGATTTTGCCTGTGTAACGAAAAAAATTATGTTATCTTTAGTTTTTTTTTTTTTTAATAAAGAGTGTATGCATTGCTTAAATGAAGTTTTGAAATCAGGTATAAAATACATATCAAATTTGGAAAATAAGCATCAATTATTGTAGTTTAGGATTTAAAAACTTGTTGTGCAAAGACTGCCCGATTTACTTGAAAAATAAAATGAGTGTGTAAATCTTAAATGACGTTTTGAAAACAGGCATTAAATTTGAAAACATGATTTTATCATAATTTAAGAATTTGATAGATTTTTTTTATTTACAGTACTTAATATACGAGTAAATATTTTATAAACAATATTTCAGACGGCAGCGTGGTAGACCATGCTTGCCCTGGAGAGATTGCGTAGACCAGGACGCCCGAAGGATTGGGGTGCGCATGGGTGGATAGGGTGGATGGCGTCGGCTTGAGACCGGGATAGGTAGAGAGACTTGTTGAAGGAGGCCAGGACCGGACCCCGGTTTTCGAGCCGATGATGATGATGATGATATTCCCGACAAAAAGTTCAAAGAAGATAGACTTTGCATGAAGGTGAAGAAGACTTTGCTTTTAAGTCGCAGTCTATATTTTCATTTTTCTGAAATATGAAGCCATGAAAAAAGGCTTTCTTCCTAATCCCCATTATTGTTGTTTTTTCGAAGGTTTTCATTCACTATTCCACTTTTTTAAATCCTTTTTTGTTTAATTCGCACATTTTCCAAGCTGCTGTGCGTCAAGATGCCTATCCAATAGCTCGTCTAGGTTCGTAAAGCTTCATGCCACGGGTCAAGTAGCGGCAACATGTCAAATACCGCACCAAGCTGTGATTCCATCAGAGTGCAGAAATTATTGTCATGAGTCAACACATTTAATTGCTCAGTAAATGCTTTTCCCTGAATTCAAAACGTCAAAAAGCCGAGCGTCCAGAAGTCGATAAAATTAATTTCTTACTTAAGTGGCTGTTTAACAATAATTTTGAAAAATCAGTCCAAGTGAGAAATATTTTAAAGCCCCCAAATCCACCAAAAAGTTGAGATTAACTTTTGATCTCTTTAGTTTATTTTAAAAAAAAGTTTTGATAGTTTTTTTAATGTGGTCTATTTGAAAACTATACCTACAGGGGGCGTGGAAGTAGCGCTGGGGCGGCTTTCCACCACAGTTTGAGGAAGTCGACTTATTCAGCTAATTCTTCATTTTGTACAAGTACATAAAGACCAACGTTAATTTTCTACCTATGTAGTTTCAAGAGCAAAAACCCCACATAGTTGTAATTAGCAAATTATTTTTTTTTTACGATTCCCATAAAGCTTTTAAGTTTAAGTTATTAGAACCAACCGTTTTGAGGAGCCAAACATTAATCTCTTGTAATTATAACTGCGTAAGTTTATAACTAAAACCAAAAGAAATAAACCTACGGCCCCAAGCATATAAAAAGGATAATATTCCTTCATGTCCTTTTATTACATTTCTATTCACTCATATTATAACTCATCCATATAATATGGACTCAGACACTTGACAGTTTTCCTGTTGTCATTTCCTTGCTACTCAATGTAGGTACTTATGTATACAATCCAGGCAGGCAGGCAGCAAAAAGTGGTCACTTCCTGCTCTTATGTAGGCCTTTAGTTGTTTTATATGTACTTTTTTATATGAATCCTAGATTACTTTTCTCTCGATTAGGATGAGCAGGACATCACATAAGTTGGTATACACTATACACATATCTACAATATAGAGCGTATTTGCAGATGATTATGTTTCTTTCTGTTTCAAAGAAATGACAAATAAGATGACAGTGATAATGATGTTGTCCTTATGATGAGAGTCCCGAATAACATGCCACTTTTTTTTTGATGTTGCCTGGCTTAGTTTTTCATCGTCCTGCAGGATATAATGGGCTACTATGGGGAAAAATTATTCGTTCACTCTCATAGCAGTCCTCCTGATTACCATATCATTTTCATTCTTTGAGAATAAAGAGAAGAGCTCTTATAAATCCTCTTCTATCCCTAAGGAGTTATTTTAGCCTCATCATAAATAGGCCAGGAGGAATAAAGAGTCCTATTTGGCTAATCAGTGCGCTGGTGTTTTAGTTTCTTCTCCTCTGCGTTGTCGTCGAAACGGCATCAACACTTACTTGAGAGAGGTAAAAGGTGCCAAAAAGTCCTTTGTTTCTTTGCATTGTATTAGTGTCGAGGAAGTTGTGCCTTTTCTTTATGTTGGCTTTCACTCCAAACTATAGCACGAACTATATGGTTAAACATTATGTGCGTCAAAGAAGTTATTATTGTGAAGGACTAGGTAAATAAAACGAACTATTATACTGATGATGGTGTCCGGTCTATTCCTTGTGATAAGATCCTCTAGGTGTTTGGTGTTGGTGTATGATGAGAAGTAGGTAGGTATGTGCGACACTGAACATGTGCTGTTCTTGCGTTGTTCCTTGTATGCAGCACGTGACACGCATTACATTTCATTAAAAGTCGTCTTCCTGTTCAAAGAAAAATGACAAATTAAACACAATTTGGAACATTACAATTAGGTAAGGGCTTAATGCTAGTAGTAACACTATACATTGTTTGTTTAGATAGTAGATCCTTAAATGGACAATATAGGAGTATATTGATATATTCCTTTGTAAACTATCAAGATTAAATAAAATAAAATAAAATAAAATAAAATAAAATAAAATAAAATAAAATAAAATAAAATAAAATAAAATAAAATAAAATAAAATAAAATAAAATAAAATAAAATAAAATAAAATAAAATAAAATAAAATAAAATAAAATAAAATAAAATAAAATAAAATAAAATAAAATAAAATAAAATAAATTAAAATAAAATAAAATAAAATAAAATAAAATAAAATAACATAAAATAAAATAAAAAAAGAAAGGATTTTAACTCCTTTTCTGAGGCACTGCTCTTTTTTTTTTGAGGTAACTCCCCTAAGGGTATGTTCAGGCGCCAATGTAAAACATTTTTTTTTTTTGCTAAAATTCCCTTTCCTACCACAATTTTTTTAACAGAAAAGCAATTTTTGAAACCAGAAAACAAAATATTTCTAACTGGGTCCAAATCGTTTTCTTCAATAAATCAATTGTGGCACGAGCTGTGTGCTGTGTTGCGCCGTTTTGTAGAAACCCACGGCGAAAAAGTCAGTAATCATGGCTCTACATCGGCTATAACGTTCTTGTCAGCATCTTTTTAAAGAAATACAGACCAATGATACCCTGAATCACACAAAAAATTCAGTTTTTCTGGATGCAACGGTGTCTTAACATACAGTCCAGGATTATCTTCATTCCAAATACGGCAATTTTGTTTATAGGCGTTGTTTAGTTTGTAGTGCAATAAAAATAAAATAAAACAAGTTGAAATAAAAACACTGATTTTAAAGTGGTAAAAGGCCAGGCCAAAAAAAAACACTATTTATTTCCTTTTATTTTATATAAAAACACAGGACGCAATCCGCCCATATCCTTCCCCTTTTCGCTTAAGACTAAAAACTCAATTAAATATCATGTTCAAAGTGCACATCAAGCTGTGCAACAGAGCTTGTCAAACCATCGGGCAGAGGTTGTCAATCATTGAATAGCTCTGTTCGATACAGACGTAGCCATCATTCAAAATTTAACCAAAAGTGATCTTTATCGAGATAGGTACAAAAATCAAAATGGTGGAAGTATATAATATGGCTGACTTCTCCATTTGAGTGTTCGGAAAGCTAATTTTCGTCAGGTTTTGACATTAGCTTTCTACCACGTTCGACAATTATAGTTCTACCTTAAACAAAAGTCACTTAACAGCTGTTAAAATGGCCGCCAGTTAAGTGTTGCCGACTTTAAGCTCTATACCTCTGAAAAAAAAACACTTTTTACTTTAATTCTCATACTTCGCTGATGACCGATGTTCATTATAGAAGAAAATGTTTTATAAAAATCACAATTTCCATAGACTCTTATAAATTGAAAATCCATCATGGCTGCGAAAACTTTCTTTTCTAGTCCAGGTATTGGTTCCTATAGAAATAAATTTTTGTTCGTCTCATATCTCTACAATTGTGTGAGCTATAAACATAAAAGCCAATTTGTTTTCGCATCTCTAATTTTTTGAGATAGGTAGATAATCGTAACAATCGCTTTACAAAATTTACTATTATGTTTCTTCTTGGTTAGATATCTATAAGGACAGAATAAAAAATAGTAAGAAAATTTTCATAGGCAAATCGTTTTACATTTCTTTATAGTCCCTGCAATACCTTGAGACTCTTTATAAAAAAAAGAAGAAAAAACAGACACCAAAACTGCCACCAAAATGGTTTTCCAAGTTGATCAAAGAAACTTAATTCAAACTTATACAAAAAGATACAAATAAAAAGCCAGACACACAAGAAAAGACACAATAAACTCTTCAAACGCAGGTATAGATAGAGAGAGAGAGAGAGAGAGAGGTACGCAGAAGAAAATAGGCAAATTTATTTAAATTAACTTATCAGCGGAAAATTGAGAAATAGATATGAATTGCAGATTCAATCTTTTGGCAATTTAAAGCTTTGTAATCCATAATGGGATTTGTTCGGTTCGGTTGCTGGCAGTTCTGATTTTACCGTACTCTGGTTGTGGCTTGGATGTTTGCAGGCACACTCCATGGCATTAGGTTAGAGATAGATACATGGTTTTTTAAGGAATTAGTCAGTTATTTAAATAAATTAATTTATTGAGATAATGAACTAATTTATTAAATTGATAAAATTTGTTCGTTCGATCAATAAGACATTTCGTTGCTACATTCGGTTTCTTTCGTTTTTTTTTCGTATTTAAACAATAAAACCTTTTCCAATATGTACGTGATCACGAAACCTCGGTGGCAATGCGGACTGCATACGACTCTAAGGGTGCGCTTGGTCTAGCTTGATATCAATTAAAGACCAAGCACCACTGAGAGGAGTCGTGAGATAGCTATGACTCTAGCTTATTGTCTAGCTTAGCCAAGTGTTGTTGTTTCATTCAAAACTTAGCTTGGCACCTAAATAAATGTAAACAGATTTAATTTAAGACCAACTTTTAGAATAAGATCCGTTCAACTACACTCAACAACAAGCATAGTTTTGAAAATTTTAAAGCAGAATTTTAGAGAACCTAACTTTGAAAAGCTGGTAGATTTTGAAATAAGAATTTTGAAAAGCAGGTTTTAAAGGCTATTATATCCAATTTTTTGAGGCCTGCACAATCGGGAATCCAATGCAATAAAAAAAAAGCAGTTAAGCAGATTTTTTTGTAGACAATCTATAGTTTGATTTGTAAATCATAGATTCTGCTACTCACCTGATTTCGGTTTTAAAATTTATTCAACAATTTAAGATAAATATTACAACATAGTTTTCCCCTACACTTTATATGTAGAATACATAATACCCCCCTTAGGTTTTTTTTCTAAAATGGCGCTGAATAGAGTTTTCGGAATCTTTTTTTTTAAATTAATAACAGTATTTTAAATTATTAATCTAGCACCAACTACGATGGTAGATGAAAATATAAGAGAAAGGTAAATATTTGCATGAAAAAAAACCAATTGTTTTGTAACATAACCTTAAACAAATCTAAAAAAAAAAAACATTTCAAAAAATCGACATACACACGCATTCTTATTTTTATCAACATCAATCATTTTTTACTACGGAGTGTATTTATTCTCAGTGCGGTGGAAATTTAACGGTTTAACAACAACTGATGATGCCATCGTTTTCTATTATTGATTTCACACAAAGCATTTAAGAGTTTTTGTTCAGTTTGGATTCTTTGAATGTGCTGCTTAAGGACCTTAGCTTATTTCTTCGCCTCTACCTATACCAACCAATTTCATATACCTATAGGTACCTTTCAATATAAATGGATTCGCTTACGACAAAAATTTACATAAAACCTTACCTATTATACTTTTACCTTACCTATGCTTCTGATAAATGTATCTAAAAACTGATATCGTATTAAGCTTTTAAGATGCGACTTGTTTATGTCGAAGATCTTTTCTATATACCTATACCTGTATATGAAGAAACTTTCTTGTGCGATTTGAATTTTTATATAATTTACCTAACAGGCTTACATATTACATATTACCTACCTGTACGTCGAAAGCATTTTTGAGTGTTTGTAGATTTCAATTAAAAAGTCTATCTAAATAAAATTAATTTAAAAGGATTGATTGCTTTTGTTACAAAGCTTATGAATGAAAATAAGGTTTAGGTATACATTTTAGCCATGAAATTGGGTTGGATTATACTGTATTCAGATTTGTATTCAATACGGGATGACAAGACACAACATAACAACTCACTTAAATCAAATCACGTTGTTGCTTACAATTTTAAATTACGCTCAAATAAATCCGTTCAATGAAAATATGATGATTGCTTGAATAGAACGTAATTTGATTAGGTATTTTATCTTTTGTTGAATAGAATATTTGTATTGAATGTATAAGAAGAAGAAGAAGAAGCACAAGTTTTAACGAAGGTAGAATTAGCTTAATCAAATGGTAGTTTAGATATGCGTTAAATCGGAGTCCACTGTAAGTGAGGGGTCTCAACGAAAAATTATCAATTCGTTTATTCCCGCATTGTCCTCAAGGAATTGCCACCATTTTGAATTTCATGTTTTTCAAAATGGCAGCCAACGTCACTGTACGTGGAGTCAGGGTTATCTCCTACATGTGTAAAAAGCTTAAAGGCAACACAGATTTTATTTCTAACTTAAGGACGTATAGAACTATAAGTTGGTAACACTTTATTTAACTGTCGGCCATTTTAACAGCTGTTAAACGATTTGCGTTTAGTTTGGTTTTTACAGCACTTTCCAATTTTCAAATGTTTATGTTGAGACACCGTTAAATTCTGAAAAACTGACTATTTGGTGTTCTTTAGGGTTCCGTATCTCTTTAAAAAGATTCTGACTAGAACGTTACAGTCAATGGCTGCCGCTGTACAGCCGTGAATACTGAATTCTTCGTTCCTCAATTGAACAATCATGATGTGCAGAAGCTGTGCGGCGCAACATGTCACATAGGGCGAGCCTCACAAGTGATTTATTGAAGGAAACGTTTGGTAACTACTTCGTTTCACGTCTTGCCCCCCATAAATCGTGTGATTTAAAGCCGCTACACTATTTTCTGTGGGGATATTTGAAGTCGCTAGTCTATGCCTATAAGGCCGAAATGATTGACCACTTGGAGGACAATATTCGCCGCGTTTTCGCCGATATACGACCAGAAAGGAGTTTTTGTTTTCGTGCTAGACAGGACAGCTGGATAAAAATGAGACACTGTCTCTTCTTCCTCTTCGTCCTTGCAGCTCCTGCAAAAATCGTTTGAAGCAACTTAAAGTCGAAGTGCATGTCTACCTATTAAGCAGTGTCCAGTCAGAACACCAATAACGTAGCTAATATGCAGTCTACTCAGAGAGATCATTTGGTAAGAGCGTCTGGCACTAAGCTTAGGCCAGATTGATTTTTTCGCTGTACAGGTGGTGATGTTGTTCCACCTGCAGTTTGCTCTCTCTATGGTATCTTGCTTTAGCAATAGTTTGCATGTAGCTAAGGGCATACCTACGCTAGCATTGTGAACCAACAAAGATAAAGTAGTTCCTCTTTTTGCAAGTTCTTCGGCTTTGCAATTTCCTGGAATGTCTCTATGGCCCGGCACCCAGCAAAAGTGAATATTGAATTGTGTTGCCATCTCCGTAAGAGACGATCGACAGTTTAGGGCTGTTAGCGAATTTGTAGAGACAGAGTCTAGAGATTTTAACGCGGCCTGGCTATCTGAGAAAATACGTATATCGGTTGAAAATATGACGTTTTCTTTGAGCCATGAAAGGACTTCCTCAATAGCCAGGATTTCAGCTTGGAACACCCTACAATGATCAGGTAGACGAAAGGAGAGACTTAATTTTAGTCTATCGGAGTATTCACCTCCTCCAACCCTATCATCCGTTTTTGATCCGTCGGTGACGAAGTTGATAGGATCATCGTTCAGAAATGATGTATCCTCCCAAGTAGACCTGGTAAGGGATAGTCACCTTGAAGCTATGTTGATTGAAGTGAGGATGGGGAATGGTGTAGTCGATATTACTATGTATCGATCTGAATGAATTCAGAATAGCGGAGTGGCCAATCTCATTATTGATCCACTGTGAGGAGGCTTTAAGCCGTATGGCAGTGTTTGCAGCCATTTGTTTGCCGAAGATGTCCAGAGGGGGTAGAGCAAAGTGCTCCGCCAATACACAATCAGGCTGTTCGTTGGACTTTGCTGAGTTTGTCACGATTTGTCGCTATATCAAGCGCAGTCCACCAGATCGCTACTCCGTAAGTAAGGATCGGCCTTATAACCGAGATAAATAGCCAGTGGCGTCCTATATATCAGAAATCATATTTAGATTATAATGCGAAAAGCTTATCTTTCGCATAAAGTCAATTTCATGTCAATTTTAAAAATTCATTTTTGTGTTAATTCATTTCCAAGTTCTATAGGTACCTCTGAAAAAAACACCCTAAAAACCTTGAATTTGAGCTCGCGCACTCAGTCAGCTCAAGCAAATCTGAAAAAAATAATTGAATACTCCGTTTTCATCATAATTCAACCATCAAAACCTGATAAAATGTCTTCACACGTATTATACATACCTATTCAATTAATCTAAAACGTGTGATCCCTTAATAGATTAATAATTCTACTTCATATCCTCCCTAGGCTATAAAATACAAATAAAAATAATTCAATTTTTATTAATTTTTATTAACACACCAAGTTCAAAACTAGATTCGAAATAAAAGAAACAAAAAACTTTTCGCATGACAACACATCCACACAAAACCATCTATATCCCACTCGAGCCTCAACAGGATAATAAAATATTGAGACTCCATAAATACTTAATATTTCACTTAACATCCCCCAAGACTGTTTCAAACAACAACAACATCCAAAAAAAAAAAATATATACAAAATAATTTGTTTTACGACTCTGCTATTGACACCCTTAAGCACTCACGAAATCAATATTTTATGCGTTCAAAAGGTGAAAACCTTGAAAAAAAAAATAATACCACAATTCTAACATATTGCTTGATGGCTTCTGTATCAGTAAATATAGTATATCTGGGTATAGTCCCAAAAGGCATTCTTATAGAAAATTTAGACCCACCTCAATAATTACGTTGAAGGTTGAACCCTTATCTTGGCAGAAGCCTTTACCAAAATCGTACGTGACAAATATTCCTACCAATAACGACGAATACCAAGAACTACTATACTGTTCCGCATCAATATATAAACTAAATTCAACCCATTGTGGTTTTTAGATTTGAAAATTTTCAATTCGAGGCACGAGTTTTGAGCTATAAAATCACCTTCTCGTTTGCATGGAAAAGTGGCGATGGAGTTTTGTTGGTGGGAAATTGCAACTTCGAATTTATTTGTATAATAATCGTTTTTCTTTATTGGATAAAACTTTTCAATACGAAAAGAAGTTTGGCCATGGTCATGTGTATTCGTGGCAGGTAATATATTTCATCGTTTTATACAATACCCAAACAATTATTTTTGCGTCATTTTAATTTTGATTTCCTTTTATTTGTATTCTGCAAAATAACAGAGTTATTAATTAATAATGATGTTGGAATTTATTTCAGTGATGCCAGACTACGGGAAGTATTTTTTTTTTATTTCTTAGATTTTTATTTTGGTTAAGTTATTTTTTTTTTAATTTCCCTAGACGCCATTTTGTGTGTATTTATTTACTTTTTTATTTGTTTTTATAAATTTATTTATTTATTTCATTTACCTTCATATTTATTTTTAATTTTATTTATTTTATTTGTTTATTTTATTAATTTTTTGTTTATTACTGACATTTGTTTATTTTACATATGGCTTTTTATTTAATTATTTATTTTCTGGAACAAGTCTGGTCTGGTCTCAAAAAACGAGAGGAGACCAAGACAACACTTGCATTTAGACATCCGAGTAGAGACAGTGTTTTAGTTTTTGGAACGGGACTTTCTTCAAAATCGTATTTTTAAAACATTAAACTGAATACATTAATGTTAATATTGAACAGCTGACTGAAATTGTTCAATTTTAAAAAGACAGCTCTAGTGTTGGGTCGTATATTTACTATTTTTTGAGCTTTTGAAGTTTTTTTTCAATACTGTCAATTTTTTACATAATTTTTTATTTTTTTTTAACTTTTGTTTTTGGACTTCGAAAATCAATTTCACGATGGCTTATTTTGTTTTTGACTGAAACAATTTTAAAAGTTGTATAACTTAATTCTGGAAATTGTAAAATAAATTTTTCATAGACTATCAAGACTCGCCGCGCCGTTGGAAGAACGTTATCAATTCCATACTTCTGGGCCTTTAATGGAGTTGCTAAAGCACATTTTGATTTTTGAGGTTAAAGATTGGACAAACGATGAATAAACCAATAATTTTGTGGTTCACAGCGGTGAAATTTATATCGATTTTAAAAATCTACAAACAAAATATTTTTTTTCTGCTTTCAAAATTCTGCCTGACCAATTTTTTTTTTCAAAAATTATGTTTGGTCATAATTCTATTTTTAAAAAATCGTTTTGATAATTTAAAAAATGTGCGAATTTTTTTATATTATCAAAACTTTAAACAAAAAGTTTCTTAACATGTTTCTTCGGATGGCCAAGGACTATGACTTGATTGCAACCGATCGACTATACTTTCAGGACCGGATATGAAAACAATTTTTAACAGCTCACCAATGGTTTTCGATGAAGCTGTGTTACGCGGCGTTCTCAACCCTTGTGAAAGGTGGATCCATAGTTTTGACGGTGGGCGATCATTAGATGATGACCCGGGTCATTATAGAACTCATTTGAAAAAAACTTTACACATGCATATGTTTTTGATTGTTGAAGATGCCATATTGAATTGATTCACGCTGTATTTATAGTAAAGCAAACTGCAGTGTAATGGAATAGTCTTTAATATTTTTTCAAAGCATTTATTTAACTGTCGAATCAATATGGCTTATTTCCATAATAATGTATTGAAAATAAAAAAAAAAAAAAACAGTAAATATACCGAGTTATAAAGCTGAATCATTTTACAGTTTGTAATGATAGCAACCAAACGCATCAATCAAAATATCACCATAGTACACACCCACTCGTTTCCCAATGCGAGAGTTGTTAAGTATCACCCACATTCCCCCTGCGCTGTTAGTTCCAATAGTGTTTTTTTAAATATTTTTTTTTATCAAAATCCCCAGGCCAAAAAAAAAAAAAACAGACAAAGAGCTCCACTCCGAATACATTGGAGACATTAAATATGAATGCCCACTCGAAATTATTTACACAATTTTTGTTTCGCACCTCAACTTCACCAGGGCCAGCTAAGTATGAGATTGTCTATAAGCCTCCCCCAACATATTGGCTTTATCCTTAGCCTGACTTGTATCCATCTCCTTGTAGCTATTTTGACAACAAAAAAAAATCCACTATGTCTCTGACTTACAAAAACAAAGAAGACAACAAAAAAAATATAACATAGGCCGCATTATCCCAAAGCATCAAAGATAACGAAAAAGAGAAAAGAACACGCAATATACCTTATACCTGCCTCAACCAGATATCACTTTTAAAGGAGATTACACAAGAGATACATCCAGAAACACCCATATACAGCCTAGGACCAGAATCCAACACATTCAGCGCTATTTTGTACCTGGTTTTTTACCAAATATCCATGTAATATTCTACTTCACTTAAAATAAACAAAAACGAATCAGACTTCATGAATTTTTGAAAAGTTTTTGAGTGGAAAAAAGGAGACCCCAGAGAGATTTCGTAATATATGTGGGCCTGAGATGTGCTGTTGCTGCTGTAACAGTAGGAGATGGAGCAAACATGGTGGTTTAAGTGGCGGTTCTTTTGGTTTTTCTGGCACACCATCAGTATACTCCAACTCCCACTTCGAGTAGTACCTCTATATCTAGTAGATATAAGGATAAGGGTATTAGGCAACTATCCTTTAGAGGTGGTTTTCAATGCTACATCAACCGCAAAAATTTACAACTCCCACCGGAGACCTAAGCACGCTTTGAGATGTATAGAAAGAACCCGATAAACCGTTTGGTATTTTAGATTTCAAATTCTTTTTGTTTAAAAAGCGAGTGTTTGGGTTTTTGTGTATATTGATGGTGGATGCTCTGATGCTCTGATGCTCTTGGTTTCGTTTGCATTTTTCCATTTTTGTTTGTTTGTTTTTTTTTTTCTTATGAGCTCCTATTTTTTTTTTTGTTTCATCCAGGGAATGTTACATAGTCATGGAGGAACGGGATTTTTTTTTCAAACAAAAAAAAATGGTTGGTTTCTGGTGATTTTTAGAATTTGCGTAAATATTAAAATAGTATAGTGGCAGCACCGCTGCAAAAGTGGATTTGGTGTGAGGCAACTAAACCTTGTTTTTTTTTATAGATATCCAGATAGGGTTTTAAAGCAACTTAACTATGTGCAAAGTGGGTAGTTGGATGCTCTATGGAATTCAACCACATTTTGGATGAATAGACATACTCGTATATGTAGGTATTTTTTATAATTTGTTTGTTGTTATATTTTGATCATAAACTTTGTTGGAACAAAACTAAATTGGCATGGGATAATACCTACATGGATTGTTGGTAGATTCATAAGATAAAATTGCCTAGGGAATTTCGTTTATTTTACATTTTTTTTTTTTTTGGAATTCATTGTTCTTTATAGTTTAGAAAAATATCGGAGGATGTTTTGAATATTCTCAGTTATTTTGAATGATTACATAAAGTTATATTTTTTTATAATTAATTGAAATGTTTTAAAGTAAGTTACATACATAGTAGCTTTGTAATTGTTGTTCACGTATTTATGTATATAATATTATTTTTTGAATATTCCACATTTAAGGAAAAATAGGTATTTCGCTTTATTTAAAAGTCAGAAATGGTATTTGCAAATAAAAAATAAAAACAAGTAAACGACAGAGTGCCCCATTATTAATAAAATATTTTATGTTACAATATCTAATAATTGAAGAGAAACATTAAATCATTATTATTTTACGCATATTGGGAAATCTGTGTCAAAGTTATTTTTAAAAGATGCTCTATTTTTTTAATTTTAATTTTGAAGCTTTCGCATTGAAAACACACCGGATGTTTTGTAAAAAGAAAAACCTTTTCTTTTGTATAAAATCAAGAAAAAAAACAATTAATTTGATAATCAGTTCCTACCATTTTTAATTTTTTTTCGAATTTAACAAATATCTCAATTTTTTAAATTGTTCAAACTCAACCGCACGAGGCGCCATCTACCGTGGGATCTGAAAAGTTAGTAATTTTTTTTTTAAATATCTAAAAATATTTTTTCCATTTAGGAACTGATCGTCCAAAAAGAATAAAGATTTATAATTAGTAGATTTAATAAATATTGAAAAATCAGATTTCTTAAGATATACATAGTATGTTTGAATTGTTTGCCAGAAGACTTTCAATGATTGTACATTGTTTGTCTACATTTGAAAAACATTTACATCATGTAAAATTACATTCACAATTTTCAAATTAAACCATTGAAACATCTGGAAATACAATTCGATAGACAATCATTTGTCTAAGTTGGACAAAATATATTTAAGTTTGTAAACATCCCATTTCTTGGAACATTTTATTTAAAATTCTTCTAAGAAATTCGGAAAAATTTTAAACACCAATATATGGGGCACAAATTTTTTCAGGGACGATGTCCGTTATTTTTTTTTTTTTAATTTTATAACGTTATATTTTTTTGAAGAGTTTGCAAACTATTAATATCAATGGGGCATATTCATAGTCTGACAAGTTGTTTCTTTGTCTATTCTAAGCTGACCTGGAGCTTATAACATAGAAAATTTAGACCCAGGTCCAAAAGATAAACTGGAGCTCAATCCTTAAAAACGGTTGACTCTTTGACTAAGTTGTTTTTTTCTATCTGTCAAAAAATGGATTGGATTTCAATAGATTACCAGACAGGCAATAGTAATAAAATTGTAGTAGTGTTGTAGTAGCTGCCAAATTCTTTCACTGTTTCTAACCTGTGTGTTAACTTTAGTCTCGAGGCAAGTTGGACTCAGTTCTATAGTGCCCCAATGTTGCTAGATTTAACTAACTCATTTCTTTTAAACTTACCTTACTCTAGGGTCGATAATCCGTAGTTTTTTTTCAATTTTGCGTTTACCAAGCGTTTCTAACAATTAAACTTAAAAACATATTTAAAAAAAACCTTAGACCCTTGTAACTTCAGATCAACGAATATAAAGTAAAAAAAAAGTGGGTGGAAAAATTAGATGTACCGATATTTTTTTAGTTTTTTGATTCCTGGTCTTAAGTCATTTATTTTTGCCTGCCAAAAAATTAACACCAAAATTATTTTTCAAAAAATAATTTTTTATAGATATACATAGGTACATACATATATAATTTTTTGAGTATTTTTATAAAAAAGAATTTGGTATGTACATTTTTAGTATTTGATAACATACACTTAAAACCAAATTTAAATTTTGATATGCAGTACTATTAAGATTATATAGGTACTCCTTTAGAAAAATTTTCATTGAAATCCGTCTAATAGTTTACGAGAAAACCAAAAATCCATTTCTAAGGCAAGAACCGTTAACGGTTTTTTTTTAAATATTTTTTGACTTAATTACTAAGGTTACTTGACAAACCCGATTTAAAAAATTTCATCAAAATCTTTAGAGCCGTTTTCGAGATAAAATGTTTTTTCTAAACGGTACTATGACAGTTACTGTTATTTTTGGAGCTAAAAAAAATTTCGATTTCCCCTCTAGGCAATCTCTCACTCCCAAAACCTTATGTCCAAAGTTTAAAGAAAATCGCTTCAGTAGTTTAGGCTGTAGGTCGAGGTAAAGACACCAAAACAGACAGACAGACAGAATTGCGTTCTCTATCATCGTAATGTTAGGTCTGATTAATATCTCGAGTTCGATTTCTTACATAGTACCTACAGTTGCAAGTAAAAATATGTAGTAGATACACACAGAAACGTTTAGATGATGTCCATAAGCTTGTGGTTTCGAGCTTAAAAAAAATCGTTCGTCATTTGTTTATAACAACTTTCCAAATACATATGTATTTACCTAATTTTTTAAAATATTCATTGTACTTTTCTTTTTAAATGATTTTTTGAAATTTTTGGAAATTCTTTGACATAGCCAGGGTCTTCGATTACAAGTTACAATTTAAAAAAAATTAGAAATATTGTTTAAAAATTTTAAAAAATACTCAATACTGTTGAATATTCTTGCAATCAGCTTCAACTCAACATAAAAAGGAACCTGTTGATTGAATTAACTTCTGAAATATAGCAACACATCAAATCTATAAATTGAATGATGGTAATGCATCATACTCAACTTGTTTCATCATTCAACAATAAATTATATTTTGCGTAAAGTGTATGAGTAAGAGTATACCTACCTAATCGATTTTCGCTTCCAAATCGCTATTATATTCACGATAATAAAACTCATCCTCCTAAAAACATCAAGCAAAAGAAGAACGAAATACCCAAATAGTTAAAGTATTTTTTTGAGCATTGGATGAAACAACGTTCGGAAAGGAAATGCAAATTTGCAAGAGATAAGAATCCCAAAGCGCTTTTGAAAATTGTTCATCCTATGTACTATGTAGGTATAGGTATATGTTCGGCGGAATGGCGCTGCTGTACTTCGTGTACTTTTTTCTCAAGCGGATAAAGGATGTGATGTGAGTATCTATGTTGAGAATATTGATTCAATATGATGGTTGAATGGCTGGTTGGTTGGCTGCCTGAAAAGCCCCCCCCCCCTCATCCCAGAGCGAAGGAATAGCAACAAAGGTATCCTTTAGGATCCATTGAAGGATGCAGCATTCCAACGTTCTTTCTTTCGTTTCGTTTCGTTTCGTCGATGTCAAATTAAATGTGCTGACATGACAATCCAAAGAGTACAACATGTAGTATAAGTGACTTATTTGCATACGCTCTAGTGTTTGGGTGGTCCTGAAGAACTGCTTTTGCTTGCCTTGGAAGAGCATGCTTCAGATTAAGATTGCTTCTATCGTCATGCAGACGCAAAAACACACACATAGCCACAATTGGATCGACAAGGAAGCGAGGGTTTTTCTCTTCAATTTTAACTTTCCCTCATTTGTCGGGTACCTACATATAATGTTCAAAGGAAAATAATATAAAATTTTATTTTGGGTATTGAATTTTACTGGGTTGGTTGAATCTCATGATTATGGGATGATGATGTATACGATAAAATCGCATCCTATCCTATTGCCATATCATCGTTTGTTTGGGATTATGTGTTTTAGCATGGATGGGGCTTCATTTAAGGTCAAGTGGTTCGGTTGAGTGTTTTATGATTTTGAATTTTTTTTTTATTGATGATGATTGAAGGGAGTTTTAATATGTTTTCATTTTCTCAAAAACCGAGGGGGATAATAATACGTATAGATGTTTTTTAAAATTCAAAATTGGATCAGAAGTTTTGAAGTGCGGTTGTTTTTTGAGGAATATATTGCCACTTCTAAACCTTAATAAAGGTTGTGTTGTTATTGGAGATAATAATTTAAAAAACCCATGTTTTGAAAATCGTATATAAGTATTTCGATAAAAGGTATATTGTCTGAACCATTAAGTATGTTATATGAAAATGCTCATGTCTGTTTAATTTCCTCTCCGCAACCGTGTGCTTATAGGAAAATATAAATATTATTTTGAAAGTTTTAATTTGCAATCTTAGTCTGAACCCACACCATATAGAAGAAAGCACTTTAAACAAAAAATAGGATTTTTTAAATATTAAAATATTAGATTTTTTGTAGGCGGATTCCAACTGTTCTGATGGATTTTATACAAAATTACTAATAATAAAAATAAATATGTAGGTATTTAAAAATATCAGTAACAATGACAAAAAATTTGCTAACCTTTTTTTGAAAGCCAGAAATGTAGTAAATCGAACACTGAAATGCAGATAGTTTTGTGATAAACCAGTTCTTAAAAACTTTGAAAAAAGTTCAAAATTACAATTTTTTTTAATTTTGTCCGATATTTTAAATTACAATATAAAAGAAACTATGCAAACTATGCCAGTAAAAAAATTGAGGTTTTCACTTTTAATCTAGTAACTGGAAGCTACAAACTTAGAGAAACAAACATTTTGAAATTTATGAATATCAAAGGTCGAGGTTTATTTCACCGATTTTGACGGAATAACCTCGGATCAAAACTGGTTAAATCAAGAACCAGAGCTTAACCTTAACTAACCTGCCGAACACCAATGGCTCAGTCATGGCCTAACTCACCGGTGGTTCACCTGCCAAGTTTTTGGAAAATAAAAAATTCTGAACCAAGGTAAAATTTTTTGATTAAGTAGCCGCTGTAGAATTTTAAACAAAAAAAATTTGTAAAAGGAAGACATACAAAAAAACCGTATAAAAAATAACTGTTTTGAAATTTTTAATTTTTGTTGATTTTGCAATAATGGGGATTAAGAAACAGCGTAGAATTTCATGCTTCGAAAACTCAATGATGCCTTCTGTCGTTAAAACGAGACGTACCCCCCCCCCTCCGTACCATTATCTATGAGTGGAACTTGCATCGAAGAAACTAACCAGCTTGCAATTTTAGGTATGTGTGTCACAAACCATCTTTCGTGGAATGATGTTTAGGTTTCCTTTGGAGATGCAATAAATTATTTTCCCCTTCTGATCTGGTTATTATCTACAAAAGTTATATACGTCCAAGGCTTGAGTATAACTCCCATCTCTGGGCTGGAGCTCCAGCAACTTACTTAAGTCTCTTGGACAGTATACAAAGACGAGCCTTCAAAATGATCGGAGACAGGAACATCATTGATACTTTTACGTCACTCGAACACCGACGTAACGTTTCCTGTCTCTCACTCTTTTATCGTTACTTTTACGGTAAGTGCTCAAATGAAATAGCCAGTTGCATTCCTCCCCTCAAACGATTCAACCGTAATACTCGCGCTTTCAGGAATGCTCATCAGTTTACTCTTGAACCCAATTTCGTTCGTACAGGGATTCGTTCTTTAGCCGTATTACGCGAATGTGGAATACCCTTCCACATTCCCACTCACATTCACACTCTCATTGTGATGTATTGAAATTCAATCGGTAGCATAATTGTTCAAAAATCCAACGAAAGATGGAACCTCCTAGAAACCTGTGGTATTACCAGGAAACTATGGCCTGGATACGATAAGAAAAGGTCCGATAGAATTTTAATTCTTAATAAACCTTCCTTAAGATCCCTTAAGGAAGCATAATAATGGGACACTTACCTACTTGGCTACCATAAAAAGAAAATGGGGCTTAATACCAACCAACTCTGCAGAGGTTGTGGCGATGAAGATGAGCATGAAAACACAGCTCATTTTCTTTGTCATTGTCCAGCACTCTGCCACACTAGGAAAAAAACTCAGCCAACTACTTCTTTAACGAATTAGAAGAACTATCAGAACTCTCAAGCAAGAGCTTACTGATCTTCATCAAGACCTCCAAATGGCTAGACAAACCATCGGATTCATAGGTTCACACTTCAAGAAGTTATAACAGTTCAGGGTAACACAATGGATCTACATTGATCCAAGTTTGACGGTAACAAAAACAACTGTCAGCCCAATCAACTTAACCTAACCTATTATCGAACTGTAGAAAAATTGGTCTTTATGCTAAGACTGTATTTAACAATACTTTTCAGAAGCAATTTTCTGAAAGTTTATTTTAATAATTGCGACAAAAAAATTAATTTTTAATTTTTTTTAGATTTTTCTAAAATATTGAAATAAGTTATTCCTAACTCTTAACTGAATTTTTGTCAAAATGCACTTTGTTTAGCGGTTTCGTACAATATGATGTATAATTTTAAAACACAATTGCGACTGCACGGTTCGGGCTATATAACGAATTAAGGTATTTCATTTGCAGAGAATTTCACGAGGGAACTTACAGTATTATTTATTTTCGAAAAGAAGTACAATTTTTCCCGCATTTCTGTCTGTCTGTCTGTCTATTTTATCCGTCCATCTGCCCGTGTATTTGTCTGTCAGTCTGTGCGACTTATAGCCTAAACTAAAAGATTTTCTTCTACGGATATCATGACGAGAAAAGTATTTTTAAAAATTTTCAAATTTTGGTTAAAACCACTATTTTTTATAACTATGTGAAAATTTATACATATCGTGACTAATTTCTGTTTGTATATTTTGTTGCTGAATCATTCTATTTGACTAATTTCCTAACCCAACTGTTTTTTGTTTATTTTGATGTGCTTCTGGAACTGTTATTTCAATTTGTGAAAATGTTTATTTTTTATCAGGAAACCAACCCTTTTCACTTCAAATTCAAATGTCAAACAGCATTCCAAAACCCGAGCGCACGATTAAATATAAACAAACACAAAATATCACCAAAAACACAGGGCGGTGCTTAACTTTTCAAATGCAAAAGCTTATTTCAAACACCCCTTTAAATATCGCACGTTGTCGTGCGAGTACATTACTCACAACTCTCACAAGTTTGTACATTTCAATCATATATCTTTTGATTGATAGTCTTCACATTTCATTCTCCTGCTCCAAATACCCGCCTTTTTCAAGTAGGTACATATATATGCAAACCCTCTTTAGGCTCTTTTTTACTTGAATTGAAGAAAAAAGCCAAGAAGAAGATCCCTGTTATAGAAGAAGAAGGAAAAGAAGAAAAAAAATTCTTCGACGTGTCTTATCTTTTATCCCTGACACCTTTGAGGCATTTACACCAGGGACCTCTTTCCCAATGTCGGCTTTTGTAGGATTTCATCTTCACGCCTCACAACACAACCCACATATTATTACGTATGAGGAAGAACGAAAGAAGTGAAGTACAGTTGGATTTATTGTTGGGTTATTTATTATCGCCAGTGGAAGCTCTTTTGTTGTTTGCTTACCTAGTGGTAGTAAGAGTCTCAGGACTTATAGGAGTAGCAGTCGTTTCTAGTGAAATAACAATAGCAGCTATTCATTCTACTTTTAGTTGGAAATCTTTTTTAATACTCAATATGTCAAATGTTTTGTCTCTGTTTTATTTTTTCTTTGTGCATTCATATCAAAATAGCAAAATTTTGTTTGTGTCAACTACTCAGTAAATATAAAGCAGCTTATTGACATACGAAAATAAATCAAAGAACTGGTCATTTTAAATTTTTGTCAAAGACCTCAGAAATCTTCACACATTATACAGGGTGAAACCAAATGAATCACCTAATAGAAAGATGTTATAATTTTTGCAAATGGCGACTTTCATTACTCACAATTAAGATTTCTATTTTGTAAAAAAGTAATTCGAAAACAATTGGTTTTGTATAAAATCGATTCTTAAAAAATAGGGTCTTCCGGTCTCCAAAATCAAACTCTGAGATTGAAAATTGATTTATATCCTGTTGTTTTGGAATAAAAAAACACTCAATTCAATTTTTTGTTACAATGCCAAACAAGTCGAATAACACCCTACTTTATTTAACTGATTTTTAAAATATTATAAATCTCTCTCTCTCGCTATTGGAAAAGCTAACGTAACTTAACAGTTTTCATATTGTATTTTTTTTTGTGGCTTTCTTTTTTTTAATGTTATTCAAATTGTAAAAATCTAAAATCTGTCTCTTTGCTGTTTGGACGTCACATTATTAACATCTTGGTAACAAACATTGTACAACACAAATAATTATTATATTTATTGAATTACATTAACGCAACTTACATATAAAAATATACATTCTTTTTTATTTAAACAAGACAAGACGTACATTAAAATTAAATACGAGACACAAAACTAAATTACAGTCCATAAAAAATGAACATACAAAACACCTGTGAATGATATTTTCTTTTACTATACCCGTATTGTTCTTAACAGAACGATGTTATATTCAAATATTTTAAGAGAAGATTTTTGCTGTCGTTAATTTTCAAAAATTTACAAAAGCAAGAACGTTATATCGAATGAAAAGTTTTTCTATAATCATACGAGTATCCTTAAAGGCTTCCTTAATATTTGCTATAAACCATTGCTTATAAGTAGATAGCTCAAAGACATCTCATACAAAAATATTTTTTTTTTTGTTACTTAGCACTTTTCATGTGAATACAAACTATCAACCAAAACCACAAAACAAAAATAGAGCAACTATTACGAAGCTCCTTAAAAAAAGTGCATTCTTTTTTTTTAATTTTAAAACACTCATTCAAAATAAAATACAAATAATGTTTAATCCTTTTTTAAATGCAACCCCCATTTATGTAAAATGTATTACTACACTCACCTAGACACCTTATAGTATACACCTACATGTAGGTACGTTTTTACAAAATCCTTAATTACTTTTGTAAAAAAAAAAAGAAAAAAAGTAAAATAAAAGGAATGTTCTATCACTAATGGATCTTCGCCCATCAACTGAACACGGGTAATCTCTCAGGCATCACGTGTGAGATCTAAAGCTTGCACATAAAGCTTCCGGCACAAAAATATGAAAATAATAAAAAAAAAAAAAACTGAAAAGTAAAAAGAAAAAGAAAACAAAACTTCACCAGAGATACAAAAGACTTTAGTAAACTTTCTTCTTTTTTTTTACAAAATTTTCCACACCCCCAACACCCCAATGGAACACACATCCATGCAACAATAACAACAGCGCATAACTCATCCCATATTCCGCACTTCCTATGCACATATAGCTAATATTCATATAAAAGCGATGCGAGGCAGAGCACATGGTAGATTTAACACCTTGCAAACAAGGAACAAGGAAAGTATCTTTGGATTCTTCTCTTTACTTGCCGCTGCCATCATCCATCCGAGATTTAATTTTAGATAATAAAATCCCCATTACTGGTTTTGAAATGTGTGGTTGGTTGGCTGAATGCTGCTGAGGCTGAATCTGAAGTGATTTTAGTTGGCTTGGCGTGTTCTACTTAAGGTGTATTGTGTACGTACAACCGTTAACGGTATATACTCGTAGGTACAACATATCACAAGATGTAGGGTAGGCACAGGTGTATACATCTACCTACATCCTACATCCAAGTGCCATGTTATGCGATAGCAAATGTTGTGAATTCAGATAGAAGTTTAATGAATTGAGGTTAGATTATAACAACCCGAAGAGCAGTTCTTTTACTTTTTGATGACTCGGGTCAGATGAGCTGAGCTAAGCAATTCAAGATGAGGTTTTTTTTTTTTTGTCAACGTAGGTAATCAAGACTGAAAAATAAATGGATTTGAGTTAACGCCATGAAATAAATTGGCTAGGATATTCATGCGATCCGAGAAAGAATGAATTCTTAAGAAATGCGTATAAGCTTCTAAAAAAAAAAACAACACCTTGGGACATAAATTAACATTTAAATGTTTACGATGTTCACAAACAATGCCAAATTGTCATCTATTTAGGATGCAAAGATATTTCAACATGTAATGTTCCATTTTTCATACTTTTTTTTTATTTTTTAATATAACATTAAATTTATTATGTTTTTTAAATTCAGGCAGGTATCATTGCATTGGCACTTGACCATTTTATGGGAGGGTGTTTAATTTTTAAGAACTCCAAAAATTAAGCTTGTTTTACTATTATTAAGATGTTTTTGGAAAAATTTTATTAAATCAGAAAACGAATATCTAAGATTTGTGAAGCTGATTAAGTAAGAGTATAAGTGCCGCGTACCTTTCTACCTACTTAACTTTAAAGTAAAGCCTGGACAGGAAGCTGTAAATTTCTTGATGACAAAAGATGAAAGAAAAAAACAGTGGAAAGTAGGGTAACAGAAGATGGTATTAAAAAATCGTTATTCACAAAATTAAAAAAAAATAGTTCTAGAACCGATTTTGAAATAGATACACATATTTTCAAAAAAATATTTTATTTTTACTTATACGTTTTTTTTTTATTTAAAAAAAAAAACAAAATAGCAGGTACCGTTATTTTTGTTTTTTAAAAAAATTAAATCAAAAAAGTGTGTAGATATAGATAACTCTCAAAAAGATTGTGCACCAAGTTTCATGAAAATCCACCCACCCGCTTAGGCAGTAACTCAACGGACAGACAGTCAGAATTGCGAGACCCACTTTTTTCAATTTTTAGGTAATAATTTTTTCACGAATCCAAAACTTGCCCTATAGCAACTTTAAGTATGAAATGCAAAGACTCATAACAAAAAAATGACATTTTCAAAACGTCAATCTGAATATTTTTTGAATACACACTTCTTCTCTTTGATGAACAGAAATTGAAATAAAATGATTTAAATATAAAAAAGGCAACATGCGAGGGCTAGGAAGAGTCAATTTTTTTATGATTTTCCTTTGAGGAACAATAAAATGTAAAAAACAGAAGATGTTACAATTTTTCAATTTTACTGATTTTTGCCTAGATTCACTGTAAAGAGAATAATCATTAATTGGTATTGCTCCTTATTAATTTCGATATTTCATTTTGAAGATAATTACAGCCATATTTATAAAGATTCCTTAAGAGCAATTTAAGACGTTAATTAGTTAAGTATACTTAAATATTTAAGTTGCCTTTAAGTAAAGTTACTTAAATCCTTATTCATAATCGATTTTCGACTGTTACTTAGTTAAGCGACGTCTCTGTCCAAAAAGTAATAGAAACGAGGATTCTATTACTGGAAACTATTAGGTTTTAGTTGTCAAATTGAAAGTTGCCAAAAACAAAAAAAAACACCGTTGAAGGAAGTTAATTACACAACAATAAAGATGGCAAATTCAAATGAAAATAAACAACAAAGATCCGAAAATTGGGATATATAAAATAGTTTGTTAAAAGAAGTACCAAGGCAATATAGTAGTTGACATTGAGTATGTACCTCATTCCTTCCCCAATACCTGATGGCAGCCATAACTTGGAGATCAGGATCGATATGGCCACCCCTGTTGGCACCATCTAAACCAGCTCGTACGAGTTCGATTATTTTTCTCATGTTGGATTTAGAGAATCGGTATCGCAATCGGAAAGATTTGTCATCCAGCCCCATTGGGTTAAAACGAGGTTTGTATATTTTTACAGCCCTCCTTCTTCTCCTCATATCACTTAAGGATTTTAACACATTTAAATCGTTCAAAACTCTTTTATATTCCATTTCTATTTCTTTAACTAAAATCACCAAAATTATTATTTCACAAAATAATAGAAATATCAAATTCACCAAAATAAGAAAATGATTATTTCGAAGTATTAAATAAATGTCAACATTTAAGTAAGCTTTAAACAAACAATTTCGTACTTAACTTAAGACACCTTTAAGTAACGTTGCTTAGATCTTCAAATTGATTATAAATATGGATTTTCTACTTAAACCATTCTTAGAGCTTTCTTAGAGTTAAGCAACCTTTAAGATTTGATTATAAATTTGGCTGTTATATTTTATACAAGTTTGAAGGTGTTATTTTGTCACAAAAAATGCACTTCTCACGACTCAACATCACACCATTTTTTTTTTAACGGAGAATTTCACTTTTTCACTAAAAAAAAATTTTTTCTGTTCGAAAATAACGGTATCTCGCATTCAAATGTTAGAAACAATTTTCAAAAATTTCAAATTTCTCGAAAACGGCACAGAAAATTTTGATAATAATTTTAAAAATTTTAAAATTGCTGTGAAGACATTCTCAATTAATTTATATATGTATTTTTTTTTCTACACACATAATATATAGGTATGAGTACATTACACGTATACATAACATATGTGTTAAATTATTTTTTCCTATTAAACTGAAAGATCCACATAAAATACCTATCTTAAAAGAACATGTTTGTTCCGTGACATGAAATAAAGGTTCACATTTTTATTTTATTTAAAATTATTGTTTCCCGCCTACACCCAAAGACGATGTGATCGCAGTCGTGCATTTTATACTTTTTCATTGACCACAGAAAATAAAATTGAAATTTAAACTGACACCCATCAGTAACTGTTGAATTGGCATTTTATAAAATTATATTTAAAACTTTTACAAATCATAAAAATATTGATTTTGAACACTAGGTAGGTGATAAAAAATTCTTAGGCCCGATTTTCCAGTGCAAAATCAAAATGAATTTAATTTGCGTTAACATAATGTACATATATTGAGAATACCGAGATTTAAATAATTTTTAGAAATCATCTCTTAAAAATATATTCTTGCCAACTGTTCCGGATTTTGTACGCAATCAAAACTTTTTTTGATTGGTGGTAACCATTTTGAAAACTTAATTCATCTATTTAAAAAAATGGTAACCATTAAAAAATTCACCACTTTTTTTTATCTCTCCCAGTCTATTTCGAATTTTTAAAATGCTATTATTAAATATTGGTCATTCACAACAAAATATTTCTCCGAAAAAGCAATCAATACCTAATCCCATTTTATTGAATTGTTGCACTAACAATAAATTTTCCCCGTAACCCACAACAACAACAAAAAATTTATTTATAGTCTATTCTAACAAAACAAAAAAAAATGGTTCACCTGTAAAATTTATATCCAATTGTCGCCCATTTTTGGGAAACGAAATAACGTCCCAAGCTCCTATATATTTTTACCTATCCCTACGACCGACGACGACGTAGAGGTATTCTAACCTTTTCACAAAGGTGTGATACGGTGCGGAGCGGAGCGTTGGTAGATGGCGTTTCTAACAAAGCTAGTGTTGATTTATGTGTATTTTTGATGTAGTGCAAACACTGGAATGGTGAACGCAGATTGGCTGTTCTAAGTCAAATTGAAATTTATGTCGAATGGCAACAAATGAGGCCAAAAGGCCAATAAATTTAACGCTCCTTCTTGTCAACAAATCGCATTCAATTCTATGCGCGAATAGAATTCTATGCAAGGACTCTGATTGTGGGTTAGCGCACATTTATACAAAACACAATTATATCCCTTGGGTCGAACGGTTTTATTACACACTGATTTTGTAGAAAGCAACTTTCCAATGGGATGTATATAGGTGGAAATTAGTTCGTGATAATTTTGACTTCATACGATAAATCATGACAAAAGAAACTTATGGCGATGAAAAGGAGCCTCCACATAATCCTGAACAGTGAGCAAACGAGGTCTCAAAAAAATAATTCCCCAGGAATATACACATCCAATTACTTAGATCTGACTGATGCTGTGAGTTTGTATATTAATAGTGATGCGAGTGTCAAGTGAGTTAAATCCTTTCTCGAAAACCAGTCAAGTCACACAAACAAATAGCTTTTCCAATCAAATCAGTTGCGTATATTGTAAATCTGAGCCCATATTCATTCATCTTTCCACATCATAAGTCATTGCGATCCATCAACATCATAGACACAATACACAACCCGGATTCAGATTCAGATTCGGATTCCAAGAGTTCGAGCTGGAGCTGGAGGAGCAAAACACACATTCTATAAGGACCTCCTATATCCGCATCATCTGTATTGTCTCTACACTACTCCGGGTTTTCTATTTCACTATAATAGTTGAGGAGGAAAAATAAATCAACATTATCCATCATATAGACACTAACAATGCTGTGTACACATATATATATATATTTTGTATCCTTTGAATGGAAGCGCACTGGGTAACCATTGTGAAAGCAGCAAAAACAACAACAAACAACAACAAAAAAAAGGATAAATTCCCATTGAAAGGAGACAGTATAGTTCTAAAAGGCAAGCACTCCCAAAGGAAAAGCTGACAGAAAACCATTAACATGTATTCTGTATCCTGTTCCTTCTAATTGGGCTTCAAGTTCCACCGCGTCGCACAACATCATTTCACGTCGTCATCATATTCATCATTTCAATTCGATCATTATACGTATGGCGCACATATACGAGTATGAATAAGATAAATCAACTAGCGCTGCGTTTCAAAAACACATAAGCCTCTCAAAGAATTGTTGTTGATGCATTGAAATCGGATATTATTGTAATGCATTCGCGATGTGGAACCGCATCCTTTTTGATAACTATCTATACATTTGGAACGTAACTAATTGGCCTCAAGCAGGGTGGGGAAAAATTTAGATACATGCAGATATGTCTGATACATATTTATGTTTAAATGATAGGTAAATCAAGACTTTTCTTAAATATTTAAAGTGTCTTTTTCAAGTTCATACATCAGGGAGGTTGAAACCATGCCAAGAAAATATTCGTGGACGAAAAAGAGCAAAAAACTACTTTTTTACCTGATTCTTCTTTTAAATGGGTTTTTTTTTTGGTAATCACGAAATGCCAAATTTTTGTGGACTTTTAGACCGTTAAAAACTATTTTTAATCAATATTCTTCAAATAGGAACTGGTTTCTGCATAAAACTGTAGAACACAATGAATGAATAATAAATAACTGCAATAATACGCACACGGGAATGGTTGAGAATTGTAAGACATTTAGGCACTAGTTTGTATTTATCTTTTTATTATTTAACACTTAAATATTGCTCACACTTTCTTAACAAAGAGTTATTAAAAGTTCTCTAGTAAAAATATTTCACCAATAAGTTGGCATACGATTATGTTAACTTTAAATATATAAAAGAAAAAAATTATGTGTCATTTTTGGTTTAGCGCGAAATTGATGAATTTTAGTAACCCATTGAGTTCTTGATTAATGACATTTTTTTTAATTTTGGCCCTTTGTAGTTTTTATTTTTCCACTCCTTTTATGTTTTTGGGTTGCAACAAATTTTCGTAACGGAACATGGAAAAAAGTTTAAGGAAAGGCATTTTGTTCGTTTTTTACTCATAACTGTAAACTATCGCTTTTTTTAATAGTGTTCAAGTACAAGGGAAAATAAAATAATAATATTAAATAATATAAAATGACCTAAAAAATTTGTATGCCTAATTATATATAATTATAATAATTCCAGTACACACAAATTTGGATTATAATTTTTGAAGACGTTTTTAAGCAATTTAAGATATCTTACCGGTTTTTTAATTCATCAGATGGTAGGTACCGTTATTTCTTAATCTGAATTCTGAAATTAATTCTTGTCCAACATATTTAAAACAGTATTAAAAATCCGTTAGTTACCAGATTTAATAAAAATTGATCAAGCGGTTTTCAAAATTCTAAAAAATATTTTTTTCTACTACTCGTAGAATGTAGTCAACGTCATATAAAAATTCCTAAATTCTTTTCCAAAAAATCTGTTTAGCCGTTTTTTGATAAATCTAAGATTTTCCAAAATACCCAAACAAAATGAAAAAATGGTAAGAAATCTGGGTGCTATCCCAAAAAATTCAGTGACCCGTTTAGGCTGTAGAAACCCAGACATACCGAGCGACAGACAAACAGACAGACAGAAAGAATAGCGGGCCCACATTTTTCGACCTCCCTATCATCGTAATTCCCAAGTTTTATCAAAATCATGAGTTCTAAGGCTTTTACAAATGGCAGACTTCCCCTATAGCCGAAAGTGAAAGAAATAAAAATCACAAGCAAACAGAATTCCAAGAGGTTTCCTTTCCTTGGTAACACATATTTTGAAAACAATATAGACTCACATTCTCATATATACAAACGTACCTACGTATATGTAAAAAAAGCAAAACAACATATACACAAAATGTGAAATTAATTTCGCATTTCTGAGAAATTACGCTACAGATTGCCTTTACGCGTAATCATATACCTACCTCAAGAATTCTTCTTTATTATACTCCCCATATGGCCCTCTATACTTCACAATTGGAAACGATATAAATGAATTGTTCATTTATATTATTACTTAATTGGCCAATCGGCCGTATCTCGAAAACTGGCTCAGAAATAAAATTAATCACCATGATGAATGATGACTCTTTTTTTCCGAACAATGGTGAAGGGAATGTCGTCCTCATCTTCGTCGTCGTCGTTGTCGGTCGGTCGGTTGTATGCTTTGGCTTGGCAATGGAACCCCGCGTGCTTCGCCACGCCGCGCCGCCGCCGCCAACTACCACCGCCATTGCTATTCGTCGACGGACACAACAGCGGCTTGGCAGCACATTGTAATTAATCATTTGGTTCTTTCAGTATTGTAAGTTGTGCGTTGTCCTGGTGGACTCCTGTGGGTCATCCTTATGCAGAGGAAAACTTTTTAACTTATTCAATTACGTATTCATTTCCGTTATAAGAGAGAAAATTGTCATTGGCTGAGTGAGCGGCGCTGTGATGTAAAGTATATAAATCGTTTTGTCCTTTTTTTTTTTTGTTAGCACCTTTTCAATTGTTGCTTTAATAATATAATCTTAGTCGCATTCAGGGAATATTATATGCGATGGGACTCTTTAGGCTTTAGATTAGAATCAAGGATGTCAACGCAGGGATATTATTTGTCGGCAATCTTAATTATGGTAATAACATTATGGATTTTTTTGTTAATTTAAGTTGCTCATTTAATTGTAGATAAAACTAAAAAGATTATTCCTAGTGACACTTTAGAGAAATTATAATTGGATGAAGAGATAACTTCTTAATGAAGTAATTATAGTACAATCAAAATAGGGTTTAACATCGCAAACGCTCGTTACAGGCGGGATTGAAACTATTGTTTATCATTTGGCTGCTTCAGTTAAGAGGAGAACTTGCTTATACCATAATGGTGAACTTGGGCGTATACGCATTTTTTTTTCATGTTTTTAACATGTTTTTAAATGTTTTAGAATTTCTTACTGTTTCAAAAAATTACATATTTATTTTAAGTTTTTTTTCTAGTTGGCAGACCGTTTGCAGGCACATTTTTAATTTTGAAAAATAGTTTTATCTAGTTCGTTCTTTGCTGTTGAGTCAATGAGTTTCTGGACCGAAAAACAAGTTGACCAGTTTAAACTTATGCATATATGAATGAAAATGCTCTTGGACATCTAACATACACAAAAAATCCTTACTTCCACAATTTCAAAATGATTTTAATTATTAAACGATTTAAAACCAAACCAAGACTGGGTTCTGCTCCAACATGAAATTCATGATTCTTTGTACAGTATTTTACGGATATAAGAAACACTGATATAAGAAAAACTCGCTTATAAGAAACGCAACCCAAAACACCATGTCTTTTTCTTAAATTTCTCTCTGAAATTGAACGTATATAAGAAACTCGCATATAAGAAAAATACGTTTATAAGAAATACCTTTTAATGCACAATACAAGTTTTCAAGAACAAAAAAGTACGCATATAAGAAACTAACTTCAACTCTACTTTTGGCGTTTTTCTTCTTTTTGAGCTCTGATCGTTCAGAGCTTCAAATTCGTGTTTCTTTTTTAGTTCTGAACATGTTCAGAGCGCGTTCTGTGAGCTCAGAATAAAAGAACAGAGTAAACGGAGTAAAATGCTGAACACAACTCTACTCTACTCTGTTCGCTCAGACTCTGCTCAGTGCTCAGCTCTGAACTAAAAAAGAAAAACGCCATTTGATTGAAATAAAAATGTGTTTACACATACGCACCAATATGTTTCCACCTTAAATAACAACTTCCAGTTTTCCAATAAAAATGACAACGTCAGATTGACAAGAGCGTGAATACTCCGTGGTCTAAAAATTGTGACGTTTTGATTTTATATTATTTGATTGTTTGACATATAAACAGTTCCTATAAATATGAAGCTTGTATAATATGTATATTCTCTAAATATAAATGTGCAGGTATGCAATATTTTGCTTATTGAAGAAAAGACTTATTTTTATTTAATTTAGTGTTTCATATTAAATATTCTCACGTTTGAAAATAAAAACTTTAAGTTGTTTTTTTTTTTGAGGTCATCATTTTCAAAAACTTTATGCATTGTTTTTTTTTTTCAAATCCGTTGTTCTTTATAAGAATTTTTTTTTCTTATATCCGTGTTGCTTATGTAAGAAATTTTCTTTCTTATATCCGTTGTTTGCATATAAGAAAAACTCGGATATAAGAAAGAAATGTCCGGGATTTTCAGACTTTCTTATAAGCGTGTTGTACTGTATATGTAACCGTTTGTCTGCAAAACATTCTGGGGATTTTCTGATCAACTGTATCTCCAATAATGATAATATATCTTAGATTATTTAAGGTTTTCTCAATTTTTTTGACATTACTCATTGCAGTCAGGGAAGAATACCAAAATCAAATGAGTCACAAATATAACAAACATGGCTACACATAGATTCAAATATTGTACATAATTGTTTCAAAAGCTATTTAAAATGTTCGGAATCAATTTTCAATCACACAGAATTATGATAGGTATCCATATCTTTAGAAACAGCATCTTCTGATTAAATTGTCTGGCTCTATTTTTTTCCATTTTATTATTAGTTAAAAAAAATACTTGATATTCACCTTCCATTTCATTTCAAATTTATTTTTTTCATTTTTTCATTAAAAATTGGTTAGAACAATAAGTCCTTAAAAGTAATCTTGTTATGATGATCTCACCCCATCCTAGCTGTTCTGACCAAAAACAAACATAAAGAAAAGTTCCAGTTATTTTGAAATTTTAAAAATTTTCATGGTCAATTATATTCCTACATACTTTTTGAGTGGAAATACTGGCAGCTGACAAATTAAGATCAACCCACAGTGACCCAATAAGTCCTGAAGAATCACGCTGTTTTGATACCAAACTTAAAAGTAGGTATAGGTGCCTATAGAAAAATATAAATTATAAACAAATCTCCCATTGTCAAACCAAAATATGAAATCAATTAAAAAATACTCCTAATGCAAATGATTTACAAAAATTAATTCCACTCATATATTTTTTTTAACATTAAAACAAAAACAAATTTAACTTCCCTTGATTCTAATTAATTGTTTCCACAATTCATTTTAAATTCTCCCCAAACCCCATTTCCATGCTAACCTTTTTTATTAGGAAATAATCAAAAAATAATCACAAACTGTCTAGACAGATGCCGTCTACCTACTTGTATTGTCACAGCCACATCCCACAGATAGTACACTGTATACAGTGTACACCTATCACCCTTATTCGCAGTCTTTTTTGAACAGAAATCCCATCATAGCACCTCTCTGGGACACAAAACCAACCACACACAGACCATTACCATGGCCACACCATCGCACCACCTCCATCAGTAACTTGGCATTGGTGTAGCCAGGACATGGCAGCAATCATTATTTTTTTTTTTTTTCTTCCTGATGTAATGGAAAAACCCCCCGAACTACAAACGAAAATGGTCGTCCTCTGTTCCTGGGCTAACCATAAAACGAACTTCCATTTGGAGTCTTGTCTGTACCCCAGGACTGTGCAATCTCGTTTTTGTGAAATTTCCACCATCATACTCTCATGCCATTGCAATGGAAAATGAATTTTTAAACAGCTACTGAGTTCGGCTAACAACGCACATTTCCAGAACATGGTGTTCGGCGGAATGCCATTTCGCATTCGTGAAACACAATTCAAGCTCTGCGTTAGGTTTAATTAATCAAGTGTCCTTTCATATTTACACTGAGCTTAAAAAACGATATATGTGTGATGATGGTCTTGGTTGCCATTGTTTTATTTTTTTTCTCTTTACAAGAATTTAAAAATGAATTACCAATATAGCTATGTATGTACATATTTTTTTTTTTTTGGTGAAAAGTTTAACCATTTTCGGAATTGAGCAGTCAACACTGGAAGTCCAATTATGTTGAGTTTTGATGATGGTGAATAATATTAAGTTTCCATTTGCATTTATTTTCCAAGAAAATTAAACCTAATATGTATTACTCGCAGGAATTTCTCCGAGATTTCAGCGGTTTTTTCCTATTAGTTTATTAGCACTTGGAAAATTAAAAATATGTTTAAAATTTTAAGAAAAACCGCGTGCATATATGTTTTATCTTAGTTCAGTAAATAGAAACATTTCACTTTGATACGGATCAAGCGGAATTTAAATCCACGACTAATTCTTACGAACTTGCTACTATGTGAAAGATTTTAGAATAAATCCAGTACCATTACAGTTCTTTTCGGAAAAAACAAATTCTTTCGTTAGTAAAATTTATTTGTCAATCTCTATTTTTGTTTTGTGAAAAATTTGTTTTCACTTCGGACTTTGGTGCGAAAAAAAAATAAAAACTCAAAAGAGATACATGATACATGTGTACACTGAACACACTACACACATGTAAACATTTTGTTATTTAAGAAACTGGCTTAGACAAAAAAAAAGTATGTCATTACAGAAAACTAATGGAATAAAGTGCTGCTAATTTCGGCACGTCGTTTTCAGAGGCAAATTAATTCAAACACTATTTGATTTTATGAGTACGTCCTTTTATTCGACTGAAAGTGAAACAAAAATTTTATGGATGTTTAAAAAAAATTATTTTTGCCATCGAAGTTTTGACTCTGAAAATGAATTATTCAAAAACTATAAACTAACTCAAACACCTTGTTTTTAAGAGCATACACAAGAATGGGTTTAAAAAAGATATACCATGACATTGTTAAAGTTGCCGTTGTTTTTAATAGTTTTTTTCTTATTAAAGTTTTATATTTAGAAGCTGGCTCTTATTTCTAAACGGGGGGAAAAATCCCATCCCTCCTATGTATTAATTGTGGCCAGGATACTGCGTGGTTTTTTTAAATTTTTTTTTTCAAAAAGACACTCCATGTTTCTGGGCCAAAATATCTTCCTTTAAAAAGTCATAACAAACGGATATAAAGTACACGATTTCGCTGAGAATTCATTTTTATGCTGTTACATCTTGAAAACTTGATCAATGTCGTATTCATCGATATTTCTGACTATTTCAATCTACCATGGAACATTTATTTATTTATTTTATTTATTTATTTATTTATTTATTTATTTCAAAATCGCTTACAAAGTAGGACATAAGTCTTATAAAGTTTTGCAGCCTTTAAATTAATTAAGGAAATAGAATTTTGATTAAAATTTTAAATTTAAAAGGAAAAAAAAAGAGAAAAAAATAGAGGTTCTATTTACATATACATATATAATTTAAGTATCAAAATGTAAAAAAGAAAAAAAAATTAAACAAAAGAAAAATGAAAAAGATGAGGACTTTCCTAGTAAATATTATCAACGATTTGCCAAATGATTGAAAACTAAAGATTTAAACCTGTTCGCGCTTCCTATACTTCTCATCGCGGTGGGCAGGGAGTTCCAAAGGCGTGTAACATGGACAAAAAATTGACGCTCAGTAATGAGATATTTAAATCGAGGTTGTATAAGGACAAAAGACCTTGATGAACTAGGGAAGTTCAGCCTGTTATGTAGATAATCCGGTTGTTGAGTTCGAATGATTTCATGCAGATAGCTCACCGATCGGAAGTTTAGTAAATTGTCGAGACTACAGCCAGATATACGTTGTGCAAAGTTCGATATGTGGTCATACCGTCGCAGATTATAGACGTAGCGGGTTATGTTATTATATGCAACATTTAATTTGCGGCTAGTGGCAGAGTCCAAGTTGCAAAAAACTTCACATGCATATAACATAGTAGGTAGTAAAAGAGTTTTGGCAAGGAGCAATTTAGTTTTTGTAGGGATGAAACTTCGAGTGAACTGAAGAGCACGAAGACTACCATAGACTTTTCCAATGCTACTATTAAGGTGGTCGTTCCATGTAAGGGTATTATTGAAAATTATCCCTAAATTTCTGGCAGTACTGGCATAGTCAATGATATTGCCGTCAAGCTTTAAGGGGCTTAAGACCGAAAAATCAAATGTTTTGCGAAAGATCGGAAGAGCTGTTGATTTGAGAGGATTTAAGCAAAGATGGTTTGTTTTGGACCATTGTAGAATGAGGAGCAGGTCCTCATTCATAAGTTCTACGGCATAATTTTTTGCTGCAAAGGGTTGACTTATAAGGAGCTGTACATCATCAGCATAAAGATGAATCAGACAATTTTTAACAACATTTGGCAGCTCGTTTACATATAGTGAGAAGAGGATTGGTCCGAGGATAGATCCCTGAGGCACTCCAGCTAAGACATTGAGAAAAGAAGAAGAACGATCACTTGTCACCACGCATTGTTGCCTTCCGCTAAGATACGAATGAACAAGCTTACAGGATTCTAAGGAAAAACCAAAACTTCTTCGCAGTTTTTCACACAGAATTGGATGGCTAACAGTGTCAAAAGCCTTTGAAAAGTCTAATAGTGTTAGCAGTGTTATATAGTCATTGTCCATTGCGATTCTTATTTCATCAGTCACATAAAGTAAGGCTGATTTGCAGCTTCGCTTTGGTCGAAAACCAGATTGGCAGGCACTAAACAGGTTGTTGATTGTTAGGTATTTTTGTATCTGCTTCAAAATAGTCTTTTCGAACGCCTTTGACAGAAACGGGAGAATAGCAATGGGCCGGTATTTTGTAGCAGTAACTGTTTGCTTTTTAGGGACGGGAATAATTTTGGCCTTCTTCCATTCAAATGGAAACTTGGATGTGGTAAGTATACTATTGAATAAATGAGTAATATAGCGTAGTAAATATGGTAGCAACAGTTTAACGAACTTAGGTTCCATTAAATCTAGGCCTGTAGCGTTTGATTTGATGGATATTATTGCCTCCACAGTATCTTCCTCTTGTATTCCAATAAAGTTGAAGTAGTGGTTTGTACCAGTTAATTCCTCTTCAATAGAAGAATCAATAGCTGAAGTTACATCCAGGGACGGAGGTGTGGTGGTGAATTTTTTATTAAGAGCATCACAATCGATGTCGTCAGCTAACCTCTTACATGGTTTCCCTATGCCGATTTCCCGCAAGTTATTCCATAACTTTTTGCCAGATGTAGAATTACCAAGTTTGTGTTCGTAGTAAATCTTTTTTGCTGTTCTGATCATCACGACGACTTGATTGCGAAGTCTGCAATAAGATTTGTGGAAGTCCTCCAGTTTGTATCGCCTCCATTGACTGTAGGTGGCATCCCGACGTGCCATCGCAGCAGTGATGTCACTATTTAGCCAAGGTGGAGCTTCATGTTTAACTACACGGGTCTTTAAGGGAACATGCTGATCGAAAAGTTGATTCACATTATGTTGTAAAAAACCTACTTGGTCATCTACGTTTTGCATGACGTACAACGAGTCCCAGTCAATGCACTCAAAGTCATGCACCAATTGAGTTGCGTTAATATTTTTGTAGTCTCGATATTGAAACCTTTGTTGTTCAACCTGACACGCTACATCCAAACACACGAAAATCAAATCGTGGTTGGAGAAACCAGGTGCCAAAAGTTGGGCGTAAAGAATAACCTTACCAACGTCACTAGCAAGATAAAGGTCTAGTAATGTACTAGATTCTTTAGTAAAGTGGGTAGGAGTGGAATAGTTAACGGGACTCAAATTGAGTGCCCTAAATCCACTAAGAAAGTTTTCTGCTAAACGGGAATTCAATAGGTTACAATTAAAATCACCACATATTATAGTATAGGAAAACAAACAAGAAAAAGACTCCAGAGTTGTTATTAAAGGTATGATACTGATGTAGTTAAGGAATCCTTTTTACAAATTTCAACGATAAGTTTTTGAAATAATTTTTTTTTTATAAGAAATAGTTTCCTGTATTACAAACATTTATTTTTCAATTTTTATATATGAATGAATTACATAGTTCAGCGACTTTGTAAATATAAACGCAGTCAAAATTTGAACTTTTTGAACAATCCCCCAAAACACACTGTAAAACGAAATTTCAAAAACAAAAGTCCACCTTGTTTAAAAATATGGATTTTTCAAAAAAGTTAGAAAACCGAAAACCAAAAAACTGGTTTTATAGCACATACCGATGGCGATTTTTTAGAAAATATTTTTTGAAAAATAATTTAGGGAAATACCTAATGGTCTTAACTTCCAAGATTGAAGAAAATCACTTCGAACAGCTTAGACTGACAGGCAGTCAAACATCTAACAGTCTGTCATCTAATATTAGATGTGACTAATATCTGATGTTTGATTTTTTTACAAATCCAAAACTTGCCCATAGCGCCCTATAGTCGCAAGTAAACATTTGTTTGTTGTTTGCGTTTAATTAAGAACTGTGCGAATTAATGGTTTTGTTAATCCGGAATACTATTACTTTCCAAAAATATTTTCGAACTGAAAAGTCTTATTATAACAACTTTTATAAAAAAAGCATTCTGTGAACACCTGTTCTACATCAAAGCTAAACTTTCGAGAGTGCAATTATTACCTATAAGAATTCAAAGTATCATGTTTTAGTCACAAAATTACTTTGCAAATATAACAGCAGATATAGTGTTATAATTTTGAAGCACAACAACACTGGCAACCATCAATTGTGAAAATTCTCCAATTAAATTGGTATACCTTCATCATCTGTTGTGCATAGTGTGCATATGCCTTCATACACGTTATAAATCCATACAATATATCTGGCCAGGAACTTGTGGATCAGCTAGCCGGATATTGAAATCGCAGAGAGTGACTTTCAATTAAATGCGGAATTTGTGCTTCTGGCTTGTGTAAGGACAATGACAGTTAAAAAGCGCATTGGTTATTCTTTTCTGAATAAAATTGTATGTATTCCATATCTCTTGGATGATTTACTTTTCTATTTGTGTTGTATCTACATGAAATTTTGAAACCAGAACAAAGAAACAGGGTGTCCAACAAACAAATCAGAAGAAGAAGAGGACTATAAAGTTCATTAGGTATTTTTAAAAGAAATACTCTGAAACAGATTTTCTTCTTTTTACTTCAATATGATTTTTAGTTTCATTTCATTTAACTACCGCTGACTTCAACAAACTTTGATTTTTTTTCATTTACACAGAAACGGTTAGTAGCTTTTTTTAATTTTTTTTTTTTAATTTGTTCTACTTGGAAAATTGGCAGAATCGAATGATGAGAATGGAAAGATAAAAAAATCAAAAAAATTAAAATCAACATGGCACGCCTGTAAGTGTTTTGCGTTGGTATTTCGTTTGTATTAGACATTGTCAAATACGTTGAAATCGGCACTGCTAAAAATCATAAAAATGACTGTAAATCAAAAATGAAGCTAAAACCAAAAAATTACTTTTTAAGTTTTTCGTTTCAAGGAAATGACCTTAGGAATTTATGGTTTTCTTCTACCGGTGGCTGTGATTGTTGGTCACCCTGTATACCTACATGAGTACAAAGTTCTTATAAATTATTTATACATGTGTTGTTATATAACATAGGTAAGGTAAGGGTATATGTTTGTTATGTCAAGGTTATTTAAGAAGCATAAAATTTGGGGGGATAAAACTTGATTCTATAAAACTATTCAATTTAAAAATTTCTTTGCATGAAAAAAAAATGATACTACTGTGAACATTTTTCCAATATAAATAAATAAGAAAAATATTTTTAAAAAAATTGTTGTATGCATAATTTTTTAAACATTTGTGGAAAAAATTTAGTAAACTAAGTATGCTAAATTAAAGTATTAATTAATATAAAGTTGAAAAAAAATATGTGTTAAATGAAAGGCCATACCAATATATATTGAATTTTGAAATTAAAATTAGCACTTAATTACGTACAATTTTGAAAAAAATGAATTTGAAATTTTTTTTTCAATTTTTTTTTCAAAATTTTGACTTTGAAAATTAATATTTCAAAAACTATTTCTTAAAATAAATTTATTTAAACACAGAATGAAAGAAAAAGTTATTGGCTTTTCAAAAACGTATCGCACAGCATTGTGAATGAAGCCGTTGATTTTAAATAATTTTTTTTCCATTTTAAGTCAGTTTTTTCGAAAATTGCCCCTCCCGGCTAAACGGAGGGGAATAGACCCCCCCCCTCCCATACGATTTTTTTCTTGTCTCAACGCAACCTACACGCCCTAGCATTTTGTCGCATTGCTCATGACTCACCCTGTATATGATAGTTCATACTATTATCCAGACTTAATTTTATTAAAATCCTCAGAAATGTTTTCGAGAAACTTGCAAGCTTTGAAAATGGGCTTTAAAATTTTGTATGGGAGGTACCGTTTTTTTTTTAATCAATATTAATTTTGTTGAAACTATTAGATATAGTTTTAAGAAATCATTTAACGTTAAACTTTAAAAATTTATATGGAAATTAAAACAATTATTTTATATTTTTTTTTTTTTTGAAAACTCCAAAATTTTTTTTGAAAATCTTACAACAGCCAACAACAATTTAAATTTTTAAGACTTTTTTTTCAATCGTAGCAACCATTTTGTAGAAAAGTGAGATTTTCAAAAGAGGACAATTTCCTTAAAAACCTTCACCCGATTCCGCCGTTTAACTGATTCTCAAAGAACCAATTAAAAAAAAAAAAAACCTTTTTGATTTAAAATTTAAAACAAAAAAATCCAGAATTAATTATGACAATACTAAATTTTTCATTTGTTAATTCTTCTCTATCCAGAGACATGGAAGTTGATTTAAATACACAGACACACAAACGATTTTTTTATTTTATTTAATTTTTTATTTATATGACAACACCAAAGTGTTCTAAAATAAAAGTATAATCATTCTTTTCAATGGACAGCAAAATAAAAAAAATAAATAAAATAACACATATATACTCGTATATAATATTATTTTAATTAAAAAACAAATTACGCTTCATTGGCTGCCATTGCACTCGATTGTGATACATTTTATATTGCGTATTCAACCTCGTATACAGCTCTAAAGTCCAATAGCCACTAAATGGACAGAAAAAAAGCCATCTGCATAAACTCCGTACTTAAATACTAAATTTATCTACAGATACCGTAAGAATACATGCAAAAAATCCGGACCAACTACATACATACATACAATACATGTTCAAATAGGTACATGTCTTTTTTTATTGGTACGTTTCCAACCGAACGGATTATGAATAAATCAGAACATTTGGGTCAGTTTTTTTTTTAATGTTAGCACTAGCTCTTTTATGGCAACTTTGGAATCTAATTTGTTGAAAAAAAAACTCATGGAGAATATTGGGACTATCGAATCCCCGGAACATGGTGTCAGTGCATATTTCATTAATTCAGTACAATAATGTTTTGCTTTTAAAAATGATTTCACAAAAAAAAATTTAAATATTATACTGGACATTCATAAATTATGTCGACAATTATTAAAAAATATATTAAACTTAAAACAAAAAATGTTAAAAAAAAAACAAGATACGATTATTTTTTATGAAGGCCAGTTTTTAAATCAAGTAAAATCTATGTATGAATAATAATTATTGAAGAATCGTATTTAAAGACAAAATTTGGCCAAAAAAGTTTAAGGTGTAATTTTTCAAAACTTTAAAATAATCAATAAAGTTTTTTTTTGCCTAAGTATATAAGTGGTGTTATTTTGAAAATAAAAATTGAAGTTTCCTTAAATCTAGATCCAAAAGAAACATTGCATACACCCAACCTCGCTCCTATCCCAAATCATATAGCAAGCATTTTATTTTTCTCAAAAACTAGAAGACATTTGGCATTTTGTGTTCGATTTAGAAATGAGCCAATTTAGTACTTCATTTCACAATTTTGAAAAAAAAATTTTCAAACTTTTGTTTAAATTTTTTTTATCAAATTTTTGAGTTTTTATGTGATTTTCTAAAAAAATTTTCACATATATAATTTTATTTAAATTTTTGCATAAAAGAACAAATTTTTCAAAACCAGTATCAGGTATGTATGCTTTATTATAATCTTTGTATTTTTTTTTCATTTTAAATATTTTTTTTCTTAAATTGCCCCTACATCTTAAACAAGACGAAATGCACCTCCTTCCTCAAACAATTAGTGTTTTGGACAGTTATTTTTACTTTGAAATTTATATCATTTGAAGCATTAATAATTTCTTTGAATTTTGCAAAATAAAAATTACAAAAAGCTTCGTAAAACACAAAAATTGTTTTACTTTAAATTTCAACAAGGCATGAACCAATCCCAAATTCGGTACAACCAAAATTTTAGCACTGTATTTACCCAGGCAACAACTAATCTTCAAAGTAACAGCTACCTCTTCTACTATAAAGAATTTACTTTTGATCAAAATCGACAATAATTGTTCAATTTACGTCACGAATCCCTTTAAAAAAAGTAATGCAAATAAAAACCATTTAGGGATAAAAACATAAAACATTATACGAACACATTTAAGACCAATTTCTTTGACTGGACCAAAATCAGAAGTAATGATGTCCATATGCCGCTTAGCGGTACTATTAAACTGCCACTGTTATGTACTGTACATTGTACATCCTTCACAAACAACAGAAAGAAAAAAAAAATAAAAACAGTCTTTGGATAAATCCATAATACAGACACAAACGTGTACTTCCGGTCACCATAATGATAAATTGAAAGAAGCCGGCCTAATGATAATGGCAGCAATATCACTTTGTTATTCCCCCCGTGTTCTATCCATGTGTTGTTATAATGTAGAACGTGCTGTTTTGTAGTATACGAGTATACATGGAGGCTTCTTCATTGCTGCGCAACAAGGACATAACAAATTGCCATTATGAGGTATTTTTGGCAAATTTTCGCTGGCTTCCTTTGAGAACAATATTCTTTCCGCAGAACCTCGGTATATTAGGCTTCGATAGGTTTCCGATAACAAAATGGCAATAAATTCACTCCTTCGATTGTGTTGTGAACATCATCGCTCTCCCCTCCCTTCCCACTCCAACAGCCTCCACAGCTTCACCATGAACAAAAACCAAAAAAAAATGTTCGTTTGAAGATGAAATACGCAAGCCGTCACCATTTGCCATTTGGTGTTTGGCTGTGAAAATCCTGTTAACGTGAAAAAATTTATTTACATCAGGAGAAATTATTTATTGCTTGTCAAATTTATTACCTAACCTTTGTTATTGGGGATGGCGGTGCGGCGCTGCGGTGCGATGACAGTGAGTGTGGAGAGTCGAGTCGAGTGTAGGACAATAAGACAAATGAAAATAAAGGTGATATTGTTCACCCACCGCCCGCCACCACTACCACCATATGCGGCAGGCGAAAGGATAACCAAACAAAAATATCAAAAAGCAAAATGAATAAAATGTTAAAATAAAAATAAAAAAAGGGTTTTGTTTTAAAAAGCCGGTGAGTGTTGTATTTCGATTGTTAGGGATGCTGAATTGTATCGGTTGACAGCAAGGATGTGTATCCTTTTTTTTTTGTTTGTTTGCTATCATCATCGGTTCACTCACCGCTGCACAGCATGTCGTTGTTGTGTGCTACAATTGTGACATAAAATCTATTCGCTTGAATAAACGTAATAAATTTGTTTTGCAAAGAAAAGCAGAAAAATATGGCTATCCAGGCTCTCCGGTTAGGTATTTTGTTTTGAAATTATTGCGACATTTTATGAGCCATATGGTCAATTTGAATGTTTTATTGGTGTAAATTTGTGATTTAGTGAATTTTATTTTTATTAGTTTCCTTTTTTTTCTATATACATTTAATATACGAAGGTATATCTATGCATGTACAAAATTTTTTTTATTCAATTGTTTTATTATTTTTTTTTATACATATCTATAAATAAAAGGGTTTTTATGATGATGATGATAATGAATACCTACATCAGTTAACCTAAATTTAAAAATGTATTTTATTTATGTTGGATGAATGAATTTAATAGCAAATAGATGTGGGTCTTGGCCAATGATTCTTCCACGCTGTAAGTAGGCACTAGGAAAGTCCTTATTAAGGCATTGTATAATTTTGATCGTAAGAACCAACGCTTTAATACCTACCTTGCAATATGTGTTGTATATAGAACTTAAGTTCTGAAAAATGTGTTTTTTTATTTGTTTTTTTTTTCATAAGTTACTTCCTATCATATCAAATGAAAAATTAGGTACTTAAGTTATTTAAGGCCATCAGTGCAATAGTGGCGTAAACCACTTTTTTCAAAAATGAGTTCTTCGTGAAAATGGGTCTCTTAATACATCTTTTTTAATGCAAAAATATTTTTATGCAGCTATCTACACTCAAAACCAGATGGCACTAAATATTGCATTTTATAATTTGATCATAGTTTGAGGGCAATAGTTGCGTAACCTTCATACTTCTCTTAGAAACTGTTTGCTTCGGTATAGATTATGCATTATTTAAAGAACGTGCATAGGATAGTCAAAAAAAAATATTATGTATTCTGTCCAATGTGTGGGCCAAAATAGAAATATTAAACTTACACTGTTGTGCCAATTTATGGTATACCATCCCGACTTTATGGTAAAAGAAATGGACCATAAATTTTTAGTTGCCATGTTACCAAGATTTTGGTTTAATAGAGAAGAATGAAATATTTTATAAGGATATCTTCGTCCCAAATGATTGGGTTAAAGTCATTTCCTCGACCGTCCGAAAATTTCCAGAAACCGCTCGAAATTGTGAAAATTACTTCATCTGATTTTTTTTACACAAAGTCTCTCGAAGAAAATATCACAAATAGGAAAATGTCCATTTCCAATTCCAAGGTTGAATGACTTAAAATTCAGTGGTTACATTTCGAAAAAAATAAAACATTTTCAATTTTTTATAAGTATTCCAATGAAATTGTTGTTTTACTCGAAGAGATAAATGTAAAAAGAGACAATCCGTGGACATTAAAAAACACAACTATTTTATTTTATTTTATTTTATTTTATTTTATTTTATTTTATTTTATTTTATTTTATTTTATTTTATTTTATTTTATTTTATTTTATTTTATTTTATTTTATTTTATTTTATTTTATTTTATTTTATTTTATTTTATTTTATTTTATTTTATTTTATTTTATTTTATTTTATTTTATTTTATTTTATTTTATTTTATTTTATTTTATTTTATTTTATTTTATTTTATTTTATTTTATTTTATTTTATTTTATTTTATTTTATTTTATTTTATTTTATTTTATTTTATTTTATTTTATTTTATTTTATTTTATTTTATTTTATTTTATTTTATTTTATTTTATTTTATTTTATTTTATTTTATTTTATTTTATTTTATTTTATTTTATTTTATTTTATTGGACATTTTCAAAAATTGAATATTGTCCATAATTTTGTTTCACAATTTTTAGGGTTATTTGAACAATTTGCCAACAAGTTCCAGTGGAATTTCACTTTTTCTAAAAAAAAAGGCTTTAGAAATATCGTTTATGTCAAGAAATACTTCCATCTGATAACTTTGAATTTTTGTTTTTTTGTTTTATGACCTATTTTTTCTTACCTAAGCCCAGTATGAAGTTCAAATTTTATTAAATTTTATCTCTACACTTGTTTGCTAGTTGCTTAATTTTTTCTGAGCAGGAAATTTGTATGAGAAATTACTTTATGCTTTATAGTAATAGAAAGAAAAAAGTTTATTGCTAAATTTTAAAAACTCGACATTTTGTAGGAATTTTCAAAAGAAAATGGTCATAATCTGGGAAAGTATTTTATCGACACGTGACGAGACCAGGCGAGACTCATTATCTCATCTCGATTCCGTCAGAATCGAAAAATATTAGTTTCGTCTTTATCGTCTCAGGTTTCATAAATCTATGCCACGTCCAGGTTTCTCCTTTTTTGCACTTTTTTCGGTCTCATCTTTTTTTGGGAAAATTTATGGAAAAAACACAAAAACACAATTTTCGAATGACTACCGTGACTCCCGACAAGTCTCTGTATGAACAGAATTCATGGTTTCTTTTCTTAAAGTGAAAATGTCCACTTTGATTAAAATAAAGTAAAGAAAACAAAATGTTTACCAGTGCCTTTCCTTGCATGAACGTCCAAATGAAAGTAGAACACCAAGTCCCCGACCATTATAAGCTCATTTTCTTTTTACATTTTAATTAAAATATGTTTCGTTTAAGAAAAGTTCAATGTAAAATCACAAAGGTTCTTTTCTTTTAAATAGAGATACACGCCATCATGTATAAAATTCCAAGAAAATTGTTCTTTAAATATCATCAAAGTCCTCCCACAACATGTGTCAATCAAGGGCGATTTATAAAGAATCTTATCAATCTAATGGCGGTATAAAGTAATTAGAAACAACGATTTACAAAACTTAAGCAATTTAAATGCAAACTTCCAAAAATACGAGTACATATACAGCAATTTCTATTTTGGGGGAATTTATATTTTATTTTCCTGGAAAAAAAATTAAAAAAAAAATCTGCTACCACTGCTAACCTAAATCCTCTTTTTCTTGTTTCTTTTTTTTTTTTTGTATTTTTTTGTCAGAAGTGTTTCTGCACTGTTTGTATCTTGTATCTATCCAACTGCAGGGTTGACATCCATTCACTTCACAACCATAGAATGCAGAAGGAAATTCTCGGAAAAAGGCGTAACTATGGGAGAACCAGATGCCACAGGAATTTTTAAATGGTAAATTTTAAGGCATCGTAAATCAAAGTGGTTAGCAACGCAAACGGATATTCGCCACAGGACCACTGGTGGCGGTGGCATCGGTATCACAATCCTACCGCCATCCGCCAGGAAGAACCATTTTTCAAATGGTTTTTTAGTTGGATTTCGACTAAGCCTGGGATGAAAACTAACTGCGGGACTCGAAAGTCGGAACCGAGCCACAATCGATTGTTTGGGAATTCCTTTTTTTTCGTTATTTTTTTTTGTGGAAGCATTAGTTGAAACATAATCGTAGCAATTTCTTATTCGTGAAGAAACATCTGTGAAAAACAAAAATTGAGCTAGCAAGTTAGTGCCAACATATGTATGTATGTGTGATTAAATTGAATTACGCGTCACTTTGCGTAGTCGTTACTCAGTGCTTTATGTTGTAAGTAACACCTACCAGCTTCCACTGATGTTTCAACTTGAAACAAACGAAATTTGGGTAAATTTCATTGGGGTGGCGATATCTATAATCAAAGGGTGTTTCCACGGCCATTAATTTTTATTTGTTCTCTTCTAAGGAGCTACCTGTAATACAAAAACTATAATGAAGTTTTATTAAAAAATGTTTTGGTTCAACTAAGAGTTAGCAACAAAGTTCACCCTTAATCCTAGTACCAAAAAACCAAAAAGAAAAAGGGTGTTTCTTAGAGTTTTTTGTAGAGTGACAACTCTTTTTAAACTGGCAGCTATTTTGACAGCTGTTAAGTGATTTGGCATTTTAACATGAAAAGAATGACGCTTAAAAAAGCTTTTGATGATTGGCGAACGCAACCAAGATACCGTTACATCCAGAAAAACTGACTGACTGATGTGCTTTATGGGCTGGTGGAAGCATTGGTACGTACTTCTTTAAAAGCGATACTAGCCAAAACGTTACAGTCAATGGTGACCGCTATAGAGCCATGATTACTCACTTTTTCGTTCCTTAATTGAATGCTACAAGACGGCGGCGCAACATGCCTGACAGATCAAGCCACAATTAATTTATTGAAGAAAACGTTTGGTAACACATAGTTTCGTGCGATTTAACACCGCTAGAATATTTTCTGTATGGATATGTGAAGTCGCTAGTCTATACGTCGAAAAGCCCAAAACGATCGACAACTTGTAGGACCACATTCGCCGCGTTGTTTCGGATATACGGCCACAAATGTTGGAAAAAGTGATCGAAAATTAGACCTCCAGATAAAATTACGTCCGAGATAGCCATGACGTATATACCAGAAATCTTATCAAAACTATAATGACAAAAGATTATCTTTTGAATAAAGTCAATTTTTTCAATTTTAAAAATTCATCTTTGTTTTATTCCATTTCAAAATTCTATACCTATTAAAAAAACACCCTTTAGTTCGAATTAGTAACAAGAAATTTATCTTTACTAATTATTTCTTTTTTGTGGTTTTTTTTAAAACTAAACATAAACTACTTAAATTGTTTAGCTGTGTCTATTATTTAACTGAAACTTTTAAATTAATAATCTTGTTTAATGCATTTCAGATTTAAAGCATACTGTCACTTGTACTTTCAATGATTGGTATAGGTATATTCTTAATGGGTCATTGTAAATCCATTTTTAAACCCACCCTCTGTTTGTTTAAAACCAAATTGATTTTAACTATCCTCATCAGGCTTGCAGCAATGTAAATTAAACAAACATTTTCAGCTGCAGTCATTTTGCATTATTCCACGGCTATTTATGGGTGGATTTATACAGCTTAGCCATAGCTGTATCTAGACATCGCAGTAGTTATTAATTAATTAAAATTATATCGTGTATCTGATGTATACAAAAAAAAAATTACCTATATATCTACTGCATTAAAGATATACTGACGATGAAAATTACAACCATCAACAACACAGTAGGTAGTTGCATAAAACACTGAACAAACTCTCATTCCATTGTAACATAACGCGCGCATCACCAACAAAATTAACTTTTCAGCTGAAGCTGAAGTGGGAGACAGAAAGTGATCTCTCAACCCAACTTTTTCACAAAACCAAAAATAAACCTTTTGTATTGAGCATGATACAAAAAAAAAAAAACTCATTTATCATCATACACAATCCTGGCCAAACAACCAACAACGAACAACAACTGCAGGAATTCTCTTTCTCCCCCCTTGGCCCCGTTTATCAGTAAGTTGTTTGAATTGAGCCACCCACCCACCGACAGAAGAGACGGGCCTGTCAGTTTAATTCGTTGCTTTGGTTCGTTAATAAATTAATTTCTCTTTTTTATGGATACGCTGGTATGCCGGTGAATATAAACGTAATATCATACCTACAACTTATACAGCACAGAAATCCCTTTAGATACAGAACGAGCTTAAATGCAGTTATCCACCAATCCATCTCCATCTCTCGCTATATCCCAACAAACCCAACACCATCACCAGAAATTCATCTGAAAAACGAGTAATAACTTTGATTTATGAGAAATCTCTGAGCGGCGAAAAAAAAAATCCATTTCGATTTTTTTTTTTTTTTTTTGGTTCATGAAACAGGAGCAAGCGGATATGTTTGGGGTCGACACTGATGGCTGAGGATTCGTCGTCCTTTAGACTCATGAATGCTTGCTCGAAGAATCCAGAACCCATGCTCACCAATTTCATTCGAATTCGTTTTTAATTGAGTTTTTCGAAGCAGTCGGACAACGGACGGACGACAGCAGTGTGACAACTCTGTCTGACGTTTTTTTCTGTATGATCATTCGAGTCTACGAATCCGAACACAAAAATACGCTCACATTTAAATCCTTGCAATCAAAAGGATCATAGAAAAAATTGAAATATGAATATTAATGTCACACAGATGTCCTAATTTGCAACGTAATGACCACAAGGGGGCGCTGTCGTAAGGGCAACGACACAACAAAGCATTCTATACGGTTGTTACCTGATTTGTATACTTGGCCATCAGGATGAACAAATTGGCTTTTCTATACAATACCCTCCCCTCCACCCCGCATCATCAGAATTTCAGGAAGTTTTCCAAGTAATTGTGTGGAAAATTATTTTTGTTTCCGGTGCAGGGACTTTTTGCGCAAATGAAAACAACTTCCTTGAAAAAAAAGGAAGAAGAAGAAGGTGACTGCTGCTATAAACTAACGTGGACAGGACAATACATCTTAGAGAGTATAGTACACTTCTGCTCAATTCCACCACCCTCGGCGCGCCGCGCCGCCGTGCCGCACTTGCCGATATGCTATACGGCAAAAGCAACGACGACAAGCGACAACATTGACAACGGCTGACTAAAAAAAAAAAAGGGAAGAAACTCCGAAAAACCTAGAAAGATGTGGGTTTAGTTTGACACGAACTTTTTTCCCCATTAGAATAAGTTTGGCCCTCTGACGACGGACGGACGGACGGCAACAATGCGATACATATTCATCCACTGTCGAGTGCCGAAAGTAATCCGGGAAGCTGTGGGAGTATGAAAGTTTGTTGGTTTCCCGAAAAAAAAACAAGGAAGTTTATACATTCCTTTGTTGCGAATAGCAAGGAGAAAAAAATAAAGGATTTCTATCTGCATTTTTAATGGAAAATATTTATTTGCTCTTGCAAAATGGATATACATTTTGCACAAAATACGACCAAGACAAACCGACACAGGATAGCAACGGAACGAGAACGAGAACGATAGGATGGACTATACCGACAGACGGACGGACGGACGGACGGACGGATCGTTTGTGTTGTTGAATAGGGTTTCTATTATCCCGGTGTCGTGTCGGTCGGTCGGGACTTATGGGAGGAGTGGATTTCTTCCTTGAACGTGACAGCTTGTGAATTGTTAGTTATAAATTTTAATTTAAGCAAATTGGGCTAAAGATGCTTTGTGGATGCTGTTTCTCTTTTCGAATGCTTTTTTTTCATTTTTTTTCAAGAAGTCAAATTTATTATGCGAAAGATAAGCTAAATAATTTATAGCCGAATAATTCTTGTGTTATAAGAATATTGAAGAATTCTTATTTCGGATAAAATTTGGTTTTCCAAAAACAGAATTGGGTTAACACAAATTTTCAATAAATTGGTTTATATTTTTTTTTTTTGTCTTCGTCTTTACTTGAGCTCAGTAAAAATTTAGGTTAATTGAATGGAACGCATAATTGTATCACTTTGAAAAATTAAATTTCTTTTATTTCATCCACTCGTTATATCGCCTTTGAGAATTGAGACTACTTATGAACAGTTGAGTCAGAATTATATCAAGCGAAAAAAACTGAGCGAAATTGGTCACTGTCAAATAAGAAAGCTTCGAATCAGCGGTTTTACAATATTTATATGTACATACTTGTCACCAATTCTCGATTGGTGATGTCTGTGAAGTGAAAAGTTTGCTCTAACTTCAAATATGCCTGATTCTGGATGTGAAATTTTATCTCAAAAATAAAACAAAAATTATTTAGTAAAACTTTGGGATTAATTTCACTTTTGAACATTTGAAAAAATTTATCACAGATAGAGAATTGCCCTCTAGTTCTGTGAAAAAGTTAATCGAATAAATTGTTTTCAGATTTGAATCGGAAGTCAATATTTTCATGGGATAAAAAGCCTGCAGTTAACATTTCAAATCAGTCTTTACGGAAGTTTTTTTTTTTTGTATAGAAAACCGGAAACACCCTTTTGGATATTTTTGTATAAATATTATGATTTCTATCAAAAGAACCGTTTCTGAAATAATCAAAAAAGTGAACTACTTTTGGATTCAAATTTATAAAATTTTTTTTTGTAAAAAAAATCGGAGCCATTTTCGAAAAAAAAAATTCGATTTTTCAAATAAAATGTATAGCAGGTACCGATATTTTTGGTTTAAAAAAAAACTCAAAACAATGTGTGGAAATACGACCTAAACAAAACCCACTTGATTAGTCTGTAGCTCAACAGATAGGCAGACCGACAGAAATTTTTTCGACTTCAATTGTGTTCAAAATTTCGGGTTCAAATTTTTTCACGAATTCCACCTATGGTTACAAGTAAATATCTAAAAAAAAAAAAACTTCACAAGTTACTTAATTCTATAAAAGCTTATAACCCAGCTTTTCACCAAATAAATCTTTGGATCACTCACTTTTTATTTTATTACATCTATTGTTTAAATTTTCACATTTCAATTATATCAACCGATAAAATGTACAATAATCCATATTTTTTAAGTCTTCTACAGCCACACCGTAAAAACTTGCAATAGTTCAAAACTAGTATAACTAAACGACATCTTTAAGTACATTTACAATACCAAAACCAACCAACCAGTTTAAACAAAAACTTAAAACTCAAAACTATAAACTATAAAACCTAAAAACCCAACATGATTTTTCTTCTAATTTATAAGAAAAACCTTACCATGTTCGCCCATAATTGCCAAAATCAACATTGCGGTATAAATTCTTTGTCAAATTTTCCGTATTGCATATCAAGTCTGTTTATTGTTTTAATATCCCAGCCCATAAACTTCTTTAAACAACATATTCTCTACCTTTTCTACAAGGTATAAGAATATTCCAGTTTTAGAACGAATATCCGGTAGGTACATATAGAAGCTGTTCCTGTGGGTAGTTGGGTATGGTATAGGCTCACAGGTGTGCCATTTAAGGGAGTAGCAGTATGAACGAGACCAACTTGCACCACACCAACAACCGACAGCATTGCTCGGAGTAAAGCCAATGGAATTGGATGTGGCTGCATGTTATTTTATCAACACACACCAACCACTTCAACAATTTAAGAAATTTTCAAGGAATTCAAAAAGTTTATCTTTGACCAGAAAGACGCTGGCGTTGCGTTGGTTTCCGCTTTCTATTTTCGTACTCATAGATGCAGCAGCAGCAGTAGCAGCAGCATCATCAGCAATAGAAACTACATAACTGCTGCATGCCTCCTTATAATATATTTTCATCTCATCTCAGTGTGATGGGGCTCTGGCTCCTGGCATTTCTTCTCGATCCATATACTTTTACCCATCAAGGGTTTGTTTTGTTGTTCTCTAAGCAAACAGTTGGACGAATTAGTTTTGCAGATGTTTTGGTAATTTTATATTTTTGAAAAACTTTCTCAGTCACTTTCGGTAGTGTGTTCATATTTTTCGAACTTATTCTGGAATAGGAGATGCAGGAAAAGGGGATACTGCCAGATGTTGTGTCCATTGAAACATAAAGAGAATATTTTATATAAGTTCTTGAATTGTTGATGATGAAATCGAATATAGAGGACAAGAGTTTCTAGATGCTCTATACCTGCAAGAAGTTTTCTGCAACCAAGGTTGTTTTTTCGATTTTCGATTTTTTTATTTTTAGATAGGTAAGTACGCTTCCTTACTATAAAACTTAGTTTTTTTTTTTTGAACAAGCTAGTTTGGTTTACTTGACAAAAAAATATTATTTGTTGAATACATTTGCATAATTATTATAAAATCAATTGTCTTCAATACTTGCAGAAGTTCAACTTATTTTAAGAGTTTGATTTTTGCATCATTGAAAATTCAATAAAGGTTATTTGAAAGGGGTTTTATCAATACCTGGTCAAATCTTTGAAAAAATAAAAGAGAATTGTAGAGCATGGGTATGATAGAAGAAATTGGAGAATTAATATAAATTTGTATAAAAAGTTATTTTATATTGTTTTTTTTTTTTAAGTTCAATAGGCTACTTAATATATCAAAATTTAGGTTATAATGATTGATTATATTTGTGCGGAAACTATTAAGGCTTAAAATAAAAATGGTCTTAAGAATGTTCCTGAGGGAAGAGATTCAGTACTTTGCTAACCTTTTTTAACAATATAAAAATAACTTTTTTTTTATTACTTTCATTAAAAACTTTCTTTTATGAAAAATAAAAAATATTTTTAATTTATTAAATATACTTATTTGCCCTGAAAAAAATGTCAGCGTAGATTTATATAATTTAAGGTGCCTTAGTTTTGCAAGCCACAGATTTTTTTTTTTTGTACGATTTTTCGATGAACAACAGGCAACAACTCATGTGTTCTAACAAAAAGTTTATGGCTGGAATTATTATAGAATTGTTATTATTTTAAAAAACAAAGTTATACTGAGTGGAATTTTGAACACAATTATGAAAGTCTAAATTTTGAAAGAAGAATTTGAAAAAAAAAATTATTTGACCTGAACAAGATTCTCATCCCAAACCTTTCCTAAAAAGATGCGGCGAACAGAAGTAGAAGTCTGGGTTTAAGAAAAACGTAACATTACGTCATGTGGGTCATGAGGTGTTAAAAAGCTAAAAATTTGCAGTGATTTCTATATTCTCTAAAAAAAAATCCATTATTTTCGCAATGGAGTCTTGAAGATTTACATATCAGCAATATTTCTGTAAGTAAAATATTCGAATTGATCTGTGGAACAAATAGTTCATGGCTAGCTATAAAAATTTTAAAATCAAAAAAAAAATTTATGAAAGAATAAAAGGTTAGTTAGTGCATCAACTAACACTACATTTTTTGGAAATAACAAGTACACAGTTAGTTGCAGTCTTTTTTTTTGTAGTAAAGAAAGAAAAAAAATTCTGAGTTCTCGATTGTTTTGAAGATGTCGTTCTAACTTGAAATCAATTTTCTTAAAAGAGCTACAATTTTTATTACACAACTAATTGCTTACAAAAAAATACAATTAACTGCATACTAACCATTTTATGGTTTCCAAAAATGTAGTTCGTAGGTAAAATTGTTTCAGAAGTATTTTATCTACAACCCATAACTAGCTAGGTATCTATTAAGATAGGACACAAATTTTGCATTCAGCTTTTAGTTTTTTTTTTTGTTATTGCCCATAAAAGATCTGGCAGATCTAATTTTCCATTTATTGCTAGATATATTTGGAAGACTAAAAAATCCAATTTGTATAACCACGCCTTCTCCGCCCAATCACCAACCTCACAAACCTATCAAATATGCTAAAAAATTCCGTAATTTACAATAACTTTATAATAAAACATCATATAAACGTGATGTGCAAACTATTTTTGTACGGTCACTAAGAATGGACCAAAAAAGACGATTTCACTTTTTCCAAAATTTTTAATTTCTTCCAAATTTACTGCCGATTACTGCTTTACATTTTTGAAGTCGAAGCAAAAGTCTTTAATGAAAGTTGAGAATTCAATTCACCTACAAACTCATATACATATAACTGAGGTCCCATTAATCACGATATAAAAACGACAAGAAAGCAGTACTAATCATTTATCAAGACTATATAAAAAAAAATAATTTTATGAACCATAGGCGCACGCCTGTGAGGGTAAAGGGGGTGGTCTACCATCCAAAATAACATATCTTTTTGTAGGGTAACCTCGTTTTGTTTTCTTGCTTTCTTTGTTTGAAATTTTTTTATAATTTTCCGAAAAAAATTAATCTTAAAAAATAATTGAAAATTATAAATATGTATGAATATTTAGAATGTTTTTTAAGAAAATATCTGTTCCTATCATTTGAAGCAATCTTTCTGATTAGTCTCTATAGCCTAGCGCCTAGACAAACACCTTATTTTAATGAACTTTCTTTCAAAACTTTAAACGGTACAGACAAACATTCTGTGGGACCACTTTTTTTTAATTTCATTAGGCTCTATTTAGTTGTTTTGAGATCAAGATGTCCTTGCAATCATTTTTTTTTTTTTAAACTCTCGTTAACCCTTGGAAATAAACCTATTCTAGCATTATTGTTGTTGCACTGAATTTGAAGGCTTAAAAGATTTCTCCCTCAGTCCGCATCGTTAACTTAAGTGTCTTTGGTATGTTAGGTACAAGTAATTAAAATAATTGCTCAAAACAAAAGTAATTCTTCTCTGTAAAAATGTACATACCTATAAATATTTAGTCTTGCACAGTTTAAGAACAAAAGAAATAATGTTAAAATATCAGGATTTCATGATGCACATCAAGGAGATAGTTGACTTCCTACGTTCATACGTTCTCTACTTTAAAATAGCAATTTTATTATTTTTTTGTTGACTCAGGATAAAAAAGTAACGAAATGTACAAAAGTATATTATGTTATGTTCTGCTAACTTTATTGTGTCTATATCATTCTTTGAGCTTGTTTTCCGTTAATTTTTAATTACCTAATTTTCGTTTTGTAACAAACCTACCTCGTGAAATGCAAAAATGCCAAAGCCATCATTTTGTTCTTATATGTTATGTCTTCAAAACTGAAATGATGCAACTTTTTTTTGGCGATGCAACGTGAGGAGGCTGGAGATACAAAACAGGGCTGTAGTTAGTGCAGAATCGACTTAAAGTGTATATAAAATGCATGTCCAGCTGGCGTGCGTTGCAAGGTCAGTAAAGATATCCAGTACTCCTTTTAGTGGCGCTAAAATTGGATTAAAGCTCAGCGCCACTAAAAGGAGTCTGATGCTTGTCTGGCAAGTATGAAATAGCTATAACTACGGCCAAAAAATAAAAATATAAACGAATTAATAAAAAATTAATTCGTAAAAACAATTGGTGGTAGTGCCTTAAAGTTGTTGTTGTTGTTCACAATAAATTCAATGCAATTGATAGAAGAATGGTTAAGTCTAATAAACTGACATTCTATGTACAAAATAGTACAATAAAAAAAAATAATAAAGTGATATCCAGTACTTGTCAGGATCAGGGAAGGTGGTGGATGAACCATTACTAGAAAACAGCAGCGATCATATTCCAGCAGAGAAGTACTACTGATAATATTAATCCCCGGTCTGCTATCTTAAGGTGAATTAAGGGCCCATCTTTCCAGGACTTGTGGTAAACGTAGTGCGTCGACAAACCCCCACATGTAAAAAAGTAACCTCTTCGAATCAGAGAACTTAGCCTCGGAATAGGACTGACTCGAATACCTGGAAATCTGTCGACGTTTTCTGAGGTCATCCCGGCAAAATCCACCACAATTGGAGTCTTAGGGTGGAGTGGGAGCGTTGTGGACCTATGTATTCGAGATCATGACAATTTCCGGTAAATGAAGAAGAAGAAGACTTACTCAGGTCCTCGGATATTTTATGTCCGTCAATTTCCTCCTGCCTTCTTCAAATATTTCTTCGCGTCATCATGTACGGCTTCTGAAGATTTCGACTGTTGAAATCTCGCACGAGATAATCTGGTTATCCACGGATTATTATTCCAAATTACCCAAATTTCTTGGGTATAACTTTTTATTCCTTGATGAAAAGGCTGTCGATTTCTCAGTGAATTTTCTTTAAATGGTGGAAAATGCACGAGGAATTTGGTAGCAATCATTATGGATCTTCACTGCATGGTGGTCAGTTTGGAAAATGAAGCGTTGTATCAAAAAACGGCGCTGGCACAGAAGAAGATGTGAACTGTCAAGAAACGGTGCTGGCACAGAAGAAGATGTGAACTGTCAAATTGGCAAAACCAAGAGTTGATTTCGATATTCGATGTGTTCTCAAGAACTTAAAAGAGCAACCTGCCGTACAAAGACGAAGACGATTTTTTCGGCTGATATCATCCTAACTATGAGCTCCTTCGGAAAACTTTACATGGTAATATCGATAGCCATCCAATATTATTTGAAACCAAATTTTGTAAAGTTAATTTTCATATGACATATATAAAAAATGTTCAAAATTAATTTTGTATTTCACAATCCACTCCTGAAGTTTTTCGAATGTGATAAGTTACATATTTTCAAACATCCAGCAATATCTAGGTATGTACAAAATATCTATTAAACTTATGCATGCGATTATGCGTGTGCACTGTGCAATTATATTATATGATATTTCTGTGAATAAATTGTAGGCATACTTATTGCATACAAGGGTTAGAAATAAAAAAAATTATAATGCAAATAAAATCCCACATAAAGTTTGCTAGAGCAAAGCATAAATTCATCATCAAGCATTTTAATATAATGGAGAACGAGACTATAAGCTGTGTTGTATTTATGTAGGTACGAGCACAATCTACATACATATCTGTAAATCTGTGATGATAGCAAAGAGGATATGATGCATTTTATTCCAGAGAGCTATTGTGCAATGCTAATGAGAAAAGTTTCAACCGATTCTATCTATAGTTTTCATGTTTTAAGGACATGTACATATGTAATTAGAATTCATGATAGAGAGAGGGTGCATACTGCACTACACTGCACTGCACTGCAAACTCCAGTGTTGTCGGTTATGTGTGTTGAACATGATGAGGAACATGTGTGTAAACAATTACGCTTTGACATGAGTATTGTTTCAAACAAAACGTCAACAAGGTCCTGTTATAGAGAGGGAGCTTGAAGCTTGAACTTAGTTGGATGCACACATATATTTTTTTTTTTTTTTTCTATTGAATGCATAGACGTTACATGGTAGGTACATTTGAGCTATTGATTGTGTTAATTGATGCTTGGTTGATATAAAAAAGTATATTCAAACTATATTATGAAACAATTGAACTCAGATAGGTGCTTCGTACTATTGCAACAAAATATTTCCGTCTATATGGGGTTACTTTTGTATAAATGCAATTTGATTTATGCAATGTTAGATATTTAAAATTATACTATTTGTTGGGAATGTGTTCTATTATATTCAATAACATGTCCCTTGCGTTTTTGTTTCTAGTTTTGAAAAAAAAAAATCATATGAATTTATTTAAAACAATAGTTTTAAAATGATAAATTGCAAAGTCATTGCTGAGCATTCTTTTGTTTTTGTTTTTTTTTTTTATTTTGATAAAAATAAATATCATTTAGCCCTACAGCTGGTGGACAATAAAAGCTAAACGACTGCCTGTGAGTGTTGTTGGAAAATCCTGTCAATTTCGAATAATATAAATATGATATGATTTTTAATTTGGTACTGTGATATAAGGAAGATAAAAATAAATGAATAACAGCGAATTGGTCTATTTTCCATACAAAAATTTTAACAATATAATAGTAGTGTTTCATTAATAAAATAAGACCGCGGGACCTTATTTCACTTTTCGATCGGGGTGTTATTGCATGGTACCTTTTTTCTATCCCTCATAGAAGACAGCGATAGATCACTGCAAATTTTGGATGAGGACTAGCCCAAAAGGTGGATTGAGCTTTTCTGCACGCAGCTTTATCGATAGGAAACAGATGAATTGAGTGGACTCTGAAACCATACCTCAAACACCTGGGCACACGACCTATGCTTACTCCCTCATAGGATCATAGATCCTCTTCAAATGATAACAACCGTGGAAAGAGGAACTTAAATCGGTGGGCTAAGCATCCACATGGCACTAGTTGAGATTGTAGAAAATTTGCAATAGCTTTTGAATTTTGTCCCAACTTATGGCGTAACCGAAATGGATATTAACAGCCGAATCGGGAAAGCAAAGACTTTGTCGGGCTTAAAAAACCAAGCTACGATTGTTCCGCTCCAATTTTAAATCCTTGCTTCTTTATGGGTGCAGCACTTGCAAAGTCAGATCCTTTGTCAACAGAAAGCTGCAAACGTTCGTTAATAGATGATGCCAAACATTTTTAGGACTTTCTGGTACAACTCTAGGCTCTATAATACTTAAGTGGCCATACGCTTCCAACTTTAGTCAAGCGATGCAATGGAACCCTTTCACACAGATAGACAGGCAGGCGGGCCAACCTGAAAGTGCTTGACAAAGAACGGAAAAAGTAATATTCAGCACACCTGGGGAAAAGTTGGAGAGAAAGCAAAGATGAATTCACGGAAATGGTAGGTCTGCGGACCTTAATTAATATCGACTTCATTAAGTTGATACTTAAGATCTGCACAAAATTGAAATTGAAATGTCGACAAAAAATTAATCCAAATTTGCAAATTTTCGATCAATATCGATATTTTCAACAATCGACATTTTAAAAGTCGATATTTTAATAGTTAATAGTTTGAACATTCTTTAATTGACTAAGCGCTCTTAAGCTTAAAAGCTTTCCTTAAGAGATTAGATCATCTCAAAGTTAGAAACCCTTGGAGAATACCAGCCTAAGTTTTTGTTTAATGATTAAAAGTTGTTAAGTCTAGTACCATGAGACGATTCCGATCGGAAAAAATAGAAAAACTTCAGTTTCGTCTCGGTCCCGTTAAACTAAGCCTCGTCTCGGTACCATAACACTTAACTCTTTTTCAGTCTTATCGTTTCGGAGGCTGTTAGTCTCGCATCGGTCTCGTAACTCAGGCATTATAGAGAAGTGTACACCACGCTTGAAATGTATTAAATGCATTTTAATTCGAGCTATTTTATATTTTCATAAGTTGTGTAAAGCAAATATCTAAGCGGTATACCAAATTTAATTACTTTCAAATACAGTTGTATCTACATTCGATAACATAAATAACTTCATTTTAATTCTCAAATCCAAGATTATATTCGATTTTAAATTGATAATTCTTAAATGTATATAGACGAATTTGAATTTCAGAATTGAATCAAAATATCTACACTCACATTTTATTTTCACTTTAATTAAATTTTCCATATCAAAATGTCTCCCAGGCCAAACCATTCAGAAAGAAATAATACACTCTTCGTGTTGGCAAATGTACCAATAATTCGATTGCCACTTGCTGCCAATATTATAAACAGTTTCAAAATTGGTATTATCCCAGTGCTCATTCCTTGTGAATAGTTCTTTGCATAGAAAACATATAATCCGTATACACTAAGCAATATTGCTGAATGCTTCCACTTCGTCTCTTTCTCTCTTTCTCTCTCTCTCTAGCTTGTGCTTCAAAAACATTCATGTACGATTATTTGCCCAATTTAGGGTGCTCATAAAAAGGCTCCTTCAATTTCCCTCAATAACACAACTGAGGCAAAATGGGCCAAGTCACTATGCAGTATGCACTGCATTTATGCACCTTAGTATATTCGTATATAAGGTATAGAATTGTAGAATTGAGTATAAAACATACTATACAGCGAGCGCAGTCACATCGAAACATTCATATACAATACGATGATTGCAAAAGTCTGGATTTACTCATATGTGTTCCTGCTCATTGAGGATCCAGGTCCAGGCAAAGACACCCGAACCCGACCATAAACGAATATAAGAAATGAAAACATTTGTTGAATTTCTCCAGAGAAATAACTTTCTGACACAAGTTTGGTCATTGTTGTGTCGTTTCTTCTTCGATTTTTGTTATTGCTATCTTCGTAGTTGTCATCCCTTTTGCCGGAAGTAATAATCGAGTATCAGAAATGCACAAAATTGTCAAAAATATCATATCCTTTAGGAATTCAATGATAATTGTTTTCGATTTGATTTCAAGAAAATGCAATTGAATAAAATTGCAAAACACAAGTAATTTGCAGATCTGTTAGAAAAACATTTATTTTATATAGGTATGGTTATGTTTATGTAGACATATAACATTTGCATTTGTACATTGTGCATTCTTGTGTTCTTCGCAAATTGTTTTGAGAATAATTTGTTTGGTCTTCATCGAACTCTTTGGTGTATCGAATTCTAGAATGAATACGTTTGCTATGAGGTACAAATCAATAAAACCAATGACTATCTGTATAACTGTAAATTCTTGAAATTCTAGATATTACAAATAGAACGCAGAATTCTTTTTAAGTGTTTCCTTGCCCTTTTCTTGGGCTCCAAGGACTTAAACTTCCTTTTTAGGGGCACTGCAGAGTTCACGCAATTTCGTTGCTCTGATTAGAAAATTCAGTTGCGAGTCAGCTGCCAATGTTAACAGTTTTTTTTTTTTTTGTTATTAAAGCTACCTTGCAAATTCACAAATGCATGGCTTAAAAATCGAAAAATAATTTATGACAACAAAAAATGTGTAAATTTTGCCAATGTAACAGAAAAATAAACCCAGTTATTTCCTCACAAAATAGTTTGATCGTCATTTATTGTACGACACAATAAGAATATGACTCAAAAATTTTATGTTCCGAAATTCGGTTTCTAAAATTCAGTGAAACAGAACAATGAAATGGAATACCAAATTAAGTGCAATTGTTTTTACAAAATATTTGACAGAATAACGACCCGTTCCGTACAAAAATCCTAACAAATTTTTACGAAACATTTATGTTTCTAGAAGGAGAGTTGTGGGGAAGTGTTGTTTTCTTTCATGCTAAATCGGAATATTAGATCTGCTACAAAAAGATTACAAAGTTACATGGACAAAAATGCGAAATGCCTTTTCTAGCTAATGTTTTTTTTTTGCTTAAGTAAGTGAAAACTATACATTTTATGCTAACTAAATTTCACACTAGTTCCATTATTAAAGTTTCTTGATTTCTTCAAGGACATAACGGGTTTTTTAGCAACAGAGATATTAAGCAAATTGTATCAGAGCGGAGTTTCTTTTCGATTTCCAATTTTCAAAACAAAGTTAATAAAAATATCTTCTATAATTCAAACTTTTAATAAAAAAAATATCTTCTTAAAAATAATTTTCTGTCTGCTTTTGAAGACAAACGAACGCCAAATGAGGAAAGCTTCAATAATTGTGCGTCTGACTTTTGAAAACTTTACGTTTGGGTATGCTACGAAAAACAAAGCAAATCGAGATTGGAAATTCTTCCGATTTTTGGAGCTATTTCTAATACACCCATTTTCAGTGAAAATTTTTGCCGATTTCCAATATCCTAAAAATTAATTCACAATATTTTTGAATTAATAAATATCTGCCTGTTTTTGACCTGGCAGCAAATTAAAATATATTGTTTGAAATTTCCCATCACAAACTAATCCATTCATTTAAATATCTGGTTGAACTTAAAAGTTTCTGATGATTTGTTCATTTCATTTTTTTTATTTTTATTTAGCATAGAATTTTTTTTCTTAGGGAAGCACCAATGTTTAATAGCCCAGTAATTTTAATGAGAAAATATTTATTTGTCATTTGGGAGTTTTACTCTGTGCCCAAGCTATGACTTTTTTAATAATCAATTATAACAAAATAAATAAAACAAAAAATAATTGCATTATTGATGTTTTATCGATATTTCGTATAGAAAAGAATCTGAAAAGAAAATTACAGACCAATTATTTATATCTCCCGACTATATCTCCCCATTATAAAAAAACAAAAAAAAAACAATTTCTGGCAACACTGATATCTGGTCCGGTAGCCATTACTTAGATTAGAGTTTCAAGTGTCACCCGCGGCCATTTTGTATTAAGTGTTGCTTCCAAAACTGAGTGGAATTTGCATCCTAACTTAAGGTGGTATTGATTGGTATATTCGAGCAACTATCATCAGTCAAATGATTTGAGTTCATATTTCGGAAAGCAAAACCAAAAAACATGGTCGAAATATGAAACCGGTATAGCTCCACGGAACACTAAAAGAAGTTTTTTTTTCGAAATGCGCTTCTCATGACTAAAACACTTAACGTTCAAAAATTCATTTTTTTTTAAAGAAAAAAAAAAAAAACGAAACTGCATTTATTGATACCTCCAGCAAATCGATAAAACAATGGAATAGATGCATATTTATATACCTATTGTACATATTTTCGTTTCCAACGAAGCTGCTTTCTCGAAGCTGACTTAGAAGCATCGTAAGTTTGAACATAGCAGCAAATACATATGAACTCATTCTTTTCTCCTTTTTTCTGTATGCTCTTCTCGGTCTGGATGAATGCACACAAAGTATCTACCAACAGCTATAGGTATGACATGTTTTCCGAGTGACAAAAAAAAAAAATAGAATAAGAAAGTACGAATCGATTGTATAGGTACCAATACTCTATGTGACACAGGAATAAAAGGATTCATCGCATAACATAGCAGTTTTTCTTTTTGGATCGGAAATAAATACCTTAGCTTGGCTTCCTCGGATCGTCTTCATTCAAGCACACTGGCTCTGTTCGTGTTTAAGTTGTTCGTGCACCCTGCAGGCAGGATGTGAAGTTGGGTTCAGCGTGCAAAAAAAATAAAAAAGGAAAAAAAAAAAAGGTTAAAGGCTTTGCCACTGAGATTGATTGATTCTTTTCACACTGGCATATATATTTTCAGCCTTGGATATAAAGATAGACGAACTAAAACATATGGCTGCATGATGATGGTTCAACAGTTGTTGCTGGCTGTTTGCGCTGATTGATAATCATTTTGTGAATGATTCTGTCAATTTGGCTGAAAAGTGAGGTTATATTAGGGAAAAATGTTGCAAAAACAAAAAAAAAGAGAAAAGAAAAGAATTTTTGCTGAAGATTGAATGGGGAAAAACATGGATTCCATTTCATATAATGAAATGTTTTTTAAACGACGTATCTTTTAGATCTTGTATTAATATAAAAATGATTAATGTCAGGTAACTTGGATTAAGATACACATAGCTACTACTGTAACGAATATTGGAAATGGTTTTGGAAAATGTGTGAAGATGTTTTTAAATTATAGGTTGTGCTGCTTTTATATTGTTAGTATTTTTAAAATTCGCAAAGTAGCCATTTTTACTTACTTGCATAGGTCCTTGGTTCTATTAATGCGCTAACCATTGCTAGGCAAATGGTCTCAACTATTACTCTTACGAGCCTGCGTGAATCCAACGGATTCTTTTTCAAACGTTTTCTGAACAATATTGGTAACAGTATGCACCCTACTTAACCCCACTATGAATTTCAAATTCTTCTGCTTATCTTCTTTTGTGCAGAAAGAGACACTTGGATTTATCTAGTATGCACTTCTGTGCCAGGCAAGATGGATACATTCTCTATTCACACTATCTGACGAATTTTCGAATTCGATTGATAACAGGAAGATTCTGTGTGGAATCCAGCTTGTTGGGCGTCAATTATACCATCGAGATGTTCTCTAATCTTTGAATTCATTCCTTTTTTCCACTCTGTTTCCCAAGCTCTCTTTAAAAGTGAGTGCAGTAGCTCATGTTTTTGGCGCTGTCCAAACTATTTATTGCACTTTGATTGCGGTAAAGATTTCTTCTCTACGGGGGTTTTAGAAAATTGTTTCCTCAGATGGGTCATTGGGCGTTCGCGTTGGGTTCACCTAGCTTATGACAGCGCTATTGAAAACCTCAGAAATGTGCTCCTTCTTCTGAGCCGGCTCTCATTCCAAACTAGCAGTGATCCGATTATATCAGGTGTTGCTTAGAGCTGTGGACACCTGTTAGATCTTTGGCAATTCTGTCGATCGTCTTCCTACTTAATACTTGCAACTTGCTTTTTTTGCTTCTGTAGCCAACGCTTTGATGTGGTAGCGCTCAACGGTCAACTTCTATCATCTTCATGAAAAATGCAGACTCTATAGATCATTTCGCCTTGCTGCTGGAGTAGCCTCTGATGCGAACTTTGAGGTTTTTCCTTTAATCTAAACCTGACATAGATTATTTGGAAAACCCAGCTCTATGGCTTCGTTGTGACCAACCGACTATACTTTCTGCACCAGATTAGAAAACAGTTCTTACCATATTCAGCAATTGTTTTCGATGCAGGTGGGTTCCATGCTACTTATAGTTATTAATCCTTGTGAAATGTAGTCCCTCAATTGTTGACGGACTTAGGGATCCTTTAACATATCGGTGTTCAATTTTAGCAATTGCTTATTTTTTTAGGATATCCGAACTGATAGTGTAGGCAACCATCAGACTTATACCAGGCCATTCCTAAGTCTGTACCTCGAACGAACCTTCTTAAACGCAAAGACTGATAGCAAAGTGGCCAATTTAACTGGAAGTTGCTTGTCCGTTCATCCAGAACCAACTGACTTTGTGATACGTCTTGTGTTCAAATATGGTCCCACCAAAGCCATTTAGAAGAATAACATTAAGAACTAATAATATCTTACCTGATAAACATTCCCTCCACAGGTTATGCAATAAATTATTTGGAATACCAACATCTTCAACTAGCAATCCTTTTTACCTCTTCGATACAATTTTCATTAAGTTATAGCAATTTAGGCCATCTAATCTAACTTCAAACATATAATCTAATATGAATGTAATAAAAGCTAACTCATCACAACTGGTCTAAAGCAATTTTTCTCGCAAATCGTTCAAATAAATTAAATTGCGTCTGTCGCATGCATCAATATCAATCAATCAAAAACGGGTGCGCCACTCAGTGAACCACCATCATACTCCAGTGAGGGATATAGAAATATCATTATCCTTGCTCCGTGCAATGCAAGTTCTATTTCGAAAACAAAAAATCCAATTTCAGAGCATATAAGTTGTAGCCTGACTGACCACCGCCGGCCGTGGCACCGTCACAGTTGGACATACCTACATATGTACATAACATATACGCAATAAAAGCTCGCTGCCGTTTCATTTCAAATCAGATAAAAGAAAATGATGAATGGCAATTAAATTGTTAGCTGACGCGCAGCTATCGCTGAATTCAAAGGTTTCTTTTTTTTAGAACCGTACACTTCTAATGTTTGATACCGAAGGACTAGATGTCATGTTCGATTGCTTTTATCCTCTATCAAGCTTCAAGCACCTCTATTCGTGATTTTTCTACATCAATATATACGACATCACACTAAAGGTGTGACCCATCAGCCATCAAGCAAATAGCTTGATATAGATTTTCATTTGGCAAGTCGACGTTCAGCTGTAAAAACAAAAACATAAACAACATTTTGGTTTTGCAGGTTAAGTTGAGTAATTTTGTGCAAAACAGATGCAATTTAGATTGTTTGTTGCATGTAATTATAGAGACTTATTTGTTAGCTGGTCCCAATTAAGTGTTACAATGATTGAATGGATATTCTGGACTAGTGGAGTTTTTGGATTGCAGAAGATGGCGCCACTTTACCAACCTACGCTATCGAGGTATTTGATATTTCTTCTCCGTTTGCAAGCAGTGCTTACAAGGCACTGTTTTTTTTTCTGTTTTTATATATTTAGCACACACCAAAGGGGATTTTATGTACCCTTTACATGTCAGAGTAAAGTGCGAGCTTTAGGTAAGTAGGAGGGGATTTGAAAGGAGATGTCGGCGAACATTAGTCTTGAATTTTAGTTCATCACAATGAGAAGGTAAAACAGAGCGTGGAAGGGTATTCCACATTCGCGTAGTACGGCTAAAAAACAAATCCCTGTACTTGACAGTACGACCTTTGGGTTCAAGAGTAAACTGATGAGCATTCCTGGAAGCGCGAGTACTACGGTTGAGTCGTTTAAGGGGAGGAATGCAACTGGCTATTTAATTAGAGCACTTACCGTAAAAGTAACGATAAAAGAGTGAGAGACAGGAAACTTTACACCGGTGTGTAAGTGACGTAAAAGTATGGATGATATTCATTTCTCCGATCATTTTGAAGGCTCGTCTTTGTATACTGTCCAAGAGGCTTAACTAAGTTGCTGGAGCACCAGCCCAGAGATGGGAGTTATACTGAAGCTTCGGACGAATATAACTTTTATAGATAATAGCCATATTAGAAGGGAAAAAGAATTCCTTGCATCTCCAAAGGAAACCTAAACATCTTGCGGCATTTTTGGCGACGTTAAATATTTGATCATTCCACAAAAGATGGATTCCAGTTACCTAAAATCGCAAGCTGATGATTAGTTTCTTTGATGCAAGTACCACTCATAGATAATGGCAGGGGGGGTATGTCTCGCTTATTTTTCGTGTCTCATCAACTCTTCCCAAGTTTAGACTCTAGCTCGTGGATTTGGATTTGGTGTGAACTTTTGGGTGCATTCTTTGTCAAGTTTTTTTTTTTTTGGAAAACCAAATTGGGGACAATATATAAACAAATCCTCCGGTGCGGTGGTTGGGGTTCCGGTGCATGGTGCATCTGATTGTTCTCCTAAGTTGTTAGCCCTAGAGAGTATAGCCAAGAAGACTATTAATTTAAAAATTTTGACGTCTTCAACTTGAAGTTCGCCCTGATTAATACATTTTGGTGGACGAATCTCCTCAGACGGAATTTTTCCGTCTTTTGTGTGGAAGTTTCGAAAATAATTAAACACTTGTTTAAGTTGACATTCCCCAGTTCTTTAATAGAATGGTTTGCATTAGCAGCCGTAGCAGATATTCCTTCCAGCTCCTGATACATTCCTTCCATACTCTATGAATTGCTTTTTTCTTGCAACGTCTGTAAACCACTTTTCATCTATATTATCAACCATGTTTTTTTTAATCAGAAATTTCTAGCAAAATAATTGTGAAGTCTTTCACTTTCAGCTTCACCAAAGCTCCGCCAGATGGCAGTCAATCTGTGTTTCACTTCTGCCATTATTGTTAGTACAAAATGAGTGCTTATGTTGTTTGATGAATATATTTAATAAGATAAGACAACTTAAATCACCTACAAATTGTGACACTGGACATTTCCTCTGTTTGACATTTTTTTACAAAATTTTTAACCGGGCGAATTGTTGACTTTTTATGAGCTCAACCCGCCGGCAGTCCCTTTTGGTGGACCCTTAAGGTGAAAAAGTGAAGTGGAAGATTTGTGGCCACATACAAGATCATAATAACTGACGTATAAAGTAGACAACGAAGAAGAGAGCAAATGGCCTCCTTACAGCGTTAGTACAATCTATCCTTGTTTAAATTTTGAAGCGGTTTCTTCTCAAGTAAAAATTGTTAATGTAATTTGAATCACACCCTTGAGATAAAAAATACATAAAAATCAATAAATGTCCGACTGCAGATAAACTCACATTTTGCTTTCACGCAATTGTGATTGTCTGCCCTTAATACCTATTTGTTTAAAAGTCAATAGAAAAACTTGTGAATTACATTGCTCCCCATTTTGCCAAAACCACAAGCAAACATCTACATTTTTAATTCCTCGTTATAATATAAGAAGCAAACAGGAGTTTTTTAGATTTTTTTTTGGTAATTTTTCATCTTTTTTCACTTTGTGTCTCTCCGCATTTTATATTTCTTGATGGGAATTTCTAGCTACGTTTCTAACACTGTGGAACAAATTGCTGAAAAAAATAACGACAAAAAAGCAAATGTTCAAAATTATAAAAATTTATTTAAATTCAAAATTTTATCGTCACTTTAGTATGAAAAACTAAAAATGAAAGAAAAAGTGATTTTTAATTTCGGGCAAAAAATCATTTTGGTGACAAGAAATGGGAAAAATGTTTTAAAAGCCTGCGAACCCTGCTGATAGTTTAGACAAAGGATTTCGCCTCTTAATTTAAATACCAAAAATAGTGACTTCATTTCATAACTCTATTTATATTAATTTTTGTATTACGATATCTTTCAAAAAAAAAATTTAATCTTAAATATTTTCCCACATTAAACGTCCATTGACTACACAGTGACGGGAGGCTGCAGAGTTCATCTTTTGCAATAATCCAATCCAAACACAAATCGCCGCAAAAATAATAAAAGCGGTGAGGGTGGATAAAAAAAAAATCCCCAAAGGCGAAATATTTATTTTGTTAAAACACGACTTATGCCCAAGGACAATGGTTTGAGTTTCGAGTTCAGTTTAGGCATCAGCCGAGCTGCTCCTATATACTACAAAGGAAATCACTTTATCCTGTTGTCCTGGCCGTTGGATTTTTACTTACTTAATTTTTTTTTGGCGAAACTTTTCATTCGCCCCCCCTCTCTCCCATCGGTTTTAACATCTTTTTTTTTTTGTTGTGTTTTTTGCATAATCTTTTTTAACTGACCCAGATTTTGGAACAAGTACTGAGTAAAAGGATTATTCATTTAGGCAAATGGTAAAACTTTATTTGCGCTTAGCAAGTCCGAATATAGAGTTTGGATAAGTAATGACCGCGTGATGATTATGATGATGGCGATGATAGAAAGATGAAGAAGTGTTGAAAAAAAAAAGTATTTGGGTCATTGCAGGAGGAGCAATGGTCCATTTGGATAGAAAAATATATTTTTTTCCTTCTGGTTTTGAATATTAATATTGATGTTGTTGTTGGTTTTTTTTTTCTTTATTTGTGGTGATTTTTCAAAGGATGCAAACGACTCTTAGAGTGTAAACGAAGTTTGAGATTTTTTTTTTAAATCTATCCTTTTCATATTTGCTCGGAGTTGGCATTACTTTGAAATGCATTATTAATATTAGATGATAAAAAAAAAAAATCTATAATGGGTAAAAATTAAAACATAAAAAATTTAATATTTCAAAAAGTGCTATTTAGTGGAAAAATTTCCGTTTTACTTATTTTTTTTTTTTTTCAACCAAAACCCAAACAGAAGAATTCCCTACTTTGATGATGCACTTCAACTTTCTTACCTACTTGTGCCAGAGATTAATGTTAACAACTATGTGAGAGGCGCTACTCCAAGCTATATAACGTAGATAGAAGTCACACATTCCACATTCCACAGAGCATAATATATAAGAAAGTCCTTCTCTATATCTTACTTTAGTGTTTTCATAGATATACATATGTCAATAAATTCACATAATGCCAGTGGGCTTCCCTTAACTCTCAAGTACCTTGATACAATACCATAGAATCTACATCACTTGTGTAGTTAGTTGTAGCCATATAAGGGGTTGGCACCGGAAACATCCATTAATGGTGATGTCCACTCAGCCCAATGCCTTACAACATTTTAGTGGTATTCTCAACAAGCCACATAACAAGTGTGTTAAAGTTAATGCATTGAGTTTTGGACCAGAAACATTTGGTACGTTTTGTAGGTTGGTTGGTTGGTTGGTTGGGTTAGTGGCACCTTAGAACAAAATAATATAAATCTTATATGAGGTTGATGGTTTTTTTTTTCGTCTTGTTTTTTTTTTCGTTAGACGGTATGGGGGAAACTTTTTCAGTGTTTTTAGCTTCTGTAACATTTTTTTGGGAGCTTAGTTACCTTTTCTTTAAGTTTGTGTAGAAGCAAGGATTTTTTTTTTGCTTTATTTTAGATTGCGTGCTTTGTTTGTCCCTATTTTCTAGAATTTTGTTAGAAACGAATTGAACAATTGTGTGAACAAAGTTAGATAAAAAATCAAAAAATATGATATTCCAGTCAAATTGTTGTAAACGTTTTTAAAAATGCTTGCAAAAATTAGTTAATTTTTTGGTATCCACGTTAGCCTAAATTGTGCCATTTTTGATATCCTTTGACAACACATCTCACGAAGCTGTGACAAGGCTCCACAAGCTGGAGGGTATCCATCACATTAATCAGATGAATAGGTTAAATGCTGAGAACAGGAATAGCGGAAGCATACGAAGGACAACGTGTCCAGAGAGTCATCACAACAAGAGTTTGTCCTCGAGGAGGGGTTTAATTACCCAGTCTTGTAATTGATGTATAACTAGAAGTTCTTACTTCTAAAAGAATACGGCTTTCCTCAACTTGGAAATAGAATGAGTATTTAAGGGGTTTGAATATCTACATTACGAAGACGACACTCATTTACCAAGGAAAGAAACGCATGAAACCTACCTAAATGAAATAAACTCTCTAAAAATACTCCAAACATTCAAATTTCTGAAAGGAATGAATTTGGAATACTAACTGTAAGGCACAATAGATCATAAGGGCGCAGTGCACACCTATTCATTCATTTAAAATCATCAGAACAAATAATAGTCTTTTTTCAAATATGTGTTCAGGTGAACATTTTGTTTTTTCAAATTTCTTCTTTTCAAAACTCTGGTTTACATTATTCTATTTTACGAAATTATAGAAGTTTTTTTTTTTTTTTTTTTTTTATATGCGCGCGCTCAAGGGGATTTTTGGTTTTACCCTTTATATGCATCAACACAGCGCGGGCGTGAAGGATAGGATAGGATGGGAAGGGAAAGGTGTGTGTGGCGCGAGGTACTGAGACTGAAGGTGGTGGTTGTCTCAGATTTTATCTCCAGGGTTGGCGGCTGGGCTAAAGCGGAGAAATTTCCGTGTCTTATATCTATGTCCCTTTATAATTCGCATTATTTTGTTCATTGTCATATTTGTTGGGCATACTAGTATTTACTCAATCACATGTTGTTAGTGTTATGCCTGAACAACATGTAATGAGTAAACCAGCGGCCCAGCAATGATCAATGATAATGGAAAAAAACAAGACATAGAACTACGGCTGGGATCGAACCTGTGACCATTTGGTTGACAGGCGACCATGCATACCATCGCGCCACGGCCAATCCCAAAGTAATAAAAGAAAACTTTGGAAAATGTAAAAAAAACAGAATTTTTGAACACCAGAATTTTGACCGTTTCAGGATTTTTACACCAATCCATGAAAAGTATTAATAAATCACACATCAAACGATTTGAAGGAAACAAAAATTCTTCACAATTTTTGGGTTTTGAAAACTGCTTTGACTTAAAAATATTTGTTTGTTTTTAATTTAATTTTATTGACCTTCCCAGAGAAAAAAGTAATTTTATTAAATGAACGCAATTTTATTTTTTTTCTAAATTGAATTTTCAGAATTTTTTATAGAATAATTTTGCAATCGTATGAACAGTTTCGAAATTATTCTTTATATATGTAAATTTATAATTCAAGTAATTTTCAATCAAATCAAATTATCTTCCCATTTCCAAAGCTATTACATTTTCAAATTAAATTATTTTTTTTTTTTCAAAAACCAAAATGATGATAGTTTTCAATAAAATGGATCATACAGCATTCCATAAACACGTTTTTGAAAAAAATCAAAAAGTTATCATATTATATGTCTCATTCTTTAAAAACCTTAAATGTAAAGATTGAAGAAAATCTCTTCAGTGTTTAAAGCTTTAAGTTGAGGATCAATTATTGGATCCATTTTTTCGCGTTCTTTTATTTCATTTCACTTTATTTTGTTTTATTTTTTTATTTTATTTTTCAATTTCTCATAGTAAATTTTCATCCAATTTATTTAATAAATCAACCCAATCGAATTATGATAATCACCCTGACTATCAAATCAGTTAACTGTACTGAATTCAGTTGAATTGTTGAATTTCCGAACTACATCAACCGAAAAGTGCTGAGCAACGTCTAACTGGTCAGCTTCTTCAATAGTATACCTATCCCATATTCCCTATCTAATATTCTTAACTCTCAACTAACCTGAACTTAATCAGGCAAAATTTGATGATTCATTTATAAGAACATCATGGTGAAGGAAATACGTTACCATTGTACCTTCTTAAAAATTGCTCTACAACAAAAGGAATACGATTATGCTACCTAACAACCTTTATTTATATCATACTCCCTATAACAACGTGCCGCAAACACACTTTTTTCTACAAAAAAAAATCGGATATCCTTTCGGCCTTTCCTGCTCAGTGTCTATACCTACGTGAGGTAGAGCTGTTAGTGTTAGCAAAGTGTTTTCATTCATGGTCACTGAAGGTTGAGAACTAAACGAACCTTGTCTATCTATAAAAGGATTAATGTACACCAGGATATTGTCACAAATGAATGAGTTAATAAATTGCTTTTGGATCAGTTACATAATCCTAACATACAGCTAGAAGTACAGTTCAAGGAAACTTATCAAAAGCAAAACGAAAGAGGTGGATGATACTACTACTGAGCTCAAAGAAAAGAAAAAAGAAAAAACTTTCGGTCTAGATCTGAAATTGAAGGATACGTTTTGTTGTTGGAACCCCCCTTAAAACAAATTGAATAGATTTTTTTCGGATGTCCTTTTTTTTTTGTTTTTCATTTTTAGCAATGAAACAAATAAAATTTGTTGTGAAATAGAATTAAAAAAACGACAGAGAGAGAGATAGAAGAATAGCTTAAAAATATACAATCAATGTCAGCCAAACCATTAAAGTTTGTGATTCAATTAGGGAATGGAATGAGGCGAAAGTGCCTGATCCTGATGGGACATTTGAATTTATGTGTGTAGAAAATTTATTGAACTCGTTTATTTAAAAGGCAATAACTCGATTTGTATGGGATTCTATTAGTGCGTTAATGAACGTTTTAATGGGAAATTTAATTCTCTCTGGCATCATTAGGCAATTAATTGAGTGATGACATGTTTATAAGGGTTGATATTGTTATACTTATATATATATATTTTTTTTTATTTTTTCGATTAGGGTTTTAATTGCTACTCGTTGTTGTTATTAACGACTAATCGAAAAATGATTAAAACAAATATACAAATTATTGGTGCGTTCGATTGAGGTAACAGACAAACTAATGATGGTCAATATCGAAATACAAGTGTATACAGTTGGTCTGTCAAGTACCTACTTATAATGAAAACATGCAACGGACTACATCAGGTATATAATTATTATGGAAATTTGGAAAATATAAATAGGCATATCTATTATTTAAGTTTTTATTTCATTTTATTTTATCAGGATTTTTTTTTTGTTGTTGTGATATTAAAGGGATTTAAATTTCAATCATCAAGGATAAAAAAAAATAAAGCTTTATTAAACAAAAACACAAACATTAAAATGAATCATAGTGTTAAATTAAAATTAATTTTTGATAATCTGCGTTTGATTGAAAATGAGTTCATTAAGATTAGCTCTTTTAATGAAAATGTTTCTGAGTGTTGCAATTTTTATTTATATTAAACAATGATAATTATTGTTAAGCTTACGATAAAAAGAGCAATTTTTTGAGTAATTCGATGGTGAAAATGATTGCACAGCTTCGAATATCTATTTAAAGTTATTTATTATAGCAGATTTAAAATACTTAAATAAAGTATACAATTCACATCTCTATCACTTAAACTCTAGAAGTTATTGGATCTTAAACATGTTTGCTATAAGTTATGAGGAGGTAAATGTGCTATGCTTGTAAATTTTTTGATATACTTTTTAATAGTTATACCTACTTATATTTCATGGAATAACAAAAAAAATAATAATAATGCTTCATATGAACAATTAGCTCCTTTCTAACACTAAATCCAATGCTAAAAAAAGTGCTCACATTGAATCGTTTTGTTTAAAAATTCAAATTCTTTAAAATTTATAATTATTGAAATTGAAATCAGTTTTAAAAGCGGCCCATAGGATGAAATAACTTTTATATGAAAGTCCAAACTAAAGCAATTTTTAAGACAGAAAAAAGAGGAGCTTTAGCAAGCTATATTTTATATATTTTGAAACTCAAATTTAATCGAAAATTCAAAATATTACCTTGGTAAATTTCTTAAAAAGAAAATCATTCCAAAAATTAAATAAAGGGTCATTCATTGCAGGCTAACGCTGGCATTTGACACCTGTCAAACTCAACTACGCAAGCAATCGGTAAAATGAAAGAAGAGAGTGCTGTCGTAAGGCCTGTGCGTTTATGCACGCCCAGTAGAAAATATTAGAGACGTCAACTGGCCACCAAGATCATGCGATTTGACATCGTTAGATTTTTTCTGTACCGCTAAGCAAAAAACCAAACTTACGCACAGAATTTCAGAACTCCAAACGCGCATTCAAAATCAAAATTACTCAAGTTATGGCAGATATGCCCTCCGAAATGGGCGAAAAAGTTTTCTCAACAACCTAAAAAGAATCACATATTTCTTCTTGGAGCGGCCATTTGAATGATATTACTTTTACACTTAATAGCAAAGTCAAAAATTATGAACAATAAATATTATATGCAATGAACTAAATTTAGCTAGCCGTTTTAGAAAAACGGCTTCACAGACAGAAAAAATCAGCCTGGGAGAAGAACATCATCTGTGATTTAGAAAGAAGCCGAGAGCGAGGTCCGCACCAGGCGCGGAAGTTCTACCAATCCGTCCGAAACATGACGCAGTACACACCACGCTGCACTTACTGCAAGGACGGAGAGAGAAATCTGATCACCGATCCCCAAAGCATACTGGAGCGATGGGAAGTGTACTTTAATGAATTGCTAAATGGTCAGCTCACTGCAGAAGTAGAGGCTCCACTACTTCAAGAAGATTACCCTATGTTACCGCCACCAAGCATAGAAGAGGTTGAGAAGGCTATAGCCCGGCTTAAGAAAAACAAAGCCCCGGGAGCCGATGGCATACCAGCCGAACTATTCCACCACGGCGGGCCAGCCTTACGCCAAGCAATTCATGATATTATAGTGCACGTATGGGAGCAGGAAGAAATGCCAGAAGACTGGCGAAAAGGTATAATTTGCCCCATACATAAGAAGGGAGATGTCACAACGTGCAGCAATTATAGAGGTATCACGTTGTTGAGTACCGCCTATAAGATACTCTCCTCTATTCTACAAGAACGGATAGCCCCATACGCTAAAACCATAATCGGCCAATATCAGTGTGGTTTCATTCCAGGCAAATCAACAACTGATCAGATCTTTACCCTTAGGCAGGCGATGGAAAAATGTCTAGAATTTAACATCCCAACATACCATCTGTTTATAGACTTTAAGGCCGCCTATGATAGCATAGCCAGGGTAGAACTTTACAAAGCCATGAGAGAATTCGGCATCCCAAATAAGTTGACACGACTTTGTAGGTTGACCATGACCAACGTAACAAGCCAAGTAAAAATAGCCGGATTGCTATCCAGACCAATCAACATCTTTAATGGACTCCGACAAGGGGATGGCTTGGCCTGCCTCCTCTTCAACCTGGCGTTGGAGAAAGCAATCCGTGACTCTGGCACGGCAACAAGAGGGACCATCGTCAACAGGTCCAGCCAGATACTGGCTTACGCAGACGACATTGACATCATCGGAAGAACCGAACAAGCTGTACACGATTCCTTCATCCAGATCGAGCAGGCGGCACAAAATCTGGGGCTGCACATTAGTGAAGGTAAAACAAAGTACATGGTGGCGTCGAATGCGAGAAGAACAGTTGGTCAAACAATCAAGGTAGCGGAGCACGAATTTGAAGTGGTGCAATCCTTTAAATACCTTGGGTCAATAGTAGCAGCCGATAATAATATAGAAGAAGAAATACGCGGGCGGCTGCTCAATTCCAACAAAGCCTACTATAGTCTGTCAAAGCTCTTCAAATCCAGAAATCTCACCATAGCTTCAAAACTGCTGCTGTACTGGACCATGGTCCTGCCAGTACTCACGTATGGATCCGAGACTTGGGTGCTTAGCAAAAGACACTCCGACCTCTAGGCGCGTTCGAGAGAAAAGTCTCAAGGAGAATTGTTGGCCCCATATGTGAGGAAGGGCGATTCCGGAGACGGTACAATCATGAATTGTACGCAATCTACCTTGAAGCAGACATAGTGACAAAAATTAAGCTCGGTAGACTCCGGTGGGCAGGGCACCTAGCTCGCATGAGTGAAGAGGAACCTGCTCGGAAAGTCCTTTGTGGTACATTCTATGGTAGACGGCAGCGTGGTAGACCATGCTTGCGCTGGAGAGATGGCGTAGACCAGGACGCCCGAAGCCTTGGGGTGCGCAACTGGATGGCGTCGGCTCAAGACCGGGATAGGTGGAGAGACTTGTTGAAGGAGGCCGGGACCGGACCCCGGTTGTCGAGCCGATGATGATGATGATCTAATTTTTTAAATTTAATCCGCTAGATTCAAAATTCTAACCTACCACAATTTCTTACTCAGCTTAACGAAATATTATTCTCTCTACTGTTATTTGTCATAAACTGAAAAAAAAAACAAAATTAAACCCTTTCTTCGCACCCTATATTAATTATAGAGCAAGAACTTAGAACTTTGATAGCCCAATGGAATTTAATTGTACAGTTTCCACTCTCTTATTTTCACATTAAATAATTACTCGAACATTGCTTTTATTTATATACAACACATAATTGTGTGAAAATATTATAAACACTATATTCAGCATGGAGCATCAAAAGCATCCTTTCAACTAATTTCGCTGTGGGATAGAGTCGAATAGTTGACGCCATGTTGCCCTTATTTCAAGATAAATAGCAACGGCTATCATTATTCGCACACACACATTTCCCGATTGCCTTTTCTTTCAAAATCACTTTGCTACATACGTTTAGTATATTGTGTGTAATATTGTTCCAACCTTATATAGTAAAGTATAGCGAGAGATTGGAATTGGGTTCTAAACAAGAAGTCCTATGTTAAAATAACCAAAGCGAAATAAGTACCCTTGTCAAATCTTCCATTAAATGGTAATTTCTCTCGAGTGTCATTTACAACAATAACTTAAAGCAACAACAACAACAACACAAGCAACAAAAACACCTAAAGTACACAAGAACCAAAAACAAACCGTTCGTTGAGTTATAATATATCTTAAGAATCAACTTTCTATACCTTCTTTAAGTCTTCTTCTGTAACCATTGAGTGTTGTCTCTAAAGGTTAAGATAATATGCGACTCGATTTTAAAGGAAACCATCATCATCATCATCATCGTCATTCTTGTCGGCATTGCCATCTTCTGGTTATTGGTTATGGTGAGTGTGACCAAATATCAAGGTGCTATACCAAGTCAGATGTTCGGATTTCAGCATTAACAATCTTCTCTAACTATCGTTTAATTGCACTTATCTCCCCGAACATTAGCACAAATCCTTACATGGTTTTGAAAAAAAGTAAGGTTATTGCACCAAAAGCGTTTCATTACTCGTATCCATGGTATCCATGAATTTGTTCTTAATTGGATTAGAAATTATCTTTCAGACTGATCAGTACAAGTTGTATTGTATGCTTTCAAGTCAATAGTCAAATACTTGTGTGCCACAGGGCTCCGTTTTGTCTCCAAATCCTTTTCTTATTTGGATCAATGAACTTTTTTCTGAAACTTCTAATCTTTTAATTGTTTTGCTGATGATAGTACTCTCAGTTTTTTTGTATTTGTTCTTCGAGTATAGAAATAGAACGGAAGAGTTTGAATCCACCTTCCATGCTGATTCGAAGAGACCCAACTCTGCTAAATGTAGGTTTTCTAAGGTGATTCGAGATCTGGCTATAATCTATGATTATAGTACAACTTACATATCTGGGCAGATTCTCCGAAAACTCATTTCAATCTCTTAGAAAAGTTTCAAAGTAGAGCTTAAAGCATGACTGGTATTTGGAATATAACGGAAACATATTTTAATTTTATCGCAAAACTTGTTGTCTTTCATTATTTTAATTTTAATTTTACAAGCAATGTTCTCGTAAAATATCCAGTTGCATTGCTTCACTTTCACAATTCCACCGTAATACTCGCACCGCCGGAAATGCTCATTACTTTACCCTTGAATATAACCTCAGACGGACTGTAACGTACAGAGATTCTTTCTTTAGTCGTGCTACACGAATGTGGGATGCTTAACCAGGCTCAATTCTCAATTTATAGCTAAATAAATTTGTTATATTCCCAGAAGTAACGATACATATCATATTAATAATATTTTCGATTCGAATATTTCATTTCGTTCAACCAAACTTTTTATGCGAGTTCCATAAAAAAAGCCACCTGGTCACCCTTGCATTGCAGTCATTCTTTCCAAAGAGCCCACCATTAAAATTCTTCTGGCAAAAGTGATGGCAGAATGGCAACTGTATGCGGCTTAGATTACCCAACGTCAGCGGTGGAGGCAAAAGCAGAGGCAAATGCGAAGACACTAACTATCATGGCAGCAGAATAGCGATTCATTTAAACAAAATGTAAATCATCATCTGCTCCTGAATATAAGAGAAACACCATAAACCACAGCATGAGGGAACATGGCACACTAAGCCACGAAGAAGGATTTTGCACAAACACTGATAAATAGTTAACCTAATAGAAGCGTAAATTTGCTAAAAGTCTGCTGTGAATATGGGACTCTCAGAACAGAAGAAAATTTCAACGTTCGTTCTTATGAAACAAAATAATATATACTACATAATATAACAACGAATAGATTGGATGATGGTGGCGTTTTTGTTTGGAATGGCTCTGAGCTAAACTAGAGGAGTTACCATCACGGAAGAAGGTATAGTAGGTGGTAGATTTTAGGAATATATTTGTTCCGCATCCATGGGGTTGAACGTCGTCGTCGTCGGCGTCGTTGTTGAATGGTTGAAGTTGAAGTGATATTCAAAATTCGAGTGTTTGTGATTCTGCGGTTGATGTAGCAAAATGTAGAGAGATTGTGGTTTTAAATGTTATATCCACGCCAGCAAAAGCCGAAAAAGGTAATGGTTAACCAAAAAAATAGTTGTATATTCATGCTATTGAAAAGTTGAAAGGTTTGCTGGTTTTGATGACAAGTATAAACTGGAGCTAGGAAGGACAGTCTTTTATATTTTTTTTTTTTTTTTTTTTTGTGTGAAGGTTTATTACAGGCTTGAATTTCTCTGCAGTTGTACTCAAGTTCTCATGAGTTTTAGTCAACCTATTTCATGAAATTTTCAACTAAATGTAAACTGCCTATGAATGACAGTGACAGGGTGCCTGATGAAATGCAGGTCCATTTTTTAAAATTTTATACAGCAAATTCTTAACAGCATTTAGATTTAACTAAAATAACCCCAGGAACAATGCAATTATAAGAATTATAGGTAAGATTCTGAAATGAGCAGATTTCCTGCATCTCCACATATTTTTGGCCCAACTAATCTCAGCCTTCCTGGATCTGCTCATTTTTTGAATGAACATTTTGCTAATAAAGCATTCTTGAAATTTCATTTTGAATATATTTGAAAGATTAAAATTTTGATTCCGTTATTTTTGCACATTGTAAGAAGTCCTGTCTTGAATAGAGAAAAAGCTATTTAAAAAACGCTTATATTTCACATATTTTGAAATCCCCTTCACTTAGATCATTGATAAGATCCAATAGGATTTTACTTGTTGATTAAGGCTGATGTTAACCATGTTTACTATTGTCAAGCCTAGATATGAAAGGTCTAAGTTGAAGTGGTCTGAGTTAATTTTAAGACTTTTTTTTGAAATAAATACATCTTAATAAAAACCCAACAAAAAAAATTAATGTAATTTTCTCTATTGGCTGCAATTTTCCCCAAAAGTTCAGTAAATGTTGAGATAATTTAATGGTCTCATTGTAAAAGTGATGAATTGTGTTTTTCTTTATTAGTTCAGAGCAGAGCCTTTCCTGTCAAAAAAAAAAATTGCGTTTCTTTTGTAGCTCAGAGCATTGAGAGCTTCAATTTTGTGTTTCTTTTTTCACTTTGAACATGCTCAGAGCGCGCTCTATGAGCTCAGAATAAAAGGATAGAACAGACGGAGTTCAAAAGCTTAACACGGAAAATGACAGCTGTGAATGAAAAATGAAAAAAGGTGATCGACTAATAAAGAAAAACGCCCAAAGTGGCAAACTCCGTACATGTCAAATTTTTCAAACAAATTTTAACCTACATATTTATATAATTTTATTAAATTTCCACTCATTTAAAATTTAAGGTAAATGTACTGTTAAAACATTTTGCATGGTTTCACTTTCAAAAGTGCTTCATGTACCCTAAAACTGACCGTACTGCTTAGATGCACATCCAATTTCATTTAAATTGCGAAACCAACCAGTACCTATTTAAGCAATTATAAATATAATACATATAATTAAACAAATAATTCTGGTTCAACTTTCACTGATTCTGGTCAAGCTAAATTGACTGATTACCAAAAGCCATGATTTACAACTCAAAAAATGGATTCTTTGGAACTTTTTTTTATTTACTATTCCATTTACCATTCTAGGATTTAAGCATTGGAACAATCATTTATTTACTTTGAACAAACTGGATCTTAGTCCATGAAATAATGCATAACGCTATTCCACGTTTATTAACTTGGCTCTATATATTTATGTTTTTTTTTTTTCTCTAAAATAATAAGAAAGTCTCTTTAAATTTCAATAAGTTTTTCTCTGTACAATCACTGCAATTTGACTATATGTAGCAATATTCGGAAACACTACTTTTTTTTTGTTTTTTTTTGCCTTTTTTTTATCTGACAAATGTTAAAAAGTACATACCATAAAGTCCGTAAATACAAAATTTAATTTTTTATTTTGGTTATTAAGGCAATGCATTCGGCTAATAAATAGAAAAAAAGACTATTTCGCATATCTACATAAAATTTAATTTAAAATCTGCACCGAACTTATAAAAATTTTATGTTCCACGTAAAAAACAAAAGTGATGTCAGAAATGGATGAGGTTTCAAAAGAAAATTAAAACACAAATAACTTTGCTTGGCATTTTTACACTGGTCAATTAAAATATTGTTAATTGAAAACAATCAGTAGCCAAGAGCTAAATATATAATTAAATTAATTAACATTACAAGTTGGACAGGAACTGAAATTGTTTTCATAAAACGGTACCGAAGACCAAATGTCAGTTGCATAAAATAACTGTTGTCGTTTTGATTGTGCGATTCTGTTCATATCATCTAACAAAAAAAAAACCATTTATTTTTAAACTTTTTTCAAATTTTCTGTACAAAAAAAGAATCAAAATTTGCAAATGGTGATAAAATTAAAAATTAAACAAAGTGTTGTATGGTAGGCTATGTCAATAATATTTTAATTCATAATTGTTTAACTTTAAAAGCGCTTCATAATACTAGTGCTTCTAATAATGAACACAAATTTTATAAAACTTTTGAGCTCGTTTTCGACAAATTTAGGGTTTGTTTAAAATGCTTTTAAATTTAAATTTAATTTTTTCTCAAAACATTTAAGAATCGAAACTGAACTATAAAAAAAAAGTTGTCTTCAAAATTATTAAACTAAAATTAAATACTTCAGGAAATATTATTTGTTGGTAAATAAATATTAATATTCGATATATATGGTACCAGTTTTTGGAGAAAATTAAGATTTTCTAAAAAAGCAAACAAAATTTACTTTTTTTAGTCTTAAACAAAAAAAAATGAAAAAAAAATTGGGAGGGAACAATTTGTACAAATTCAAATTTCCTTTTTAGGTTATATCAACTAAATTTGTATGAAATTATCTCGGAAATAAGGTGAACGCATTCATCCAACCTGCTAGATTCCTGCATTTAGCAGGCATCCACGGAAAAATTTATTACCTTTAAAGTAGAATTGCCTTAAGGAATTTCTTCTTTGGCAATAACGCCAAAACAAAAAAAAAGGTCACCCAGAATTGACCGCATGAATTGATAAACTCGTTCGTTTGTTAAAAAAAAACGTTCTTCTCTGGTTGCATTCTTAAAAAACGTTTCTGCCATTTAAACTTTAATTTTTAATTGACAATACCAAAGTACCAAAGTTATAAGCATTAATTCAATTGCCAATAATTATTCTGAAACTCACCCAGCCATTTAAAATGGCAATATCAATATTACAATTCCAGCATTTCAAATACCAGAATTAACGCAATTCACATTGGGAAACAATATTTATTTATAAATAATTCTTGGTGCTTCTGCTTATCCTAATTATTTCCATATATCGTCTTCAGTAATGTATTTTAAATTCCCAATTTCATTTTCCGTAGAATTAATTGAAGCTTAGTTGAACATAATACACATGGCTATTAATTTAAATAAATTGTATATCGATAATATTAGCTACGTCTTCATACATCGGAAATTCTAAATGCATTTATATTCCACAAGGATTTAAATAATTATTTCTTTTATATTATTTACCAAACAAGAGCAATTCACTTATATTAGATCTGGGAAACTTATGTTTCAGTAAACAACAATCATCAGTGCCTTGGTTTCTCTACTCGTACATACTTCAATCGAAATCAATATACCCGAGTCCTGATTTTGTGTATAAAGGAAATAGGTATTTATATTATTGAGAATGTCGTTCTTTGTCCGAAATAATATGCTGCTGCTCTCTATATACGCTAAGATGGATAAAGAATCCCTTTAGATTGCTTGGCATATATATTTCTGTATTCAGCCAATGTCCATCCTTTTGTATGCTAATGTAGCATCCGAATAAAAGCTTCTTGCGAAGAAGAAGAAAACCCAATATTATGCCATAGAACATACAATTCATACTAACCTGGTTTTCTCTTTGAAAATTTATTTAACAACATGGCTACATTCAACTTGGAAGAAGATGTTTCCAGAACAGATGTATTCTATTTCTTTTTTTTCTTTTTTTTTTTCTTATTTTTACTTATTGTGGAAGCAGGCTTGAAATAAATTAAACTAAAATGTTTAGTAACTACACAATGATATAATCCTTTCGATGAATATAACAGACGGAGCACTGAGATACCCATCCGGAGATGGGCGGGAGCAGCGGCGGCGGGCGGCGGCGACGGCGTATCCATTTTGTTTCCATTTCCGAACCCTCACCAGCATTTCATTATTATTTTCGTATTCAAATTTGTAGTGTCCTTTATGCAGGACACGAAATCAACGACAACCATGACTATGAGTTCTTTAAAAAAAATATACATATACTTTTCTTTTCTTTTTTTGTTTCCTGGTTTTATTTAAACAATCATTCAGAAGTCACTTCCAATGGAAAAACTTCATTTCAGAGCCATTATCATCTTCCTCTTCTTCATCTTCATCAGATCGGTTCGGCTTTTCTCTTCGATGTTATATAGAACGCCGAGAAGTGGAATACACTTAGATAGCTAAGTTTGAAGTGGATTTTAGCGTTTTTCATTCTTTCTTCAATTTGAATTGTCCATTCATTCATATTCTTGTATTCACTCCTTAGTGGATAATTTACATATACACTTATTTGGATAACAATATCAATGTATAAGGACATTCAATTGTTGTCCTCCATTATCCTTGTTTTTTTTTTTTTTTTTTTTTGATAATACTTGTGTACCTCATTGGAGTTGGTTTTTTTTTTGAAACAGGGAAAAGATATTGAAATTGCACTTTGAGTCATTGACTAAATATACAATGCAAATAGAAGCTACATGAAGATTCCCGGACCATTAGTGATGATGTACCTACTGTTCATTAAGTTGAGGTATTTGGAACGAACTTTTGAAAGAAATTTTTTTTTTGTATTTTTGTTGATATACTTAAGAATTTTTTTTACATTTATTTTTACTCTACAGGATGAGTGCATTTTTTATGATTTATTTTTTATATATCTAAGGTTCAATTAAAACTCTCTATCTTAATTTTTTTATTTTTAATACATTTAAGAATGCAATATTGTGTATTTCGAAATTAATAAACACAATTTGTCTATTTGCCAATAATATAATATAAATACAATTTTGAAAAATTAACAACATGGAAATTATTATAAAAGCATAGTAGTAACTATGATATATTTTTCGAAATATTTAGAAAAAAAATTAGAACAAAAATTTTTACCCAAAAAATTGTACAACCCACATATACTTGTTTACGGTTTTTTATCGAAATCATTTTCAAAATTTTCATGTCCCAAATTTTTGAATAATTAATTAAACAATTCGTTAGTTTAATGGTGCCGTTAAGGTAAAATTATTTTGGTAGGTACGAGATTTATGCAGAAACGATGCATGTATGAAAAACAATTGAAAATTGTCGAAATAGAAAATTTTCAGTATCGGTCACATAAAACTAAGCCTCAAGTCAATATCTTTTTGGTCTCAACTTTGTTCTTCTTCATTTTTACGCACGAATGTCATGATTTGGGACCACGACTGTCTCACTTCACTGTTTCACTCCACTTGTGGTGTTCACCGGGTTGGCCTCCAGAAATCGTTAACAGGTCTCCCAATTCTAGATTGTTTCATGTTTGTTTTGCTTTCTTCCACATGACATAATGGTTAGTGCGTAGAACTGTCATGTGTGAGCTCTCGGTTCGATTCCCAGCATGGTCCATTTAATGCTTTTGTTCACGAACTGTTCAAGCTGTATTTTGTTCAAGATGGTATTACATCAATTTACTCTCATGCTTTTAGTACATTATCCAACACTTGTGAACCGGATGTAAGCGCTAGAAGAACAACTGCCGTGTAGAGAATTGCTTTCAGCTTAGGGGATGTCAAATAAATTTACTTCTTATAGAAAATTTCAAGTCCACGTTGGTACTTGTTAACGTAGAAAATTTCAATAAAATTAAATTAAAGAATTTTATTGATTTTACTCATCACATTACCAGAATCAACAACACTCTACTATGTTTAATTGTGTATATTATATAAAATAATTTTATAAACAACAATATTGTTTATCTGTTAAAACATCTCAAACCGAAATTATAAGAACATAGATACCTCGTTAACAGTTAATTTAAATTCATTTACGCGATTAGCGATTAGTGTTAATGAGCAAGTTTAGAATAAACTTTAGTACCAATTTAAATGTTCAGTCCAGTTAACTCTTCTTCCAGATGAAGCATAATAGAAATTAATAGCTTAATAGCTCATGCATTAATTCTCAAACAATTGGTGTATAATGGTATCGTGTGGTTTCCAAAACCACCTCATTCATAAACATCTAAAAAGGTGGCTTGATTAAATTCTAATTAATCAAAACAAAAAAAAACAACATCAAACAGCCTTTGTTTTCATTAGAAAAGCTATTAATCGTTTCCGCTATTATACCTGTGGAGAATTGAAATGAAAATGAAAAAAAAAAAACAATATTATAATCCTTTGCCTGCTTAGAATATAAATTTGAGGCCAGAGATCCTTTTGATTTTATTAAATAAACCAGCAAAAATAGAATATCTTTCAATTTTCTTGGAATTTGGAAAATAAGCAGCAAAAAGCAGTTCGTTGAATTGAAACCACTTTTTAGAATACTGAATTACACCATCCACCGCACGGCACGGCGTGGTGCTCTGCTTCGCCGGAGCCGGACTGCCATTTTGAATACAAAGGACATGCCATTTTCTTGTTTTTTGTTTTGAGCACACCGCTTAATGAAAGCCTTGATGCTGGGCTGCTGATTTGGGTTGCATTTTGCCAAATAGCACAGCAACAGAAATGCATCGTTTATATATACATATACATATAATGTTTATTTATGGTAAGTCTTTGTCAAAAGCAATATGAAAACATTTCGTTATCCTTTGGTCCGATTTTTTTGTTTCCTTTAAACTGGTGCACTAGATATATGTATTTATGTGCATTGAAGTAAGTACAGTCTCTCTGGTTCTAGTGAGCTTTTGTTTGTTTCGCCAAACAAATGAATACATTAAAATTCAAAAATGAAACATTAAAACCAACCATGAGAATGAGTTGTGTTGCAGTTAGTTGACAGTCTGTAAAAAGTCCAGGCTGATTAGGTGAATTTCTGCTAACAATTCCTAATATCATTTGATTAAACATTGTTTCGTTAAAAGAATTTTATACGGCTCAGTAAAGGAAACGGTGGCATAACAAAACGTTTGTTTAACATATGTATGTATTAGAAATAGGATTAAAGACGGAAAAGTCATTCCAAAATTTCAATTTTGGGAATATTAAGACTCGGTACACAGTTAAGGTAGAACTATAATCGTCGAACGTCAGCTGAAGTGAAGAAAGCGAATACGAGGAATTTATATGACGCGGGTTAGGCTTGGTTAACTTTCGCTATCGATAGCAAGAGCGCTCATCGACCGCTGCTGTGAAAGTAAATTGACAGATAGATACAAAAATAAAAAGAGGCTGGGTGCGACCCACACTGAAAACTTCCCATTTGTGATCTTGAAAACTTTACCACTTTTTAGTTTATTTTTTTTTATATTTTTTGTCAAAAACTGTCAATTAGATTTTTGTCAAAATTTAACCTTTCATACAAAATTGTACTACATATGTATAAAATAAAATATTTTACAAGGCACAATCGTTGTTCGTTCTCAGGATATTCGAGCTGAAATACAATTGTAACTACTTTTCTTTAGAATTTTTAACAGTTTTTGATTTTTTGTTAAAAAACTGCCCATTCAATATTTTTCAAAATTTTATCAGTTGCTAACATTTATGTTATGTAGAAAATAAAACAAACAAGAAGTCAATATCGTTACCCGTTTTTGAGAAATTTGAGTCGAAAGACAATTTATACCAATTTTTGGTAGAATTTTTTGTAGTTTTTTATTTTTTGTAAAAAAACTGTTCATTGAATTTTTTTGAAATTTGCACCAGTAGTCAAAAACAACATTTTTCGTAAAATAAAATTATTTTAAAGTTAATATCGTTTTTCCATCTAAGGATATTCGAGTTATAAAAATTTTTTTTTTAGTTTTTTTGATTTTAAAAAATAACGGTATATTGATTTTTTTCCAAATTCATATCAAATTTGTGTGACGTCATAATGTGTCGAATAAAATTTATTTCAAGTCAATAGCATTATTTGTTCGTGAGATATTTGAGCACAACCAAAATTTTCACTTCTGTATAGTAAAAAAAACAACTGAATATTAAGAAACGCCCTTTCAGCTTCTTTCGAAGTTATTATCTGTAAAACAAAATTTATTTCAAGTCGATATCTTTACTCGTTCTTGAGATATCGACGACGAAAAATGTTACCAGAACGTACATACGTACGAACCTACGAACGTAAGTACATATGTACGTGCACAAGCACACACAGACATCTCTCTAAAAATGATTGATATAGGCTCTAGAGACCTTGAAACGTCGAGAAATGTCAAAAATTTCAATTTGACAAATCGGACCGATTACAATAACTCCCTATGGTAAGTTAAAATGGTGGAAGCACATAATATGGCTGACTCCCCATTTGAGTGTTCGGAAAGCTAATTTTCGTTCGGTTTTGACATTAGCTTCTACCTTTAAAATGTTAAGATGGTTCTTGTATTACAGTCCTAAATATTATATTTTTGTTCAATTTTAATACTTCTAGCATTGAAAATGTTAGGTACTGCATAGTATATATTTTTTGTATTGAATTTCGGGAAATATCAAACAACCATCAAAGTCCATGCTCGGAAAACGATCAATACCACAAAAATTGAACTTCTCCCCGATGACATTTGACATAATAAAAAGATAATTGTCGAGCTGTTTTCTCAAATTAAATATTCCTTATGGTTTTCTTATTGAAAAATATTTGTATTCTGTAAAATTGGAAAAAATTTGACACTGATTATTCTCTGTCGCGCTTTAAATATATAAAAAGCTTAAAATTCCATGTTTCACTTGCTTGAATAATCCAAATATGATGTTTGAGCTTTTAACTTTCGTCGCAAAGGGCAAGAATTTTTATAACTCCCTCGTCACGTTTACATCTTGTTTTACGAAGCATTGTGAACGGGCATGAAACAAATTTTATTAGAACTGACCACAAGACGGAGACAACATCCAGACTAAGGCATATTTCTTGGACCTAGACTTACCGAGTCTCGGAATAAAGACGAGTTTTATTTTTACAAAGCCGATATAGGGATGTGAGAATGAAATTTTTGATGTTATCGAAACAGAGACGAGACCTCAAAGTTTTCGTCTCGGTGTGGTCTTGTGGCCAGTCTTAAATATTATCGCAAAGTTTTCCTGCCGCAGGGCAAAATTCCCTGACTATTTCCTTGACTCTGTTTCCGGCGCGCCGACGTGAGATTCTACTCGATGTTGCGGCAGCTTTTCGATTTCAATATGAAGATCGTGGTTGTTAATTTGAAAGTTGATGATGAAAGTTAATTTAATATTGATGATTGCGGTTGTTGGTTGAAAAATAAAACCGCGATATGATGAACAAAATTGTCAATATTATAACAATTTTTAATTCACCGTACTATTATTTATTTCCAGTCAAATTAGTTTTTTTGATTTTTCAAAATCACTAGATTTCGCTTTCCTAAATTAAAGTTTGTATTCGTTTTCGACGCGTAACGACCGTATTTTTGATTTTATCGAATAAAATAAAAATACATGTTTGACAAGAGGAATGCGTTTTTAAAATTTGTATTTAACAACTATTTTTCATGTTTTTTTTATTGAACTAATTATATTTATTATATTATTTAAATACTCATGAAAAGTTAGTCTTGGGCCCTATGGGAATTTAATATTGAAATGGGGAAGTAATTTCTCTTCTTCTTGTTAGAGGCTTATACCCTTATTATATAGGAAGCTTATACCCAAGTTTTGACCATGAACGCTTTGCAGGGCTTGCGAACATCTTGATTTGAGGAAGAAACTATTTTCAAAACGAAAGCAGCTAGAAACTTTTCTTTTATATAAAATTTTATATAAATTTTTTTTTATATAAATTTTTTTATATAAAATTTATTACAACTCAAAATCATACCTATACAAAATATTTTTTAAAGCGTCTGATAGCCATATCTAGCTCCCTGGATTATCTATTGATATGAAAAAGAAAAATTTATCAAAGCTAGCCCAATCTTACTATAGCAATAAGAAAAATGCTTTTCAATGAGAATAAACTTTCTTTAAAAATTTCCTTTAATATCCTTCGTCATGCGTGGACATTTCATCAAAATCAGTTCGACAGTTTTGACAAAAAAAGAGTTACTAAATTATTGAAATGCAAAATATGTTCATCGGAAGTCGTTAATTTGTAAAGTCCTTCAGTTTATTGGTACGAATAATAAATGCAGTACTAATGTACACTTTGACGTATACGTAATTTTCTTTGAAATTCGATAAGATTCAAATATCATGAAAAAACATGTCTCGTTGTATTCTTTTGTCCTAAAAAAACTTTGAATTAAAACTGGCAACCGACAGAAAGAAAACTTAAAAAACAAATTTGTCTTTAATGTACATATTATAGTAATTTTAGTTATTTATTTTTCCGACTGAAATATGTTCGGATTGGTGTCAATAGAGGTTATTTTTTTTTTAGCTATGAAACAAATAAAAAATAATTCTTCTCGAAGAAATTCAACTCAACTTCTTTAATTTTTTTTTTCTATTGGAAAACCAAAAGCCAACATCCAGATGCCAAACAATGGCACAGAATTGTCATCGTCACCGACAAAAGCCCCCAGGGCAACTTCGTTACTGATGCTGATGAAAAACGAAGCGTATATCCTTCTGCTTGCTCTCCTATATACCTATACTTCGACTGGTATATATGTATGTGCATTCATCAACCATGAATTTATTGAAGAAGACGAGGTAGTGGAGGATATTTCCGGTGTAATATGTGAGTTCCATTTTGCTATTGCTATATTGCTATATAATAGGCAGGTAGGTAGGTGTATATGGAGTGTAAGAAGCTTTCTTCAAGAATAAAGTCCTCAACTACCAATCTCCCATATCGTATAGGTAGACATCGTCGGCCGTTCTCGTTGTCATCATTTTCATCATCATCATCGTTGTCTATGTATGTACATAACTCTGGTGTATTTGATCACAAAGAAAGGACACACGATGTTGCAGCAATTCAATCTGTTGCGGCATATACATATAGTCAGTCTCAGTCGGCAGTTCGGGCTTCGGGACTGTTCTCTTAAGGCTTCCTGTACACGCACGCCTACACTTTGTCGCAGAATGCGGGAGGAAGTTAAAGATGGAAAACGCTTCCTTTAGCAGGATAATAATAATAACAACAAAAATGTAGGCTGTAAGCTAAGGTGGTATGGTATGGTATGGTTTGGTATAAAAGCTTGTCAGAAACACGACTCTGAGGGACGTGCTGCCACACTCCATTAAAGATATGTACAAGAAATGGAACGAAATTACATTTTACAATAACTACGCCCGTGGTCACGTGGTGTGACTAGGGCTACACTCTGCAGATGATGTGCGTGTCTGTCGTAAAACTTACACAAAAATATCTCAAAAATTTAAGTTTTTTTTTTGTTTCAAGACTTTACTCAAAGTCCAAACACATACATAGTTCGTGGTATCTTGTGTGTGTTTGGGAATAAAAGCAAGACAAATTTTTAACAAAAACATAAATGAAGAACGCCAATTTAAGAACCATGTTTGTTGGGTTTCTCTTACCTATTAAAAAAAGTTTTGAGGCGAAGAGAAATAAGATGCCAGGCTTTTATTATGACAAGCCACAGATAATTGTCAATTAAGGTTTTTTTTTTTGCCTTGTTTTGCTAAGACGTGTCGAAATATATTTTTTTTGTTTGAAGTTGTTTTTACGTTTATAATACTTTGAACCCACCTCTTGTTGAACAAATGGGGGCGCACATATATTTTGTTGTTGGTGTTTGAGGCTTGTGAATAAAAAGGCAATAGATAGTTGAAGTTGAGGGATTTAAAAAAAAATTCTTCAAATTACTTCGACTGATTACAACGACAAATTTGTTTACTGTTCTTTTTTTTAAGTTTGTTTTGCACCTTAGTAGATAAAATGGAAGTTTTCAAACAATTTCGCGCTCTTAAAATATGTAAGTCCAACCCTTTTGTGATGTTTTAGATTATAGCTGTAGTTTTGTGAGAGCGGAAAAATCACTCAGAAAATTTTTCCACAAAACTTAAAACTTACATAAACAACAATGAATCCACTTTTTCAGATTCCTTAGGGGTTCAACACCGAAATTTACTTTAGCTTTAAAAATAACTGTAATTTTCATATACCTAGCTGTTAAGACAAAACTTATGTATGTATGTATGTACCTATGTACATATGTATATCACAACAGTTCCAACGATTTTTATAATTCTTTTCTGTGGGGTTTTGAAAGTAATTAAAAACATTTAGTCAAACAGTGTTTTTCAAAAAACCGTTATTGAAGGTGCTTGCCACATAACCCAATTTTTACTTTTGCTTTTTCATAAACAGGCTCCACGCCTATCGTATATAATCTTAATAGTAAAGCCTATAAAATGCTCAGAAAATATATTTTGGATTTTTCACACAACATAAACGAGACCATAAGATAAATATAAAGCTTTAAACCTTGGGCAACTCCTGCTCTGATGTGACGAACGAAGAATAATCTGGAATTGAGAAAAGAGAAAATTATTTTGATTAGTGATAGGTACGTGGGAATGGATAGCTTTTGTATAAGTCCCTTTATCGAGATGCTGTTGTAAGAATGCAGTTATCATTCCTGTTCATAAAAAAGGAAATCACCGTTATATTTCTTACAATAATAAATAAATTAAATATTTTTCCTTTATTCCAGCTGCAAGTCGTTCCTTCTAAGCGAGCAATATGAGATTATATAAATGAAGACTACTGTTACTAATCCTCGTGAATTCATCTCGCTTGCAATTAAAAATAATGAGAATGGTCATCAAATTGACTGTATGTTCACAGACTTCAGTATTGTCTTATAGCGTCGTATTTATTCAAGCTTCTATCTCTTTAGTTTTCATCCAATGGATTAAGGTCGTATTTGATGGGAAGGAAATACCAATTTCTTTTTGAAGCAATCGTTTCTGATTGAATGAATGTGAGCTCTGGTGTACTACAAGGTTGACAACTTGGTCCACTTATCTTTATAGTATTAACTAACAACGTTGTTTCAACAGTAAAACCACACAGTGTTATTAGCTACGCAACTCCCTCACCTTACTCATTACTCAGTTCACATTAACCGTATTGAATCTGTCCAACGTAAATATGTACACTTCGCATCAAATCAAATGAACTTAAGAGACCCAATAATGTTTTTACACCAAGACTTGCTTGGAAAAATAGCCTCACCGGTCTTCTAGAACAAATTCGTTTTAAAGTTAGGAAACTGTCTTTTTTATAAGAAAAACCCATTTTATTCTAGAAACCGTATAATATTCAAATTGAAATTTTCAGTTTTTTAAAACAAAAATTACGGTTTATTTTTTTTAGTGGAAACCCCACCGAAACTCTCGGTATTTTTCGGTCCAAAAATTACAGTCTTGTCTCGGTCTCGCCTCGAATGCCTAAAAGTCAGTCTCATTTTGAGTTTTCAAAAATGTGCGAATCTATACAAACGCTTTTTTCGAGTAGATTAATATAATCATTCTTTATTTTACTCCTCCAAAAGTTTAATGTTTTTTTTACTTTTTATCTGTCGATACCACTTTAGATCAACCTGAAAACAAGAAAACACAAAAATTATTTTATATGTTTTTCTTTAAAACTACAAAAAAAACCTGACAAGCAATATACGCTTAATTTCAATTCAATTTTAATGTCATTCATATTTTGAAAAAATATGCCACCAAAAATTTGCCATAAAAATCGAAAGATGTTTTCTTAAAAGTATAATCATAATTTTTCTTAAAGAACAATATTGTTCTTGAAACAACAAAATGTTTCCAATTGGCATGTAATAAACTCCCCTTTTAAACGATAAACATAAAAGTATGCCTCTTAACAAAATTGTCGATAAAATCTGAAATTTTCCTATAAATAAATATGTATACAACAAAATTAAACTTCCCAAAATAGATAATCAACTTTATTGACAAAACACTCAATTTAACTGGTGCGGGTCCCCCATCCTTGCGAAGAGAACTCAAAGCAAAACAACAAAATCACAAAATCGAATTATACCCAACGTGATGGGTATATGTACATACTTATGTATATCTTAAATAGCCAATAAAATATATTAAATCTGTACTTCTCAAAATCTCAATTCCTTTGACACCACATACCCCACATCCCGTTATAATTTTCATTGTTGTCCACGACCACACCATGCTGCCCATTCAATTTCTTCCACTTGAAAAGTACGATATAAATTCATCAAGAGCAATCCTTTACAATAATATTTCTATTGCTGTGAAAACAAGAATTGATGAGGCAATAAAAAGTAATAAAAATCTCCAATACCCTCTCATAATAGACGTTCTCTCCGCAAAAACCAGAGTGCGTCCAGCTACAAACATATATCCAGCAATCTATAGCCAAACAGCCATCGCCATTAGCAACAGCAATTGGCGAATTGCTTTTAACATAGAATGAACAGTCTAATTGCGTCGTTACCACGCAATACCATGGAACATAGAAGCCCTTCGAACTTTCAAAACATCCTTCCGTTTCCTATGAAACAACCCTCGCCTCATTCCAATGCTCATACATATACCTACATAAAAAAAACGGAAGCCAAACCTTCGCTCCACCAAACAGTCACAAAGTGGCCACAACGCACAAAAGGTCCAATTCGAAAAGTAGCGACGTCTATTCATTCTATATCCTGTCCTGGTCCTCTTCCTCTGGCTCTTTAAGTCTAGTTTCAGTCTGCAGTCGTATTTATGGTTTACATATATTCATTCACTCCAGATGAATACTGAAATTTATTGGCTCTTGGAGGACGGATATAAAAGCATCCTTAAAAATCTTCAAATAATAAATCTGCTTCTGCTCTGCTCTCTCATAAAAACAACGAATGCACACTTTGGAAATGTGTGGTTGTCCCGGACAAGGCACAACCAAGTCCAACCGAAAGCAATATAGCACCACAATGCGTCATTCATTCTACATTCCATCGCGTCGCGTTTAACAAACGACAACCAACCATTCAATAAAAGTTATGATGGAAATGGCTGAAAGATCTTAAACGTGAGAATGTGAATTTTATTTTCAACAAGCAAAAAGGATGGAACAAGAAAGGATAACGAATTAAAGCTGCTTAAGTCTGGTTTTTGTTGGTAATTGTATGCACTTGTTAGGTTTTTTTTGGTCCGTAAGGAATTTAAAAGGTCAACAAATTGCTATGCTTGGAGTTGGGGTGAAGGTGAAGGAGAAGGAAAACGAAAACGAAAACATTCGCAATTAACATGATGAGATGTTTTATAGTGTCGCTAGGTATAGGGTGTACTTATAAAAGTTTTAATAGGATTTATAGAAAAGTAGCTTTAATAATTTAAACTTTCAAGTACTGCTCAATTAATGATCTTTACAAAACACACTTGATGTAAAATGACATTAAAGAGAGACTAATATTGTTCAAGGTAAGGGCATCAATGTTTTGGAATTTTCTTTAAAGTCATACTTATGTAAGTAAGCACAACAGTGGCAATCCTAGTAAAGCCTCAAAAAACTTGTTTTGTTTGGTTTACGATTTTCTCAAAAACGGCTAGTCTGATTTTTATAAAATTGTTCATGTAATTATTTTAAATAAAATTTAATATGTACCAAAACTTTTAAAAAAAAACTCTTTATTTGTAATTTTGAATAAAAAAAATATTTTTTTAATATTCCATGACTTGAAAACGGATTGATCGATGTTCCTAAAGTGTTTTTAACACTATCTTAACTACTTTGGATACAAATTACAGAGTATCGAAAGTACCTCTAATAGAAAAATTTCTTCAATTTTTTCATTTGTATTATTTTGATATATTTACCTTCATTCTAATATTGCAAATTAAAATGTTTCAAATGTATATATTTTTTTAATTGATTTTCAAAACAAAAACATAAATGTAACTTATGCAAAAATCGATAGTTTAAGAACAATTATGTAAGTTCAACATATTGTTGTCTTATGACAATGTATGATGCATAAATACATATTTTTTAATTGTTTTGAGTTTATTAAAAAAATAAAAATTCCATACAAACGTTAAAAATTCAAAAACCTCAAATTTCTCGAAAACGACACGACAATGAAAAATTTAACGATAAAAAACAAAAATTAATTAAGTCATTATTAACGGTAACTCTCATACAAATGTTAAGAAAAAACCGTTCGCAAAATTCCTAGAATTTTGATAAAAATTTGTTTGTACAACTTTTAGTAAGACCTATTATAAAAGAATACACAAATCGAAATTAAATTAATATTAACGGCACCTTTCATACAAATGTTCAAAAAAAACATTGTTAAGGCATAGAAGTTATCGCAAACGGCTCCGAGGATTTTGAAAAAAAGGTCCATTATTATTCCTTAAAAAAATTTGATGAAGAGTCTTTATCCGTACTTTATATATTTGTATTTAAAATTTTCTCTTTTTTTTGTTGTATAAATGTATTTTTATTATTATTGTTATTATTATTACTGTTCGGCAAAGACAAATTAATGCTGCCTGATAGGCCAAGTGTCAGAATTAGAATGAATAGGAATAATTAAAACGGATGCGCAAATGCAATTTGTCCCCACGACTGAACAGACAAAAAACCAGCATCTGTCAGTACTGCCAACCTTGGAGGCAAAGAGATTGAGGATTAGGTCTGTTTGTGCACACATCGACCATCTGTCATTGCGAACTGACAAAGCGTACCGTTTGAGTTCGGCGCTGCGCGGATTTCTGCGCAAAGGTTCAGAAAAAAACGGTACCTTCCACATCCATACAAATGTTAAAAAATCTCAAATTTCTCATTGACGGTTCCCTGAATTTTGATATAACTCTTGGTGTATAAATTACTATATAAAATAAAATTCAAAAACTTCTAGACTATATTGAATTACATTTTTTCCAAAATAAATTTAAAAATTCATACAAAATACCTAGCCGAAAAAAGTTCAATCCTCAAGCCTTAATTAAATATATTCGTTCAGTGACATGACAATTTTATTTTAAGTAAAATTATTGTGATTGAACATAAAACCTTGTGTTACATTTCATGTTTTTTGTTCATAATTTCAATACATAATATTAAGGTCTCATTTGCAGTGGATATTCAGACCAATTTGCCTATCCTCCTTTAATACTCACATCTTCGTTCAATTTTCAGAAACAAATAGAAGAACTTAATAATTCAAAAAAAAAAAAGTATAATTCAATTTTCTTAGGCAAGATTTTTGAGCATCATGCATAAAAAATGTCAAAAGTTAGCATTTAAAAACGTCAAAATTATACTCACCTACATACATTTCCTATCTTTGTTTTTCCAAGCGAAACTTCCTTTTCCTCGTTTTAAAATGTTCAAATATACTTTGTACATAAAATTTGCTAAAAAGTAGAATAATTGAAATAATTATTTGCTGTAAAGCACTCTCTAGATAAGTTACGTATTTTACGACATATCCTATAAAGTGGTGTACTTTTCCATAACTATAATTCATTTTATCTATATTTTGAATTAAAACGCTCTTATTGCAGTTATTAGTGGAGGAACATCAAAGGATTGTATGTTCCCCAAACTCACTATTTTTTATCATCATCATCATAATCATCATCATCATCGTAATAATATCACAGAAAGAAGAACAGCAACTTAAACGAAAAGGAGGATGTTTCAAAACTTTCACCACCTTCTTATTTCATAGTACTATTACCGTCATCATCATCATCCTTACAAACGACTTGAGTGTGTGGTTCAGTCCAAGCGATGATAATCCTTGAAAACTTAAACTTTTTCTTTACAGACAAAAAAAAAATGAAACATTGAAGTGCTTATATGTTACCCACAAGCTTTCGATTTTCGCATTCAATTTCTATACCAAATACGATAGTAAACAGAGTCTTGTAGTGCACTTTTCCAGAATCCGGGAACACCCATGTCTTCTTATAGTTTTTTTTTTTTTGTATTCACTGTGCTATTACAACTTGAGAACTCAGTGGAAACTCCAAGCGTGAGTTCATATCTTAGGGATAACCCTTTTGGCTATTAAGGTGCATTTCGTGAGAACTTTACCGAGAACCAAACAAAAGGATAACACATCGCTTTGCGAAACATAAGACCGAAAAAAAAGAGATCCTTATCTCCTGCTGGCACATCATGTAGTATGTATATCCGAGAATATACTCCTTTAGCATTCATAAATCCATTACTAGATACATCTTTTGCAATCAAGTGGAGTTCTTATCCTTTTGAACTCCATGGAAGAATGGGGAATTAAAAAAGGAAAAAAAAGAACAGGGATATAATGTACCAGGAAGACTAAGCTGTTTTTAAGATGAATTTCTTTAGATATGGTTATTTAAATTCATACTTTTTTTTTACTTAATATTCGTATTGAAGGAATACAAATTCTCTGATAGATAAAACACATTTGAGCTTCACATTTTGGAATTTCATTTATTAACTGTCAAATTTTGTATTGAAAATGTTTACGTAAATTGGTTAGATTTATAAATTGAACTTATTTATAAGTTGAACTTAACCAAAGGTCTTTGTGACTTTTGAAATTAAGCGTGTTCAGTAATATAAAAAATATAAAGGGTGTTTTTTATAGATGTATAGATCTTTAAGTTGGCAACAATTTGTTACTGGTGGTCAATTTAACAGCTGGCCTAAAAATCCTCAGAAGTGCTATTATTAGAACACAACATGGAGTTTTCTTGGGCTAAAGTAAGTATGTGTTAAACGAAGTTTAATTTTAATTACAAAACTACACCGAGGACTATTTTCTATAAACTCTTTCAAAAACAAAGTTTTTTATATTTTACTCAAAGAAACCCGTTAAAAGGTAAAATGACATTTAGTGACTTTCAAGTCCTGTTATAAATTACGTCCATCAAAATAGATGTAATAGATAGACAGAATTAAAAAATTCATAATTTCATTAACAAAAAAAAAAGAAAAAGTAGTGACCCAACAGTGCTTCCTTGAGGTTCACCTGAGATAATGTTAATGGGATTAGAAATTATTTAATCATTATATACAAATTGAATACGGTCTTGGAGTTAAGATACAAGACAGCAAATTGACTGAATACGAACTAAAACCCAAACTTTCTATTTTTCAAATCAAAATATGAACATGAACAACTCTATCAAAAGCTTTAGAAAAATCTCTGTGAATTGTATTGATCTGATATCTTCCCTCTAGTTTATTAAGAATAAAATTATCAAAATAGAAAGAGAGAAAAAAAATTTTAAGCTCAACAAAATATCATTTACCATTTTAAAAAAAAAAAAAAATGGACTGATCTCGACTCGAGAAACTATACGAAACTGAGATGAGGATAACTTTTTTGTTGGGGCTAATATGTTTTTGTGTGATAACATATAGTTAGATTGTCAAACTTTTGATGGTTTTGAATAAAACAACAATACTTGGGTAAGCTTCAGCCAAGTTTTTATACACTGGAGTTAAAGCTATTACACTGCCACTCCAGGTATATCATTCATCTATCATCTTTGTTCAATCCTAATAATAAAACTTTTTGCCCAGCGGGGACTTGAACCTAGCTCGATGTGATAGCCATAATATGCACTGCACATTGCGCTACCGAGATCACATGACCAGTTGCTTCCTGGATTAGGTTTTGTTGTTTAGAAATGGAAATGATTTTTATTAATGAATTTAACAGAGATACTGAATAATTGAGATTCTCATAACCTTTTTTTTTTGGTCTTCACCTTTTCATTTTGGATATACGAAAGTATTTTTTTCATAATGCAAGTTTTCGAGGTTGAAAGCAGTATGATTTTAATGCTCATTCGATTATAAATATTTCCCTATAATAAAATTGAAACTTGGTAAAAAAAACCTCATAACAGTAGGGATTTTGTTGATATTTTTCAGACTTTTGCAAATTATATTTTTTAGTTTCACCATAGTAACAAAAAATTCTGTCCATCGAAATCTCTGATTTGTGTTTTTTTTTTTTTATTAAATATAAGTGAAAAGTGTATAAATATTATTGATTATTATTATTTCCGTGACGTTTACTTGAATAAGTTCATTATTCCTAAGTTCTAGTTTAAAGTATTTGTATTTTGATTTTTGGACAACATATTACTTTATAATTTAAAAAATCCTGAAAAAAATTAATGAAATAAGTACTGTTATTGGGTTGAAGTCTGCAAGTTTCATGTTTTTTTAAACTTCAAGTCATATTGCTTCATGAAATTTTGGGGTCTTTTTTGGCGGCGGCGATGGTTTTTTTTATCTAAAATGATATTTTTATTCGTCATATATTTTTATATTTACTTACTAAACGTCCTTTAAAAAATTCAAGTTTTTAAAATTCAGTTTGGATTTAACTTCACTGTGCTTATGAAACCAAGAAATGCGTTTGGTAAGCAAATGTTCATACGTTGTCTTAAAAAAGAGTTGAAAACTAAGCCTTACTGCCCAGTGATCCCATTTGCCTTCCTCTGCGCTCTGTTAAAAAATTTTAAATTAGAACCTTATTGGAATTTAATTGGAATGCCTTTCCAAAATAGACAACCATACAGGCGTGTTGTCAGCCGGTTCTATGTTTAAACAATAAATGTATAGAAGGTTATTACATATTTTTATTTCACTATACAAATATTTTGGAGTGACTTTTAAATGGAAACAAGACAATGCGTCTATTTGAATCGGCAGCACAGGTATACTTGGACGTATACCCACTTTTTTTTTGTTTTTTATATTATCCCTCAATTTTTTTCGTGCACGTCGCGTTGAATTCAATCAATTGATCACCCATCACAACAGAGAAACCCGGCAAAGGCTTTTATCATATCTTCATCTTGTTAAATTCACCTTAACCTCTTCGGTGGTATTTTTTATAAAAAAAAAAAATCAGTAGGAAAAAAAAACAACTAAAATTTCAGATACCTTAGATTATTGTATATGTTATGTACCTTATATTTATTATATGGCAAACTTTGCAACCTAAAGCTGAAACACAAATTGTTTACATTTCCTCGATAGATCCTTCTCGGTCACCCATCATGCTGATGATGATGATGATGCACTAAGATACATCCTGCCGTTAGATAACAACAGGAATGATTCAAGAGAACCCTGGTATTTATTTATTTATTTATTTTTTTTTTTCTAAGAAAAATTGTTATTTTGGTATATTCGTTTGGTGTTTACGAACAAAAGAAAAGGACACACATAAAATAAACTTCTATTCGTTGGTCTTCAACATACAACATATATGTATGTATGTATGTAATTCTCTGGCTATAAGCTTCCTCATGTCGTGTGATGCCTTCGAGGAGTCATCGAAGCCCTCCTTCTCTGCCCTATGCTTTGTTCACTGTGAAGAGTTCGCAGTGTTCATATATGTGGGAGAACAAAATCTAACTTGCGATCTGAAAAGGATTTCATGAGTGTGTGCCCGGGCATGTTTATGTTATCTGAAATTAAATCTCGGCTGGAGAATAAAAATCCTCGTTATTATTGTATGAAAGTGTGACTCCATTCCTCATAATAATCATCGTCTTATCTTCCCCTGAGTTGGGGACAGGGTGTGAGGCGTTAGTTTTTTTTTTTTTTTATTTTTTTTTTTTATTTTTTCCGAGTAAAGGATCTTAAATTCCAATACTTAAAAACTTGTTGTTTGTCGTGTATGAGTTTGCACTAGATTTTTTTTTTGTTTGTTGTTTTTTTTCTGTGAATGACAGTTGGCGGGGAAAAAAAAGAATTAAAAAAAAAATATCTGTCTTCATATACTCGTAGTTGGAGGAGTTGAGATTTTGTATACAAAAGTTGTCCTCACAAAAACGAGAAAGATACATTTTCGAGAGGATTATGGCATTCAATTTGATGATTTATTGAAAAAGGATGTGACAGGGTTAATTTTTGTGCTTCTTGTGTACAATGCCTGGGGGAAGGTTGTTTCTCTTTTCAGTGGAAGGGAGAGTTTATTTTTTGGTAAAGAGAGTGCAGGGAGGGAAAATTGAAATTCTTTAAGGACATCGAACTTGACAGTTTTTTTTAAAAAGACAAATTACATTAAAATATTGATATTTTTGTGTGCTATAAGGAGGAACCTACCTTGATACGAGCTTGTATATACATTTAGTATATTCTTAAGGTAGAGGTTTTAATATATAAGCAAAAGAATTTTTTGAAAAAAGCTAGGTTAAAAAAACTGTTGTTTTTTTTTCTCAAAATAGAATCATAATAACTCTTAAGCATTCTTAATATCACATTAATTTCTTCCCCATAAAGTTTTTTTACTCTTAATTTTATACAACATTCATGGTCATTCATTTTGTGATGTGAAGTTGGCAGCGCTGGCATTTGACACCTGTCAAACTCAGGTGTCATCTGAGGTCATATATAATATTAGTTGTTGTCATTTACGAAAATGGGTCTCTTAGCAATCGAACACACCTTAAAATTATTAAAATTTGCTACAAGATTTTGAACGTATCCACTTTTCGCGCATTACGAAATAATTATATGGTTATCATCATAATCGACGGAGTATGCTACGCATAAAACCGTGTTTATGGTTACCTTCACGAATCCCCAAACTTTAGACACATTAAAAACCAACATAACTGAAGTTTGAGAAAATTGAACTACAAATATTATTCAAACTTTAAAAAACGATTATAGAGAACACGAAAAGTTAGTTCTGTCTGGCTGTGAAGTAGATTTCGACGTACAGCCAGTTTTGTTTTTTTCAAACTTAGAACCTTTACCTTAACCTTGTACCTTCAGGCAATTGAAATTGAATTGTTTTAGCTCAAAAAATAATGTTTCCTGTTATTTAACCATTAGAACAAAGTTTATTTGCCTCGAAAACGACACTATTAAAAAAAAAAACTATATTCTGAAAACTGGTTGTTTTTGTATATTGTTAAATACAAAAATTTTCTGTCGGAGACAATCGGAACTTGAGCATCATCAAACATATCGCAAATATTTGACACAAGGTGCTCTGATTTTGACATTTAATCGCTAGGCGTCGCATGAATTCGCGACGCATTACTTCGATTTTAAAAGTTTCAAAGCACATTTTAATTTCTTTCGTCGATGGGCTGATTATTTGCAGAATTTTTTGAAAATTTGAATTTGAAAAAAAAATAAGAATTTTTCCAAAGGTGATTTCAGACCCCAACCCGGTATTGAGTAATTCTCCTCTAAATTATTGCAATCATTAATATCTATCATGCACGTAAAAATGCCTACACGTGCGGATGGATGTCTCTTCGTCGTAAATTTGCATTAATTTTATCAAAGTACCAAAACCCTGTTGCCTCCTAATTGCTGATACAACTAAAATAATTAACTTAATAATGTCTTCATTAAAACCAGCAAGAAAAAAAATACACCAAAACAACCTGTTGTGATGCGAGGAGTATCAGAAAACCTGCCTACTAAATCAGAATCAGCTTACACACCAATTCATCCGCCCCCTTTAACCCCTGCAATGTTTTGCATCCCTCACTTCGCAGACTTCATATACATTATAATACTATGGGAACTCTGAATATATATATGTACTTCCCTAATTGTTATTCACTTAAAAGCTTAACAGCTGCCAGGCCCGACGCCTCCTTGTTTCACAACTCCGCGTACACAATGACTATGACTACGGCGAGTAGCATTAAAAAGGTCGCTAAAACCTTCAAAGCCTAGGCAGGCATGCGAACTAAAAAAAAAAAATGAAGCAAATACAAAAATCAAAAAAAGAAAGGAAAATTACTCGGGAATTTATGGTGTCATAAAATTTTATCGTACTTTTGAATATCGCTCCATAGGTCGGTAATAGTTTGCAAGCATGCCTCCGCTCCGGTTCTAGGTCCACAGCGTTGTTGTTGTCACTTCACTCGCCCGCCTCAGATGCTTCTCTACCAAACCCCTTTTGCCTTATGGTAGATCCAATCGGAATCACTTTAATTTTTCAGAACTCTCCCGGTCCCGGTCTCATTGCGGGCCTGGATGTATCGTGTGGGTGGACTTAAGACCAACAAAATTGACCTTGTTGTTGTTTTGTGGCTGTTGCTGCTTTGCTTTGCAGGAACAAATAAGTCCAAAGCTCAGCAGGCATCTGCTGTTGTGCCTGATGTCAAATTGATAGTTTCACATCGAAAGGACAGACGGACGCCGAAGTTGATGGTGTCACGGTGCGCACGTCACCGTGCGTCGACAGTTGTTGGAAGTGGAAGTGGAAAGTTTATACGTATTCCATCCAGTTTCGACATTGAAAACGTGAATACGTGCCACCGGCCATTTTGGCTTTTTAATACGTGATTGTCATGCCACAATTATTTATTGTGAGTGGACTTTGGACAGAATGGGCCAAAGGTTTCAAATTGTGTATTGTTGGATTCGATTTGGGAACCTATTTTTTTTTTCTTGTATTGCTATTTGTACATTTGTATCCCTTTTGGGATGACATAATCCTAGAGCCTGAAGTTGGCTGATTACTTGCGTGGTCCTGGTTGATGGTGTTGGCCCTATGGCAAGCGGCAGCAGCTTTGTTCACCTTATTGCGTTTAAATCAAATTGAATACAAACCGCAATTGCAATGTTCGGCTGAACAGAAAGTAGATACTTGTGTTTTTGAGGGAAGCTTATAATAGTTCGATTCCAATGAAATAGTGGCTAGTCGAAATTGTTGTCGAAATGTTTTGTTGTTGTGAAGAAGGAGTTCTTTTGAGAGTAGATAAAAATAAAACAAAGTGAATTTTATTTAAATTAAAAATCGATAGAATATTTTTTTCAATGCTAATTTAATCTATGAAGGGCCAAGGATGAGATAGAATTTCCATGCACCATAAAGGCCACAAATGTTGAAACTTAGGAACCGAACACTTCCTTCCTACACTCTTTTTCTCTCCAACACAATTCAATTGAAATAAGTCGATTTAAAGAATGGAATACAAAAGCCAGGCTGCTAAAATGTTGATGATATCAAAATCTAATTTTTTTTTAATAATTTGCGCGATCTCAAGGGGATTTTTGTGTACCCTTTCTCCTCACTAAATGTGAGGTAGCTGCAAGCAGAATTCGAAAAGCGAAGGCGGCTATCATTTACATCACTAAGAACCAGCTGCGATTGTCTGGCTCCAAAGGTGAGTCACTTGTTTTTTTTTCAAGTGCAAGTTCCTGACAGATGGCATTTGCAATAGAGAATAAAACCAGAAGCAAGGATGACCACAAACATTGACTTCTGAATTATTCAAAAATTCACATTCCATTATCGGATCAATCAACAGTCAATGCCACACTGGCTTACAGGTGTACAACATTGCGGTCGATAGATGGAGTGTCCTTATCATTTCCAAGATATAATAAAAATGCGTGTACATTGGAAATTTCGGAAGAAAGGCAGGGCCAAAAACTCCTGAATCAAACAATTCCAAGGACATCTGCATTTAGTTGGTGGTAACACATTGAACAATACAAACCTGGTTGGGGAGACCTGACGAAGTTTTTTTGAGGTTAACTCGGCCACAGGTGGAGCCTTAGACAATCGTCGGTCGATTAATGAAGAATACCAAATACATATTGTTACAGCTATCAGGTATAAGGATGAATATGGATAGTAAATATATAAAAAAAGAAAAAAGTGGTAGAAAATAGAACGTATACGCCACAGTGTACAGAAAGTTTTTCATTGCAGATTTTAAGTTCATCTTAAATAGGTACCTACTCAATAGCACGCGATAATGTAAATCTATATAAGCAATTGTTAAAGGATTTTTGTTAATTTATATTTATTTGTCTACAGTTCAACAACCAAATCTTCTTACTTTTCTAAGTATCAAAGCTTTAAAGGTCAAGTTTCTACGAGCTTTATATGTCTCAACCAGCAATTGGTATAGCTATGTAATTTAGAGAAGGCTAATAAATTGACGTGGGTAGCGATTTTAGTTTAAAGTTCAGAAGAAAGATATGTAGGTAGATATTTATAGAAATATTAAAAAGGTTGTTCATTGTAAGGATTGAAGTGTTTACTCTAAGAACTGCCACACTTCTTTATTAAAATAAATGTATATGCACTGTATATGTATGTATCTTATTATTTTAAGTAAGTTATTCTTGTATACATAAATATTTTACATATAAATAGAAGAGTTTTTGTTATTTTAAACAAGAATAAAGTGTGGGATTATTTTGAAACAACCAACATTATGTTTTTCTGAAAATGTATTTAAATACTATGGTTTTTTTTTGTTTTTTTTTTGTTGTTATAGCTTTATTCCTACATAAAGAAAATAAAATTGAGCTCTACTTACTAGGAGTTTGAGGTTTGAGCTAAAAATTTATTAAATAAAATAGTGAATAGTTCTAAACTATAAAATAATTTCATCAATATGTTTTATGTTGATATAGGAGATAATTGTTAAAAATTCTTAGGACCGTCTACAGAATTACCAAAGAGCTGACAGGTGTCCAGAGCTCTAAACAACACCTGGTAAAGGACATAGATGGATCACTGCAACTCAAAAAGTGGAAGGAGCAGTTTTGCGGTTTTAAATCGCGTTTTCACCCAATGAACCGTCCGTAGTAACAAATTTCCGAATATGCACTGTATTCCCTAGTAGAGAAGAAATCTTAACCGCAATCAGAGCACTGAAGAACAACAAAGCGGTTGGACTTGATGGCATTCCGGCAGAACTCTTACGAGCACGAGGGATGATCGTCAAGCTTCCAAAGAAAGGACACCTAACTCAGTGCGAAAACGGGAGAGGAATTTGCGTGCTGCCTGTTGTAGCGAAGTTTATAACAAAAATTGACCTAGAGCGAATAATAGACCACATAGAAGACACCCTTGATGCCAAACAAGCGGGTTTCCGCACTGGATCTTCCTGTGTGGACCACATCAACACCTTGCGGATCATCATCGAACAGTGCGTCGAATATCGTTCACCACTTCACGTGCTGTTTATCGATTTCGAAAAGGCGTTTGACAGTGTCAATAGAGGAGGGGCATCCCGGATAAATTGATTGCTATAATCAAGGCTACATAAGAAGGATCCAAATGTCGCGTTCTGCATAAAGGGAGGTTGTCAGAGGAGTCGAATCGGGAAAGCAAAGGCTGCGTTCGGAATGCTGTCTAAAATATGGAGGAACAACTCTATAAGCTTAAAGACCAAGCTACGATTGTTCCGCTCCAATGTAGACTGGGGAAGAGTTGGAGAGAGCTGAGGTACATCTCCAGAAACCGTACACGATGGCGCGTATGAGTAATGGAAGCCCTAGGCCCGCAAGAGGAACCCCATGGACGTAAAAGGTCTGAGGACCGAAGTAATTAAGTAAGTAAGTAAAATATTTTCATTGATGATATTTTTTTTTTCAAACGAAAAAAAAAAATCAATTGGTCATCTCCAGGAAACCCAAAATCACAAAAAATCCTGTATTCGATGTACTCTAAGAATCTCAAAAACCCAGAATTTTAACCCTGACTCGAAAACCCTTAAATCCCGAAAACCGAAAAGCCTACAATGCTGAAGTCTTTTGATATTAACCCTTAAAAAATATAGTGGAAAGACTTCGCTCCATTTTTTTTATAAATCTGCTAAAAAGAAGAAATCCGATCCCTAACAGGGCCCATAGAAAATGCATTAAATAAAAACCTCACTACCTGTTTTAATTTATTAATAACTATCTAACACTATACCGGGCATAAAATGAATTTCTAATTGGCAACGCCTTTCCCCCCAATTTGTTTAATGATATCAAAATAAACACATCCATGATATCAAAACGAAATCCAAAAACCAAAATCACCTTCATTTTCAAATCAAATCAAAAAAAATAGGTACAAAATGATAACAGCCAACGGAGCTAAAAACACATAGATTACACTTAACACACTACACACAGCTACTCGATAAATAATATTGACAAGAAACTAAATCAGCTTTTTTTTGTCGTGTGCCATACACACAGTTTGGTAGCCAGGAATTCAGGCGGATGGACAGGGACATACCAACCACACCAACCACATTGAGGAAGCAACATGGCCAAGCCCAGATCGAACCCATTAATTTTCACTGATGATGTCGTGTCGAATCGTTCACCCTTAAGAACATCGCTTTCGTGTGACCTTAATTAGGTTTTCCTATCAAAATATATTTGAACAGGTTTCAAGTCGCCTGTTGGTGTGTTTCCTTTACATTTTTTTTTTTTTTTTTTGTTCGTTTAGTTTTTCGTTTTTGGTGTCCTCGCTGTGTTGGAAACTATAAGCTACTGATTATCTTTATATCCTGTCATCCAACGCGTGGTACACAAGGTTTATCTTTTTTTTCTCACTACCCACGACTTGCGTGCGGTATCGACGATTTTGTTCGTGTTTTGTGTTTATCGATGGCACGGTCAGAGGGCTTTATTGATATGAGATGATCCTTTAGATATTTGAATCTATAGATAGTATGTTAATTTAATTTTTGTTTAAGATACATAACTGATTGAATTTGTTGCCACAAATTTATGTGCGTTTGTTATAAAAATAAAAATGACAAAGTTTTTATTCGGTTTCTCAAAGTGGATTTTTTTAATGCCGTTTTGTAGGGCTTGAAAGCTTTCAGAGGATAGTTAAAAAAATAAGGAACATTTAAGATGATCTATCTAGATGAAACGCGGATTCTAGAGCAGGTTGATAAATATTGAATTTTACTTTGCCCAAAAAAGTATCCAATTTCTTTTAAAAGATTTACGTTGAAATTACCATTTTTGAACATGCATTGAAGTTTTTTTGTACAAATACTCACAAAATTCGAAATTGGGAGCTATCTTCAAGAAATTTAAATTAAATTATAGAAAATGTATAAATATGTACATACATGCAAATAATTGTGGCAATGAAGAAAAGGCGAATAGACGAAATATTGTCTACTACCTTAGTCCAAGAAACAAGATGGCAAAAAATGGGAAACAGGACTTGAAGAAGAAGATGGCAGGCTGTTTTATACTAAAACCCTAACTGAAATTAGTGACAGCGGATGAACTGCTTGTTAACATCTTGACTACTTCGAAAGGTGATGTTTGCAAAATTTGCAATTTTTGTGGATACGTTTAAGAAAGGGTAGTGTTTCATGATGATGGATGTTGAATGGGGCGACATATAAAGAGTGGGGGCAACCCTTACTCACATTTTTATTTGCGGAGAGCTTGTGGAGGCTTTAATCGGTACTTATTGATATTTTTTGGTTATGGCAATCAAAATAATGGTCTCTTCTTGCTCCTACTCCCGATTTCTTGAAAACTCCCAAAATCAAATTCTAAACCTTAAATTTTGCGGCGCCACCACAAGGGTCGGGGCAACATTAAAAAATACTCGCCATAATAGTACTATGTTTTTCATATACAAAGAAATCCTTGATGCACAGAATATATCATAGGATAAATGAAAAGTGTCCGGAAAACTCTTCGTACAAGAAGAAGTAAATTGATGCCAACTTACTGAAATCAAGATGATGCTTCGCTTGATCGAATATTCCGAGGAAGCTTTTAAGTCAGATTTACAATCTTGGACACAATACAGCATAACCTTTGTATATAAAAACTATAGTACTATCATGGTGGAAGTCGAATGGGGCGACATCTAAAGTGTGCCGGCAACTCTTACTCAATTTTTTTTTTTGCGGAGAGCTTGTGGAGGCTTTAATCGATATTTATTGATATTTTTTGGTTGCAATTATCCAAATAATAGTCTCTTCTTGCTCCTACGAACAATTTCCGATGCTTAAAGACTCCCCAAATCAAATTTTAAACCTAAAATTTTGAAGCGCCACCACACAGGTCCCGGCAACATGAAAAAAACTCGCCATGATAGTACTATAGTTTTTATATACAAAAAGCATAACTAACTTAGCAACTTGTGCTGGATTTTCCTGAAAGCTTTCGCTTGAAAGCTTCCATGAAAAGCTTTGAAAAGCTTTTGTATGAAACTGCAAAATTTTGAAGTAAAAAATGTAACTATTTCCACAAAAAATGACTAAAAAATGATTTAAATTTGAGTTTGTTTTTTTTTCCTTCGTCGTCTTTTTATTTCCGGTGGCAGTGTAAGCGGAACTTTAATAAAGAAACATTTAGCCAATACAACAATCAATTTCGAAAATTAGAACACTATATTGACTACACAAACCACGATTGTACATATCGAACTGAATCATAGATGTCAGCTTAATAGTTTAAAAGAATAAAGGTAGAACTATAATCGTCGAACGTCAGCTGAAGTGGTCGTAAGAAACGAAACGAATACGAGGAATTTATATAACGCACCCATAATTGCGATTAGGTGGCTTTCGTTAGGCTTCGTTAACTTTCGCTATCGATAGCAAGAGCGCTCATCGACCGCTCCTGCGAAAGTGAATTGAGAGATAGATACAAAAATGAAAATGGTGGAAGCATATAATATGGCTGACTTCTCCATTTGAGTGTTCGAAAAGCTAATTTTCGTCCGGTTTTGACATTAGCTTCCTACCACGTTCGACGATTATAGTTCTACCTTAACAAAAGAAACTTAACGAACACTTCAGAAGTGTGAAAGAGCAACAACTAAAATAAAATCTCTTTCTCTCCACTATTGTGAACGATCCAATAAGTAGCGTTCATCTTCATTGTTGTACAATCAACTTTCGGGTGTCGGCAGTCACTTAATTTGATTAAATTTGAACTAATTAGAATTGAAATTATTCATATAAAACCTTTCAAAAACATTCTTCAGTGTTGCATAGTGAAAATAAAATTAAATTCAATTAACTTTTCATTGATTACCATGTAATAACTTTAAAATAAAATAATTTGTGTGTGTTTTTGTTTGATGCATTTTTATTTTCCATGCACATTATTTAAGAAAAAATACACACCTACTCGGTTTATCTCCTTCTAGCATAAACTTGAACGAACTATACATCTGCTTGTGCGTCTTTCCTGTCATATTTTCGGAGTTTCTCTCGTTTTGTAGTTGGTTCGTTTTCTCGCTCATTCATTGCTTTCAGTTGGAAATCAGATCGAGACAAGTTGAGTGTGATTTTTTGTGTCTTCACACCGTGTGTGGGTGATGAAAAAAATCATAAATAAATTGCATTGTGCAGTGAATTTAAAATAAAAAATGTATTTACTTTCCTATTTATTATAAATACAAATGAGAATTATTAAAATACTTAAATTTTTTTTATTGGAATTTTAATCTTGAAAGTCCCTGATAATCGTTACCTATCCTTTTTTTCCGTTTCGAAAGGATATTTTTTCTTATGCCGCAGGAGTGCAAATGAGATGACGTACTTTTTTCTTCCGTGTGTCTGAGTGAGATGTAAAGTCTGTGCCGTCTGGAAAAGGGGTTAGACGACCCTCCTTCCACCTCTTAGTGTAGCTTGTGTAAAGATTGTGAATATTTTTCCTATTCCTTGGCGTTTTTATTTTCTTTTTTGTTTAATTTTTAATATTTTGCTTCCCTCGGGTGTTAAATCGAATCTAAAATTGTAATTTCAAAGGATTATATATTCTAAGTCGAAACCGACATTCTTTTCTGCTACGCAAAAGGATAAACGAGCTCAAAATCCAACCAAGAAGAAGAGGGCGCTTCCCAAAGTCATAAAATAAACTTTAATCGACCGGTAAAGACGGTGAGTAATGTCAAAAGCCAAAACAAAAAATCAATAAGAATAATTTTTACTCTAACAATATCCAATTCTCTGAAAAAATTGGTAAAATCCAACAAAAACTAATGGAAGAAAATATTTGTATTCGTCCATCAAAAAACATTTTCTTTACTCAGCGGGTTATCAGAAAATCATTTTTGAAAGTCAAAAAATGCAATAATTTTTATTATTATTGTATAAAATATAAATTCTGCAAAAATTATTACTTTAGCAGGGTTGATGAGAATATTCACAGGGGGTGCTGTTCCTGTTCTCCCTGTTTTGTAGGATAACAAAAGAAAAAAATGAACAGACGCAGAACCTCCTTTCTGTCATTGCTTCGCTAATGCTTAGTGCATGGGATAGACTTTACTTTGCATAGAAAATCGCAGACGCCTTGTCTGGAGCTCTGGGATGGCTGGGGGTGAGTGCACATGATGATGCTTTGTTTTGTTGGATTTTGTATGTGGTGTTGTTGTTGGTTGGTCTCCTGTGTGATTTGTCATGAAAGACAGAAAAGAGCATCAACATCGCTAGTGAACCCGGCACACAAAAATGGTTTTACGAGCTCACCAGTCACAGTCACCAGACAGACAGATGACGACGATGCCGATGTCAACCATCAACCAAGTGGTGTTGGGTTGGTTGTATGTAGGAACAACGTCGCAACGGAAATGCACTTTAAATGGAACTCTGCCTTGTACTTATATTTTCATAAAACAAAAAAATAAAACAAAACAAAAAGCTAAATTGATATTTTTCATTTTGGACTAGGTATAGGTACTGTCACTGTCAGTAGTTTGTTGTTGTGATTCGAGAAGTGAATGAATGCTTGGTGTGTCGGCCGGCTGAACGACAACGTGGTTATGTGCTTGTGGTTGATGCAGATATACCTACCTACCTATCTGACTTTTGGATGGACAGACAGACATAAATTGGAAAAAAAGCGAGTGATTCAATTAGGATTTAATCGATATTCTGGTTTGTTGTTAGATCGGTTGGCAGGTTAACTATTATATTTTTTCTGACCATAAATGGAAGGCAGAAACTCTTGCACCACAGAGTCACCAATCACCATTGACAAATACTGTTGGGTGAGGAATACATATGCACTGTCTTATTTTGAATGTGTTCCAATTAGCGTTTTGAATGGGTGTTTGGAGAATTTGCAGCAAGTAATTAGAACTAGGTAGGTAGTCCATTGAGGTATGATTATTATGAGAGATACACTACCTACTTATTTGTGTAATCTTTCACATTTGGTTTGATAACTAACTAAAAGTTAGAATATATAATTCTATCGGTTATTTATTTTATTACTTAATACCAACCTATAGATTTCTGAATAGCGTGTTGATTGAAAAATTATTTTATTGGATGCATTTGAATATCGAAGTTGAAAAGTTGGTATAAAGAATCAAATATTGGATTTAATGAGCAGTTCATCAAATTGTATTGAAAAAGACACAGTGATTTGATGAGCCTAAACTTGATTCACCGTTTGAATTGAATGGTTTATTATTGCATTTATTGCAAGATTTTATTTATATTTTGCCTTATACGAAATTTAACAGACTGGATGTAGGTATACACAACACATATCGCCATGATAGTACTATAGTTTTCATATACAAAGATATCTCTGCTAATTGAGGAACTGACTTTTTGGTTCTAGATTGCTGATTGCTCGGTTTGAAATGGGATTAGGTATCTTTGGGTTGTTACCTCAAACACACCAAAATAAGAAAAACTAGATTGTTTGCATTCGGATACTAAACTATTCGAAAAGGTTTGTGTTGTACATAGTTACTGCACTACTGGCAAAAAAAAACAGCTTATGCAGCAATAACGGTTGATATCTAAGAAAATTTATGAAAAATCGATACCCCAAGAAACGCATCCGCTTCAGTCTATTTTTCATAGTAGCCCTAAACTAAATGGCCAAAAAGGCAAAATAAGATGAGTAAAATAAGCTATGTAAATAAAAATGAAATGTTTCACCACATTTGGATTCCTGGCTTATTTGTGTTAGGCATCTGCTTTTAAGTCGATTTGTTCTCGACTTAAAAGACCATTCATTGGATGATTAGTGCTAGCATTTGTGGTTTGTTGCGAGGTTGGGTGTGGGCAAAGTTTCTTTTGGTTTTAAAGAATCTAACTTTAAATTTATATATCGCATTAAAGTTTTGGACTTACATACTTCAATAGTCGATAGCATTTTGAAAAAAGATTTAAATGTGATGCGGAAACTAGTGGAGGTATCAAAATAGGGGTCCAATTTAATTTTATGTTTGAAGAATATATTTTAGATACAGATAAAACAACTTTTCATAAAAAAAAAGCAAATAGGAAAATATAGCAAAAAAATTTTATAAAAAAGTTGCGTCGATCAATTGACGCGAAGTGCATATGCATCATAAAATGAAAAAAGTGGGTCCGCAATTCCGTCTGACTATGTCTGTCTATCTATCTGTCTGTCTGTCTGTACCTCGACCTACAGCCTAAACTACTGAAGCGATTTTCTTCAAACTTTGGACATAAGGTTTTGGAGAGATTGTCCAGAGCGGAAATCGAATTTTTTTTTTAGCTCCAAAAATAACGGTACCTGTCATAGTACCGTTTAGACAAAACTTTTTAATTTCGAAAACGGCTCTAACGATTTTGATGAAATTTTTTTTCGGGTTTGTCAAGTAACCTTAGTAATTTAGTCAATAAAATGTTTTTGAAAAAACCGTTATTAACGGTACTTGCCATAGAACCGGATTTTTCTTTTTCGGTTTTCGCGTAAACTATTGGGCGGATTTCAATGAAATTTTTTCTAAAGGAGGTCCTATATAATCTTAATAGTATTGCATATCAAAATTTTCAAAAAAAATATTTTTTGTATTTAAAAAAAAACTAATAAATATTTTTTTTTAATTTGGTTTTAAGTGTATCAAATACTAAAAATGTATATAGGTACCATAATTTTTTTAATAAAAATACCTAAAAAATTATATATAAAATGTATATGTATGTATAAAATATTATTTTTTGAAAAAAACAGCTTAACGATTTTTGAATTTTTTTTTTTTGAAAAATTTGTATTTTTATGATACATGAGATGGCATCTTCAGTTTTAAAAATAAACTTGTTATTTGGCTTATTTTATCAATTCATATAATGAATTTCGGGCTTTTTCATATTTTTACTTGTGACAATAATAATATGTAGTATGATTCTTTTCAAATATTTTGTTTGTTTGTTTGTTTTTATATTCAGACTTTAAAACCAAGATGTTATCGCTCATAGGAACAAGTACGTGCGACTTAGTCGTGCATTTTATTTTGTAAGAGCATTGGTCATTTCTTGTAAAAGAATTTGCTCCGTAAATACAAACTTATCCAAGTAGTTACTATGTGTAGTTACCTAAGAGACTTTCCAGATTGGGATATTTACAGGAAATTGGTCTATCTTTTTTCCAAAATTAAGTCTGACAGCCCAATCACTATCGGGCTTTAAATATTCCAAGTATAATGATGGGCAATTTTTTTTATCTCTCCTTGTGCCCTTACCGCATTGTAGAACATTTTATTTGATAAATGTTGTCAAAACAGAACCTGGAAGTTCACCTCGATGAAATATCACTTATCGTGGAATGTTAAATAAGATGATATTGTTCATTCTTCTTTTTTTTTCATTAATTTTGTTTTCCGTTGTTTTTTTTAAATAAAAATACATTGTAATTCAAATTATGAGAACTTTTTTATTTGTAATTGGCTACGATTGGGACTACTCAAGACATGGCAACTAATAAACAAATTTGGACGTATACTAAGAAAAAAATTAAATATAAATACATATGACCAGTTTTTTTTTTAATATGAGTTAGCAACTGATTTAGTGGAGGAATTAAAAAAAAATATCTGTCCATACTTTTAAGTGTCAACTTATTTTAACAAATGTATTTGTATTTTTACACTTTAAATTATCCGCTCATGTTTTTGATTTAAATTACATTCACATTACTGGAACTTTATATTGTACTGCGGAATGGGTAGAAATTTGACACTTACCTTTTATCGATGACAACACCAAAGGGGTAATTTTCAATTGAATGGTTAATTTTGTTCATTAAAGCGCCATTTTGCCTTCAGTTCTATTATTCGATGAAATGCATTGATCCAGGAATGTAAATATTCTAAAGCTTCAAAGTAAATTATTTGTCTGTCCTGCTCTTTGAGGTGCTGAAATCGATCTCTGCAGGTACATAATTTTTCTCAATGCGCCTATGCACTTGTAAACAAAATTATGTAATAAAAATCCAAGGTTTTTTTTCTCAACCTAGGTCAATAGCCTTTTAAGAAATCCAAAAGATTTTGCAACACAAATAAAAAAAAGAGCAGTTTTCAATGTTTTGCATCGCTCCGACGACGACGACAGAGGCCAACCAAATATCCTACTTATAGTACTTCTTCCACTTATATAAGAACTCCACAAGCTACCTTACAATTTTATGTGCAAATAATTTTGCTACTGTAAATGGTCTCTTTAGTGGCACTCTTTGCGTACCTCTTATGCTCTGTTTTTATTATTATTTTTACAACTTGCACTAAAGTGAAAATGTGAATTTTAGGCAAAATGTCACGTTCCAACTCGCAGTTGTTCGCAATGAAATCTATACTTCACAGGGGTGGGTGTGGATGAGATTCTTGTAAGGGTTCTATTTTTACCTTCCTGTCGGTTGGTACTTGAATGTTGAATATGGTAGTACTTTGGTTTCTGATGCCATAGGCGGTCGGTGATGTGATGGCAGAAAGGAAGTACATTGCTATGTAGCGGAAAATAGTGTCGAACATGATATTCCACCTATTCAAGGAACTTTGAATGATATTCCTAGTTTGGAAAGATGTCTTGGAGTAAACTTTTTGCATGTTTTTTTTTTTAACTGCTTAGAACTAAAGTAAAAAAGTTACACTGTGTGAAATTGGAACTTTAAAAAGTGCACTTGTGGGTCGCATGTTTTTACTTGAACATAATTTTTATCATGTACAGGTGTAATATTATGTGAGGTAATTAACCAAAGAACTCGCAGCTATTGATAACAAAAATGATGGCTGCTTTTTAATCATTTGGCAATTTTTCTTCTTAGGGGAAACCTTTGTTTTAGATTCGTAAGTTAGCAGTTTTCGATTCGTAAAATGGATCTCGGGATAGTAATCCTAATCAGTAATCACACTTGACATTGCGAGGATAGAGAACGAAAAAATTGGGTCTCGCAATTCTGGCTTCCTGTCTGTCTATCTCGACCTAAAGCCTGAGCTATTGGAGAAATTTTCTTCAATTTTTGGATACCCTAGAGGGCGAACTGAATTTTTTTTAGATCCAAAAATAACGATGTTTGCCATATATATAATTGACAAAAAATTTGACTAAATTTTTTCAGTGAGGTTTTGCTAGTAGGTATTTAACTTAAATTATTGTGCTAAAACCATAGATAAAAAAATGCAAATAAACAAATAATAACAAATGATATAAGTAAATGAAACTAATTTTCCCTTTTTTTACATACACAATTGGCTTATTCAAAACATTTTTTCTCTAAAGACTCGCTCATAAAGCTTTTTAAATAATTTTAATGTGAATACAATTTTATTCAAATGCACAATGCTTGTCAACGTCAACATAAAATGTCGAAAACGAGCCAACATTTTTTAATTACTTTAATTTGGTACACCACGAGAAATAGTTTTCTCGCCTCGCGAGCCTTAAAATACAAAAAAAAACCCTATCCTATTCAAACATGAAACAATACTCTTATCCTCCCTCTTGTTTGGTTCCTTCCTTCCTTCATGTTTTCCTTTTTGGATGGTCCTCCTCTTTTAAATGGAATACAAGTAGCAATAAAAAAAAAAAAACTAACAATTTTTAATACGAATATGTAGCCATCATACTTGCATAGTGTATCTGAATTACAATGAGAAAGTTTTCTTATTCCGAGTTTTTTTTTTATTATTTTGGTTTTGTTTTGTCATAATTGCGGTACTGTAGTGGCACAGGGTGTTAAAGCACGCCATGAATAACAAGCATGGTGTGATGTACCCCCTTGTTGCAAGTTGAGGAGAGAATAGAGTTTTTGTTTTGTTATTTTTCTTGAGAGTGGAACATTTAAAAAACATTATTTCCATTACTTGTCATTAAAGTTAGCAAGACAACAATAATTTATTATTACTTTTATTTTCTACATCTATTTTTTAAGGCGTTTAAATATTATGGTATTATAGAAGAATAGTAAAATTATATTTTTTTCTATGAGTTTCACATTTTATTTATGCCTGATTCAGACATGCGATAGGAAAACTAATGAATTATAAAAAAAAAAAAACTTTTTTAACTGCTACACAGACTGCAACTGCAACGCTAATTTATATTCTTTAAATAAAAAATTTTGTAATTTACTGTAGGGAGCCTGCTTTATGAACCGGGATGATAAAAAAAAAGTCTATTGCAATGAAGTGAAGGGCAAATTTGTAAAATATTGCAGCTATCCGCTCTGAACATTTTTACTTACTTTATTTTCAGCACACTTGTGGACCCCAAATGTGCTAGTTCATAGCTGGGAAAATGGATCAGAAAAAGTTGTCTGATGGTTACATTATTGACAATGTTCTCGTTCCATTTAAAACAACAGTATTTGTCGATGACAAATAAAACGACTGTTTTATGAAACAAAAAATGAAAAAAAGTATTTATTTGTTTCCATAGTGTCAGTGAATTTGCACAGCTAAGTAAATAAATCATTTTTTTGCTTCAATTTTCTAAAATTTAATCAATTCCCAAGAAATTCTTTGAGTAATTTGCAATAATCTTAATATCGAATTTTTTTTCTGATTATTCTGATAGCATTGATTCTTCCGTTAAACAACCTGACCACAGTCGAAAAATTAAATAAAGCCGCGATTTAAAAAAATAGATTAGGTCGCGCGATTACGGTTGTAATACTAGATACATGTATGCCTAATTTCACTTTACTTTGAACATGAAATAAGACCGCTTGTACAAAATTAAATGAGAATGCGAATCATGTGAATAGTAAAGGTTTGAATTTTATATTTTTGCCGACTGACGCGACAGTTGTTTCGACTAAATCCACAACTTTCCCGCTTTACTGTTTTCATGTTCTAACTCGTGGGGTTCGTTGATTTTGACACCACAAAAAATTATAGATTTTGTATTTTTTTCCATGACTTTTTGCTTATTGGACCACAGTGTGCCGCGCCATTACATTGTTCAACATAATATTTGCATCGTCTAAATGTGCGCCAAAAGTACTGCTAATATATACAAAATTTATAATTTAAGTTAAGCCTCAACGAATGAAAAACTGTAAATAGTTTTCATTTTGTGTTAATATTTCAACAAGCCCCTTCATGCCTGTGGCGTTATATTCCCATGACTGAGTATAGAAAAAAGATCCCATTAATTAATCAAAATTCAAATTAACGTTTTATATTTTCCTTCACGCCTTGCATTTCAATGTTGAAATGCAGCAGCAAGATTTAAATTTCGATGTCATTAAAAAGTTTCACCGCATGTAGTTCAGCACGTGAAAGCATGTTCATTGCGCTCGGGCCGCCGATTTATACGAAGCAAAAGGTTCAATGTCGGTTTTCTCGTGTAATTGATTTTTTCATTTTTTTTTTTTTTTTTTGTGTTCGTTCTATTATTTTGTGGTTTGTACGACCGACAAGACAATGCGGACGAGACTTGGAATTGAAAAAAAAAATGAATTACTAATGAAATGGAAAAGATATTAGCAGCAATACAATACTATTGAATTGTATATAGGTTTGCCCTTTACCCGCAGGCAATTCTTATCTATTCTCTTGTGTGATGCAAAAAAAAAAAAAAACATTGTGACGACAATGAAAAGAATTGTGGTTTTGAACGCCACAATTCTCTGAATTAAAACACAACAAGCTGAAGAGCTATCTAACTAGACCTTACGTACAACATGCTTATATACGATTTGCATACGAAATTTATTTGCGGGCAACACAACAACTGGCACAGCTATACTCGCAAGTTCATATTATTATTGCGCACTTTAAAAGAAATAAGGGTCGTTACAGTGTCATTTTAATAATAGAACAAGATTATTCTTTTAAGTGCATAATGAATAATGCATGTGTGTGTGTTTGTCTTGTTGGAACGAGGGACACGACATTGACCAGCTGGAAATACTTGTGTATGACACAGGCGGGTTTATGCCAAGTGACATTGGTTTAGCATAATTCAAAGTGGGAAATCAAAAGGAAGAATTCATAAAGGTAATTGTCAATTGGAATTAGAATTTTATCTATTGACACACTTTGACCTAGAATTTATTCAAATTTGTTTATTTTTTTATTCCTTCGTGTTTTTTTTGTTTGTTAATAAATGTGCATTTTTCTGTTCTGATCTGTCTAAGATATCACTTACATAAGTAAACTTGATCTTATTGGTCAAGTGTAGATAGTAACAAGCATTGAAGATGAATAAAGTGAATGTAACTAGCAGTTTAAAGAAATTGAAATTTTTCAACAAAATTTCTTGGTTTCAATTCTTAGATTTTAATGCGGTACAGTCGTACTGTTTACTAGTTTCGATAGCTGTTTATGAAAACCAATCTTCGGGTACATATATCGAAAATATTATTTCGTTTGGAACAATGGTTTGCCAAAGTGAAGCTTTAACAGTTTAAACTAGGCAAAGCCTTTGAAAACATTTTCTTTTTCTTCATATACATACACACACTTATATGTATTTTTTAAATTCAAACATTTCAATTACCTACTTCAAAACGGTGTTTTTGGGAAAAGGAATCAATTGCTCCTATTAAAAAAAAAAAAAACATTTTTTGACATTTTTTTTTTTTCTTTTGCTTGTCAACTGGTGGAATCATTGGACCATTTTTTTTTATGAAAATAAGTGAGGTCAAGCGCAAACAATCAATGGTGATCACTGATTGGTATCGTGAAATAATAACCAATTTTTTCGTGCCTAGAATTGAAGAAATGAATGATGTGTAGGGGATGTGGTTTCAACAAGAGCCACATCTCATACAGCCAGAGAAACAATTCAATTGCTCCATCAGTCATTTTCCGGTTGTGTTATTTCGCGTTTTGGAGACCAGAGTTGGCCGCCTAGATCGTGCGATTTACACCATTGGACTTTTTTCTTTGGGGTTTTTTTTAAATCGATGGTTTATGTGAATAAGCCGACGACGACTCAAGCCTTAAAAGAGGAAAATGGACGCTGTATTAATGAAATACCGCAGCATTTATACAAAACCGTCATTGAAAATTTCATTAAAAGATCGCGTATGTGCCTATCTGCCCGATGTGTTGTTCCATACATAACCTCATCCTGTCTACTTTACGATATAATAAAGAATTCGCGTTTTTTTTTAAATATCTTTTTGCGACACCCTTTACAACTCGTAACTTTTTAGAGTCTTAAAAGAAGAAGAATGGATAAATTCAGTATTGTTTAAAAGCGTCATTTCTGATACAGCCAAGGTTAGTTTTTCAACAACTGCACTATGATGAATTTCTTAAATATTTTACGGAAATTCTTTTATAAAAAGATAACAACCGTATTTATTTATAGATTATTTGAAAATATTCTTTGTATCATTCACACAAGGTAATCGCTGGAAGATAAGAGAAAACAACGATTCAATGTCACCATATCGATTTGTCACCGTGTGTTTCACTGTTTCTTCAAAAGTGAATGACTCCTTATGAAATCTATACCCTCGATAAAATATCATCTCCAAAAAAAATCACCTTAAGTACGTCCAAGTACATTACCCATTCATATACGTATTATATATTAGCAGCTTTTATTTTGCAACCCTCTACCCGTTTATAGGTGGCAAAAGCTCTGTTTGGTGTCAATTTATTACACAATTGCCTATACCAACCCCCTAAATGGTGTGTCCCCACAGCTCATTGTAATTCCATGACTAGCACTTGTGTCGCATGGCCTATTGAATATCAAAATATTGTAGAGTCAGATCGTTTGGTGGGCCAGTCTATGATACTCGGATAGTAGTACGTACATATACGAGAATATATAATGACCGCGCGCGAAAATGATTAGATACTCCTTTTGCGTGCAACGTTGCTCACTCTAAGAAGTTGTGTAGTCAATCTAATTTCCGGTTGTATTTATTCCAATCACGAGTTTGCTATTGAACCACGACACTAATTGTGCGGAGAAAAGTGATTGATATCATAGGCTTGTTTTTTTTTTTTCTTTTTAAAACGATTGAAGAAAATTGACCTGTTAAGTGTTAGTGGTTTAGTTATGTGGTGAGGAACCTACCTAGTTTCATCATCAACAGAGTGTATAATCATCTCACGGTTATTTCTTGTTAAATTTTAATTATCATACTGGCGCTAAATGTTTTTGTTTATTATTATTCGGAGTTTAGATTTCTTGCTGTAATTATGTTAAAAGTAGCAAAAAATAACACTGTTCAACAAAATTAGATTTTTTTTTACAGTAACGCCACTATCATAATTTTGAAAATGCCCTGAATTTAAATCTAACACCGAAATCTTTTCATTAGGTCAGGCTTTCGAGATAATTGAAATTTTACACTCAAATGAATTGTTATTGTTATCTAATACTAGGAAGAAGACTTCTATAGTTCGCGAACGAACTAGTTCAATGAACTATTTCAACTCGATGAATTTAGTTCACTAGTTAATCTTAGTTCAATGTTCATATGATTATATTAATCTTTTTTTTTATTCTAAATCATATTTTTTAATTTTTTTCAAAAAGAAAAATGGTGGTGGCGGTGATGCCAGTTCTCAACTTTACTTAAAATATGTAAAGTTGAGAACTGGCATCACCGCCACCACCATTTTTCTTTTTGCATTTTTTTTTAAATTAAATAAAACTGTATATTTTTACTAATTTAAAATAAAATTTCTAGAAGCATTGAAACACGTGCCTCAAGGGGCGGGTACTTGCATCAATTCTGTAAATTTCTTAAATCAAATTAATAACGGATATTTCCTTCAAACAGAAATATTTCAATAAAATTAATCATGTTTTCTAATATCCAAAGAATAGGAAAGATTGAAGTTTCGTGATTAATTTTAAGGTAACAGGTTGTGTTAAAAGTCGTCCTGTGACGAGTACCTATAACTTTTTCTAATAATTTAAAAAAACAAAGTGATTTATTAACAATTCAATAATGATGTTTTAGTCAACGATTTATGGAAAGTTTGTAAGAAATATACACTTTGTTTTTTCGGGTTTAAACAAAAAATAAATTTTCAATACCCTATCTGCTAGCTGTAATTGAACTACGTACATACATATATACTAACAACATATAATTACGAAAATGACTCTAAAAAGTTATAAAATAATTATAATTATAATAAAATTTGTATATTATGTCAAAAACACAACTTTCAACAGGGGATTTCTCGGAAGGTAAAAGGGGAGATGTTTGAAAGATGAAACTTTTATCCAAATTTTTCATGTATTCGAAACCGAAATAAAAGAATAAATCTGACACTGCAGTCAAAACGGTTTCTATATCTGTCGAAATGAAATACTGATCCAACCACATGTGGATTTCCTTGCGCAAGTTCTTTCTTGTACCCCTTGGGACAGAACAAAATAGTTTCTGACTGACTTCTGAAATTTGATTTTGTGCAAGAATTTTGGGCAAGATTTTTTTATTGAAACTTTACCATAACCTGTAACTAAAGTACAATTGATGAACAGTCAAAAATGTATATCACAAAGCCATATTAAATTTCTCAATCTACAATAAATACTGTTCAAGCTCAATTATGTAGACTTAACGAACAGGAAAACTGAAAAGCCAATTTATATTCTTTTGATTACAATATTGTGACTGTCTGTGTCTGTGCGGAATTAATTAATTCAGTTGCATACTCAAGTCGAGATGTATGTACAAAATTATAATGAAAATGCACAACCCAAATAATTAAAGCATTAATGACCCATCCGAGTAGACAAGTACACTATCAACAACAACAATAATGAACACGCAAATAGAATCATCCAACCCAGTTACCTCCATTATTGTGTATCCAATGACATGAGACATGCTTCAATAATCAAAATAAGCTCTACACTTTCTTAAATTCGAAACTTTAGGTTTGAAATTTAAAACAAATTCACATAAAACTTGACCATAATTATTGTTTTTTGTATCTACTAGTTGCACTAAATTTTCAAACCACAAATTTCACCATCAAAAAGTACATATACATATATTGAGATTAGTCACATTCTTGTTTTTGCTCTTCTTCCTCATTACTTCCCAAAGCTATTTATTTGCCTTAAATAAACATGCAGCTGCTACTCCATGTTTATCTTCGTTTTGTGTGGATGGATGTAAAATTGACGACGAAGCTCTTTTATATAACTTTTCGCGCTGGAACTCAAATAATAATTCATGCTTAAATGTCTCCTTCGCCACTTTGCCCCCCAAAATCTCTCGCTTACCATGTTCGTTTTTATATTTAAAAAAAAAAAAAAAAATCATTACATCATTCTTCCGAAATAATTTCAATTTTAATTACCGAAAGGAACCGCGCATCAGTTTTCTCTAGACACAGAAGCGCGAAAACTATACCAGGCAGGGCAGGGCACGAGCAAGCAATTATTCCTCACATCATCACAATTATTGTATGTACGATTATGTTTTGAAAATGGAAGCATCTGCGGCAGATATATTCAACTCATCCATATCTAAGAGTATATGAGCGAACAAAACACGTTTTGGAAATAACATGAATGCCTTGCTGGTTGCTGCTGTTCATGTCATTTTTGAAGTAGTGGTTCTTGGTTTAAATTGACATGTCAGAGCATTACTTAAGCAATCCACTCATCAATCAAATTATCAAATAGACAAGCTTATAGTTTTAATAATAATTATGCTTCCGATAGGGCGTCAACGAGTGTAACACAGCTGTCAATTGATGATGATGCGTAAACCGTAAGTGGGAGAGCTTGATCGATCGTGTTGTTGAATTGCTCACAAGTAGGTCACATTCAAATTTTGACATCCCTAATGACCTTCATTGTTTAGTATTTTATTGTGTTCATTGACATGCTCAACACTTTAAGTGCGGAAGGTCAAATAGAACACACACCACAGTCATGTATGAAAAAGGAAAAATATGAAAACAAAATAATATTTCGGTCGAACTTTTGATTTCCATTGTTTTATTTACTTGTCCATTCAACGCCAACGCGTGTTCGTTCATTTGCGAACGCCTTTGTTAAAATGGATGTATCTTTCAGAAGATTATGTATACTTAGTCGAATTATGAAAGTGAAGTGATTCAGCATACAAAGATGGAATATGAAGTTTGGATAATGAAGGCGAATCATAGTATAGCGAATTTTTATCCCAAAAATAAATAGGAGTAGTATAATCAAATGCGGTCTTAATGATTATTTATACTAAAAGCATAAGCATAAGATATTCACAAAAGAATGCAAAAAAGCGCAAAATTCTCTAAGACTTTTGGGATCGGGAAATTGAAAAAAAAAAAATAATAACTTATTTTACACAATTTGTAATAGCAGTTTTCCCTTGAAGTTAGCAAAGTGCTAAAGAGTTGAGTTAGGTACTATCAACTTCTGAGGCTTTTTGTATAAAATTAGTTTTGTATGTTTCATAAAATTTACAACAAGAAGTAACAAATTTATTTCACCATCCAAACTATGCCATATTCATTGTAAAGGGTGTCCCAACAAGAACGCAAGATTTAAATTTTAAATAAAACGCAGATATTTAAAAATAAATCGCGAATTCTTTATTATATCGTAAAGTAGACAGGATGAGGTTATGTATGGAACAACACATCGGACAGATGGACACATACGCGATCTTTTAATGAAATTTTCAATGACCGTTTTGCATAAATCCTACGGTATTTCATTAATGCAGCGTCCAATTTCTTCTTTTAAGGCTTGAGTCGTCGTCAGCTTATTCGCATAAACCATCAACTTCAAAAAAAACCCAAAGAAAAAAGTCCAATGGTGTAAATCGCACGATCTAGGCGGCCAACTCTGGTCTCCAAAACGCGAAATAACACGACCGGGAAATGACTCATGCAGCAATTGAATTGTTTCTCTGGCTGTATAAGATGTGGCGCCGGCCGTCTTGTTGAATCGCTTTTGGTAAAACAATTTCACAGTGAGAATGCGTTGTTCATTCGTGTAGCGCTCCATTTTTTATTAACCTTATACCTTCTACTAACAAATAATAAAAATAGTTCAAATGTCAAACAATGACACTTCGAATGGCGCCAAATTTAAATCTTGCGTTCTTGTTGGAACACCCTTAATATGAAATCTATAGTACTCTCATCAGCACGTTCCACACGTCGGCCCCCAAGCGATCACACACCTAACTAATTTTTTGGTTCTTGTTTCTGTTTATTAACAAGTGCGCCCTCAAATGACCACACAACAAAGCTGTGTAGAACGTGCTGATGAGAGTATTATAGATTTCATATACAATGGCCATATTTTAAGAATAAAATGATGCACAATTAATGGTTATTATTTAGTACATTTAAGCATAGTATTTGATTTTTAGGGATTGTTATTGTACTCAAAAACGTTTCTTATTCTCCAAATTTTGCATAATAATGCCATTCACTTTTTATTGTGTCTCGTGTTTAAAAGTCCTTAACGGCTTAAATCCGTATCAACTCATTTCTTCACAGAAGTTATAAGTCCTTGTATTCGTATTCATATTAAGATCCCCTAGCAGTTTATTGCTTGTTTTTCCTAATTTCTTGACTGTTATTTTCTTTTTATTGGATTTAAGAGTAATGTTTATTGGTTTTATTTATTTCGTTTGTGTTATTATCAACTATGTGATGTTTTTTTTTTATCTTGTTGAAAATAGTGATTGATGATTGCAATTATTATTTCGTCGAATTTGAAATAGTCATTAGTCTTGTATGCAAAATGCAGTAAAAAAATAATCCTACATTTAATTAAAATCCTTGATTTATATAGAAATTTGATATAAAATTAATTAAAGTCGCGCAAATATAAAATAAATTTCAAAAAAATATTTGATGTACCTAAATATATATAAAAATAAATATTGTAATTTATCGTTATTAAACTACTGCCCTTTATGGTTCGGACATTTTTAAACCGAAAAAAATGCACCTTAAATTTTTGCAGAGCAACATAACGTAGCGTTATTAAATTCTAATTTTTGTTTAAAAATTCTGAAAATGCAATTCTATAAACAATCGGCTGTCTGTGGACAAAAAAATATTTTCGTTTTTTTGAAGTGGCTTTAATTCAAGCACCATTTTTTTTATAAAGTTGTAAAAACGTAGATAAACGATTTAGAAACTACTGCGATTATTAGTTTTGCTCATATCAAAAGTTGGAGCTAATAGTACGTACATACATATATAAGCGTTTTCATCGTGGGTAATATTAGTCAATTTTTGAATTGTTAGTCTAGATACCGCGAATGCATGTCAATTCCATCTACGTGTTCCAACTGTTTCACAATTTGATGAATTTCAGATTTTTTCCACGTATGAAGAAGAAGGTAGATGTAAAAACTTTGTATCCCCAACCCAATTTATCATGCTGGACCGAAAACCAACCGAAGAATCAACATCTCGAAGCAACGAAGCAGATTTTCATTTATTCTTTTCTATGCACACACATAATTCACTCCTCGTACATAACAGGAGTGGGTTGATTATGTCTTGTTTGCATTTTTAAGCATTTAGGTCAACAAAATCCTTACCGAGAATGAAATTTTCTTGTATACAATTTTAGTCTCTCTAAAGTCAAAACCTTGGAAATTCAAATACCCCATAAAAAGTTGCTATTTACGGGGGGAAATAATTCAGCTTTAAGGTAGAGTCGCACTAGGTGGAACTGAACGTCAGAGGAACTAGGGGACAAAACATTATTCGTATGAAATTTCACGAGCTACGAATATATCGCACTGAGTGGTAACTGAACTTCACATAATTTCATATACGAACACGTTGTTAACTGTAGTTCCCGCTGCAGTGCAGTTCCGCTTAATGCGGTCTCAGCTTTATTCAAACCTTGAAGTTTACTATGTACTATTTGTATATTCATATGAATATCATTAAGAATTATATGTGCATCAGGTAAAAGAATGAATACAAAAGACAATAATTCATTCAATTGAATCAATCACTTCGATTGAAGAGAGAGATATATTTATTGTTCCATACTTCTATTATGCAATTCTTGCTTGTTTTACGTCACTGCTTTGGGGTATTGACACCCGCATCTGGCGTCACTGATACTCTGGGGCACCTAAAATCTAAAAGCCTATTTCATGCCACGTTCGACCTCGAATAGGGATTTTTTTCTGTTCGCAAACTAAACCAACCATTCATTTACAATTCGTCTATTTGCGAGGTGGGTATATTTTTATTTTGAAGCAAAAAAGCTGCAGCTTAAATATGCATATTTTAAACAAAACAAAGCACCAACCGGTATTGGAGCATGCATGATGCATAAGAGCTTTGAGTAGAGTTAGTGAGTAGGTCGACCGGTGTTTATTAGTTCTTTTATTTTTCGTGCTTTGTTGACGCTGATATGCGCATATATTTCACGTCAATTCGGTAAATTTATATTGAATGGCTGTGGCGCTTCCGAATGTTGTTAAACATTGAAATGTACACACTCGTATATGGTTTTTGCTTTGATGGAAAGGCAGACATCTAGAGTACATAATATAGAGGTTGGTAGACCAATCCAGAGATTGGTCGTTTTTAGGTGGCTTTTGTGGTGGGAAATGCTATTAATTGGGGTTAGATGATGCAAAGTTATGGAATTGGGTTGACTGGGGTCAGGGATTAGAGTGGTATAGAAGCTCATTTCAAATTGATGGGTTTCTTTCTTTGAAATGTCCGGCTTATATACATCCGGCTTAAAGGCGCATGACAAGTAAGTAAACATACATACCAACCTACCTAACACTATGTCGAAGAAAAAAGAAAATTATATGGGTTGCTTTTATGGAGTTTGTCTTAAAGCTATATTTTTTTATTAAAATGCGTTGGTGGTTGTTTATGATTAAATAATGTCGTAAAATGCATTGAAAATACATCTTTAAAGTCTATTGGATTAAAATTTTAAGTTAGGTACAGTTAGGTTAGGCTTCTTCACTTGCCGGCAGTAATCATGAGCTCCACTGGAACACCAAAACTCATTCAACTTCATTCATCCAGTGATCGTTGCAAAAATGTAGGATTTTTACATAATGTCGGCAAAAAATAACTTTGGCAGCTTTTTATAACTGGCGGCCATTTTATCAGCTATTAAGTGGTTGGTATTTATGGTGTTTGGTTTGGAATTTCCACGTGAATAGACTAACGCCTAAACAACGCTTCAAAATTGTTCAAATTTATCCCGATTTTCATAAGAGAATTTTGTTATACGATGAAGTTCACGTTTGGTTAAATGGCTATGTCAATAAACAAATTTGCCGTGTTTGGAATGTAGATTACTTCAAATGTATGTTGATACACCGTTACATCAAAAAAAAAAAAAAAAACTGGCTGTTGGGTGTGCTTTATTGGCTGGTGGAAAATTGGTCTGTTTAAAAACGACGCTAGTCAGAACTTTACAATCAATAGGAAGAGCTAGCCGTGGTAGTCATATGCCAGATATCATAATTAAATTATAATTGCAAAAGATTACCTTTCGAATAAATTCAGTTTCATGTAAATTTCAAAAAATCATCTTTGTTTTATTCCATTACATTTATATACGTCTGAAAAACACCCTATACATTATAAAAGTATAATAAATCCATTATTCAACAAAGATGATGAAATATGAAGCATTTCTGAAATACAGCTTCACTGTTGATTTAATCCTGCAGCATTAATATTAATCATTTCTAAGGCAAAAATCGTTATCTTCTCATCCCTAATATACCACTTCAGTTGTTGAAATCTTAAAAATATCAAAGAACGATGCTAACGGCAAAGGAAATAATAATTTTTCAATTTCATTTTGAAGAGGCAACGAAAGAATACATCACCTGCAGAAATGCACTGAATTTCAAATACAAAAGGATACAAAATCGACCCACCAACCAAACAAAAAAAAATAATAAAGGACACTTGAGGTGGACTGAATAATATATACTACTAGGATAAACTATTATAAATGATGAGAAACTTTATAAGACCAAACAAACAAAAAGGAATTTATCATCATCTCAAATTTTATTTGCACTCATTGTCAGAATGAGAGAAGGCACAATGTGACAGCTGCTGTTGTTGCTGCAAAAACATACTTTTCAAATTTGACAGATGGTTGTTTAAACAGGAACTGTTTTTACAGTGAAGACAAAACCAACAAAAAAATAAGTTCACTTGTTTCTGATGTAAATCTCAAAAGAAAACAATCGGATAAGAATAAGTTTTTTTCTTCGTTGAGTCAGCAGGAAATTGAAATGAAAAAGAACATAATCTTGATTTTGAATTGCTATAGTCGGGTTGCTAAGTGCGCGCGCAATCATAAATAAATTGCTTCTTTCCGATTGCGACTGGATTAATTTATTAATGGCTGTCGTAAATTGCCTTTTTTGACTTATTCACATGGGTGTCTTTTAGCAGCAGAGTTGTTTTGCATGACTAATGCACAATTGGCAAATATATGTTAATAGGTGCATATATGTATTAAGTAAGTTGCTTATGGTTATGACTAACCATAGAGCAGTCGTTGATAGAAATTAACATTTTAAAATTGTTACTTTTCCCCCAAATATGGCGAGGGACTATAGCCTTTTTTACGATTTTATCTATCTTTATGGTGTAGGTTATACGACAAATTGGCGTCACGGATGTTAAATTTAGTGAATTAATGGCCTTAACTTCATATGATTTTTTATTGGTACATTGGTAATATTATTTTTTTTTAACTTGAATCTAGTCCAATAAATAAATAACTAACTTATGTACATATATAAATCCTAGTTTTCGACCATCAACTACGTGTATTACTGAGATATGTAATGGATCTACTAAATTTCAAACATTTTGGAATTAATTTTTTGTACAAATAAAGCAAAAATCGAAGAAATTATTTTTGTTCTAGTGTTGACCTTTTCACAATGTTTGGTTAAAACTATACCTGGTATTTTTTTATTTATTCAAATTTTACTTTAAATAATAAATTTAAATTAAGAAATGTATTAGAATACGATTTTAATGTTCGTCTCTTGTCTTTTTTCAGAATGATTCCGAAAGGATAACATCGTTGAAGATGTAAGTATATAATATTATGTCTTAGAAACAATTATAGTCCGGACAAAAATTTGCGTTTTAAACTAGAAAAAAAATACTAATTGCGTTTTAAATTCGTGAACATTTTGTTTATCAAATTTTCAATTGATACAATTTCTATTTAATAAAAAAAACTTATCCTTATGTTTTAAGTATTACTTATGTAAAACCAATTTTTGTTCAGCCCTTTCAATTTCATTCCATATCGGTTTGTGATCACCAGACTGATCAGAGCACTTCCTTGGATTCTTGACGTGCAAAAAACGTTATAGCTTAAGAAAAGTAGTAGTCCAGTGTATCGTATCTTCTATTATAATAATTTATAATTTTCTAAACATTATTGAACCCCTTTTTGTGTTTGCCAAGAAAAAAACTCCTCATACTACAATATTTAGTTTTTTTGCAATAGCATTGTTTTTTTTTTAGTTAAAGTTAATAAAATATTGATTTTATCCATTTACACCAAATATTTAAGAAAATTGCCTCCCTTTATGGATGTTTTTTTTTTGTTTTTTCTTAAAATAAACCCCAAGAATATAATTCTTAGCGAAATATTGCTTACCCCTCTCAAATGATATATCTACGTCAAAAGATCCCAATTAGCAAAACAAAAAAAAATATAAATTACCAACCGCAGAGCAAAAATAAAATATACAAAAGCGAAAAAAAGAATCAAACAATGAAAAAAGAAACCAACTAAAATATTTGAGTTATCTAAAAATCTGGCAGAAATATTAAAAGAATCCACTTTGAAATCTGTTTCATCTTTTTTTTTTCATTTAAACAAAAATTTTCTTTTAAAATCCCAAAAAAGTTCCATAAGAGCTTCATCATAATGCAAAAAAAAAAAAAACATGATATAAACAAAAACGAAAAATGCGCTGTTGTGTGAACGTTTTTTTGATTACATAAAGTTGCCCATTACTGCTAATACCCCTCTCGCTTGCAATTACAATTAAATTATATTCATTTGCACAACCCAACTGGCGGCAGATATATTAACATTTGTTTATTTTATTTTAATTTTAATTTTTTTGGAAACGAAGTTTAAGCTAAAATCGATGCGAAGACAGACTACGTACAGTCCCCTTCTTTTTTCATTTCAAAAGTTCCAAATCTAAATTACTGTTTTTGACGGTATGAATGAAAAATTGATTACCATCATCGTATAACCACCTCCTTCATTTAATTGAGTGGTTTTCCATTGCTAATTTCTATTGATGTGTCGATTTCACACTGTCGGTGTCGTCGTCAACGTTGGTCGTTGTAAAAGAGATTCCTCGATTTTCCAACTATATCGATAATTTTCCCCCAATGGAACTGTGTGTTAATTCCATCATCGTGGCCCAGCCCATCATCGCAGAAGATTGGAAAATCATCTAATTTAGTAATTCCTCCTCTAATATAATAACCTTAATTAGCTGTAACATTGTGGTTATGTGTTTGGCATCGATATCTAGATATATCTATATTTTCTTATACTTTTTGTAGGGTGTTTTAAGTTACGTTAAAATGTAGGTTACAGACAGCCAAAGAGGCTCGATAGATAGGTAAAGAAGTGATGTCTGTCTTTATTTATCCAATTATAATATCATGATATCAAGTAAAACTTTGCACACATTTTTTTTTATTTTAGTATTCGAAGTAAGTATGTTGAAAAGTTAAGCCGTCTGGAATAAGATATTGAGTATTGAGGTTTTGAATTATTTCTACAAAGATACCATTTACACTTGTTTCAGGAAAACGTTAAAATGAATCATCAGCTGTTAAATTAGAGCTGATAATTGGGCTTTCGATTTAATTTTTTTTTTTTGCAATCATCCATGTTTGTATTGAAACGAAAAAATATTACTAAGATAAACATAAATCCAAAAGCACATTTTAAGATAGAATTTTAATTAATATAAACAATTGTTTACAAATAGTTTTTCCAATTTTTCTATCCGATTTCTCGGACTAATTTTATGTGGAAAAACATTTTGTAATTTAAAACGATATTGTGTTATGTAACGAAAAATATAATAATAATACGAAGACTTTATTAAAATTCAAGAGATGCAAATGCAACATTCACGCACAGTTAAATAAATACTTCTTTTATCTGTGGTTTGAGGTGACTAACTTTTTACATTGGAGTTTTCTATTGCAATTTGGGGCAGAGATAAAGTGTTTCGTTTGGAATCGAAAGGTCACAAGTTCAGTACTTACTTAGAAAAAAAAAATAAATTTTTAATTTTTGGTGAAAGTCGTTTTTATTTGGTCAATATGATTTTTCCCATTGTTTCAATATGACCTTCTATTGGATTAAAACCATACTGAAATCTTATAGTTTGTCATCTATTTTATGTGGTTCATTTTTCTCTGTATAGCAAGGCACCTAAGGTGCTTGATGCTTGTGTCTTGTTTTTACCGTTAACACACTTTTTTAACATAATTTTAATTACCGACAAAAACTCACTGAAAAATGTTTTCAAAATCGTTGGAACCGTTTTCGAGATATATAGTTTTATTTTGTTTTAACGGTTACCTGACATACCCTTATTTTGAGTGCTAAAAATATCGAATTTCGAGTGTAGAGAATTTTCAAATAGCCTTAAGTTGGCGTTCTTTATGGTAGTAATGTAAGTTCTGATTAATATCTTCAGTTCGATTTTTTAACAAACTTGCCCTATAATGCCTACATACATATGTACGCAGATATGTACATACATATATGTAATGCAATTAACTTAAAAATTAAATTTATCATCGATTGAGACTTTGGATGTGGCTTTTGACTTTTTGTGACCTCTCAATTTCTTTCCCTTATTATACTATGAAGTTATACCTGGCAAAGGATTAAATTAATTTTTTCAATATCTTCATGAATGTACCATTTGCATGTGCTTATTTCACCCTCCCAACTTGACTATATTTTTTGAATATCTCAAACATCCCTTCACAACCTAAAAAATAATTTTCCATTCGGTAGGTATTTAAAATTGCCAATTCGATTACATATTCAATGAACTTTCGTTATAATCCACCCCATTTTTTAACCAACTTAGTAAATCACTCTCTATAAGTACATATATACTCGTACAAAAATCATTCATCTCTTTCTATACGAGTATATCATGGAAAAGGAGCAAGGTTAATTCTCTTCCATAGTCATTTGCAGGGTTTATACTTCTTGGTCCTTTAATAGCTGGATCAGGAAATCTATCAGAATCAATTTTATATCGATTGTTGATATTTTCAGAAGAACTAACGTAATCAATATCACAGTATTCATAGGAGCACTATTATTATTTCACATCACTTTTCATTCGTCGGGTGTTGTCGTTCGGTATGGAGCTATCAGCGATGTTATAGATATGAGATGCTGTAGAGATTTACAATATTCCAAACAAATCTGAATGCTTCCATGAACTTTATTGCCGCCATTTTCGTTTTCATTTAATCTTACGGCAAATGGTTGATTACATTTCATCAGAATTGAAGAAGACACAACGGAAAAAAATATTTCTTCAATAATATCGTAAATATAACATCCCTGATGTTCTAGCTCCCACTTAAGCCAATATTCATTTATTCTCACATAAATGCAAAAAAAAAGGCTACCCACTCATGCTTAGGATGTCGAGAAACAGAAGGTTATACAAATTCCAGTTCACATTATGAACATTCAAAGGGAACCCCCTTAGCATCATATTCTCGTTTTCATCCTCTCGCCCCGCTGACATTTGACTGACGTCACATGAATGATGCCAGGAGGTGAGTTGTTTCATTCAGGTCGCCATATCGTTTGTTGCCTCTTCCTTCCTGGTTGCCTCCATTCACATTTATACACATCCTCCTGCTGGGCTATTTAGCGCACACTAAAATACCTCGTGTTTTCCACTGCTTGCTAAGACTGAGACTGACTGTAGGATGTTGGATAGACATTCACTCCCACTTGTGCTATCAGTTATTCCACTTGATTTGGGTTATGTTTGCGCTAAACGACATAGTGTCCTCTTTGGTTTTGACTTCTCATTTGCTTGCAGGATGTTTGGGTTGGGTTAGGTTTGTTTTATATTTTTTTTTTTTTTAAAGTGAACATATGTATGTACAGTACATACTACATAATGTATATAGCTAGAGATATGGTTTTGATGAAAAGAGGAGATTTATTTAAATGTTTAATGAAACACAAATTGAAACGTTAAATTGTTATGTGAAAGACTTAATCATCTGTAAAGTAACATGTGCTGAACTCTTTTGGAAATTAAATTGAATTGGGGGGCAAGTTAATGGTTGACATGTGTTTTGGATGCATGCACTCAATGTCCATGTGGGTGAACTACATTATTAATATATAGATGTGGTAATCCGTGGATGATTTTAAATATTTTTTAAATTGTGTATGGTGGTGTGGCGCCAGCCACTTAGACGTTATCGTGCATGAATATGTTTTGAAATGATTCAAAATAGATATTGATTGAAATGCTTACTGATCTAAGCCAAGACTCTATTGATTGTGATTTCTTTTTGATCATTTTAATCACTCATAAAAAGAAATGAATACATCATTAAAAAAATGAGCGTGACAGTTGCTCAGTTGTTATTCAGCCTTGGTTTACGACTTTAACCCACTGATTTTGACGGTTCAAGCATTTAACTGGATATAAAGACCCATTTGAACCATACTCAAACTTTAGAATCTGCAGTGGTGGAAATGAAACTGAAAGAAGCAAAAAAAAACCGAAGTGCCCAACTTCAAGCAGAGAGTACGCAGAAAATGTATCGGGAGCTGGAGAAAATATCTGCACACAGCAGATGCAAATCATCCTATTCAACCGACATACAATTATTTTAGAAATTGTCGCACATAGAAGGTCAAGAGATTCGTTCACCAAAATTGATTAAAACGCTCTAGGCCAACTCCTTGGAGATGACGAAAAAAATATTCACAGATAGCTACAGTATTGTAAAAAACTAGCTCGAAGACTATAATTTCAATAGTTTGCTAAATATTCGCATGCGCCAATGTCAAGATTAGGTCGCGACAAAAGAGCCATCACAAGTGACAATAATACATCCCAGGCTTCCCCGGATCTTACTGCTTCTTTGTTACGTCATGAAAACTATCTTAGCCAAAATACTACATAACCAACTAACTTCGGATTGACCAAAAAAAAAGGAAAAAATACAGAGAAACACAACCTATTATTGTATTATTTTATTATGAATTTCTTTTCATAGAGTTCATTGTTAAAGTTGCTGGTATTCTCATAATGAAAAGAAAACCTTTCAAGCAATAAACAATTTTAATTCTTCTTAATGCCAATTCAAAGCTTAAGTGATTTTCAAAGTTTACCTTATAAAGAAGTGCGAACACAAGTTTTTTGCTTGCCAAGTACCTCTACCTATATATGATTCCTTTTCGATTTCACTTTCAATCGTGGCAATGGGATTTTTGCATTCCTCAGAGCTCAGACTATGGTGTCAACACGACCATTAAAGATAAAAGATTGTATTCACACGCAGTCTTTTAATGTTCATATTTGTTTAATGAAAGATTACTACGAGTATAATAATATATGCATGTCCGTATATTTGGTTTGCAAATAGTTTTCCTTTGAATAATAAATTGTGTATGTAAAATGAAAAATATTAAAACAAATATTAACTAACACTTCTATAATTTAGTATGTAGACTCATCCAGTGAAAAAGATTGCTGTTGACTTTCAAGATAAAAAGCACTGCGTATTCCGATAATGCATTTCTCTATGGGAAAGTTCATTATACCGTAACTAACTGTTGTGCTACCAACAAGAAATCATTTAAAGGTTTAAAAATATCAAGCACCAATAGCAAACAAAATTCAAGGTTATTTTTTCTTTGCAAATAAAAAATTAAATGTAATAATTGAACTGCAACGCTTGTCCTGCTACTAGCTCAAAAATAGATTAGAATTAAAATTTAGAGAGAAATTGGAAAATAAATTTTTTAATTTTGTTTTCTTGTCACTGTGTAAGTCTTGCAGTCCCAAAAAATCGAATTTGAGATTTTAATATACATAGCTTGAATTTACTATGGTAGCCAATACAAAAAAAAAATGGGTCACAATTTTGTTTTACCGTTCGGCTTCTCTCTTAAACTCTCTACCATTTTTTGAGGACTATCCCCCATTTTTTTAATCTTTTTTTTTTTTTTTGAAAGGCCAATAATAACGGTACTTGCCATAAACAAATTTTTCGTAGTCTTAGAATAATTCTATATTTCTCAGAAAGGCCTCAACAGATCTTTTTTTTTAACTAGTTAATATTTGTACATGCTGACTACCATTTGATGAAATCTTATTCTCATTTTCCCAAAAGCATCTGATTTCGATAAAGTTTTAAGCCCTAGCATTTAATTACTATAAATAGTAGTACTATGGTCTCATAAATCTTCTATATTTTAAATACAAATTATCCATGGGATTAAAAAAATCGGAAGAATTAAAAAAAAAAATTAAAAAATGTATTTTTTTCTAAATATGTGTTGCAATGGTTTTTAATATTGTTTTCATTTATTGAAGAACTGTTACTTATTTAATATATTCAGAGGAATTAAACAAAATTGTGCATTTGGATTTTATTCATTGGTTTAATTCATTCAGATAAATATCAAGGAAAAGTAATTCTACTTAAAAGTTTTACAGAACAAGATCTCTTGTACTAAAGTTCTAAATTCACAGGTCTGATTAAAAATACCTACATAATATATCTCAATCTTCATTTGAATTAAATTGCTGTACTTGGAAAAAAAATATTTAAAAATGTGCATTGCATAAAGTTTAACAAAAAAAAAACTTTTCATATCAAAACTACTCATCCAACATTTTAGTTACTTTCAAATCAACATTGTTTTTTTATTGTTTTAAACCAACAAACCCACATAACTAGACTTAACCGCAGCATAAACTATATTCCTATAAGGTATACAAAAATAGTTAAATTTGCAAACTTGTCGAGAATGCTTCCACTACAAACTATGGTCTCATGAAGCCATAAATAAATTGGAATAAAATTCATTCCAATTTTTCAAATGGTTGCACATCAAAGGAGAACCTTCCTTTTTAGCTCACTCACTCTACTTCCATCAATACACATCTTTCATCATTCACGTCAACAAAATAAAAAAAAGGGAACTCTACATCATGCGCACAACATCTTCCAGAACCAGAACTACAGCTAAAATAAAACTAATGACGAAATAAAAAGAACTCCTTCATGAAAATATTTTCTGTTTTTCTTTCTTTATTTTTTTTTCGTTCAACGGTGTCTCGTGGTTGATTTATTCATCCGTACTCACTTTACCTCTTGGTGTGCCGTTTATAAAAAGGTGTGTATTGTATGGAGGTAAAATTAGAAAGGTCATATTCATCTGCAGCGGGATTGGGCAGGAATTCCTCCTAACAAACAGGGCGTTAATCAAATTTTATGTTTGAAATAATTTTAGTTTTTTTTTATTTATCTCTCAAATGTTTAACCCAATTCTTGTCTATTTTCAGATAATTCCAATAAAATGATGACTAAAGAGGAGCCACCAAAATAGATTAAGAAAGTCGACTATAAACACAAAAGAAGAGACACGCAAAACACACAATGTCCAAGTTACCTGATAACGATAATCATCGCAATGACATCTACGAGAACTTACCTTGCCAAGCAATGTTTAATGAATCCGTAAGGAAAATCAACAAAACGACTGCAAACAATTCGCTTTTAATGAACAATTGCAATCAGAATAGCCACCGCGGAAAGCATGCGACTCAGTTGAGTACCAAGGAGATGCTGTATGCAACGCCTCTCAGGAAATCTGATCGATATAGGAGTGGAGAACGTAGCCGTTACCACAGAACATCAGGAAGCGGTGGTAGCAGCAGTATTGACATTGATAAAAATGTTATGGAGTACAAATTGCTTAACAAAGACAATAAATGTCGCAATGGTAATCCAGATGATATCGAAGGCGATGTTGTTGATGATGTTGGAACATCTGCGTCTTTGACATGTGCCAATCAATTAGAAGATCGAAGGATTTTAAATTTTCTCAAAGACACAACTCAAATTCATAAGAAGATGGAAATCTTAGGAAGTAGCAGAGAGAGGGATTGCCCAAATGCTAGTTTTTCCTGCTTAGCTAGAGAAGAGCATTTTGCAAATTTGATGCAGCAGAATTTTAACATAGAAGCTCCACCTCTATTGGTAGATGAATCATTGAATGAGAATGATCAAAAAGAGCCTCATTTAGTAGAAGAAAACGAAGGCCTGCCACTTGCTGCTGGCGAAGAAACGGTTGGTAATTTGGAAGTGTTTATGCACAAGAAGCAATCTCCCGACAAGGAGGTAAATGGTATTATCGCCCCTGCTGCAGCAGTTATTGGAATACCGGCGAAACCGGTGTATATTCATAGAGAATGGGTTCTCAAAAAGATCGCTTTATGCTTAGAACAACGAAATGCTGGTAAGAAAGCAATCCCGGGTCTGCTCGGAGCAGCAGCAGCAGGTGCCAAAAATGAAATCGGTGCTACGGCTTATTTATCCCGTTCCAAAGTAGCTGGAGCAGCTTCCATGTACCATGGATGCTTAGTGCTAGGATCAAATGGCTCTGGAAAGACTTCTATTTGCCAAGCGATAATGAATGGAAACTCTGGTACTAAAGGCATTCTTAATCGTAAACTTTTAGCTTGCTATTTGATCAATTCTCAGAATCCCGAGTGCCATAGCCTAAGTATGTTCATAAGAAAACTAGTCCTGCAACTTCTAAGTCATTCAAGTCTTATCCATAAAGAGGATAGTGAACGGTTAATCGAGGACGGCTTGCTTTTTCTAAAGAAGGAAGAACAACAAATGGAATCTAAACTAGATGCCGCCATGAATAACATATCTCTGGAAGAGAATGCCGAAGAAATCCTCATTGCTGAGCTCAAGAAAAGTGTCGAGCAGGATGAGTTTCGTGAACGGCGAACTTCTACTTCGAATGTAAAGAAATCTATGATCCGGCAAAAGTCTGCTCCATCACCAGAGCAGCATAGTCAACTCCATGCAGATGTGAAAAATTGTTATTCAACCCATCCCCCATCGACATCTGGCCATAAGATAAGCAAAGAAAATGAAAAAGATGCTGAAGGTTCAAAATCAAGTCCTGGAAAGAAAATTTCAAAGATTCCTGTTGCAATAAGCGCTAGAGTTGTGCCAAGCTCATCATCTAAAACCAATTGCAACTCTATTCAGCAGGGTGGCGGGGAAGATATTGCTGAAGTTGGAGGAGATGAGATGCAAGATGAAATAGCCGCAGCAATAAATGAAGATGAACAACCCGAAGCTGAGAAAATAACCAGTGAAGATTTGAACAATCTTATCGATTTTAAAGAAAAACCAGAAAGTCAGTGTGAAATTACTCTTATAATTGGTGAAAATCATACGGATGTAGTTTCTAGCATCCCACCACCTTTGCCAAAACCAAAGAGCTGCCGCACAACAATCGCAGATGGCTACTATGAAATGCTTATCTCTAATCCGGAGATATTCGAATGTCTCAATGTGGACAACATTGAAAAGAATCCAGATGAGTGCTTTAAGAAAGCCCTACTCTTTCCATTGTTGGAACTTACACCGCCAAAGACCGCTTTACTACTTTTGATCGATTCAATTGATGAAAATTACATCAACGAAGGAAACTTGATTTCCACTTTAAAGGGCCGATGTTCGACAACCCAAAAAAGTAGGAATGTTGCAGAACTTCTCTCGAATCACATTCATCTGTTTCCCAAGTGGCTTTTTCTAGTGTGCACGACAAAGAAACAAACAAAACACATCACAAAGATGTTCACGGGTTTTAAGAAGATTACTTTGGATGATCTTCGGAAGTCACATGTGGTAAAAGATGTACAGGAGTACATTATCAATCGTTTAAACTCAGATTTTAAAGATAGCATTATGCTGACTAAGGAAATTATAGAGTCCTTACATCAGCTTTACATCAAGTCCAACGGATGTATCCTCTACCTTGAAAAGGTGTTGAATGGCATCAAAGAAAACTTCTTTTCTTTTCGAGAAATCAAGTTGATTCCTTGCACTTTAAATGGGCTGTATCTCTATATATGTCAGAAGTCCTTTAACAAAAAGCAATACCTAAAGATTCGGCCAGTTTTGAACATCCTTCTTGCTTCAACAGGCTTCGTTGACAAGCTTTTCCTTTTTAATTGCCTGAGAACTCATAATTATACCATCGATGTGGATGAGTTTGAAAAACGTTTGCAGTTGATGCGAAATATTTTATTGTACGACAGTGGACAGAGACGAGTGAAAATCTTTCACAATTCCTTCTGCGATTGGTTGGTGGATGTCAAGTTCGCCACAAAGAAATTCATTTGTGATGTCAACGAGGGACATGTTATGATATCAATGTACTACATGCTCATCAGCGATACATTATGTGCAAATAGTGTTCGCAAATTTGTTTATCACTTGATCAAAGCCGGAGAATATCTCACCAATAGAGACATAAATTTGGACTTGATTGTGATGCTCTTGGAGTCGAGAATCAATTTGAACGATTGCTTCTACACGAATCACTTGAATTGTTGTTCGATTTGTGAATCGGAATTTAAGAATGATGCTAATTTTTTGCCAAAGACGAGGAACATGCTGGAGAAGTTTCTGTGTAATGAGTTGAATGAAGAGTTTGCCACTTTTTTGTGTGACTTTTTCAAGCCGAGCTTACCAACTGATGCCAAGATCTTGAAATTGCTTATCGAAACGGGTATCAATAACGCCGACTCCCAGGTGAGTTTATATTGATTTTTCAGTTTGTGGTTTTTTTTTTATATTGTTTTTTTACATTTACGACAGACATCATGTGACTCCTCCCTCATGTCGCCAGAACTCTCGGAAAAATCGCAAAACATTGATTTTGAACTTGCTGATTTGTTGCTGTCGAGTGAGAAATCTTGTTTGGTTGAGACTCAACGCCCTACAAGTCCATCAGAAAAAAGTGAACCACCACATCCTGATAGTCAAGATGATAACAATAGTACACTCCATCAACTCTCCGACTCGAATCGCATCGAATTACACAAAGGTAAAGCGTTAATTCATATTCTAGCAAACGATGGAAATCATCAGCTATTGGAAAGAGCTCTTAATGCTTGCAAAGGTCCAATTGATCTCGAAATAGAGGATTACAATGGACAGACAGCTCTTAACATTGCCTCTCGCAATGGTCATTTAGATGTGGTGAAACTCTTACTTGGCTTCACTCAAACTTCTCCAGATGTTACTGACCATACGAAACATGTCGATGTAAACCATGCGGATCGCGATGGCTGGACACCACTGAGGTCTGCTTCTTGGGGTGGCCACACTGAGGTAGTGAAGTTACTTATTGGCTATACTGGATGTAAGATTGATCTGGCTGATAAGGAGGGTCGGACAGCCCTTAGAGCAGCTGCGTGGAGTGGCCATGAAGACATATTGAAAATTCTCATTGAAGCTGGTGCTGATGTAAACTCTGTCGATCGACAAGGAAGAACATCATTAATAGCCGCCTCTTATATGGGTCATTATGATATTGTTGAAATTCTTCTGGAAAATGGCGCCGATGTGAATCACCTCGATTTGGACGGGCGCAGTGCACTGTGTGTCGCCGCGCTCTGTGGATCCTCCGGCTATAGTAAAGTTATTTCAACTTTGCTCGAACATGGTGCCAATACCGATCAATTGGATAACGACGGAATGTCTCCATTGTTAGTAAGCTCCTTTGAGGGGAACGCTGAAGTGTGTGAACTGCTTTTAGAAAACGGTGCCGATCCCGATTTGGCTGATTTTATGGGCCGAACTCCTCTCTGGGCTGCCTGCACTGCTGGTCATGCAAATGTCGTTAAACTTCTGCTCTTTTGGGGCTGTGGCATTGATTGTATGGACTCAGAGGGGCGAACAGTTCTAAGTATTGCTTCGGCACAAGGAAATGTTGAGACAGTACGTCAGCTGCTAGATCGAGGGCTTGATGAGACGCATCGTGACAATGCCGGTTGGACACCACTGCACTACGCCGCTTTCGAGGGATTCCATGACGTTTGTTTGCAATTGCTGGAATCAGGTGCCAAAATTGATGAATGCGACAACGAGGGCAAGACAGCTCTACATCTTGCTGCCCAAGAGGGTCGCGATAAATGCGTTCAATGTTTGCTAGAAATTCATTGCTCGTTTATTGATCAGAAAGCACATGACGGCAAGACTGCCTTTAGGCTAGCCTGCATAGAAGGTCATTTGGATTGTGTTCAAATTTTACTTAGATTCAGCAGTGATGTGAACTCAAAAGACGCCGATTCAAGAACCACACTGTATATTTTAGCACTTGAAAACAAGCTGGATGTGGTCAAGTATCTGCTCGATGTGACAGATGTTGATGTTAATATACCTGACAGCGAGGGCAGAACTGCGTTACATGTAGCTGCTTGGCAGGGTCATGTTGATATGGTCAAGTTGTTGATTACAATGGGTAGGTTATGATTTTATTATATTATGTGCTTTTTTAATTTGAAATTTCTAGGTAACGCAGATGTTAATGCCATGGATCTTGAATGTAGATCTCCTCTACATTCCTGTGCCTGGCAAGGAAATCACGATGTCATGGGCATACTACTTTATTTTGGTGCTATGGCAGATCATGCTTGCAAGCAAGGTGCCACTGCTCTGGGAATATCAGCACAGGAGGGACACGAAAAATGTGTTACTATCCTTCTTAAATACGGTGCCAATCCATATAAATCTGATCATTGTGGTCGAACACCCATTAAACTTGCAGCGAAATCCAATCGCAGTAATATTCTTAAAATCTTCGAAGGCTACACTAAAAGTAAGATACGCCTGATATACCCTTTCTCGTCCCTTGTTTAATCCAAAATTTTATACTAACTTCATCTCCTCTTTTTCCCATCTGCCAGCAGATGAGTCTAACAACATTGATCCAACGAAATTCCACCCGAGCATGTTACGGTCACCGGATAATCCTCCACCACAAGGATTCCTACCGCACCCAACAACCAATCAACAGTCCTCCCCGGCTGCCATTATTGGCAATAACAGTCTAATGATACCAAATAATAATAATATGCAATCGCCGAATATCCTAAATGCATCCACCTCGACGCACAGCAGCAATAACTTTTACGAAAACACCATGCAATCGGATACAAGCAGTCTGCAGAAGCGCAAAAGTGTAATCTCTAGTCAGTCAACAGGAAGCAGTAATGAAGTCTGTTTAAAATACATAAGTTATGGTTGAGGAATTTGCTTAATTAATTCGTTGATTTTATTTGCAGCATGCTCCACTTACATTTACACAGCAGCTACAAAGGCAAACAAAACTCAATTCTCGCAATAATCCTTTTGTGCAGAATGCACCAGTAGTCAGTTCGAAATATCCCAAAGGGCATCAGAGACATTCGCAACTGCTGCCAGATCTAAGTGAACATCAGATCAATATGGGTAAAAAAATTTATTTCTCAATAATTAATTCAAATAATTTAGCAGAATTGTCGTAGTAAATTTTGCATTGTTTTAATATTTTTATTATGAGGTCTTTTGATTTTTTAAATTTAATCGATTTTTAAAATTTTCAAAAATATCTTGTTTTTTAATACAGTTTTGAATTAATAACATTTTTGTTACTATCCAACAGTAGCATCCAATGAAGCAGATATGTACGATATGGAATGTATGTCGCCGCTTTATGCTACTCCCCCACACTCACCCAGTAGTGAACTCAGCTCACCAGGACAATTGCCATCGATTAATGCTTTCGAAGAAATTGGTGGTGCAACAAGTTGTACTAATCATTCAACTAGTGCGGGAGGTGGAAGCAAATCATCTTCCACAGATAACCATTTCGCACGAGACACTCATATGCGAATAATTTTGGGAAACCTAAAGGATACCAGTCATTCATCGTCAAAGTAAGCATTCATATATTTTATAATTTGTACATACTAATTTTTGTTGATATTTCAGTAACAAATCAAAACGAAGCGGTATTGCAACAAATCCCGCAATGAGAATGATTCGTAGTCGATTTGACTCTGCCGCTCAGCTGATTCGACGAACAAACAACATGCTTAGCATCTCATCCAGTAACAACCAAGGTTCGTCGAGTATTGGCGTTAAGTCTGGAACTTTTCAGTGGCGCAAAGAAAGCCAAATGTAAATGTTAACAACATATACAATTAATAGCATGATCATGTTTCTTTAGTTCGATCATTTAAGGTTATTTAGTATTTTGTGGTTTAATTTGTTGTTTTTTTTTTATTAAGAAACACAACCTGATAGAAAAGTGTTTTTGTGATAGCTCAAAATTTTTATTTGTCCTCATATTTATTTATTTTAATTTTAACAATTTTTAAACAATAATAAATTGAACACTTAGAAGCTCTTAGAAATATTTCTCACATTTCACATATTTAAGTCATTTTTTATATGCATATATTTTAACATTGATCTGTTAACATTTTAAACCTAGTTCATAATTCTTTTTATTTTTTGTATTTCTTTCTAAATTGAGTTTGTTTTTAACTCATATAAAACAAAATAGAAATACGTATTATGCCTAAAGTATAAATATATATTTAAATACAAAACAACAACTGATTAATTTATAGTTTATAAACATTGAAAACAAATACTCCTTTAAATAAAAGACCAAATGTTGAAACATTAAGACAGAAATTAACTGCACCGAGTAGAATAAAAAACAGAAAATAGAACTTCATTCATATACAATGCATACACATTAATATTTCAATTATTTAAACAAAAAAGAGAAAAAACAAACATGAAGAAACTTTAGAGGCATATATTTTAATTGCAAAACAAAATTTAAAAGCATTATCCGAAAATTTAAATTAAATTAAATTAAAAAAAACTACAATAATCATTTAATCAAAATGAACAATAAAAATATTAACATAAATATGTATTTTTAAATTATTTAAGCAAATCAATTATCGATTTTATTTCATAATAAAACAAAAATAAGCAATTTATTTTATAGATATTTTTAGCGTTTAAATTCTCATTCAAATATATATCGCGATATAAACTTAAATTATATTCATACAAAGTACTGATTTAAAATTAAAAGAATAAATATAAAACTCAAATATTATAAATGGAAAAGATATTTTTTTTGGTCTACAATGCAACACACTTTTTATGAACATTTTTTCAAAAATTGATGTTGATTTAAATGCAAATGTTGTGTTATTCATTTTTATTTTCATCAGTTTATATATGGAAATCTAAGGTATGCTATTTTTTATTGAAAGACATTTTCCAGAAAGTCTGTGTTTTAATGAAAATGTACTCGTATGTATGTATATATGTGTATATTCTAAAGCGATGCATGCTGCTTTCTATAATGTAATTTGAAAAAATCACTTGTTGAAAACTTTTGACTTTTTCCAACATTAAAATTATGAACTTCAAGAAAAGACAAGACAATTTCGTCATCTCCAAAGTTGTTAACTCAATGACGCGCTGTTGCTGGGTTTCATTCTTTTTTTTCGCGGATTCGAAACGCCGCCGCCAGCAAGAAGTAATTTAAAAATATTTCTCATATACATATGTATGTATGTATGTAAATTACATACATAAATAAATTTTTTGTTTCAGAAACCAAATTATACATTCCCGAAAGTACTTGATGTGAACTAACTCAGAATCGCTCTATTTTTTTTTTTTTTTTTTTTTTATGAAAATATTTTAAAAAAATACTTATTTGACCAAAGCTTTAGACTCGAAACTTTTAGATCTAGTTTTGTCGTAAAAAATGTTTTGAAGTGAATCAATAATAGGGCCGTTAATTTCAACATTTCCTGAATTTATAGTGACAGATCCTACAATTTTATTTCAGTGATTTATTTTACGTATAACATTGTACGAAGAAAAGTATAACAAAATGCATATATTTGTGTTTGCAGAAAATTGGATTGAAACAAGAAAAAAACAGAATGGGTTCATTACAACTACGTAACTTTTAAAAATAAGCTAGATTTTTGATGAAATAAGCCATAGTTGCAAAGAAAATATGTGGTTTGTTAGAAATAAAAAAATAAAACAGTAAAAAAACATCATGTATTTTGCCAAGATTTTTTTCTTTTCGGGCCGTCAAATGTTCAAAATCAGTATTCATACAGCCCTTTTCTGTTAAACGTTCACGTGAATATTTGTATTCTGCTACCCGACGGTAAAAACGGATTGTTCCAAAAAGCATATAAATTTCGATCCTCTTAAGAATCTTAAAAACAAAGATTGGTTAATCTTTGAACTCAAAATATAGAAGACTTTTGAAAATAAAGAGCGAACAATTAAGTGAAATATTCACGTGAATCGAAAGATTCAATCGGATCGGATAGCAAAATAGGGCTGATAGTTATTGTTGCTAAGCGCAATTCCGAAAAAGGGTGGAAATTCTGCAAGATTGGTTAGGACTTGGAGTTAGAGATCTGTTTAATATTCCAACATAATCGGTCACAGTTAACTTTCCATCGGAACGGAACGTTCTTCTATTTCATATTATCCTTAGATTATTACGTAAGACAGCAGTCCCCTAAAATATTTCAAAGAAAAATTAAAAAATTGTCCGTAGACCATCTCCGGCACGCTCCAATGTTTTTTTGGAAACTACGTCAACTGTTTATAAGTACATACAAAAAATATAGAGAACAGAAAAGTATTAACACCATAGGTACATATAACATAGTTAATTTAAAGCTAAAGTGGAGTGTAAAGTTAGGTAGTATAAAGCGTATGCGTCGTAAAATAAATACAACGCTTGGCAAGTTATGTTTTGTTGGAAGATCGATAAATTTTGTTTTATTTTCCGAAAAAGAAGAATTAAAAAAATATTTTTTCACGTATTTGCATTTAAATCAATGAAGGCAAATCGAAAACACATGTATGTATACAATATTATAAAGTTAACAACACAAAAAAAAAACAAATTAAATCTTACTACAGGTCGCATAATTACAGTAATTTACACATACAACATTTAAACAAAAAATAGCAGAATATAATATATTTTAAGAGAAACTGTAATTGAAACGAATTTTTAGTGTTACTAGTGGTAAAAAAAATTAATCAAATGCAAATTATAAGCAATTATTTTAGTATCTAATTTATGTACAGCATTTAAATATTGTTTTAAATATATTTTAAGACAATTATGTAGTATAATTTTACTGAATCGGCAAATACAATAACTATTGAAAAAGAAGAAATTAAATTCGTAAATTTAAAAATTGGATAAGAAAGATTTATAATAGTATTTATGTAATTGGAAATTTCAACTCCCTATAACTAATCAAAACTAAATTTTAAAACCATTCTGCTCTCGTTAAAAATGCAGTCGTTAAAGATATCTGTTAAAAAAAAATAATTGATAAGGCAATTGTGTATTTCATTCTATTTTTAGTAAAAAATCTGATTATTTTTTCGTTTAATTGCAATTTTACAACAAATTGAAATCGCATCTAATTGTTAAAAATGCTGTATGTATACTAAACCTGAAAACACAATTATAAAACTTGGGTTAAGAGAAAAAAACAACAAAATGTTAGTTTTCGTTAAGCGAAAAAGAATAAACATTTTAAATATTTATTTATTGCAATAAACTGATTGAAAAAAAAATATTTGAAATTTATTAAGGTAAACGCCGAGTAAGTTTATCGTCCTAAAATGCAAGTGCAGGGGCGATTACTGAAAATTGTCTTAAAAATCGAGCTTGACTGGGTATGAATAAAAAGTAAAGTATAAATGTGCAGAATTTTTCTTAGTACGAATCTACTAGGTCGGGGCCTGTGATATGGCTGAATAATCAAATAAATAGAATTTCAATGTAATGTTTCACATCTTAAAAAAAGATTTGCAATAAGTATCCCTTCCCTTCTTTTACTACCTTTTGAAACTATTTTGATCCCTAAATTTTATTGATTTAAACATTTTTTTATGGAAAGCTTAAATAAAAGTTGGTTGACTTTAATGGTCTGGATGTGTTCCTTCCCGTTTTTCTCATTGGGTCTGAACGCTGAACCATTGAGTAAATACAAATAAAAGTGACACCTACTCCTTACTTTTTTCAAAAAAAAAAAATGTCGAATTTTTTCTACACAAACAATTGTCATTATTAGGTCAAGGTTATTCAAGGTGATTCTGCCTTAAAGTTTTGTCCGAAGTGATTGCCCATAGGTTCACATGAAACTCACTATAAGTCTGATTAATTCAGAGGTCTATTTCGTAGAATTGTATAAATGTACAATGTGAAAAACGACAAACAGTAAAACTTCTCTATTTCTGTTGTATGTTGTTTGTGTTTAAAAACTATAAATTAAACAATATTTCACAAAAAAAACTTTTTATTTGGCATGGAATATTAAAAATATATGCAATGCATAATACAATTTTTTTTTTTTTTTGCATCTTATAAATTACCACTTTCTCTGTTTAACATATGGTGATTATATGATTAAATTTAAATAAAAATATTACAGAAAATAAAATAATTATTAACGACCACTGGTCACGCCATAATACGACGATCTGAAAGAGATTAAAAAAATGATAAATAATTTTTGTTTTAAATTGATATACATATAAATATAAATAAAAAACCTTTTCAAATGTTGGGTTTATGGATTTGATTAATGAATGTTTGAACTCTAACTACCAATAAATATTAACTTAAATCTTCAAGGCCATCTTGGCTCTGCTTTTATGAATGAATTAAAAAATTGAAACACCCAAACTTTTTATTCTTAGAATCAAATAAAGTTTCTTTTGTTGAATATAATATTAAATTCAACAAACACAGCTCATACGCAGGAGAAAAAATCGTATTATCAATAATGAAATTAAAATAAACTTACTTTTTAAACGCAAATAAAATTATGTATTTTTCCATGTAGCTTAATGTTCTGTGAATAGGAGAAGTTAAAAAAAAACATTAGTGAGATTTATAATATATGTACATATATAACTACTAAAATTATACTGAGTAAATATTTACATCGTTGCGATTCAAAGTTAAAACTCACTAACAAAATAACCTTTTGAACATTATTTAGATTAGAAGTTAGTGAACTTTGACTTTGGACCTACGTCATGTGTTTACATGTATGAGCGTTATACTACCAATAAAGATGAACTTAAATCTTTAAGGCCCTGTTGGCTCTACTTTCGTGAATGAATTCAAACACTGAAGCATTTTAATCTTGCGAACAAAACTTTATTTGTTGAATAAAATGTTAAATTCAACAAACAAAACTAAAACGCGGGAGACAATGGATTGATGGAATTATACTTACTTCGTATGTAAAAGTAAATAAAAGTATGTATCTTGCCATGCAGCGTCTGTAAAAATGAAAAATAAAAATAATTTAGTGAGACTTTAACTTAAACTTATGTATGTATATCAAACGATTTGTGTATACGCAAATATTTGGATTTAAATTATTTTTTTAAATGCCAAACTATATACATATATAAATTACAATTTTTTTTAAGTACACATAAACTGTGCGAATATGTATGTACGAGCGTTATAGTACCAACAAAGATTTACTTTAATCTCTGAGGCCCTGTCAGCTCTGCAATTCTTGGAATTTATTAATTTAGCGATTGAATTATTTTTAACTAAAAACGCTTGTTTAGAAAAAAAACAGTTTTTCGCAGGATTAATATAAATAAAATTTAATGATCTCGCTATATCTCTATATCCTTTGACTTGACTTTTAAGAGTACACATTTAACTGTTATTAACATCTTTTTAAGATTTTTTTAAATTCAAGGTTGCCATCAATAAATGTTTACAGTTTCAAAGGAAATGTTTTCTCCTAACAGTTATGAAGCAATAATATATTCAAAAGCTACTCACTCACCTTCGATTTCATTCAATCCCGGCTCGATATTGGTTTTGCAAATCCTCTCCAAAAAAATACTTAAAAACAATATTGTAAAATATTGAATCAATCAATAAATACATAATTTTTGTACAAACTTGTGATTTAAAAATAAAAAAAAAATAAAAACAAACAACATATAAATTTAGTATAAAAAAACTGTGCACAAAATAAAAAACTACACTGCAAAACTATATTCGGGCATTCATTCGACTACAAGTTCATATTGGCCAACTTCTTTGCACATTTCATTGAATTCGTTTACAAATTTCTTTAATTCGGGCTACAAAAAAATAAAATAAAAAGTTAGTATGTCTCAACTATGGAGATTTTGAATTGGTTTACATTATTTTTTTGGCGTTTCTTCGGTTTTGCTTTGTAATTCTTAATGGGCCCTTGAATCGGTTCTTCATCATCATCTGATATATCACTGTCCAATATAGTTGCAAAGTTATTAAGCATTTTACGCTTTCTCTTGTATGGTCTATTGTACGTTCGCCTGGGATGCTATTGAACAATCGAAATGAATTTATTGGAATAGTTTTTTATTTAAAAAAATTTATTTGAGGCATCTATTTCATTTTTTAACAAAAAGAAAAACTGACTAAAGCAATGTAGAATTTTGAAGTTCGCTTCGAAACATTTTAATATTTTTTACTTACCGAATCATCAAATGTAGTTTCGGGATCTGGATCTTTAAATAAATTAGTTAGATCTTCTGTTTCATTGAAGCTGTGATTGCCCTTATCGCGGTGATATTGATCATCTATCATGGTTGAACACAACATTTGCTTGAGAGTTTTTTGCTTAGGGACAGCATCAAATACTGGTGCAATGCGTTTTGTTTTATTTGGAATTACCACCGGTTCTTTAGGTCGCAACTGCTTGAGACGTTGTAGCCTTTCCTTTAAAGCATCTTTATTTGGTAATATTGTTTTGTCAACACTAACGTTACTCAAATTACTTTCATCGTCAATCAGTTCTTCAAAACCAAACAAGTTTGTTACATTATTATTAGAACTATCACTTTTAGACTTTTGATTTTGAGTGTTTTCTAACTGATTCTTTGCGTTTTCATTAGAAACATCGCTCTTCGAATGATTTATGCTATGATTTGAACTATTGTGTGAGTTATTATTTGAAACGCTATTGCGTTTATTGCTGACGTTTTTAACAATTGAGGTGCGGCTAGTTTCTAGTAATTTATTCTTTGAACTATCCCTTCTAGACTTTTTAGAGTTTTGATTTTGGATGTTTTCCAACTGATTTTCTGCGTTTTCATTAGACACATCGCTCTTGGAATGATTTGAGGTGTGATTTGAATTATTATTTGGGCTATGAACGTTTTTTAGTATATTGCAGGTGCTATTGTTAGTCGATTTGTAGCTAATGTCTTGCATTTTATTATTTGATGAATTTTCATCATTTGACTTTTTCCCATATGAGTGTAATGCCAGTGGAGGTAAATGAAGTACATCTATTATGTTAATTGCCTTCAATGGGCTTCGGTAGCTCAATGCTTTTCGAGTATTTGTTAAAGCTTGCATATTCGCCTCATTTGTAACAATTTTAGCACCAGGCGGTGCTGTATTCTCACCATTCGAATCGTTTGAAGAGAATGAAGACAGCGATTTGGATTTATTTTTGGACGGCGTCATTGGAATGTAATCCGACGAAAATGATGGCAAATTATCTGAGCCTCGGCCAAGATAGAAAAGATTTGGCAATTTATCATCATCAACTCGCCATGGTGATTTGTTTCCCGCCATTGGCGAGTATTGTGGGCTGCTAATATGCTTTGGTGTCATTCGAACCGGTGTCGATTGGCTAACAAACTTCAATGCCATTTCAAGGAGTTTCTTTTTGTCCGTAATGGGTTTTCTTTGTTGTAATGGTTTATGGATTCTTCCGGCTTGTTTGATCATTGCCGATCGTGCTAAATTACTAAATCCGCGTCGATCACGTACTTGCTCTTCTTCTTCCTTTTCTGGAATCTCATTTTCACCATCATCAAAATGGAAGCCATCATCAAAATGTAAACCATCATCATGATGAATATCGTTTTGTATTTTTTCCCGAGAAGGTGGTTTCGCGGCTACAGGTTTTTTTGTCGGTTCGGGATGTATTTTCTCGCTTTTATTTATTTTTTTCTTTGTAGTTCGTTGAGGTTTTTTCCTGGGTATAACATTCATTCCAGTTCCCTTCTTATGCTTAGCAACAACTACTTTTCCAGTTTCTATCATTTTCTGAATAACTTCATCAACAGGATTATTTGAATCTGACGATGATTGCGAAAGGAAATCATAAATTTTTTCTTGTTTCTTTCGTCTGCTCGATCGTCTTTTATTGTTCCCTGTTGGCTTGGCTTCGGAAACTGTATTTTCTAAACGAGAATGAAAGAATTTCACTGGACATCTTAAATCGATAATTTCATCATTAGCTGTTTCATCACATCTAGTAGAGGTATTTGCATTTTTATGTGAGTGATTATTTTGAGTTGATGATGGAGCAATTGTTTCTTCAGAAGCTGTAAAAACATTAATTTCATTAGTTTTATGTTAATACTTAAACTTAAGTCAATTTTTTTATAAATAATTTTCCTTGCACTGACCACAGTGCTTTGTGTTGTTGTAATCCCATGTAAGAAAACAGTCGATCGCAACTGTAGCTAAGAAATCAATCTATCCCAATTTTTTTGTATATAATTAGAGAAATCTGAACGCGGACATTTATTATTATATTATTGTGTTGTTGAGGATATTCAAAAACGCAAATGTGGAAAATATGCATTCCAAAAATTAATGCGGACATTATACAGCCCTTTTCACAAAAATCAATGTGGAGCTTATGCGGACGCTGGAGTCGATAAGCCGTGTGACTAATTTAAGACCCTTAGCGAAACAGCTTAGACCTTTACTAGGCCACGATAAATATCCGTTATGTTTAAGCATTAAAATTTTTTTTTTTTTTTTAATAAAACGATATTTATTATTTTTGACTCAATATTGATATTTTGTTTTAAGAACGAGCTGTTTACAATCGAATATGGTTCTAAAACAAATATAATTTTTTTTAGAATTAGAATTTTAATTATACACACAATAAAACTATGTATATAATCAGGGCTAGCTGAACCAATTTTCCAGCTTAATTCTTCCCTTCTTGGAAAATAGAAAATGCCAATATTTTTCCACAGCGCATATAAAGTTCTCCTTAATTAGGTCAGTAAATTCCAACATAGTTCAAGTTTCTAATTTTCGAAGAGAGAACTCTGAAAATTTGCAGACAAACTTACCTTGACAAATATACAAAATTACATTAAAAATTAAAATTTAATTTTGTTTTCAATAAAATCTTACCGCTAAAATTTTTAGACGTATCTTGATGGATTTCTTCTAATGGAATATTACTTAAAGCTTCAACACCAGTTTCATCACTTGTTTTCTTTGCAATCGGTTCTTTGCTTTTCTTATTAACAGTAGGTGATTTTTCAAGTTCAACTTCAATTTTTCGTTGGGAATGTTCTCCTGTATCTTTCTCTTTATCTTTGTATGGGGTGTTTTCGACTAGATTATCTAAACTTAGGACAAATTTGGGGTTAGGTTGTAGCGTCTTTTTGATTTTAACTCCTGGCATTGATTTTTTGCTACCAACTGGCGATTCATTTGTTTTATTCAATAATTCCTTCCAGGTTGGAGCTCGCTTTGAACGGCTGTGATGATTATTTTCCTCATCGTCGCTTTGAAACTCGGCCGAACTTGAATATTCTTCTTCAAGCGTATTGCTTTTTGTTCCAACATCCATTTTGGACGTAGCTGTCTCAATTGGCATAATTGTGTCTTCTACACTCATTTCAACAAGAGGAGTAAGTCGTCTTTTATTGACTTGTTTTTTGCGAATTTGATTGTCTTTTGGAGTTCGATGCTCAGCTAAAGTCTCCTCGAATGTTGCACTTGTCCAGTCGGATTTGAGGTTTTTAATTAATGTGTTATCATGGCAGGATTTGCGTAGTTTAGAATGCACATCGATAGATGCAGAATTAGAATCAATTGTACTTCGCTTTAAACGAACACGAAGATTGCTGCAGTTATTTTGCCTATACTGATGCCTGGAGTCGTGTAACTTAGAGCTCTTCAATGTTGTTACTGGTTTGTTAATAACATTTGGATTTCGAATTTCTTCTTCGGATTGAAGGCGCTTCAAAATGTAGTTATTTTTTTCAGAATCAAGTTGTACTTTCTCTGTATTTTTTCGGGACCTAGTTCTTGTTATGGGGCTGGCGGAAGAATCACTAAAGACAAACGTCCTGGATTTTTCAATTTCTTGATCGCTTAAGTTCTTTTGAAGATTATTTAAATTGCATTTAGAAGATTCGCTTTCTGAACTGAGTAATACGACAGAAGAATCCATCCTGCTTAGTCGAACCCGACTTCTTCGAGATTCGGTATTTACTTTGTTTAAAAGAAGTGGCTTTGCATTTTCCAAAACTGGAGCGATTTTTCGGACTCCGAGCGATTTCTTTCGAGTTCCGATTGTGGGTTTGGTATCTGGTTGCAAGTCCTCGTTCTCGTCACCCTCCTTTATGTTGCCTAGAATCGGGCTTAGAGCCATTCGGGAAGTCAACTTTCCATTTGTTGTAGGATGTTCACCATTATTCAGGGGTGTGGAGGTGAACTTGAGCGTGCAATTTGTAGAGAAAGGCGTCGTCGTAGCGGAAGTAGAATTCACGAAATTTCTCTGTTGTACTCGTGCAGGCGAATCTAAATTTACCTGCAGTTTCTTCATTTTAGGTGCTTTTTTAATCTTACCAATAACAACTTTGATCTTTTCTTTTTCTGATTGAGAGGGTTCTTTTCTTAATTTTGTCATTTTCTTTTTTTCCTCAAATACTCATAGAATAAAATGCCGCGCAAAATGATCCTATGATCAAGATTTTTTTACATTTTATAAAATATAAATGGTAGTGAGAATCCTCTTTATTATCTTGTTATAGAAATATAAAATAGTTCTTTTTGTATTTTTTTTTATGAATAATATTTCACAATTAACGTTGATCAAACTTCAAACTGCGTATTTTATTTTTGTTTAAATTTTTGTCACTTTTGAAAACATCATGGCGGCAAGATTGAATGCGTTGCCCCGCGATAGATCATCGAACCCCTATTTTCGGAGTTAGTGTCTTTGGTGAGTTAAGGTTAGTATTCACTTGGTTTCTAGGAATTGCATTTTTTTTTTTTTGATATCAAGAACAACAAATGCCCGATTTATATAACTGCTATATCATAGCATTTTACAAAATGGCTTCTTCAATCATTATCCACTTTTGCCAAATTATCTTACGAATAGTTTTCTTTTGAGTATTTATAATATTATGTATATACAAAAGTCTAATCCTTAAAAATTCGGAACAGAAATACACTCCGAAAACATTACTCGGAACAGCCAATCGAAGGCTTTTGGAGTATTGGAGTCAGAAAGAAATAAAGGCTTACCCAAACCGATACAAAATATTCGGATACGACGAAGACGATAAGATAGTTAAAGCCAACCCAAACCGATGCGAAACTGTCGTGACGACGAAAAACCAATAACAACAACATGATCTAGCCAATCCTAGCACCGTGTCGTTATTGTTGTTTCATTGGGGTATCCGAATGTTTGGCATTGGTCTGGGCAGGCCTTAATAACAACACGGCGTTGCTATGGAACAACACGATGCTGTTATTGTTTTTTCGTTGTCCCGAATATTTCGTATCGGTTTGGGTAAGCCTTAACTCCGAGAACCCAACTGGAAACGACGTTCGTCACAGTCCTATAAAAAATGTATGCCTTACATAAACCATATAAAATTACCGTCCGCGCTCCGTTGCCAGAAGCTTTTAAATGGCCACGTTCACAAAGTTATCCAAAGCAATCCAGATTGGTTTGTGTTGTTGTAATCTCTTGAGAAAAAACAGCTGATTATAAAACATCTGTTCTCAAAATAAAAATCTCAACCGATCTAAAAAATTCTCGTATATTCAGCTATCTGAAGAGAAATGGCAACAAGGGGAAAATGAAAAGAATTTATTGGGCTGTGGATTTATTATACGGTTTTTTTGCATTTTTCATATATGTAGAAGTATAGATATAGCTACATTATTTTCAATTTTCAAATAATTTCGTGTATTTTATTTGATTTTGTGAAATTTGAGATATTATGAGAGCTATGTTGCAAATTTTCATGTCTTACAGATACATTTAAACTTTTTTTTTCTTGCTTGTGGTAGAATTTACTATACGTATTTGGTTTTTGTGAACTATGTACCTTGCCAAATTTCATGTTTTACAGAAACATTTATATTTTTTTTCTTGCAAGCGATAGATAGAATTGAATTGAATACGTATTTGATTTTTGTCATTTCCTTACAGTCATATTTTTATGATATCTTTTTTATTTCTTTTTTATAGGTACATGATATCCTTTTAATTTCTCAAATCTGAAGAAATGACCATTTGAAAATTAAAAGGAGGATAAAATTGATGTACCCAAAATCACTAAAAATAGTTTATGCAACCGTTTTTTGTTTTTAATTTTACTGCTTAAAAAAAGTTTTCCGTGCGAATTTCAATCAGTAAAATTAAAAAAAGTTTATTCTACAAAAAATTTCTTGAACAAAATCAAATACCTACATATTTTAAAAAATAAACGTATTTGTGTATTCATTTTTCAGTAAATTTAAAATATCACGTCAATTTTCAAAATTTTTAAGTAAATTTGAGATACCACGTGAATTTTAGTATTTTTAACAAATCGAAAAATTTAACCTGAATTTTCAAGTTTAAATAATTTTCACGTGCATTTTTGTAACTCAAATGAAGTTAAAAATTTCACGTGGATAGTTCTCAATGAAATTTTAAATTTTAAAAAGTTTTTTAGTAAATTAAGTACCTATGTACATATTTAATTCCAAAAATTTCACGTGAAATTTCAAAAGTTTTAATTATTTAAAAAATTTCATAGTTCATAGTTTTAACCTTTTTCTTTTAATTTTCCTGTGGATTTTTCGTAGTTCTAAAAGAAATTTAAAATTTCTTGTGAATTTTCGAGAAATTTCACGTGAGTTTAAAAAAAAAAAACACCGAACTTTAAAAAAACACGTAGTTTTAATATTCCAGGTTAATTCCCAAGAAATTACATTATTTTATAAATTTCAAGTGAATTTTCAAAAAAAAAACACGGAACTTTAAAAAGCACGTAGTTTTCAAAAAACTTACTTAATTGTACTATTCTAGGTGTATTTCCAAAGAATTAGAACATTTTATAAATTTCACATCAATTTTCCAAAAACACGTCATTTTATTGTTCACTGTTTTTATATTTTACGGGTATTTTAAGAATTCTTGGATTTTCAAGTCCTAAACAAATTTGAAATACCGCGTGCATTTTCAAAAGAAATTAATAATTTTAAATTTTCACGGTGATTTTCATGTTTCTTAAGTAAATTAAGACTTTGACGTGAATTTTTAAAGTTCTAAAGTAAAAAAAAATTTACTTCAATTTTCCATAGCAATATTTTTTTATTTTAAAATATCACGTAAGTATAAACAACTACGTAAAATTAAAAAACAATTGATAAAATATTAAGAAATTCCTTTCATAATTACTTCAATTTTCAAGAAAAAATAAAATTAAAATAATCTTAAAAATATTTTTCTGTGTGCAAAGTGACGAAGTGCATACGGGCCTTTTGCTTAAAAAATTTCAAAACAAAATCGTTTTTTCTTCACGAATTTTCATTGCTCATTCCCTACCTACCTAGCAAAAAAAATTCAAATAATTCCCCTTTGCAAGAAAGACAATGAAGATAAGAGTCTTTTTTTCTAACTCCCTCGAACTCCCACCAAATTGTATTCCAATTTTATACAGCTTTCTCTATCCTCTGTTATTCTCTAGACATTCATATTTATTATTCTTTTTCTTTGTACTTCCCCTATTAATTACTCTACACTAATCTCCACTAAAGGTAGGACTACGTTGCCGGGCCCGTTCCCCAGAGGTCGCGTCGTTCGTTCCTCTCCATAATAGTACTATGTAATTATATATACAAAGTAGCATATCTCAGCGCAATGTGAACGCGGCCAATCACTAGCTAGAATGCGCATTGCGCAGCTTAGCTTCATTCAATTGACATTTTTGTTCAACAAAAATAAAAAATAAAAATCCTCCAAGGAATTCTCAGATTGTTGTTGCATCAGCTGATTTTTGAACAGCTGCTGAGCAATAACTTTTTATTCCCCAGATGTCAGGAAAAAAAATGTTGACAGCTTTCTTGTTGGAAGAGTCATCAAAATCAAGATTTTTTATTTCCACAGATAAAAATTATTCGCAAGCTTTTATTGCATTGATTTTAATTACCTGCTCTTGCAAGTTGCAACATGGTTTGCCGTTTCCTAATATAGATACCCTATCGGCCTATCACTCACAAGATAACAGGACGAGTTCACAGTTGGAGGACATTAAATGGATTTTTTTGATATTCAAATCAGAAGGAAAAAAGACAGATGAGAAAAGCCTCATAATAACTTTTTTTGCTGTTTTCGCTTTCTATTTCAAAATTTTTTGACAGAAACTTTGCGGAGCTTTTAAAAGCTATACAAAACCATGAGTCTGGCTCACAATAGCTCATGTAAGGGAAATTTACATGACTTAGATTTACTGGGGAGGATTTTTTGGGGCTCTTTATAATTTTCACATTTAAATTAGAACAATGTAAATTGTAAACTTGCGCTAATTTTTCTGACTCAAGATTTCAATATTATATGAAAAATTTAGCTACATTAAAGGTCACTAATTTGTATAGACAATTTGACTTCTTGACTAAACGGTTACTTTACAACATTACATATAACACTTAACGAAAGTCTATAAAAACAAAAACATTTTACTTAATTTTTGTTATATTACTTTATATTTGAATTTATACTTTTCTTCCGTCTATAATTTAAAAAATTTCCAAAAACAAAATAAAATTAATTCCTAAACAATTTCCATTTCTCGCTCAATTCCAACAAACTTCAGTTGCTCTGTTGGGCCGTATCTATAATCGAAGAAGAGCTCCTCGCCCGGTTGAATAGCCCGTTTAGCGAAAATTCCAATCCTATGGTCACCAGTGACCATCATTACCTTTGCATAGCAATTGGGATTAATCGAATGATTAGCGAAACGAATTTTGTTACCCTTTCGGGTTGCATCCACAACAAAATCATTGTTCAAATTGAAGAGAAAACTGCACATATACTTGTCGTAGACTTTGCCTCGCCGATCAGCTTCGTCTTGTGAAATAATCTCACCACAATATTCCGAAATGAACTCATTTTTCTGCGCGCCCTCCTTAAGAAATATACCCCAACCAGCTACATCGGATGGTGCCATTAGCAGGTGTTTATCTGCAATTTATAATCTCGATTAAGATCTATATGTATATTATAAAGCAAAATGGTGCGTTTACACTTACGCAGCTGCCGTTGCACGCTAACGTTTTTGCAAGTAATTCTCGTCAAATTGAATTGATCCGCTCCGCAAGTCTGACACAAATCTGGATCGCATTCGCGTACTGCCAAATAGCATGGACATTGCTTCGTATTACATTGAGCTTTACAACGACATCCAGGAAATCGATTTTGACAATCACTGCTACAATTACAGAATTTCTCGCAAAAGTTTTGTGTCTGAATACAAGAACAGCCAGCATCACATGGGCCAGCATGATCGCAAGGAGTATAATTGTATACATGATTGGATGTTGAATCCTTCTTAAGTTGAATCTTTCTGCAGTGCAGGGACCAAAGACGTTGCTTCTTCTTCTTTTTGCGTGGTGGTGTGAAATCTTGACGCATTTCTTCAATAATCAAATCGGCGGCTTCTTTTTGGGCAAATTCGTAAACCTTTAAATAGGCAATTAAATGTTAAAAACAAAGTTTAACTACATTAACTTAATAAAAACCAACCTGCTGACATGTTTTGGTGAGCATTGCCTGTGCAATGGCACAATAATTCTTCAAAAACACTTTATGAAGAGCACGGAAAAGAGATTGATCAGCTCCGGTCCAATCGCATTTGGCATTGGATTTATTCATCATATCAGCTATAAAAAGAAAGATTAGATTTAAATATTAAACATGTTAACATATGTATAATTTACAAAAAACGAACTTCGTTTGAATAGACTAATATCTCATTTCGCCAAACTTTTGGGTTTTGGATTTTGATTTTGTTTTTTTTTTTAATTAACAATTAATTTCGATTCCAAATACCATAATAAAACTGTTACAAAAAAAAGGAACTAAATGCACTTTTCCCGAGACTTTTTTTTAGATTTTGCAAAACTGATTAAAGAGGTTCAGAACAAATGTATACCTCAATATCTCATTTTAGTGCAAAAATCAATTCAAAAGCCTTCTGTTGCAATTCTTCCCATGTTTAGTATAATTTTTCGTATTTTGTCTGGTTTACTATACTCACTTATCATGGAATTTATTTCGGCCGATGATGCAGTAATACTGGGATTTCCAATGTCTTTGTTCTCAGCATTGAATTCTTTATTGCTATACTGGCTGTTACTATCATTGCTATCTTCAGAACTTATTTCATTACCAGAATCTGCTGCCTGAGATTTACTATCGGCTGCAAGTTTTTCTTTCATTCCTTCCTATAACGAAACAAAAACTTTACTTTTTAAACAGACCCAAAGGAAAATGAAAGCATTTAAACTAACCAAAAGCATATAACAAGTATTCCCACAAGGATCTGTAAAGGGTTTCAATTCGGGGAATCTGCGCTTCTGCAAATTTGGTCCCGCATGACTGGATTGGAGACCTTTAAATAATAGAATTCTAAATTTTCTAACTAGGAACTAAAATTCGATGGCTTACGGTGAAGAAAACAATCATATTTGAAACAGCGCCGACAGAAAAGCGTATGAAATGAATGTAATGTCTTCTCACGTGATACACTTTCTGCCTTCTCTCCATCGACATTTGGAGTACATTCTTGTGGACGCTCAGGATCCTGACGTTCTGTTAGTTCGATATATCTAAGATGAGAAAAAATATATCTAATTGTAGGAAAATCAAATTAACACAAGCAGTTATTTACTTCTCTTTCAACTCTTGTGGGGTTCCTTTATCTGCAAAATTGGCGCTAATTGCATGAAAAATTATTGGCCTAGGGAAGGCCAATTTCTCGGCAGCAGTTGAGGTTGATTCCTTGGGCTTCTCTTCTTTATCCTCAGATTCCTTTGGAATATCATCTGGTTTGGCTGATGATGATTCATTTCCATCTTCATTGTCCTCTGAATAGTTCTTCATAAGGGCATGAACCAACTCGATGAATATGGTATCGTCCATAAATGATGGATCTTTGTCGCCGTGAACTTTGCCATCGTAGTTCTTAATCAGTTCTTCGATGAACTTACCATCCTGGTCGAGAACTTCGTCGCCCATGTATGGAATATTGTGCAAAACGGTTTCATCTTCGACCATGAAGTTCTGCTGAGTTGGTGCCCAAGTGTACATTGTGGGAATGGGAGTGACAGCGTTGATAATGCATATGGGAACTTTTTGGGGTGTTGTACCTATTGCAGCAAATGAAATTGGTGTTTTAGTTTGTTTAGACAAAAGTTTACTGGTAAACCTACCATCACTGGTAGTAACCTCGGCGTTTTTCATGCAGTCAATATGCGGTGTATCGATTGGTTGAGGATCCCATACTTTCGATTCGCACCATATTTCTTGTTCATCATAATTGTGCTCATCCCTGCACAAAAAAAAAATATATATTTGTATAAGAAGCATTGTTTTCAAGATTATTGAAGATAAGTAGATACCAATTTTTTATCCACAATTCTTTTATTTCATCGGCACGCTTGTATCGTTTTTTCTGACGAATCTTCAAGTATTCTACTTTTACACGTCTTTTCCATTCTAAAGATACTTTCATTTCGTTAATTGCAATTTTAAATAAATTTAATCCCTTAAAAAGGGTACAGCAATTTTATAAAAAAATATTTTTTCTCAGACAAAACTAAAAACTAGTCCCGCCAAAAGAAACTAAACCAAAAGAAAAACAAAGGTATGTGAAAATTTAGCAGATATCAGAGATACCACTTTGTTTCGTTAAAAATATATAATATGTACAAATTTTAGCGAATAATATGTCTGTTTGGTAACCTGATTTTTTCACCAAGTTCCCAAACTTATTTTCTTTTTTCGTAATATTTATTGGAACTGCTCTAATATAAAAATCGTGCACCTCAATTTGCACTTATATTAACAAATATGTTGAGAGTTACATATTATATCTTCGACGACACTTTAAGTATTTATGACGCGCGAAATTGTTAGAGTGAATACAAGAAAACACAGCTATTATGCCTGCTTGGTTACTTCAAATTTTCACAAAGTTCCTTTAAAACTGGCTTCTCTTTGTATGAGTTTTGTTAGGAAATTTTAACAAATTCGTAAAAAATTTCAAGTTTCCAAACACACCCGTTGAGTTTGGTGGTTTAACGAAAATTCTGCAAAACTTCAAGTTTGACACTTCTTGTATTTTGACAGTGTTCGGTGTTGCACTTCTGCAAACAAAATAATTCAAGGCGTATCAACAATCACAATGGAAGAGGCCGATTCGAAAACAATAAATTTTTTGTATAAATACAAAAACTATGATAATACCGATAAAGAAATCACGCAAAATATAACTATTCCCTTCAAAGAATGCCAAGAAGAAATAATTTCTATGTTATTGAACAAAATGGATCCAATGATGCGTTACTTGGACGCAGATATACGTAAGTTTCCATAATAATTTCATTCGATTAATTTGAACTTTTTCAAAACTATGTTTTTTTCTAATTTTAAAAGCTCTCAAAAAGGAATTAGAAGAATTTCTAAGAATTGAAAATCAAAAATTCTACGACGATCGAGATGCATTACTTTTGCAAAAAATTTGCAATAACGAAATCGATGTAGAAACCATCGTAAAGGACACCGAGAAGTTATACAAAGAGGAACTCATTCAATTTGCTGATCGAATTGGACCTTCAGATGAAGAAATATTTGCTCAAAGTTTTCACAGGCTTTTTCGGTTAGACTCATCTTCACTTGATGTCATTTTAGCCAAGGAGAAGCAGCACGCAAAGGGCATATCAGATATGGTCAATCAAATGGACAAAGAAATTGACACTTTGAATATTCGTCAACAGGAAGAAATGGAGTCGATTATAAATCAACTGGACATTTCGACAACATCAGAAGATGTTAATAATCTTTTGGCCCAGCAATATGCCATGCAAAACTATATTCGAAAGCGTTATGAGTCCGAGTTAGAGGCAAAGCGGGGTCATCAAAAAAACGAGTATCGCGAATGGATAACAAGTCAAGTTAGCAAAATTTTCCTGCCCTCACCACAGGCTTCCTTGCAATTGGGAAATCTGTCTTCAATGTATATTTCCCAAATGCCTTCTATGGAAGAAAGTTTTACAATTCATTTGGGTTCTCAGCTGAAGCATATGCACAACATTCGAATATTGAGCGCGGATGTTACTGATCTATGTAGCCCCCTTCATTCAGACGAAAAGTACCTATTGCCTTAAATTCTTTATAAAACTTTTGTAATATGAGGTTATTTCAGTTTAAATGGTCTTAATATGGCACTTGGTCTATATTCAAGTTCTCTGTGTGGGGTAGTTGTTCTGACACCCTCAGTTCAGGCGCAGGCGAACAAGAACATTGTCAAGAATTCAAATATGTCGACTGAGTTCCATTTCGATCAAATCGATAAACAATTGGAACAAATTGAATCAGATACGAAAGAACTGAACGGATCAAACTCTAGCAGTCCAACCAAATCGAGTCTCAAGCTTCAAACAGGAGATTTCTTCATCACAAAGCACTCCAATCTTTCACAGTCTCATGTAATATTCCATTTGATCACTGATGAACCATTCAACAGCCCTAGTGAGATCAATTCAAGACATCCTGTGATATTGGGTTTGCGAAATATCCTCAAAACTGCAAGTCGTCATGATGTCACTACGTTAACTATTCCAGCATTACTGAGGCATGAAATGTCCGAAGTTAGTTAATTGTTAACATAATGAAGTACCTCATAATTGAGGCCTATTTTTTCAGGATATGACTGTTCAATGGTGTATGAGAAGGGCCGAGCTTGTATTTAAGTGTGCTAAAGGATTTATGATTGAATCAGCTTCTTGGGGTGGTGCAGAATTGAGGTTTGTGTTTTGTTTCATTTAAAGGTTTCCTCAAATTATTGAAAAATCGGTCTTTCAGTACACTTCAATTATTGTTACCGCACGATATTTCTGAAGAACTTTTTACAACACTTGCCGGAATGGTGCCACATGTATTTCGAGTTACTAATCCAAAAATTTTCGTCGATGGAAAATAAGCGTTTTTGCAGGCAGTCTTTTAACGTGTTAAATTAATATTATTACCTTTGATATTCTCATTACATTAAAAATTATTTTTTGTTAAACTTTAAAAAAAATTTGATGATGTTCATAGCTGTAGTGTAGTTTGGAAGTTCTTGTTCAATTTTTTTTAATTTAAAAACAAGCTCGCTTGATTTAAAAAAAATTGTTGTTTTAATAGTTTTCTGTATAAATGCAATTCATCTCCTCATATAGTAATTCTTAAACATTTTCTGGGACATTAGCAATAATAGGCTTTGGACGTGATTTGAAAAGTAATTTTTTTGTAACAAGTGCTCGCACTTTGTACTCAGTTCTTTGAGCTGATTTATTTTCAATTGCAGCTGTTGTATCGAGAAGTGTCTGATCAACAGTTGCATTTAAAGTGCTCCCTTCTGCGATATCTATGGTTTCACTCAAATTTACGCCATCATTGGATTTTGTCTTCTCCAATACAGCATATGGTTTTTCTATTTTTTGTTCTCGCCCATGAAGCATATGATGACCAATTATCATTATCTAAGGACAAAGAGTTGTTTATTAGAAGTGTAATAAATACGAAAATAAAATTATACCCACCGGTTGACCAAATTTGTTATAATACAGATCGCCAATAAAGAGGTTGGATAATTCCTCATCATCTCGAGCTTCTAGATCACCTTGTAGCTCAACAATTGCCCACTCTGGTATATCCGACTCTGATGAACCGGGCCTAAGAAATAAAATGTTTTAAACTCGATTTAACCGGCAATATTTTGGTTCTGTTTTGATAAAATAATAATTGTCAATTAAATTTGATGAAAATAATTCAATTTTATTTGCCTATTATATGTACATATATAGGGCAAGTTTTGCTTTTGTTCATTGGGCCCTGTAACTTTGTTTTCTTGTCTGCCCTTACCTAAATATACAGCTTAACATAAAGAACTAGAATTATCATAAAATAATAAAACTCAATATCAATTTATCTTCACAAATTTATTTTATTCAAAAAAAAAAAAAAAAAAACAGTTTATCCACGGAATTTCTTAAATAATGGATGAATATTTCCAGCGTTTTTGCGTTTATACTCATAGTACACTGCATCATCGCCACCCGACATAGAGCCCAATCCACCAGCTCTCTTAAAGCCTGATGGACGATATCCCGGCTCTCCGGGTACTTTTTCATCTTCACAGTCCAAATCTGAAGCCGATAGAACCTGCTGCAGCAATTGTGCCTGCTCCTCTCGTGTGTTATACATCAAGTCCGGTTCAGTATCCATTCCACTTAAATGGGTAATGACCTTATAACTGTATCCTTGGTTAACCAAGAAACGCTGTCGCTTACGTGAGTAGCTCATTTCCATTGTATCCTGCGAGACGAGAGTGTAGAAGAAGGCATTATACTCTTCGGCAATGGCACCTTTTTTGGCTCGCAAAATACGACCCAAACGTTGTGCTTCCTGACGACGTGAACCACCATGCGATGAGATTTGAACCAAAACATTAGCCTCTGGCAAATCGAAACTGGTATCGGCAACTTTCGATACAAAAATTGTATTAACTTTCGGATTGAATTTGAAATTTTGCAAAATTTGAATTCGTTCATTCTGCGAGGTGGGCCCATAAATAAATGGCTTATTCATTTTGATGGCATAGTGTTTGAGAGCAAAGACATTGTCACTGAAAACGATGGTCTTGTCGCCACGCTTCTCGTGGTATTTAATCAGAAATTGACAACTACGGAATTTTGATGGATTCATAACATACAATAACATTTTCTTGGAAGTTTTTGTTGTGAGGTATTCGCGATAGAATTCCGGTGACATTGGACACCAAACTTCAGCACACTGTACACGAGCAATATATCCTCTCTTTTGCAACTCCAACCAATTGGCTTCGTATAATTTTGGCCCGATAAGGAAATTCAAATCAGCAATTTTGTCATCTTCACGCAGGAGCGTAGCTGTTAGGCCCAACTTGCAATGGCTCTGAACCAAAGTCAAAACACGACGGAACATTTTTGCTGGAATTGTATGTACTTCATCCAACACCATGATACCCCATTCCTGTTCTTGAAGCCAACGCATTGTTTGATCTGCTTCCCATGAACGTTTTTGTGTGTGAGTGATCATTGAGTAGGTGGTCACCAGGATGCCGCATCCCATAGGCTTGTCCTTTGCCTCGGATGTAAAACGGCAAATCATGCTGTCATCAGCGGTAGACCACATCTTGAATTGTTGCTTCCATTGTTCTACGGAGACACCACTATTGCATAGAACTAGAGCCCTTTTGCGGACCGTACAACAAGCAGTTACACCCACAAGAGATTTACCTAGAAAACGTGAATGATTTGAAATAAATACTCAAGTCGTGTCTTTAAATCTTTTGAGATCTTCATGAAAATCTCCAAAGTTTTAAATACAATCACTTAAACTTTCTTACCGGCACCGCAGGGAAGTACAATAACCCCAGACCTTGCACGACCGTTTCCAAACATTTTACGCAAGCTTTTCTCTTGATACGGACGCAAAACGGCCGCCGGTTTCAGATCAATATTTATATCTGGATTGTGGGTATCGTTGCGAAAATCGTACTCAGCCAAAAGAGGATGTTCGATTTCAATGCAGCGTTTCTGGATGACTTCGATTTTTTCCTGGTTCACCTCGAAAGATACCGTTTTTAAATTGATCTCGTCTTCGTCCTCTTCGTTGTCTATTTTTTCATAGAAGTTGGTTATATCATCGGGAACTACTGTAGCACCAGGTACAGATGCGTCGGCATCTGTAGCAGTTGTTGTTCCTGCAACAGCCGCCGCACTAGTTCCAGCTACTGGTTTCGAGCCAAATGCCGTAATGGCTTTTAAGTCGGTTTGACCTTCTATGAAACCATCACCTTCTTCTTCTTTACGCTTTAAGCGGCATGTCTGTATGACGGGATCTTTAAGGAGTTTCTGCAGAATCTCTGGATGAGGACTCTCAATAAAGTATCTTTAACAACACACAAAAAAAAAACATAGATGATTTTCAATGGAAATAGTTTAGAGCCCCCGCATAACTTACTTGTTGTGCTTTAAGACAAGTTTAACCTTTCCATAAGAAAGGGTACATAGTCGAATGAATTCGACAATGCCAGCTGGGATGCTAGTCTTGCTCAGTCGCCGTAAATACTCGATTATGTCATGGGTTTGCAGCCCCACAGAAACTGCGGCATACAAACTGTAAGCAGTTAGTTTATATTCATGAATATGTTCTGGACGACAAACTGGCTCAGCAATGGCAATTAGGAAATCATGTGCGTGCTTGTAAACGGGCGAAAAAGACTCAAGAAAAATGTGTCCATTGGGAGCCACCCAGAGTGGACGATTGTGGTGATCCTGTTTTAGTTCCATTTGGGTGCGATAGTCTTTAGCTCCGTATTCATCTTCCAAAATGTCTTCGTCGATTTTTTCAGCATTTTTGGATGCTGCTCCTGGTGTTCTTGAACCGACAACAAAATTTTACTTGTCTTATTTAAAAACATATCTTTTATTTAAATATACCAAAATATGAAATTACAAGGTAAATTAATAGGAATAGAATACATATATAAAGACGATAGGAAAGCGTTTCAAAATTGTTTTTTATTTCCGTCCGAACACCGTGGCTTCTCGTTGTCGACTGCCCGTTCTCTTTACTCTTACATTCCACCCCCCGTGGATCTTCTAGGATTCACCATTTATCGTCAAAACGGCTAGTTTATTGGCAGGACGTTTCAGAAGAGTAGTGGCTGTTTTTACTTCGGCTATTCTGATGTGACCATCCTTTGCGGGAATTACCTTTGTAATTCGTCCCTTTTGCCATTCGCTACGAGGTTGGCCTGGATCACAAATGATGACAAGGTCATTGACTTTAAGCGGCGGTGGTTTGTCATGCCACTTGGAACGGCGAAGAAGTTGTGGTAAGTATTCAACCACCCATCTCTTCCATAAACGGTCTTTTAAGTTTTGTGCAATTCTCCATTGTTTTTGCAGGCATATTTTGAGATCGATAGGATGTGGTGTTTGAGTCGAGTTGACACATCCAATCAAGAAGTGGTTTGGCGTTAATGGCTCATCTTGGTCGCTGGACATAGGAATTTCAGTCAGCGGCCGAGAATTAATTATATTTTCGGCTTCCAAAAGGGCACATCGAAGCGTCTCAACCCTGGGTGACTCTTCTCTAAGGGTTTTTAGGAACAGCAATTTCACAATTTTGATGAGTCGTTCCCAGCATCCACCGGAACTAGGATTTGCAGGGCAATTAAAAATCCAATCTATGTTGTGTTTTGTCGATTCAGCTATAATTCTGTCCGTGTCTAAAAGGCATTCGTTTTTCTTCAACTCCTTCTGTGCACCAATGAAATTAGTTCCATTGTCACACCGAATTGATACTGGTGTTCCACGACGATTGATGAAATTTCTCAGGCATACTATAAAGGCGTCTGTTGATAGATTTTCGGCAATTTCAAAATGCGCGGCTCGTATGGTAAGACAGGTGAATATAACCACCCATCTCTTCTCCCGGCGTCGCCCTATAGACACGTTTAATGGCCCAAACAGATCTACGCCTGTATAAGTGAATGGTCGGACATATGGTGTTACTCGATCTGTCGGCAGTTGTCCCATCAAAGGCGGTTTTGGAACTGCTCTGTCAATTTCACACTGCGGGCACTTTTTTTTGTACGTTTTTTAAAATAGTTTTTATACGGGGCATCCAGAATGTTTGACGAATTCGATTTATGATAACGCCCGTATTTTGATGATGATATGTCTGGTGGAAATAATCTACAATGAGTCGTGACGCTGCATGATTTTGAGGAAGTATGATGGGTCTTCGTGCGCTATATGGTAAACAAAGCGCTTCGTCTAATCGGCCTTGAACTCTCAGCAAACCTCTCTCATCTAAATACGGCGATAATGCGTAAATTGAACTGGATTTAGCGATAGTTTTTCCCTCTTTCATGGTGTTGATTTCAAGATGATATTCTTCTCTCTGGATAGTTCGGCATATAAAATACTCGGCGTCTATCATTTCGGCAGCTGTTATAGGACCTTTTTGAGTGCAAATTTTTGCCTTCATTTTAGCAAATCGTACCACCCATGCGCATACTCTTTTCAACTTCAAATAAGAAGAAAAGTTATTAAATGGTATTAAGGGTCTACTTGCCTGGCAACATAAAAAGGTCTTGGCTTGAATTTCTTCTTCAATAGTTGTTTTCGGGTTCTCAGGTTGAAATGCTGGCCAGTGATGTTCATCATTTTTCAGGAATTCAGGGCCCCTTATCCATTGGCTCTCAGCGTCAAATTTTGGTGGAAAGGAAGGTCGAGTAGCTTTATCTGCTGCATTTTCTAATGATGGCACCCAGCGCCATTGGCTCGGATCGGTGTTGCTTATTATTTCTGATATTCGGTGGCCTACAAAAGGCTTGTACTGTCGCTCATGTGAGTGGATCCAACAAAGTACTGTTCGGGAATCACTCCAGAATATTGTTTTTATTGGTTTTATTTCGTGACTTTGAAGAATGGTTTTGGTCAGACGTAAACCAAGTATGGCTGCTTGTAGCTCCAATCTAGGAATAGACATCAATTTCTTTGGAGCAGTTCTTGTTTTCCCAGCTACAAAGCTTACAGTAGTTTCGTTTGTCATGGCTATTCGAAAATAACCAACGGCTGCAAAGGCGGCTTGGCTTGCATCAACAAATATGTGCAGCTCTATATTTGTTGAAAGGCGAAAATGTGGCGAATAACATCTTGGTATGTGGAATACTTTCACCTGTTGAAACTCATTCCACCATGCAGACCATTTAGCGTGTAACTCGATTGGAATGGGATCATCCCAGTCTAGACATATCTTCCAACAGTCTTGTACCAAAATTTTGGAAAGAATCAAAAAATCTGCCAAAAATCCGAATGGGTCAAATATGGACATGACGATTCCCAGAAGTTCTCGTTTAGTTGGTGGTCGGATACATTGTAAAACCTTCGGTGGAATGCGATGGAATTTGGTTTCAAAATTGAATGTATCTGTTGTTGTGTCCCAGAACATTCCAAGAATTTTCTCCGATTCAGCTTGACGTTCCATGCTGATATTTTTAGGTTCGATGTTGTTGTGGCCATTCAATGTTGATTGTAGCTTTGATGAGTTTGAAACAAAGTTTCTCAACTGGAACCCGGCTTCGGCATTAATGCTGACGACTTGTTTACAAATCAGCTCGGCTCGTTCTTCATTTGGAAAACTGCATACGAAATCATCAACATAATGCTTATTGATGATTGCGGCAGCGGCTTCAGGGTAGACGTCTTCAAATTGACTGGCATTGATGTTCTTTATCCATTCGGCACAACATGGAGAACAAACTGCTCCAAAAATCATTGAAACCATAGCGTATTGTTGAAGTGGCCTTTTGGGATTTCCATTTCTCCACAGAAAACGTTGCGCATGTTGATCATCGGCGATAATATGAACTTGGGAAAACATTTCCCGTATATCAGCTGCGACCCCTATGGCATCTTGACGAAACTGGAATAATATGCGGATGAGTGGTTTTGCCTGTTCTGGTCCTTTTAACAAAGCAGAGTTTAGTGAAGTCCCATCTACAGCGGCTGCGGCGTCAAACACTATTCGAACTTTGTTTGGTTTATGTGGACTAGTTACGGCAAAATGAGGCAAATACCATACTGGATGTTCTGTGTTGCTGATTTCATCATTGGAAAGTTTTCTGGCATATCCACTGTCAACATATTTTTGAATTTCTTTACGATATCTGTCGGCAAACTCAGGTTCTCGGCTCATTTTATTTTCTATGCTGACTAAGCGTTTCAACGCCATCGAAAAGCTATCAGGGAGTTTAGGTAAAAACTCCTTCCAAAGCAAACCAATTTCATAGTGGTTTCCAATTTTTCGAGTTGTCTTTTCCATTATCTCCCTTGCTTTCATATTCTCTGTTGACTCTGGAATTGGACAGGATTCATTTAAACCAAAGTTTTCTGTTGAAATGTATTCTGCTACGATTTGATGTAACTCGTTGTCTTTCTTTTGACGGATGTGTAGGAACAATGGACTTGATGTATTTGTGGCTGGTCCGTACGCAACCCATCCTAGTTTGGTTTTGGCGGCGATCGGTTTTGACTGTCCAGATTCAACAATCGTAGCTGAAGCACTCAAATGAACATAATCCAGTCCAAGAAGCATGACTGGTCTGGCTTCAGTGTATTCTTGAAGTGGCAAAAACATAAGATGATCATAGTCGCACTTTTTAAATGATTGAACAGGCAAATTGAGATTTTTAATGGTTCGTATATTTTTTATGCTGAAGCGCTGCTTTTCTAGGCCTTCAACCTCAAGACATACTTTTCTAGAATCCTCTGTGGAAATCTTTTCTCCGTACCATTGTAATTTCAAAGGCTCGTGCTGACCTTTAAGTCCGAGTTTGACAGCGACTTCTTCTTCAATCAGAGATATAGCTGAACCTTCGTCGAACATTACAAAGGTATCCAATTTACCTGTTGGACCATACAGTGCCACAGGTAAAATTTTAAACAACTGGCCGTTGTCATTTGGTGTGTCGCAATTCAAAATTGGCTGGATGTTTGTTTTTTCTTCATGAAGGCTGGCATGATGATATCGTTTACACCCCGATACACCACATAATTTTTTGCTTCGACAAACCATTGAGCTATGGCCTTTATTAAGACACGAAAAGCAAAGTTGATTGGCTTTGACTTTGTTCCAACGATCTTCGACGCTTAGTTCTTTTTTGAACTTCTCACAATTGGCAAGTTTGTGATTCGCACCACAGTGGGAGCATTTGAATTCTTTTGTTGCAGTTTCGTTAGTGTGCATTACTATTCGCTGTGTGGCGTGAGAAGTGTTTCTGGAAGCGGTTTGGTGTGTTGGTGTTGGTGGTGGTGGCAGTTTCCCAATTATTCGTGCCAGCGTACTAAGCCAACTTGAGAAGTCTTCAATCGATGGATACGGTTTTATATCCAGGCTATGTTTGATCCAATCATACTGCTTGCTTGGCGGCAGTTTTCCAATCAGTTCATCTAACAGATTTGGATCTGAGAGCTGTCGCTCGCACTTTGATGCCTTTAGAAACGAAAGGACATTTCTAACTTTTGTTGAAAAAGTCAGAATTAAATCAATTTTATTCTCAGGTATCATCGCAATGGCTTTTATTTTGTTAAGCTGATACCTAACCATATGTTCTGGTCTTCCAAATGTAAACTGTAGCTCATCGATGATTTTTGGAACTTCAGTTGGGTATATGAGCATCGAAACTACTGCTTCTCTGGCCGCACCTACCAAGCACTTTTGAAGGCGCATTAAATTTTGTCTGTTGTTATACTTAAAGGCTGTGGTTGTGTCTTCGAAACTGGCAAAAAACAAAGGCCATTCCTCGGCGCTTCCAGAGAATGTCGGCAAATCATAGAGCCGTGTTGCGTCATATGCAGGATAGATTGTGGTGGAACTTACCTGCCGCTGCGCTACATGTTGTTCATTTGCAGCGGTAGTTTCATATTCATTTTGTTGTTGAAGCGGTAGTGCTCCGAACTGGTTGCTCAGCTCCTTTATTTGGTTTTGGCTCTCGGCAGTGTTTTTTCTTAGCTCTTCTACAGAACTTTTTAAGGCATTGATGCATTCAACCAGTCCATTAATTGAAGCTGGATCTAAAGGTGTTGGCTCTTGATTATTGGGCATTGTTTTTTTTTTATTATTGGCAAGAATTTAAGAAGTTTATCAAAAGAACAAATTATAATTTCACGACCAAAATCCAAAAAAAAACCTTTGAGAATGAATGTTGGCGAAAGACTATGTATCTGTGTAGGCAGCAACAGATCACAAAATTTTGTTTTTTCACTAGTCGGCACTTCGACAGTATGTTCTTTTTCTCGCTCTTTTCCGCGGTTGGGCGATATATTTGTTTCGTGTTTTATTTTCTGTGTTGGCGGCAACAGAACACGGGAGCGGTGAGCGTGAGATATCTTTCTCTATTTTTTCTGTGTTGGCAGCAACAGAACACGGAGGCGGCGGCGGCGTGGCGGTGAGATATCTTTCTCTCTCTTTTCTGTGTTGGCAGCAACAGACGGATTTGAAAAATAAGAAACTGTATCTCTATTTTAACTTATTTTGTTTTTACAACTACATGGGCAGTGAAATATGTAGTACAGATCTTTCGGTTTCGGCACACATACATATGCACGTATATTATATACAACTTTTCGTATTCGGACGCGAATTTAAAATTTTGAAAACTGTTCTTGAACCGACAACAAAATTTTACTTGTCTTATTTAAAAACATATCTTTTATTTAAATATACCAAAATATGAAATTACAAGGTAAATTAATAGGAATAGAATACATATATAAAGACGATAGGAAAGCGTTTCAAAATTGTTTTTTATTTCCGTCCGAACACCGTGGCTTCTCGTTGTCGACTGCCCGTTCTCTTTACTCTTACACCTGGTATACCATCGGATTCGCTACCTACTTCTGCAGTGTCATTGTCTTCCACTAGCTGTGTATAGGCTTCGTCTTCTTGGCGACGTTTCTTGCCTAAAATTATGACAGTGGAGAGAGTTTTATAGATGGAAATCCAATTCAAGTCGCCACTTGGTCAATTTATGTTTTATTAATTTCGTTTCTGAATGTTTTTCGATACAAGGAAGAATCTTTCTTCAGAAACATAAAATGTGTTAACAAGTTGCTTCCCGGTTTAAAACAACATTGAATGAAACTTACCAAACTTATCGCCACTTTTATCTTTTTTAGACTTCTTTGGTGGGCCCATTTTTATAAATGTTTGTGGTTATTTTCTTTCAATTTATTTATTTTATTTTAATTTTTTAACTTTTCTGAAAAAAAATCACAAAATGCAAGCTCCTTCAACGACTCCTTTCTGTTTGATTTCTACCGTTTTGATTGAACGAACGCGAATTTTATGACAAGTAGGTATGAAGTGTCAAAATCTTAAGCAAATATTTCAACAAGATAAATTAAAAGGATAATGTTTTAAAAACTACTTACGATTTTATTAGTATCGGCATTCTCAATTATATCACAGGTACATATATTATATTTAATATTATTAATTTGATTATTTTATTTCATACATGTAATTGTTTGTTAAAAAAATAGAAAACACGAATTCGCGGGAATTTTTTGAAGTTTTGAAAAAGGGTACATTTCAGAGTGTAGCAAAAAGTTGATTTTGAATTAAGCTTAAGAGTTCGTTCACACCAGCTGGGAAAATGAGACTGCTGACAAAATATGCTGTATTTACACAAGCTGTCTTTTATTTACCATCAGTCTTATTTAAAAACGCAACAATAAATAAAAATGCCCTTCCAATTTACCTCATTTTTAAATTGTGTCTTCCACAAGTTTTCGGAGGAGTATCTAAAAAGTTATATTAATTATATTCAAACATTTGTTTCGCCTATAATACTTACTTTATCGGAAGAATCCCAATTGGCCGTACGGATTCGTTTAGCTTTCGGCGGTTCCATTATTTTTATTTATTGTTTATTATTTTTTTTGAAAGGTACTTCTCTACAAACAGCTGATTTGATAATGACAGTGAAATGGAAAAATGGAATAGATTTCCCCATTTTGGTACTTTTTTTGACATAAGCACTGCATAACTATAATTTATAGGAACATTTTTTATAAATACGAATTTATGCAACGTTACATAGCGGCTACATAAAACCTTATGCACTGCATAACTATTCATCTGTTTAGCAAATTCTATTAAATAAGACTGCATGTTTACAAGCAGAATTGAGATCTTGAGTTGGATTAAGGTCGAATTTTCGACCCAGGGTTTTTTGTCATTTGAGTTAAAATTAACTTGAAGCTCGCTTCAATACCTCTTGCAAAAATGGTAATTACCTATTATCGGGATCTGGATTATGTTTTACAGGCAATACAAAAACAATTTGGGATCCTGCTTTCTATCTGGATGTATTTCAAGATTCAAGAATTAGTTTGTAGGATCTGAATCTTTTTATTATCACAGGATGATCCAAATGGTTCTTGATCGATAATAAAACGCGGCTAATGTATCTGAATTTGATTTCTATGCCAAATGTAAAATTCTTATTTTATAGATAGAGAGAGAGAGAGAGAGAGAGAGAGAGAGAGAGAGAGAGAGAGAGAGAGAGAAGACTAAAATACTGAAGAGTTTAATAATCTACATTACAGGCAGTTGCCATAATCACGATATTCAGACGAACATGTTCATCTTTATTATGGTATTCTATTCACATTTGGTTTGTTTGAATGAGTTTGTTCCGTTCTACTTTCCTTCATAATGTAGATACATTAAAACAACAAACAGTTGAAAGCAATTATCCATTAGTCAGCCATTTCCTTTTCAAACTGGTATCCGTACTAGTAGCTAGTAGTAGAGCGAATCAGGTAATTTCGTTTATAATTTGCGAATTAGCTTCGAAACTGTTTCATTTCAAATACAAATTCACATTTCGAAGTGAGGTAGCTTCAACCCAATTTGAATGAAATTATGTAGCAAGTTAGGTGAACATACTAAAATTCTACGTTATCACTACAACCGAAATGACGTTATTTCTCAAATTACGAAAAATGCTTTCACATTACAAATAAGGTAATTTCGTTTGTTATTTGCTCTTTCTGTCTCATAGAGAAATTTCAAATTTATGAGCCTGGTTCATAATGAAATCCGAATTTTTATTCACTTAGTTTCGGAGATAATTTCGTGGAAATTTGGTAAGTAAAATACAGCATTGGAAGATGTGAATTTGTGGAGGAAATGAGATAATTCGGGAGTTAATCTGAAAATTACGATCGAAATTACCTTGTTCGGTCTAATAAAAACAGGCTAAAAGATTTGAAATTTCAGATTCTTCTATAAATAGGTCAGTATATAGATATAGTAGTTGTTTTTCTATCTTTGGACTTGCAAAAAAGCACAACTATTCAAAAAATTTTAATAATCATGTCGATTACAGAATCCGCAAAACTCGATCCGCAGTTAGAGCTCTGTTTCCCACCTATTCATTTATCATGAGAAGAAAAGAGAACACTACACTGTGAATCATTGCGGATCGAGTTTTGCGGATGTTGTAATCGACATGAATAAATTCCAAAAATAAATAGTAGGTACTCATCTTTGGTTTTACTATAAAACAAATCTATTCAGCTCCTCTAAAACTTTTGGCACTACCGTGAACAATTATTAAACACTTGACATACTTGTCAAAATTGTTTATTAGAAATTTGTTATAAATTTTTCAAGTACCACAAAAAAAATACTCTCAGTTCCTATACACATTTGCAAAAAACAGAAAAAAATCTGTTTTATTTGTTAAAAATGTAAATCAAATAGGTATCAAGAACCTAATTCAAATTATCTACTAAACTTAAAATAAAACAGAAAAATTCTTTAACTTGTTGAATACACACCATTTATTGGTTATAGAAATTCCTATAAAATAATGTTTGCGTTGTTCCTTTAATGTTTCTTAAGTAAAATGGCGAAGCAACGACAGCCACAGGAATAAAAAAGCAACAATTTTTATTTGTTTTGTGTAGGAATTTGTTCTTCATTAAAAAAGGAGAGATGTTTGTTGAATAAATAAGAATTATTAAAAAACAACCAATGTTTATACGCCCGCCAAGATGAAATGGTATTTCTCGTTTTTGGTTCGACGGCCTTATTTAATGGTCTTGTCTATCGGGGTGCTCTGTACGGCCTGCATAATAGTTTCATTAATAACGAAGACATTTCCAGATTTTAGTGATCCTACTTTGGTATGGCAAAAAAGGCAAATCAATAAAATCAATACTTTTTTAATCCTTTATTTTTATTCAGGGATTCGAAGCTCGTGGCACTAAAATTGGCCAACGATTGACTGCCTGGCGCAATTTATGGGTAGAAACTGGACCATCTGGGATGTTGGTCGCCGACCCAATTGATTTGATATCGTTTCAGCAGGACTACAATCAAGAAGTTGAACAGCTGAGAGGCCACCATAAGAAGCGTCAGCGTAAGAAGAAAAAAAATAAAAAGAAAACCAACTCTGATTTATCGAACAAAATGAAGAAACTTCGAAAGTTCTCTAATTCTGAAACGGATGCTGATCCCACCGAGTGGAATGGTGACACTGGAGTATTTCGGGACTATGCAATCACAAATGATTCGATAACAAGTGAGAATTTAACAAAGCAAAAATTAATAATTCAGTAAAAAAATAATTGTTTGACCTTTGATTAGATGAAGAGAGTCATCCACGAAATATTTATGGACGAAATATTTCGTCTGTAGACGAAAAAGAAGAGCAAGAGCGAGTGCAATCAAAGAAGAGCACTTGGCGTATTTTGTCACAATCAACACCACCGCCAATGTTCAATGCTGAAATTCATATAAATATCGATGGTTTTTTTTGCGAGTCGCCAGGTACATAATATATTACATTTTGCTATCTCAATTTGTCTTTTTTAATTACCATTAATTTCAGCTAAGGAGTTCTCGCACTTTGTGGTGGAACGTATAGGCCCTAATTCAACTGATTCACTTTTTGATGTAAATGCTTTGCTGGCTATGTGCCAATTGGAACATCAAATAATAGCAATTGAAAACTATGGAGATTATTGCCAAAAGGAAATGCTTTCTGACAATTGCTGCCGTCCATGGTCAATACCAAATTATGTGGCAATGATTTCCAATAAAACGTCCTGCTTTGATTTAACTGTAAGTCTTAAAAATGTGTGTAATGTGTTAACTTATTAGTTTTTGTTAATTTTTCTAGTCCGAAGATGTAGTAGCTGTCCAAAGTCTTCTTGTTGGTTGTTATGACTATTATCAAAACTTGAAAATTAGCAATGATTGTAGTGATGAAAGATGTCTGGCACCGGTAGAGTGCACGCGTAATAATGCAGTATTTAACATTTTGCATTATTTGACTGATTTAAATTTTATTAAAATTAATGTAAGTAAAGTACATATTATTATGAATTTATATAATTTTTGTAAACTTTATGGATTTGCTTTGCAGGACTCTAATATATTTCTTAAGTATTCTATGATTTTTGTTCCTGTTGCACAAACAACAAAAATTCTGTCTTTGTACCATCAGTGGGAGAATACGTAAGTACATACATCAAACTTATACTCTTACTATTTTAAGTCTGAAAATGTTTTTTTTTTTTGGGCAAATGAAATTAAGAAACTGCTGATCAATGTTTGTTTGGTTCTCTAAGTTTATACATTTCAGGCCAGATGCGCGATGTATTCTTTTGTATTCTTCAAAATCCCATAAATTATTAGCTAACGAGGGCGAATTGGAACTTTTAATACAAAACTGCCATCCTAATTTGCTTTCGGTAACTCGTCTCGCAGTTAGAATAGAGCCGTTAGAAATCAGGGTTGTTGACAAAAAGCGTATAATTTGTACTTTTCACTCTAGACAAACTGGAGGCGTGCGGTTCTATATTGTAAAATGGGGATTAGATTTCAAGTAGTAAAAAGTTCTTACATTCTTGATTTCGAATAAGTTACAGAAATTTACGTGTAGTTCAGTGAAGAATTTTGGACATTTGCTGCTTTTTTTAACATTTTTGTTTGAAAATCAAAACAAAACTTCAATAACTAGGCATTGTTAATGAAATAAACGCTTAAATATTGTTGTAATCAAAACTTGAACATTTGGGTTTTTGTTATTTAATCATTCTACAATTCATCAATTTATCTGATGGAATATCGGAAGTATTAGATGCTCCAGCAGTTCAGCTTAAGAAAAAATATTAACTTCTTGTATTTTATTATTATTTATGAATTACAAAAATATAGTAATAGTTTGAAGTTATATAGTAATATCGTTTAAAGAGCATAAGCTGCGTATACTATCGGCTATAATGGTTTGACGACTCGAAATGCTCTCCGGTTGATAGTTCAAATTTCATCCGGTTTAACACGATCAGCTTTATATACTCAAATGTATATGCGGGCTGGCTTATCTATATTTTATTATCATCATGATCTGATTTTAAAACGTAAATACTTTGTTTTTGTATTACATATAAAAAGTAAATCAAATCGTGTGGATAATAAAATATGGCCTCAACTCACTTGCAATCAAAAATGCACTTGCATTCTTCCAAACTATGCTAATGGTTAAATGAAAAATGTATGTACATCTACACACGTCTTAATGTGTACCTATCCAATGGAGACTCTTTTGCTTTACCATTACTCAGCAGTTTGCGTCTAGATCTCACAGCTGGTTCGCACAAGTTCGAATAATATGTTGTCATATGTCTATTCATCATATGCTTATAGTTTTTTGAAAATACAATCGGTTCTGGTTTTTCATTTCTAATATCAAACATGTTTTTGAACTCTTCAATTTTATTAAAGTAAGTATCATAGGTGGTGGATGTATTTGGACTGATTTGCACAAGATATTGATTCGAATTCACTCTTTTTGGTTGTAGCTTTCTTGAGTAAAACTCATTCGGGGAGTAAGAACTTTGATAAGTCGTTCTTTTTAATTCTTCAATTTGATTTTCAATAAATTTTAAATTTATGTCCGGTTCGTTGAAATATATCTTAAATAGGTCAGGCTTGGTTTGTTCGAGTTTCTTCAAATAATTCTGATAATCTTCTGTAGTTTTATCTTCATTATTATACTTTATTGGATTTTTATTTATGATTAGTTTGTTATTGAAATGTCCAGATATTAGATTCGGATCTTGTTGAGCGATGTGATGTGCCTTAGTTGCAAATTTATCAATCGATGAATTATGTACGAAATGGCTTTGGTAAGTGGTAATTTTCTTCATTTTTTGTAAATTGAGTAAAAAAATTAAAAAACAAATGATTGAACTGTCTGAGTTATGTATATTGAACTTTATTTACAAAAATAAAGAGGTGATACTGTATGAATTTTTGAGGTCGAAGATATGGAATCTAGAAGAAACAAGTCTAGTCTGTTGTTTTATTCATTAATATATACTGGCCTGTAACATTTTACAGTTTTAACAAAATATATAATAATAATATCTGAATTTTTAACAATTTGTTTAATTTGCAGAGAATTAAAAAATGAACTTGTGCAAGTGACCGCTATGGATTTGGGCCTCAAAAACACACTATTCGATGAATCTTTACTCGCTGATGGATGGTTAGTTGGATTGGGCGGGTTTTCTGTAATGGTCTGTATGTGGTTGTTTACGTCATCATTACTTGTTACCGGCATGACGTGCATAGCGGTGATATTTTCCTTAGGACTAGCCTACTTTATTTATACATTAGTATTCGAAATGACATTCTTTCCATTTATGAATCTACTCGCTGTGGTTGTGATTATTGGTGAGTTTAAATGAAATGAATTTTTAATAAAAATAATTGATTAACATTTTGATTTTCATAGGAATAGGTGCCGACGATGCATTTATTTTCTTAAAATTATGGCAATGTATATTGGCGGAAAGAATAACAAAGTCTTCGAGCACAAATTCGCATTCTCATTCTATATCTGTGATGGATACAGAATATTCGGAAACTTTGCAGTATTTAATGGCTACAACGTTAAGTCATTCGGCTTTGTCAATGTTTGTTACTTCATTGACAACAGCTGCAGCTTTTTATGCATCCTATCTTTGTTCTATAACTTCGATTAAATGTTTTGGGTAAGTTCATTTTTTTTTTGTTGATTTCAGTTTGACTAAAAATTGTATTTTTTATATTTTTAAGTATATTTGCTGGAACTGCTGTTATGTCAAATTTTTTTTTAATGGTAACTTGGTTACCAGCTACTGTTTCTATTATGGAACGAATATCGTGTGATTGTGGAAAGTGCATATCACATAGAATTTTTCAAAAAATCAACAAGTCAATTAATCGTTATTGCAAGATGTTAGAAGAGCTAACTGTCAGCGCTGTACTTAAATTTCCCATTGTGTGGGTTGTTTTCTTTAGTAAGTTTTTTATATTATTAAAAAAAATTAAAATTTTAATAACTATTCTTTTTTAATAGCTACTATTGGTATTGCCAGTGGAATTGTTGTTTTATATTATCCTGGCATTCAATTGCCAGAAACATCTGAATTTCAACTTTTTGTTAATTCACATCCGTTCGAGTTGTATGATTCAAAGTTTAAAAATGAATTTTCATTTGAAAGAATGGTACCAGTAAGTATAGTATTTTTTCTTTTAAATTATTTTTAGAAATGTTTAAAGCATAGCATAGATATAAAAATGTAAATATTTTGTCGGTGTGTTAAGATAATAAATAAATAAATTCGTTTATAGAAGAAGAAAATTAAGAATTGTAAGTAATCATTCAATAGAACAGTAAAAAAAGTATAACCAAAATTAAATAAGATGATTATGTACTTGTTAAGATTATACGTAGCACAGGGTGGTCAGTATGTTTTATAGAAAAATTTACATTTTAATATGAAATCTTTTACATTAGTTTAATTGAATTAGCTTAAGTCTTTACCGCTATTTGCGCAAGATCGTAAAATTTAGAATTGTTGAACATCGTTAAAAATATCTCAAATCTGATTCCCGTTGTTTTTTGTTTTATTTATCTATATTGTCAACAGTCACTAGATAAGCTTCCGATGAGATTCGTATGGGGCATTCTGCCTATTGATGATGGTGACTACGCAAATCCAGGCTCTCATGGGAAACTACACTTTGACAATAATTTTAATATTTCATCGAAGGCATCACAAATATGGCTATATAACTTTTGTAAAAACATCAAACAGCAGCCATTCTATAAGCTCACATTGGGCATGCTTTTACCGAACTGTTTTATAGAGAGTTTTATGTCTTACATGAGTCGAATGTTTGTATAATATTAATGATACATTTCGAATTTTACTAAAAGAATTCCTTATTTTTGCAGATGCATTGACAGCATAGACAGCACAGATCGAACACCTTGCTGTGACACCTCCAAATTTCCCTATGAACCAGATGTATTTGAATACTGTCTGCCACATATTACACATTCCCTTTATGCTAGACCGAAAATCTTTATCCCTGGAGTAGCGGGACCTAAATTTATGGCGGCCCCAGATACTTTTCAAGATGAAAATTCAACACAAATTCCACCAATTGTAAAGGCAATTGTTGTTGAGTTTGAGAGCAATGTTTCATACTCAATGGCATACCAAACAATAAAAGAATTTGTGCGCTCAGTAGAAGCATGGTTTGAGAAGGAACTCAAGACTGCACCACCTCAAATGCAAGGTGGATGGTTTATAAGCGAACTAAGTTTTTACGATCTACAGGATACCCTTTCGAAGGGAACCATCACTGCAATTATAATGTCAATGATAGCTTCATTGGTGGTGTTGTTGTTCGTAACGCTTAATGTCTTGATAAGTTTGTATGCGGTTATAACGGTGACTTTTACAATTTTTACAACGGTTGCAATTCTCATTCTTCTTGGTTGGAAATTGAATATATTGGAGAGCGTATCAGTGAGTACGGCAATTGGGTTGGCTGTTGATTTTAGCATACACTATGGCATACATTATCGTCTATCGCCAACAAATGAGCGTGAGGCGGCCACTCGTTACGCTTTGACAAGAATTGTTGGCCCAACTGCAATGGCTGCTTTAACAACAGGTCTAGCTGGGGCGTTTCTTTTGGGCTCTGATTTATTGCCGTACATTCAAATTGGAGTGTTTTTGGTTGTGGTCGTGACAGTAAGCTGGTTTTATGCAACATTTTTCTTGATAAGCATCTTAAAGCTTATGGGACCGGAGTATGGATTTATGCAGTTTAAATTTCCCAAATTCAAGAAAAGGCCAAAGAAAACTGGTGGTGGTTACTATGAAAGGTAAGTGGAGAGGAAATTGCTGTTGTATTCTGTTTTCCATTTGTATTTTTCTTTACATATTTTATTTTGTAAATTGTTTTAGAAATCCTTTTAAGAAATAGTCTCTAGTGAAACTTACATCAATTTCATTATCCAAAGCCTAGGTTAGATTTCAAAGAGAAGTGATTGGAAAAAGTAGTTTTTATCTTAATTTCTCTCCGATTGAATGTAAAAACTAGGCCTAAGTAGTAATAGAACCATTATCTAGTTTGATATGTAACGTCATTTCTTTAAGTTCTGTCAAAAGCTAGGGCATGTTACGTATATCACTCGTTCATATGTTTATAATTTAAAATGTGTATTAGTTAAAACTATCGATGAACAAAATTAACAAAAATCAAACAAATAGTTTTTAGTTTTGCATACTAGAATAAAAAAAATGTTTTCTTTACAGAAAGCCAAGTCAAGCAATTGCCAGTGAACAACTTCTTACACCATCGAGTTCAGCAGTTGGTGACTTACTTAATTCTGAAACACATGAATTAGATTCACTAACATCAAATTCGCTTATCAAACCAATGTCAGAATGCTCTCGGCCGCCAATCGATTTGGATCGCGCATTTATACGCACAGCATCGACTGCAAGCAACAACTGCAAAGATTATCAAAGTCCGTCAACAGGAAGTGCAATAACTATGGTATTGTCTGAAGATCCCAATTATAGAGTTTAACGAAACCCAGCTTGGGTAAGATTTAAAAATTTTAACTATATTTTCTTTGATTTGTTAGAAAAAATTTAAATTGTTAATGACTTAAAACCTGTAATAATTATATTATTATATATGTATATAAATATATTATATACATATATAAATATATATATATATATTCCGAAAAAACATATAAAAATAAATGTAATTTTTATATTGAGTCGGAAACCAGAAAATAATAATAAATAAAACTTAAAATTCAGGTCAAGCCATTTACAGAACTAGAAGGCATTTAGTACTTAAAAAAAATATACATACATTGTGTTTATGTTTACACATATAGATAAATTTAAGCAAAAAATTGAAAAAAAATATGATATATTAAATGTTAGTGTTTGTAATGAATAGAAATGTTTTATGTACTTCAACTTTATATATTTACTGCTAAAAAAGCAAACAAAAATTGTTGAAATAAGCTCAAATTAAAATTACGTTCTTCTATTTAATTAAAAATGAAAATAGTATATATATATATAAAAATTTTACTTAGGAACGCGCGTGCTGTGCTGATATTGATTTGTTAAATTACAAAGCAAATAATATTAAAGTAATAATAAATCTATTATTAATGCAAAATGAAATAAATACATCCAGTATTCTAAAATTTAAGTGTCAGTTGGTTTCTTTAAATACAGAAAACTTTAACATAAAAATAATAATTATTATAGAAATTATATAATATTAAGTGTTTATTGTGGTAAAAAAAAAAAACAAACAAAACAGTGAATAATTTAAATAACATAATGTGTTTTATGTAAATTTAACTGTGATAAAGAAATATGTTTCGTGCAAATGCAATTGTTTTATTTAAACTTTGTTTTCTTGCACAATAATGCTAGATTTAAAAAAGTCAAAATTCTGACAAGTTTTAATTGGTCAACCGTACAGAATAGTGTTTTAAAAGCTAAAGCTAAATAGTATCCAAATATTCAAATTCAGGGGTTCATGCCTTTTTGCCTCATAGTTGTTGGTTTTTTTCAAGTAAATTAACAAAAAAAATTTAATTTTATTTGTTGTTGCGTCATGATATATCAAATCTAAATTTATTTTTACTAAAATTAAATTATAAAATAAAATTTATTTTGTTTGGGAAGGAAAAGGAACTCGATTTTAGATTTGTACACCATAATCTTCATTATGGCACCTTTGTGGATGTACGCCTAAGAGCAAAATTTTTGAGGTGACGTCATTTATGTAATAATAAGATGCCGCTCAAAGATCAGGATTGACTAAAAGTGCAAACATTACAGAATTTTGAATCCAAAAAAATCTCTTCCCATTGTATTCTGAGTCGGAGAAAGAAAAATTTCAAAGCTTTTTTTTTCTATAAAATTGCATTATCTGTAAGTTTTTTAGAATACTTTTCAATCGAGTTCAAGGTTTAAAAGTTATGAGCGCAAAAGTTTCTAAAATTGTTACCAAGGCTCATATCAATTGGACTTTTTTATATTTTCTTTATAACAGCGGCATATTTTTCCAGAATTGCGATGTTCTATGGCTAATATGGCTGGATTTTAAGACCAGGGACCCACTTGTGGCACAAGTACTAAAGTATTAGCATAAACCACACTATCTATACCATAGTACGAGTATCTATTTTCTATATCAGTAGTGTACCTTTGGTATAGGTCCTCAATTAACAAGCAGCTCCAGTTAGTACTGTCCCTAGGTAGTTGTTTCAATTACGGACAAAAAGTAGGTTGAGGTCTTTCTCCACTTGTGTATGTAAGTTGGTTCTTATCTAAGGTCTTTCTCTCCTGCAAATACCTACAAGGTATCTTAGACAGCGTTCAAAACTAAACAACTATTCAATTTTTCTGATGTAATCGATCTATTTATTGCACTTTTTATATTTTCTTAGTTAAAATTTGAATTTAGAAAAAAATTCGTTCCTCAAACACAGTAGATTGATGCTTTTAAAACCGGTGACATTTATCACGTTTAAGCAGCTTTACAAATACTCAACTATATCACATTTAATGGATATATTTGGACAACTCTGTCCAACAACACTGCGGCCTCGGTAGTGTGGCTGTTTTTCGGTCAAAAGCTTTCTAAAAATCGGTAATATGGCTGTCTCACCATCCAACAATTCAGACTCTGAGCTGGCATTGTACATCGAAGACTCAGTTTTGATACGGTGCTTGCGTTTATCTGGGGCCACATTGGGTGACGAGTGATGATGTGCAGCATGTTGAATCGTTTTTACTAACTTTCGTTGTTGGACGCATTGGGTAGCTGGTGGGGTTGGCTCCTTTTCACGTTCACTGTCCGTTTCACTTTGACATACTGTGCCCTTTTGAGGCTTGTGTCGATGTTTATTACGATTCTTCTCAGATACTGAACGCTGAATTGGTGAAGTTGTCTGGTCATACGGAACAATGTGGCTGTGTTCTGTGCAACGCTGTGGATTTGGATAATTGCGTGGTGATTGCCGGGAATGTTGCTTTGCATGTGAAAGAGTGTGGGTGTCCCATAAATCGCTTTGTGAAACTACGAATCCAGACTTTAGTCCAGCTCCCATGCTCACTCGTCTGTTCTCAATAGGAGCTGTAATAATCAGAAAATACATTTTTCCATTTTCGTAAATCTTTTTTTTTTAAAACTTACTTTTAGACACGTTATTGGCCTTCACATGTGGCCCTCCATGTGGACAAGCATTATTTAAGTCTGTGCTGGATGTAGAAAGTGCATTTGCTGAAGAATTTCGATGATTTTGATTATGTTTAGTCTTGGACGTTGGTGTTTGACTTCCATTTTCCTATAAAATTTTTTATTATTCCAATGTGCTTTTGATTCTTTTTTGTAAAAGCCTAAACTTACCCGAATGTCCTTTGTTGAATCTGATTTTGCAAGATTTGTGTTTGTGGATTGTCTTCTCTCCCGAAGATTGGATTCATCCCGTTTTATATTATTACATTCTTGTTGCTTTGCTGTTGTAATAGCTCCAATATTAGAGTCGGTTTGGGCGGAAACTGAATTTCTTTTTTCAATAACTGGTGTTCGTTGGTAAATAATAGGCTCTTCAGGCTTAGGTTTAGGCTGCATAATAAGATTTGCCTGTAATGGTTTTTGTATTGGAGCTGTTTCTTGAAGAGGAGTAGCATTTTTCTTCTTTCTGTTGTTTGAAAAAAAAGTTAATGATAAATGCTCTTGAATTATTTATTTAAAATCAATTAAATCAACAATTCAATAAGAACGATTTAAAAGAAAATTTGTTGCATTTATTTAATGCATACCACATAAATGTATGTTTTGCTATAACTTACGGTAATAGAGGGGGTACAGTTGTTTGAGGCACAATTGTTGCAGAAGGTGCAGAAACAAGAGAGTTGTCCATTTCAACGTGCGTGGATGTTACACTATCAACTGATGTCAACTCTGTGATTTCTAAAAAAGATTTTTAGCAAAAAATAAAAAAAATAAAAACAATTCAAACCCACCAGTTGTGCTTGGCATTTCTCTTCTTACAGGCGGTGCTGATAACCTACCAGAATCGGCTAAAATCGGCTCTGTATCACCTGAACACGTAACACCATCAATCCATTTTCTTGCCTCTGGTCCTAGTTTTCGAATCAAAGCTTGAAGTTCGGCCTCTTTTTCCATCAGAGCCTTCCTAAAGCGACAGTTTGTGTTCTTGACATCTTTCAACCTTTGTTCCAATTCACAAACTGATGAATCACGACGGTTCTTGGACATTGGTCTTAAGGTAGCTCTGACTCGTTTATCAACAACGCCTTGAGGATTTCGTTTCAATTCGACAAGCTTATGGAAAATATTTAAAAAATCCACCAGTTAGTTCAAAAATATGTTGCTCTTCAAAAAACAAATTAAGCTTTGGATAGATGGAAAAATGTTAAATTTAAATGAAGTTAGAGGAGAAGACAGATATTACACGCATGTGTGTTAAGATCGGACAGAAGACCACTTTTAAATTGTATATGCAAAACACTGAAAAGCTAAAACTACAAAACCTCCTTACTACCAGTCTTACTTTCGGTACGAACACCAAACACAATGTTGCTGTCGTACAAAAAATTATAAAAAACGATAGTAAAATAAAAACTAAATCCTTTCGATCTGATAGAACAAGAGAAATAGCTGCACCGGCAATACATGTTATGAATACGTTGTAAACGGAGAAGCCAATGTGTTTGGAGTCATTGAGGGCTGGTATGGATACGTGACGTGTTTCCCAAGCCAAAAAGGCACCAAAGACCTGAAAGTGAAATTTAATTTGTAATTTTGAGGATAAGTTTGGCCTATGGAAAAATTAGATTCGTTCCCACATAAAAAAAATCTTACCAGCAAAAGGCCTTTGTAGGCGTAGATGATTCCCACAAAAATGGTTATATGTTCGGATTGGCAATATTCGTTTTCAGGAATCACTAGGACGTCTTCTAAGATTTCATGATGCTGTGAAAATTGTTAAAAAATATTTTAAGTTCTGATTTAGAACAAAGTTTCTTTTTGAAAACTTAATTAAGAGTTCTGTACTCAAAAACTTTATGTACGCTGGAATGGGTCTTAAAAAAACTGTCTCCATCCCCTAAAAGTTTCTAAATATTCCGAAAAATAAATTCAGATTATTTTTCAACCCTCGGGGATCACATAAAATGAATATAAATAAAGAACAAAATAAATATAAGAAAATAAAAGATATATTTTCACCGGGATGCCGTTGTAACTTTAGCTCATAATATCGGACCCAGAGGGTTAAACAAAAACTCAGAATATAATATAAGAATTTTTCAGAACATTAAGAAGCTTTTGGGATTGGAAAAAAATTTAAGAACCACCATAGTGTACATAGAGCATCTTTAAGCTCTTACCCTAGGTTCTAACTGCTTTGTGTCACGATAAAATGGATCTGCCACCTGCCATGTTGTTATAATGGCCACATCAAGAAAAATCAAAATTCCCACAACCATAAAAAGCTGATAGTCTTTAATGACTTTTTTGTTCAGCTTTAAATCAGTAAATATTGAATGAACACGCCAGGTTTTTGAGAACATAGCTCCAAAAGCTAAACTAAAGCCAGCCATTAAAAGCCAAGCTCTGGCAGTACAAATGTATGGGAAGGCTCCGATGCTACTTAAAGTTGTGTCAAGGCCAAGAAAAACAACACTAAGATACGTTAGCATACATCCAATAATAATCAGATTATTTAAATGAGGACTAGACATTTTGATGTATCTGTTGGAAAACAAAAAAAAAACAAATAATAAAAACTTCGTATTTGAAATAAAATTACTTACCTTTGATTACGATATTTAACATTGAATGCAAGAAATACGAAAGCTATGAGAATACCCACAGAGGAAGCACTAGCCGATACCACGTAGATTTTTATATTAACTTGACTATGCTCAATGTAGATCAAAGTTCTGTCTTTTGGTGGAGTTTTTCCGTTCTTAAAAAAAAATTATTAATGTTAAAATAGATACTTAAATTGGATTCGTGCAAAAAACTGAACTAGAGAACTTAATATTTCTATGTAGTTCTATAGAGGTTCAAAAAATAACTAGGAACGTTAGGACAAAATTTATTTTTCTCAAAAATTACCCTAACAATTTTTATAAAATTTTTTAAAGTTATTATTATTTATATGATCAAAAAATTAAATAAAAAAAAAAATTATTATTTTGAAAACAGGTGGACATTTTTTTTTGAAATTAAAATTTTGAGTGTATATTGTTTTTTTGACATATGTATTTCTTCGAATTTTATGCTTTGTTGTTATCTTACATTTTTGTTTTAGTAGTAGCAGAAGCATAAAACATAACTTGGGAGACTCGAGGAAGTTTAGCTAAATTTCGCTTACTAGGCCCTAGTTAGTATTAATGTAATACTCTCTTGTGCTTCTTCAAAAAAGGAATTGTTTTTCTAATTGTGAAATTATGAAATTAACTAACTTGACGTCATACATTTTATCCCAAAACGTTTGTTTGATTACTTACCCATCGAACCGATTTTCCTAGTGTCAGATCCAAATGATTTAGTTGCGAATGATATTCTCCAATTTTTTGCTCTTCACCCAATTGAAACTGCTTAATGAGTATATTCGCTTTGCGTTCATTATTATAAAAGCGTACTGGTCCCTTTATAAATAATAAATATTTTATAAACATAAAAAATATTGCTGAAGCAAAAAAAAAAAAACATCATTTACTTACAGTCACGCCTTCAAAGCTAGTATTTCTTAATGCCTCTAAGAAAACACTTTCCCAATCCTTAACACGATAATCAAATTGTGATAAAAAGTCATCTCGCTTCTGAGCAACATATTGAATTGCTAATGCTGCAGCCCATATTCCATCATACGTGTAGCCGTGAAATCGGGAATACTCATTGCCTCTTAAACTATCATATTCCGAAAGGTATTCATCTGCAGTCTGAAATTTTGAAATTTACAATAATTTTCTTCGGAAAAAATAAAAACACAATAAAAATTACTATTCCAGCAATAGTTATGTCTCCACTTGTTGAAAGTGGCAGCAAATCAACAAGAATTATACCCTCCATAGCTTTTGTGATCTCATCAACAGTACAATCAGAATCCGCAGTTGTATTCCACCAATCAACAGAATAAGTTGCCATAATAAGCCATTGATAAGACCGTCCATACATTTCAAGTCTAATGTTATACACAAAATTAAGAGATTTAAAATTAATTTTCCAAACATTTTCAAAACAATCATTCTTATTACTTAAAAGCTTCACAGAAAACCTTCCTCGCAAATTGTTCGTTAAAATTACCCAAAATAATTCGAACATCTTTCTCACGAAGTTTCCGCAACGATTCGTTAACGTCATTCACAAAACTCTGCGTTTCGACAACGTCACAACCCATAGTATCAAGATCGGCAACCATGTGATTATGCGGTAGTGAGTATCTGGGCTCGTTTTGATAAATAGTTCCAACACGAGTCCAATTGAATTCCTTAAGCAGTGCCAAACGAGGTGCATTGAATGCGTTCTCTGATGGAACGACTCTAAAGAAATTCGGAAATGCATCCTTTGTGAACATTGGATGGGTGTCTGCATAAGAAAGCTGTGTAAGATGCCAGTGCTTACTAGCTTTAGCTATTGGATCTGTAACATGAGTGCATGCAGCTCCGAAGAGCATAAGTTTGTTGGGTCCAGAATGCATCATATCAAAAAAGGATTTCACGCCAACAGCAGCATTGCACTAAGGAAATAGAGTTTTACTTCAGACATTAAAACTTAAAAGCAATAAAAACAAACCTCAGTGTCATTCCACCACATGTGCAGACGGTATTTTGTGAGGATCCTTGGATGTTCATTGACATGTGAAAGAGCAAGCTTAACGCTTGGCATTACACCACGTCCAGTATCGGAGTTTTCAACGCCATCACCATAGGGGAAAAATCCGGCAATATAAACGTCTGATCTCTTAGCTGAGCTCGCCCGAGTTGCAAATGATTGGTGAGCAGATAGTGCGAATAAAATTGTCCATATAATATTCACATAAGTGGCCCTTAAATTAAAAAAATTAAATAAATGTAGATATAGTTCATAAGTCAAAATTTTGAGTTCCAAAAATTTTTTTACAAATCTTAATTTTAAATTAAACGTAAATTGTTATTAGATATTGCTCATAAGGTTTGTACTGTGATTTTTTGGAAAGTAATAACAAATAATTTAATATCAAACAGTAGTTTAAGAATTTTATAAAAACTAAACGAATTTAATAAAAATCCGCTAGACTACCAATTAAACCACCAAACACAGAAAAACAAAACGACAAACATTAAATAAAAGTGAAACATCTATCTATGCTCTCCTTTTGAAAAGAACGACTTATGAAATGTTTAGAGAAAACAGTAAATGTTGGGCGTATACGTAATTTTTCAATCAAAGGCACATCAAACTAACATTTTGTTAATACCCACAAAGACAATTTTGTATTACAAAACAAAATATATCGTGCAATTTACAGGACAGAAAAACGTCTTGGGAGAGTACAAATTAATTCCCAAATCACTGTGAGGGGTAGAACACGTCCAAAAATCATCCTTCAAAAAATGTATGTTTTTCCGAGTTTGCTACCTCTCGTACTACAACTCAATGCCCACGTAATAAGAAAATAATGTTTCAATTTTTCAACTAAAAAAGTAAGTTTGTTCAGAGTGTCTTATTAATTTAAAATAATACATATGTACATACCTACTAAACGAACAGAAAATTTTATTTTTAATAGCTCTTGTAAGGAGTGGTAGTAATGTAATAGTCCTCAGTGAAATGTTCACCTTGGCATATGCCAGAGCACAGACAAACACCGCTCCTTAAAGACAATTCAAATGCATTAAACTACTTCAGACTTTTCGAATTCCCTGCCATTAATACCTTGGGGCACACAAAAGAACATAAAGTAAAAAAGCATAAAGATGTGTACACACCACAAACAATGAATATGTACGCATAAGCATACTTATGCTAAAAGAACCAATGTAATCGATTTTTCCTACTTTGCCTGAGGACCAAAAATTAAAAAAAAAATATACAATTAAATAAAACTTAAGAGTTTTAATGAAAGAAAACAAAATTATTTTAATGAAATTTTAAAAGAATGTATAATTTTCACTTCCAAAAAAAAACAAAAAAAGGCGTTCCAGAGCAAAGTGCTGGAAAATCATTTCAAAAACAAGAATTTCGATTAATATCTTTTTGATAAATATGAAATATTGCTTTGAAGATATTTTTTACACAAAACCTTATGCATTTTCGTGAATTATTTTAATGCTAACTTAATAATTGTAAGAAAAATTAATTTTTTTGCAAATATCGATTTTTCCAGAACACTACTTACTTAAGTTTTTGCGCTGTCCTGTGAGAAATATCCATTTTAAATATCGATGTTTTATATTCCCAGACTCGGATAAAGTGTTTTTATAGTTTTAAAATATCATTTTCATTAATTTTTTCTTGTAATTTTTTTTTTACTCAAAATGAAAAAATATGTTTTTGAAAGAAGAGATGCTGCACGGAATAAAGTTCAAAGTAAACTGTTAAAGGATGAAGGAATTTTGTGTATCCTTTTCGATGGATAACAATATTGAAAGAAAATCGACCAAAAATTTATGAATGAAAGAATTTTGGTTTAGACATGCGTTGTGGTTGAATATTTTTGAAAAACAAAGCATAGCAAATGTAAATAACATTCATTTGCCGGTTCGTTATCAGACATGACCTCTCTCAAAACACAAGGCCGTTTTGATAAGTTCTTTTTTTGTTCCTGTTTTGATTTCAACAGGTAGAGCGTATTTTCAACAAGTTATATGGAAAAGCGCGCATGACTTTATTTGTTTGTTGTATAAAACAGGAGTAGATAGGCCAAGTATAGCCATCAGACATACATATGTATATGATATGAATAAAACTGTCCTAAAAAGTCTCCACAAAAGTGTTCTCCTATCCATATTTATTTAATAATAATATGAAAAGAGATTGTTTACTCTGGCGTATACGTACTTCATTTTAGATGAAGTTATGAAAATCTAATTTAGAAAAGAGAATGAAAAAAAATGTGTGAGCGCAGGCCCAAAAGCCAATAAAGATTACAATCCCTAAAACGCATATCTTTTAGCAAGTTCTTTCTACTGCTCGAGTGCTATTTTTTAATTGGATTATTTGCCAACGTGGGACATCTTTCTTTATCGCATATTAGCTTTCCAGCTGTATTCATAAAGGTCAATAAACAAGCACAAGACAAAATTAAACAGTCTCTAATTTTAAATGCCTAACCATTTGCATGGTAATCCTCTTATTCGGGTTCTATTCACTAAACTATAATGTTAGAAGCAAAAAACTGCTGCACTAACCGTACTATAACTTAACCTACCGTAGCTTTCCATGCATTCATAATTAATTTGGATAACTTTCACATACCATCAATTTGCTATTTTTTAACAGTTATTCAGAATAATAAAAAAAAACTTATGTTACTTGAAGAGCAATAAAGAATATTAATTAATTTCAGGAGGCAAAAAGTTACAGACTTTCAAGACCAGTTTGGTGGATTTTATGGTTATCTATTAACAGGAATTTCCTATGGTTGCAAAAATATTATTATTTAGTCGTTTAATCCAGATTAAAATATTAATCGTGATTTATTTGATCCAATTCCATATTATTCACTCATTTAATCTATACATTAATCCGAATTATTTTTGGATTAAAAGTTCCTCTTTAAAACAATCAAGATGAGCCAATTATGTATATCTACAACATCTTGTTTTTTTTACTTTATTTATTTTTTAAACTCTTACAAAAATTGTTTAATGATCCATATCAAACAGATACGATTATTGCTCACGCTGCTGTAGACTTTTTAAACAATAAAAAAAAATAAGTATTTTAATATGCTAATTTGTGGAAAAACCAGTGACGGTGACCCACAAATATTATAACGCTTAAAATATTAGTCATTCAATTATGCCTTTAAACAGAAATTCTCTGGAGTAATGTTTAGTTATACTCGATTAAAAATTTTACGGCTATTATACAACCATCAAAAATATGCTTATAGCTACGAATTTGTTCTTGTGAGGTTCTCATGAAGAAATATATTTTTTGTAGGAAAACATTAAAGCCGTTTAAATTTGAAGGTGTCAAAGTACCTGCTCATAATTACTTCTTTTGATATTCTAAAAGAATACCAAATGTTTTTAAGCAGTGTTGACGTAATTGTATACTACCAGGTTCTTCTAGTCCAAGATCTGTCAAACGTATAAAGACGAAAATAAAAATGGTAGAATCTTACACTTTCAGATTAGTAAATGAACTGTACATTCATTCTTTCAGTATATACAACGTATGTAAATGCAAATGCAAATGTAGAATTCGCATACAATATGAACTAATTAACGAGCACCAGCTTGTACATATTATAATGATCCCATGCAATAACATTAAGAAATGAAAAAGTTGGAAAGTTTTAATTAAATTATACATTTATTATTATTATTATTTAATCACATAGTTGAAGTCTAGAATTACCATACTCTCGAATAGTACTATCTATCCAATCAATATAAGAAGAAGTCTTCGTATAAACAGCTGGTGGAAATCCAAAACATGCTTGTCCATTGGAAATAATACCAATTGCATATTCTTCATAGTCGGATCTTACAATTAAGGGACCACCTGAATCACCCTGCATAGCATAAACAAATCAAATTATTAAGATGCTACTTTTAAGAAACACAAAATGAATGGGGTACCTGACAAATATCTTGTCGTCCTGCAGGATCTCCTGCGCATATATGTTCATCTGAGAGACCGAAAGGAAACTTTCTCTTCTTATCATGATATGCTTTGCAGAACTCCTGCGAAACTATGATCAAATTCACTTTTTGTAGCACCGGAGTAGTTGAACCAGCTAAATTAAATTATATACAAAATTTAAAAATATTTTATGACTAATTAATTAAATACCAAACTTTGTAGCCCCATAACCTATAGCTGTGACTTTCGATGTTGTCAAAGTTGATTTGTTCCACAGACAGATTGGAGATTTACTTGAGAACAAATTAAATTTTAATGTTTATTTAAATAGGCAATAAAATTACTTTTAAGTTTAATTCATTGTAAGTTAGATTCACCTTGAGGCTCTGACAAGTTGGACCAGAGCTACGTCATTATAAGCCTGTGCACCGTTATACCCCGGATGAATAAAGTATTCTCTAACTGTATGATCTTCATTGTAGGTGCTGTTGAGCTTGTTGCCGCCAATTTTTATTAAATCTGGAAGTTTGCTATATTAAGGCAATAAAACCAAATTCATGTTGTAGGAATATCAAACCCTTCAAATAAAACACAATGTGCTGCTGTGAGTACAAAGTTCTGTTCGATCAGCATTCCTCCGCAGAGAAATTCTATTTCACCGGTTTCATTGTTATGCCAACCAAAAGCTGTCTTTTTTTTGTTTATTTGTTGAATAGATCATCGTTTTATTAAAAAAAATCAATACGATTAAAAAAAGGCTCGATTTACCATGAACGGAAATTCATCGTATCTGCTAGATACTCCAAAGGTTGCAGACTCCCCACGCGGATTAAAATCACGTGCCGAAAACATATGCAAACATAAACAGTTACTGAAGCCAAGTATAAAACTAATAAGAGCTAATCGCACTTTCATTTTTGAACAACCCACAACAAACTGAGAACTTTGTGCAACTAACTAAAGATTGTTATGATTGGTAGATTTAAATCAAGTTATAGGGAAACGCGATTCTTGTTTGATGAGTTTTTGATATTGTTTTTTTTTGTTGGTAAACAACGTTATGAATAAAAGACAATTTATGACCGCAACTGAAATATCTCATTTGCTTCGATGCTCCCAGTAACATAATATAAAATTGCACACCAATAAATATAATAAATTGGCCCGAATAAATTTGGGAAAAATTACAGTCGAGTGAAAATATAAAGTACGATTGGAGTTATAAAATCAATGATGTGTTTTGTTGCTCGCATTTGGCTTAATATAAAAGTGCATCATAGTTTAAACCATGTTTAACTATTATTTGTCAAAAATGCTGCAGCTCGAGATGGAAATGTTAAAAATTGTTTAACTCCTGCGGCTCCAGCTGAAGCTTTTTTAATATTTATTCTAGCTCTGGCTTGCAATCCATTCTCGTTATCTTTGAGGGTAGTTAGTCTACTTTTGGTATTACATGACAATTTTCCAGCCGCTATTCTTTCTTTCTTTCTTTAACAAAAGACTAGTGTGTAGGTTGAAGTAAGACAAGAATAAAATAGTAAAAATATTATAAAAATACCTAGGTATAATGGAAAAATAATTGTTATAAAACAGCGGCAACACTTACAATGGCATGCCAAAGCTTCTTTTAAAGCCAAAAAACCTATCTTTTTGAATATTTTTTAAATCATGTTGCTTAAATTGATTGCTCTTATTGATTAAAAGTTAAAAAAAGAAAACTGGATGGAAGCAACTTTGTCGAAAACTAAAGAAAAATCCTAATTAACTGTGTTCGTTTTTTTTCCATTTTATTACGAAGTTGTTTTTTTTTCAGTTCAACAGCAAATTATGCTGCATTATGTTTTTTAAAATTATATTTGAATTTTACGAAATAATTAATCGGCGAAATTTTATTTTTCGAAAAAAACTATATACATACATATGTACATAGATACAAAAATTTGCCAAATTAATTTAACTAAATGATAAAAAAACAGAAATATTAATTCGTCAAATGTCAATTGCAAAATCATCGAAAAACAATGAATACAAATTAAAACTTAAATTTGCAAATGCATAAGTTTTGCATAAGTTTTTAATGGAGACTTTGAAAAAGCAGAAGATTACAATTTGAGTTTAGCTCGTGAACTGCGTCCTGAAAAAATTAATTTTATCTTTGGAGTAAATTTGGAATTATGAAAGATAAATTTAGCACGATCTGTATCCTACGGGCATAAGCAAAATAAATAAATCCATCATTAAACAAAAGTAGTATTTAGATTTTAGCAAAATGAAGACTCCAGATTGATATTATCTACCATGCTCTTGTTAAAATACTAATTTGATACTTTATTAATGTTTAACTTAGTTCTACTTTTTCTCTTTAAATTATTTCATACAAAATAATTTTTAAGACAATTTTTCTAATATTTTTTTCTTCACTTTATAATATATCTTGGTTTAATAAACATTCAAATATTATTGTTCCTAATAAAATCGTTATTTTATCAGCTCTTTCATCCACCTCTTGAAAAGCAATTACAAAAAGTGGATATACCTTCATACTTTAGTTTAGAGGTTAGAACTGAATTATTTTTAATATTTCCCTTATTACTATGAAGCTACATATGTACATAATTATGTTACCCTAGCACCCATTTGTCCACAACAGCGGTTGTCACAACAATGGAAAACATTGCACTTCTTATTTTAATACAGCAGCAATGTTCTATGGAAATGCAGTAACTTTCTTTGAAATAAAGTAGTGGTTTGCTTGAAATAAAATTAAATATAATTTAATGGAAGAATATACACCAAGTCGTTATAAAATTCAGGAAAAAATTGGCGAAGGCGTCCATGGCTATGTCTTTAAAGCTATTGATTTACATGCAAATAAAATTGTTGCAATCAAAAAAGTTGCATTGAAAAATAAATTTGGAAATATATCATTGAATACTTTAAGGGAAATCAAAGTGTTGCAAATGTGTAAAAATGAATACGTGAGTGATTTTTATAATTTAACATTAAAATCTAACTATTTTTCTTTGGTACAGATTTTATCCTTGAAAGATATTTTTCCGGATTTAATTGGTTTATCATTGGTATTGGATTTTATGCCAGAAACCTTGTATAGTAAATTAAAAAATGACGTGAATCCTTTGAGCCGTCAACAGGTTAGGAAGTTTTCTTTGATGATGTTGAAGGGAATTGAATATTTGCATGGAATGGGCATTATGCATAGAGTGGGTATGGCTTTACCTACAGAAAGATTAACCATTTTTAAATAATCTTCATTCTTGTTTTTCAGGACATTAAACCCGCAAATCTTCTCATAAGTGAGAATGAGATATTAAAAATAGCTGACTTTGGTTTGGCCCGCTTATACTTTCCCGATGATGAAAATAAACTTTATTCTCCACAAGTCTCTACCAGATGGTATAGGGCACCAGAGATACTCTGGGGGAGTCAAGAGTATGGACCAGCTGTTGACATGTGGGCAGCTGGTTGTGTAATTGCTGAAATGCTGAGAGGTGTTCCACTTTTTGCGGTTTGTTATCATTTATTTCTAGGGCTTCGTTTTGATGTAAAAAAAATATTTTAGGGCACAACTGACATTGAGCAATTGGCTCTTGTGATTCGGACACTTGGAACACCTCGACAAAGTGAATGGCCTGAGCTACATACATTACCCGACTTTAACAAAATAAGGTAATTTAAGTAAATTAAATTTAAATACTTTCACTTTTTTTATTTATTTATAAATGATTGAGGTAAAACATTTTTTATTGCAGATTTCCAAATGCAGTGGGAGTTCATTGGGACAATTTATTTCCCAGTTGTACACGAAGCATTGAAGTAAACCTTGTATCAAACCTAGTAATTTACAATCCCAGGAACAGACTAACAGCTTCTGAGGTAAAATAGTCTTTACCTAATCTTAACATCAACTAACTAAATTACAAATTTGTTTACAGGCTGTACGTCATGATTATTTCTGTTAAAGCAGATGTGTAAATCTATTGAATTATATTGATCTAAAAAAAGAAATGAACATTTAAAATAAAAACAAAGAAATCTAATAAACCCAAAAACCTGTTTTATTACTATTTAGTACAAATAAATCTAAAAATAATAGAAAATTGAGTGATTACCGAATGATTTACTTATACTGTCGAAACTGTTGTTTCATTATCGTTTCCGAATTTTTCACGTTAGTCCGGCGAAGTCCCCATTTACGTCTTTTTGTTATTTCGTTGAAATAGCAATTATTTATGTACTTCTTTAAAATATATAACAGATATTCAGATATTTTCATTTTAAGATATGGTTAACTTATACCAACAGTGAGACAATTCTTCTCCAACAGTGAGACAACGTTTTTCTTAATTTGCTGGGAAATTATACACGTTTAAAATCATTCTGCACTCTAAAAAAAAAGTTTAAAGCAAATATAAGTTGAATAATAAACCATAATATAAGTAAGAATAAAACTAAAATATCACTAAACAAAGATTACCAACATTGAGACACATTCGTTGAAAAATTACACTGAATTTGAAAACCTTGTACTCGTCTCAGTGAACCTTCAAACAAAATTTTTAAAAACACCAGAAAAAAACTAAGTATCTAAATGCTATCAAATCTCAAATCATTTTTATTATTAGCAATTCAAACTTTAACTAGTCCATATGGTTTATTTATTATTTACTTTAGAAAAATTATTCGATCTAGGTCTGCAATCAGGATTCAATTGACTTGATTGAATTCACACCAAAAAGCTATTTACAAATTGAAATAAACTGTCAGATTCTCTTAAATTTAATTGTTTTTCTGGTTCGATTTTGACAAATGCGCAAACTTGATTGAAAATACAAATTCAGAATATATTACTGTACTGTAAATCGGAACAGACAATCAATCGAAGGCTTTTGAAGTATATCGGTTTAAAAGGAGTAACTCTGAACTCTCAACCAAAATGACATTTATGTATACTATTTTTCATCCCTGATAAATGTAATAATAATGCTCACCATTGCGTGGCGCTGGTATCAAATAGTAGACTTTCTGTTTCTTTTATATTTTGTTTGTTGTGTCAAAATCAAAAACAGATACAAATTCAAATGCTGAGAAAATTGTTTTAAATTTATAAATAAAAACAATTGTTTTAAATTTTTAATTTTAGTTTAATTTAATCTAACAGCCATGGCTTTTTCCGAATCATTTGGCTTAGGAAATAGCACCTTTATGAATTTAGAAAGTGAAGTGAATAAAGCCCTCAAAGTTGAGTCCCACAATCCCAAAAATAAAAAGCAAGAAGCGCCAAAACGAAATTCTATGGATATAATTGATGAATCCCCAACCAATTCTAAAGCAAAACCAAATAAATCACGTTCTAGACATCAAGTTAGTACCTTTGGCGCACAAAGAAGAAAGCAATTCAACAAAAGTAGATCAGAATCAACACTAAATCCGAAATCATCAAAGCCCAATCGATTGGGTAGGTCGACGAAAAACTGCTCCAAGGACGATAACTATACTCAGTTTTTCACAAGTGATTTTAGTATAGAACAAAGTCGAATCAAACCACCTGAATTTGTTACCATTTCTCAGTTAGAAGCTGCTGTCGATGAAAAAGTTCAAAATAAAGATCATGATCATGTGGGTTTTGGCTTCGAAGAGAGTAAAATGTTTTCAGAAATACTTGCAAATATCAAATCCCAACCCAATGCAGATGTACAAGATGCAAACACATCTGAGATTCTAGATTGCCCTGTGTTTTCGGAAGACATTCAAGAACTCTTGAGCGATAGTAATCATTCAAATAACGAAGAAAACTTGAAGATCTCGAATTTTTCTGATGATGATTGGAAAGAATCACTCCAATTCTCAGAGTTTCAAGAAGATCGTCTTGCTCAAAGAGAAGCTATCGTCGCTGCTGATGAAACTGGAGAAATTATAAATATCGACGATGCCACATTCATTTGTCCAGACGAGGAAGGCAAAGATTTAGCTGAGAAAATAATACAAGACATTAAAAAAGAAGTACAATTAGCACTAGAAGAAGAGAAATCTGTTCGCATAAGAATGGCAAACTCATCAAATGCATCAATAAGCAAAAGGAGCTATATTAAAATAAATTCACAACTTGAAAATGATGGGGTTGAATCATCGTCAAAGCCAAACGATCAATACGAAATAAAACACGATCTTGAAGATCTTAAGAGAATATCTGCCTGGAATTTGCCCAAAGCTGTTGTAAAAGAATACGAAAAAAAAAGCATCAGCAAAATGTTTGATTGGCAAATCGAATGTCTTAGTAATCCAAAGGTGAGTTAGTAAAACTGAAAAACTTTTAATTTTCGTTTATAACATTAAATAGGGTATATGAACGCTTTAAGTGATCAGTCGAAAAATGCAACAATTATAGTATATGTGATGTTTAAACCAAGAATCTCTGATAAAAATCAACAAGTATTGAAGAAAATAAAGATTAGTTTTGTATATACTTTCAAATGTATTTTCAAACTTAAGATATCTAATTAGAACTAATTATGAAAAAAGTAAAGGTTTCATTGTAAAATTAAAAACACTTTTTAATCTCACTTTTTAGATTATCATCAACTTTTTTTATGGTAGGTGAAATTCTCATTCTTGTGCCCGGATAATTTTTCGGTAATACATATTATGTAATATGTAATTGCTGAAATAAATCAGTCAAGTAGAAAACTTAGCACTATTAAATAATACTATTTTAATTATTGCTCTTAATGGCATTTAAGAAAAAATCGGTATTGTATTATACTCGTAGAAAGCAACTGTCCAAAATAATATATATTGCCTGCTCCAATGTGGCGTACAACAAAATACAAAAATCCAGGCTGTTACAAATTTGCCCCCTCATTTGCATTTCAGATTAACTATTTTTTTTTTGAAATTTATTTTTGCCCATTTCTTTTTATATTAGGTTTTATTCGAACATTGCAATTTGGTTTACAGTGCGCCAACTTCGGCTGGCAAGACTCTTGTCAGTGAAATCCTTCTCATCAAAACAATCTTGGAGCGAGGAAAAAAAGTAATTATCATCCTACCATTTATATCGGTTGTGCGAGAAAAAATGTTTTACCTTCAAGATCTACTTGTTCCATCTGGATATCGAGTCGAAGGCTTTTTCGGAGGCTACACACCACCAGGAGGTTTCGATAGCATAAATGTCGCTATATGTACAATAGAAAAAGCAAATTCAATTGTTAATAAACTGCTAGAACAAGGCAAACTCGATGAAATTGGCACTGTAGTAGTTGATGAAATTCACTTGATATCTGATCCAGGTCGAGGATATATCTTAGAATTGCTCCTAGCCAAAGTTTTGTATATGTCTAGGAAATTCGATTTACATATTCAAATTATAACAATGTCGGCAACATTGGCTAATGTTGAATTACTTAAAAAGTGGCTTGACGCTGAATTGTATATCACTAACTATCGTCCTGTTGCTTTGCAAGAGATGATTAAAATAGGAACAAAAATATACGACAGTAATTTACAATTTCTCAGAGAATTAGATACATCTGAGTTTAAAGCACTCAATGACCAAGATAATGTTGCACAGCTATGCATTGAAACTCTTGCTGAAGGATGTTCTGTGCTTGTTTTCTGTCCGTCGAAAGATTGGTGTGAAAATTTAAGTGTTCAATTAGCTGCAGCAATTCAAACAATTGGCAGAAGTGGTTCTGAGATAGGCAATAAGCTAAGATCAAATATAAAGCGTGATGCAATCGAAGAAGTCAAAAAACAATTGAAAGATATTCCAACAGGTGAGTAGAATTTGTGATTATATTTATTGTAATGGTGTTTCTATTATTATTATTTTTTTTTGAAAGGTCTCGACTCGGTGTTGGAAAAAACAATCAACTTTGCTTGTGCTTATCATCATGCTGGCCTGACAACTGAGGAACGTGACATAGTTGAAGCTTGCTTTAAAAGTGGGGCATTAAAAATAATTGTTGCAACTAGTACGCTTAGTTCAGGTGTCAATTTACCGGCTAGACGTGTTATCATTAGATCACCATTATTTTGTGGGAAACAAATGAGTTCGTTGACTTACAAACAAATGATTGGGCGAGCTGGTCGAACAGGAAAGGTATGTATTTGGTTTTATAAAATTCTATTTTGATCAAAGATGATACTATAATAAGACTTGTGTATAGTGTAAGTGTTATTCTTCAAAATTAGATTTTTTCAAGGCAGAAAGTTTAAAAAAAAAGTCATCTGATCCAAGAGTTTGGCCTTAGAAATGTACTGCCGTCCTAAGCCGAAAGGGCGTATCTCTATTTTTGTAGTTTTGAGATAAATTGAATTGATTAATTTGAGCTCCATACTTTCATATTCAGAGAATTATGAGAAAAAGTAAGTGTACGATTAGAATTCTAGTGTGTTATGGGTAAAAGGGCGCATGAACCAATAAAGTTCTAAGATACTAAGCAAAAAAGGTACATAGGCATTCATTTTGGGCCTTTTTAATTAGTAAAGGGTTGATGTGCTTAGGAAATGAGCAGAAAATGGATATGTGCCCATTTTGACGGGTGATTTTGAGCCTTTTCAAGTAGAAATTTATTTTTTTTTCACACACAAATTAGGCACTGTTAAATGCCTCAAGGACGCTCACGCCCTTTCTTCTTAGGACGGCATTATTTTTTTTATTATTAGAAAAAAATCTAATTCGATCTTACATTCGGAAACTGGGTCTCGCAATTCCCTCTATCGATCTGTACCTCTAGAAATAGCTGAATGAATAATATTTGAATATTTGTTTTAAACCTAGAAGATTTTTTCACTCGAAAAATACTCGGCATAAGTTAACACAAGTCTACATTAAATCGACAACTACTCTTAAACAATAAGAATTTGTACACATTTATAGAAATACAAAAAAAAAGACACAGTACGTATTAAATAAGCTTAATTTTAATATAAGCACATTAAAATTACAAATTACAAGAAAATATAGTTTAAAGTCATTAAAAATCTCCTCAGGATACACATGGTGAATCAATTCTAATATGTACCGACAGCAATTCACGAATTGGAAAAGATCTAGTTTGTGCACCTTTGAATCCCATCTCATCTTGTTTGGAAATGGAAAGCAGTGTAAGTAAAAATAATTTAAAAATAAAATATTTTGTCAATAAAATTAATTTTTATGAAAATATATTGTATAGACCCATTTAAAACGAGCGCTCCTTGAAGTAATTTCATCTGGTGTTGCCACACAGAAAACAGACATTGAAAATTTTGTTTCATGCACTCTTCTCAACACCCAAAAAGAGATTACCGAAAAGAATGCTGAGAATGAAGATACCAACACCAATCGAAGCTTTATATTTGATTCAATCAAATTTCTAATTGAATTTGAATTCATTCGACTGCAACATGATGAAGAGAAAAATGTTGAAAACTATGTACCAACTCGATTAGGAATGGCTTGTTTAGGTTTTGTATTTATGTATGTCCATAGATTTTGAATGCTACAATTTCATGTGTTTAGCTTCCTCGATGCCACCAACTGATGGCTTGATCCTTTTCTCAGAACTTCAAAAATCGCGGCGGTGTTTTGTTTTGGAATCCGAATTGCATGCAGTCTATCTAGTCACTCCATACTCAGTTTGCTATCAGCTGCAGGACTTAGATTGGCTGATGTATTTAGATTTGTGGGAAAAATTGTCTCCAGCAATGAAAAAAGTTGGAGAACTTATTGGTGTCAAAGAATCGTTTCTCGTTCGAGCTATGCGAGGACAGACAAAACTCGATTACAAACTTATGCAGATTCATAAGAGGTAGGTCCACAAGCAGATTTGTTCTTCATTTCACAATTCATTCAATTGCTTAGATTCTACACGGCATTGGCCCTACAGGAACTAGTAAATGAAACTCCTGTAAATACTGTAGCACTCAAATACAAATGTAATCGTGGTATGCTACAAAGTCTTCAGCAAATGGCTTCAACTTTTGCTGGTATTGTGACTGCATTTTGTAATTCCCTTAACTGGCAAATGCTCGCACTCATTGTTGGCCAGTTCAAGGAACGTCTCTTCTTTGGAGTTCATCGTGATTTGATTGATCTTATGCGTTTGCCAGATTTAAACTATAAAAGAGCTCGTGTTCTCTTCGATTCTGGAATTCAAAGCCTCATTGATTTAGCTAATGCTGATATCTTTACTGTGGAAAAGATTCTACACAACAGCTTAAGTTTTGATACAGCAAAAAAGCTAGAGAATGAAAATGATTATGAGAATAATCAAAGGAATAACATAAGAAATCTCTATATAACAGGAAAAGCTGGACTTACTGTTAAGGATGCAGCTAAAATGCTTGTGGATGAAGCACGTCAATTTGTGCAGTATGAAATAGGCGTTGGAAATATAAATTGGAGTCAAGAAAAAGGAAAAGACTTAAGCATACAAAATGAGAGTGGTGCTTTACAGACATCTTATGATAGTTTAAATTTAAAAAGAAAATCTGCTGGAAATTCTGATGATGTATCGCCACCTAAAATGAAAAAAGTCGCAACAATTGTCCAAAATAATATGACTAAAATTGACTCAAAGGAAGAAGAAATAAAAGAACCTGCCAAAAATGTAATAGTTGATCGGAACGAGAATAAAAAACAAATATTAAGCGACACAAAAGTATCAGATTCAAACAGTGGTAAAAGTAGCATCTCAAAGGAAAAGTCATCTGAGCTTCTTAAACACCAAAATGGAAAAATTAATCCAGTATTTCATCAGAGAAACCCATCATCACTTGCGGACAAACAACCGCGCATTAAAAAAGATCAACTTAAAGAAAACAAATCACCATCTGGAGAAACATCTGTCGATCTTAAAAATAAAAATGTAGTAAATAAACATCATATAAAAGTGATTCCTATGGGAAGTACTAACTTAAGCAAAACACCTTTAAAGAAAGCCTCTATAGAAAGTAAAAAAGTAAATTGTCGCAAATCTGATTTCAAATATGCAACAAAATCAGATGACTCAATTCCTTCTTGCTCAAATCCTAAAACAAAACTCATGACGCGACAAACAAATGCTAAACAATTCTCAGAAAATTATACCAGACCGGAAAGCACTAAACTTTTGCAAACGACTGAAGTGCCAAATATAAAAAATCATATCAACCGAGGACAGCCACCGCCAGTGAATAACATGGAAGTAGATGAAAAGAAACAAAATAAAGTAACTCAATATGCAGGCAAATCTAATATCCCACCACAAGTTCGAAGAAGTCCTCGCAACCATTTGACCAGTTCAACACGAATTGAAAAGCCTCACGAACAACTATCAACAGTTTCGCATGAAGATGATCTTTTCATGGATGATGCTTCTTTTGAAATGAACTCAGCTATTGCAAACGCAATGGAACATAAAAATGAAAAACCTCAAAGGAAATCACTAAACAAAAGTTCAGATGAGATTGCCGCATCACAAGAGATGACTTTCCATCCCAAAACGCAAAGCACTCGTTTATTAAGATCTTTTAAAGAACGATCAAAATCTCCAGCTCGACAAACGCCTTTAAGAAGAAAACCCGAAGAAGAAATTAAGGCTGCTCCAGTTCGTCAATTATTGTCACCACCTAGGCCACAAACAAATAAATCGAACACGTTGGAAGTTTCTGATTTATCGTTGGCAAATTCTCTTATGCAAAATCCAATGCAATTGAATTCATCTCACATTTTGAGTTCAACTAAAGCTGATCCAGATGCTTTGTCATTGAATTGTATTCAAATTGTAGACATTTGTGGAAGTGCAGTACTTTTTAAAAATGTTCTAAAAGAGCTGAGCGAAATTAAAACACTTGGATTTTCAATTGGTTTGGAAAAACAGCTAGCCAAACAGAAGCCATTGATTGGTTCGAATTTGTTGATCAATCAAGTTGCTGCTAAGGAAAATAAAAAGATTGAAATAGAAGCATATTTTTCCGTTGATGATACGTCATATGTGTCTGGGGTTTCGCTGGTCATGAGTGAGAATGTAGCATTTTTCTTGAATTTACAAAACGATAATTGCTGCAAAGATGTTACTCGGGAAATGAAAATTGAAGCTCTGAAAGGATTGTGTAAAAATACCGAATTAACATTACAAATATTTGATGCGAAAGAACAACTCAAGATTTTGAAAATAATTATTCCCGATCTCGATGAAATTCAATGCAAAATTGAAGACCCTAAAGTGGCAAATTGGCTGTTGCAACCCGATCAAATGATGAGCTTGGTGAATTTGGTGAGTCTTTGTTTTCAATTTCAGAATATTAAATATCCTGTTTGGTGTAAGAATCCTCCTATATTTACAGTTATCTGCATAAGAATACCATATATCGGTTTATAATCAATATAATATATTTGAGTGTTAAGGAAACTGTAATCATTAAAGTTAATATAAATATTTTGAATGTCCAACAATTAAAAACTTTTTCATTCTTGTCTATTATATTCAGGCCCAACAATTTGCTCCCGAATGCAAAGCGCTAGTTAAATTAACAGGGAGTAGTCGCGGATATAACAGCATTGGATTAGATTTGAGCAGTTCCATATTTGCTAAAGTGAGATCCTCCATAGAAGCATGTGTAACAATTCACATATTAAAAGGGCAAGCTGAGAATTTACAACGAATTGGAACCGGTCAGCTGCATAAATTCTTTATTGGTAAGTAAAACAAAAAGTAAACAAAATTTCAGATCTGAACAGTTTTTTTTTTTTTTTTGAAGACCTTGAAATGCCTCTGCAAATATCTTTGTGTGAAATGGAAATCTATGGATTCCCTGCAAATGAATCTCATTTACGACAACTTTTCCAACTAATGATAGACACAATGAAGAAACTTGAAACAAAAATCTATGAAACTCATGGGTCTAAATTTAATTTGGGATCAGCTTCTGCCGTCGCAAAGGTAAGAACTTATATTTTTTATGGAGTAATTCTCAAAAACTTAAATGCTTTTTAAAGGTTGTCGGTTTACATCGCAAGACAAATGGCCGTATTTCAACTTCGAAACAAATTTTAGAAAAGATCGATTCACCAATTGCACAAATGATTATAACTTACAGGAAACTTAGCGTCACTCTAACCAAAACAATTCAACCCCTACTTCGATGTATAGTTGATAACAGGTCTATCTTTTTAAGATTTTTTTTTTGCTTAGAAATTGTGTAAATATATTTATTAATTAAAGAATACGAAGTAACAGCATAACTTTCACGAGTACCGGAAGAATTTCTATGCAAGAACCAAATTTACAAAATGTTGCTAAAGACTTTGAAGTGTCTATCGGTTGTGAGTAATTAATAACTACATAATTCAAAACAATCTTCAATATTATTTGTTTATTCCTCATCTATAGCATCTGAGAAAATAAAAATATCTTGTCGTGGATCCTTTTGTCCACCAAACGGACGATGTTTAGTGTCCGCTGATTTTTGCCAACTGGAGATGAGAATCTTGGCTCATTTGTCACAGGTATACATACAAATGCTTCCTCCTACAAACTTTTTTTATCAAACATTTTTTTTTTCCAGGACCCTCCTCTTCTGCAAGTAATGAATTCAGAAAAAGATGTCTTTACAGCAATTGCAGCCAAATGGAATAAAGTCTCTGAGATGAATGTCTCTGAAGAACTTCGAAATGGTACCAAACAGATTTGCTATGGAATTGTATATGGTATGGGAATGCGAGCCCTTGCAGAATCACTTAAATGTAATGAAGAAGAAGCGAAAATTGTTTCAGAACAATTCCATGCTGCGTATCCCGGAATCCGGTAAGAAAACACGGGAGAAAAATTATCATGTGTTCAGTATTTTGACTTTCATATCTTCTTTTCAGTCATTATACTGAAAAAGTTCTGAAATATGCACGCCAACATGGATATGTCGAAACGATTACAGGACGAAGAAGATATTTAGACAACATCAATAGCGGTGAATCCCAATTAAAAAGTAATTTTCTACAAAAAAAATATTGATTTCGATAAAAATTAGGGATACATTTTGTGTTGCAGGTCAAGCTGAACGACAGGCTGTTAACTCAACAATTCAGGGGTCAGCTGCCGATATAGCAAAAAGTGCAATTCTTCGAATGAAAAAGAACATTGGAAAATATCGCGAAAAGATTGGCTTAACAAGGCGTTGTGTTAATTTGGTACTGCATTTGCACGATGAGTTAATATTTGAAGTTCCCGAAGATAAAGCTAAGAAGGTTGCCAAAGTTCTAAGCATAACAATGGAAAATTGTGTCCGATTGAGTGTTCCATTGAAAGTCAAGTTAAAAATCGGAAAATCTTGGGGCGATTTGCGAGAAGTTAAGCTGTAGATTAGTTTTAGTTTTTGTTTAATTTAATTTTTTATTGATTGTTTAAAATTTTAATCGAAAATTATACAAACTTAAAAGTTGTTTATACAAAAAATGTGTTTCAATTTTTTTTTTACAAGCCTTCCTTTTGAGCCCATTCTGTCCAGGAACCCTTGTATGCTTTTGCACTAGAAATAAGAAGGATACATTATTTTTATAAAACGCGTTACAAATTTAAAAAAAAAAACAACAACTTACTTTACAAATCCATGCAAAATAGCCTGTTCCGCGGCCCGTTGAGCGCGCCCTCCAGCGAGGCAGGTAAAAATGATAAAAGAATCTTCTTTTGGCCTTGGTCGTTTGTATATGGCTTTGAACTCATCATTTGATTTTGATAAGGCTGCTTTAAGTTCAGGAACTAAAAAATAAAAAACCAGTTGCAATTATGTAACTTTATTGTTCACTTTTGATTTAGATACATTCTAGTAGTTAATGAAAACGCTGAATCAAATCTTAGTTATTTCAATTTTTTTAGCACTTAAAATCAAGAAAAGACTGTTCTAATTTACTACTTTTAGAAAAGCAATCCACATCTGAATTGTGAACAATCTAGCCCCGGAATATCGTGGAGATTTGACTTTAAGTTAAATTGGTAATAGTCCAGCTAATGCAGCCAAAAACACACTGACTTCGTCCTTTTGAGGAACAGCCCCCCATTAGTAATCAACATGGGAGTTGTTTTTCAAAAAGAACAGCTTTCCAATAGAAATGAAAATAATCTATACATCATGTAGATTAAAACATTACCATTGCTAAAGTTGTTTTCTTTTATAGTTTGCGAAAGAATATTTTCAAATAAAATAAAATAATAACTAAAATCTTGTTAGAAAATGAAAGAAGTGTTAAGACTGCCCTCATTACGAATCCATATATTATTTTATGGAGATATATCAACCTCTAAGCATAATAACTAGGGATCCTCCCTCTCAACTGGTAGTAGATTGTTTTCTTAACGTGCCTGTAAAATCAAATCATGATCATGGACTCATGATCTTTTGACCAGACTTCGTAGAACAAGAATTTGCCAAAAGAGATCATCAAAATCTGAGCTGTCCCTCAAAAGTTCGAAGTAAAAATCTTTATTTACTGGACTATAGGTACCTAATTATAAGCATTGAATGATAAATTGAGTAGAAAACGATGTATAAGTGTTACCTGGCTTTTTGGGGCAGTAAGAAAGTACAAAGTCGAGTAACTTGGCATAAGAAAACAACTTTATTGCAATAAATTCAAGTGACTTGATAAAAAAAAACACTCAGCCGAAGCCCCTTGACTTGTTTTAATAAAAAAAAAACTAAAAAAATATTTATACGTATATGTACAAATACCTACAGTCAAGATTTTTGTACAGATTTTAATGTTTTTCCTCACTTACGTGGAATGTTTATGCTAGCAGGAATTACGCCTGTCGCTTCCAACTCGTCAGCATTTCTTACATCAATGAGGTATGCTTCTGGATGGTTTGGAATATCCTTTATATCTTCATAAGTTGCCATTGAAATAGATTGATTTGGGTATTTCTATGCAAATCTATTGTTTATATTTGTTCTAATGAGTTAATTATTTGCAAACAAGTTTGCCGGTTCTGTTCTGGCCTCTCGCTTCTAGATTTTGCAATAAATAAATGAATAAAGAATGAATTCATACAGGAGTTGTTTTATTTGCACTGAATTCATTTTTGAGAGTTCACCCCGCATTGACAGATAATGACAGATTAGGTAACGTAATGTAAGAAAGTACAGTAGGAGCTATACCATATTCTTTGCATATGAAATCTATTTTTTTTTTTTTTTTTTTTTTTTTATAATGCACTCGCGCACGAGGGGTTATGAATACCCTTATAATGATTAACACTGTGCGAGCAATTAGGAAAATAGGGAAGGATTAATAAGGAGAAACCGATGCACATTGGTTTTAAATTTCTGAACATTACAATGGGGGGGAAAAATAGAGCTGGGTAAAGCATTCCACATTCGTGTAGTGCGGCTGAAAAAAGAATCCCTGTATTTAACTGTACGTCCGAAGTTGGGCTCAAGGGAAAACTGATGGGCATTCCTGGAAGCGCGAGTATTACGGTTGAATTGTTTTGGGGGAGGAATGCAACTGGCTATTTCGATAGAACACTTTTTGTAATAGTAGCGATAAAAAAGGGATAGACACGAGACGTTGCGACGATGTTCAAGAGACACAAACGTTTCCGTAATATTTCTATCTCCTATCATCTTTAAAGCTCTATTTTGGATTCTATCTAAAAGATTTAAATGAGTTACTGGAGCACCTGCCCAGATATGCGAGTTATACTCTAGCTTTGGACGGATAAAGGCTTTGTAAATTGTAGCCAGATCAGAAGGGGAGAAAAATTTCTTACATCGGCGTAGAAAACCTAAACACCTAGCAGCATTTTTGGCGACTTCGAATATGTGATCATTCCAAAGAAGATGGTTTGTAATGCACATTCCGAGAACTGATAGGTGTTCAGTTTCCCCGATGCAAGTGCCACTCATGGACAGTGGCAAGGGTGGTGGGTTCCGCTTTAACGACAATAGACAGCATTGAGTTTTCGAAGCGTTAAATTCTACACGGTTTTTAATTCCCCAATGGACAATGCTGTCAAGATCAGAATTTAACGAGCTAATCATACGCTGCCGTTCCAGTTCCACATCCGAAGAACAAGGGTGTGAATCTAGAAACGAATATGAAAAGCTGAGAGTACTGTCGTCAGCAAAACAATTTAATGGATTAGAAGTTTCAGACAAAAGATCATTGATGAATATAAGGAAGAGAGTCGGAGACAAAACAGAGCCCTGGGGCACACCAGCATTTATTTTATGGACATCAGACTTGAAACCATCCAATACAACTTGTATTGAGCGGTCCGAAAGGTAATTTCTAATCCAATGAAGAAGAGATTCATCGATTCCAAATGCACGCATTTTCGATAAGAGAGCTTGATGCCAAACTCTATCAAACGCTTTAGAAATATCAAGTGCAATAATCTTACTTTCTCCAAAACGATGTAAAGATTTGTGCCACTGTTCGGTGAGATATACCATCAGATCACCAGTGGACCTATTGCTGCGAAAGCCGTACTGCCGGTCATTAAGAAGCTTTCGTTCCTCGAGATATTTCTTGAGCTGAAAATTAATCAGCGTTTCCATGACCTTGGAAAGAAGGGACGTAAGTGCAATTGGTCGGTAATTTGAGGGTGAGGAAGATTCGCCTTTTTTAGGGACAGGCTGGACAAATGCTGTTTTCCATCCGCTCGGGAAGAGACCAGTAGAATAGGATAGATGGAAAAGCTTACGCAATGGCTTTGCCAGCGTAGAAGAACACCTCTTCAGAACTATGGGTGGGATACTATCCGGGCCAGCGGATTTGTGTATATCGAGATCTTTGAGGACTCTTGCTACTGCACGAGTACGAAAGAAAATTGGTCCCATGAAATCGTTAACGTTCACAAGTACAGGAGGAGTCATGACACAATCTGGCAGTGACGAATTAACAGCAAACTGTGCTGCAAGCAAATTGGCTTTCTCAAGTGAGCTGACAGCAGGAGTGTCATTGTAGACAAGCGTTGGAACCGCGGACGAAGTAGTATTTCGAATGTTTTTTGCAAATGACCAAAAACTTTTACTACCTTTGGGACATTGTAGTATTTTTTGCCTTAAGTTTTGGTCATGCAAAAATTTGGTTCGTCGAATATGGCCGTTACAGGTCTTTCTAGCTTGTTTAAACTTATTCCGGTTGTCCTCAGTGGGGTTGGCTTTGTAACAACGGAAACTTACTTCTCTAACCCTGATAGCCTCTTTACAGCTCAAATCAAACCAGGAATTCTCTTTTGGTCTGTTTGATTTTATCCTGTTAGGGATAAAATTTCTCATTCCATAGAGAATTAAATTTGTTATCATATCTGCGCTGGAGTCTATGTCACTATCGAGGAAGCATAGTGACCAGTTAAAGTTCCTGAAAAAATCGTTGAGACCGTCCCAGTTGGCTTTCTCGTATTGCCAAACGGTTCGCTTAGGTGGTTTTTCTTTAACTGGATTTTGTTGGCACGAGAAATTTGCAGATATGACACAATGGTCTGATGTGCCTAGAGGCGGTAATACACTAATAGTGTATTTATCAGGGTCAGAGGTAAGGAACAAGTCTAGCGTGTTGGCAGATTGACCCGCAACGTCAGGGATTCGAGTTGGCTCGTCTACAAGCTGGGTTAAGTGATTTAACTCAGCAAAAATCTCAACATACCTTCCTTCGGGTGTTGACTGGCCAGAAAAGCGAAGCCAACTAGAATTGTGTACATTGAAATCGCCCGTAATGACGATTTCAGTGTGAGGATTATGGGCAACAATTCTTTGAATGGAGTCGGACAAAGCATCAAATTCGTTAGAAGTTGATATTCTGTCCAGGTTTGGACTTCGATAAATGAAGCAAGTATGAATGATGTGCTTTTTAACCGAAAATTTGAACCATATAAAATTGAAATTCGTATTTAAACAGGGACCGTATTGTGGTTGAAGTTGGTAAGCAACATCGTTTCTAATATAAATCGCGAGACCGTGGTGGGAAAAGAATAATGGCACTAAGCAATACCCATGTAAGTTAAATTCTGAATAATCAGTGTTTACACCCACCTGAGTTTCACTCAGTGCCAAAACAGCTGGCCTGTTAATTACAGTATGGACGTACGCGGCACAAAAATTCGATCTAAGCCCGCGAATGTTACAGTAATCAACCCTAAAATTACTCACCATTGTAAGCTAAAAACGAAAAAAACCGAAGCAAATGATTAAATTAATTAATCTAAATTAATCTAAATTAATTGTTAAACCCAGCTCCAATATTGAGCTTTTCGACACACACCATCACTAGTGTTATGCCTTAGTGATAATATGAGACGATCCGCCCCTGGATACTCAGAACAACAATCAATTATTATTTGCTGTTATTCAAGCTTACCCATTACCTGCACTGTAGGGAGAAAAAGATCCACACAGAACAAGCAATGGACAAACCAAGAACAACTGTGTGGGAAGAGTGAAAGGAGAGAAGTTGGGAAGCTCGATGTGCTGTGTAGTTGGTGTTGATGCGAGTAGGTACACATATTTTTTTTTGTTTGTTTTATATTATATTATATTTTTTGTGAGGCACTTGTTTAATGCTTAAACAGAGACACTGAACTAGTAGGTATTTGATTTGATGTATGAAGTTTTTTTTTTTATTGCACGGCGCGATGGATTAAAATTTTAGAATTTAATTCTGTTTTGTTTATTTTATTTTTTTTATCACAAATTAGGGGTTGTAAAATGGGCTTTTTTTTTTTTTTTTTAATTAAATAAACACTGATTAACGATAGATAACAGGAATACACAACAAGACAGACTTTCACTTTTACAGAACACAACAGTAGGTGCGCATGCGATGGGATGCAGATCGGCACTTACATATTTATATACAATGACCATATTTTACATTTAGTTTTCTGTAGTTCTATAGGGTTAGCATTAGCAGTGCAGAAAGACTAAGCATTTGCCCGATGTAGTCTTTGATGGTAAATAGAATCCGCAATTCATTCGGCCATGCGTGGTCGGTAGAGCAGTTGCGGTTTGGCTGAGGCCTTTGTATATGAAAACTATAGCACTCTCATGGCGAGTTTTTTTTAGCTAAAAGTTGAACAAATTATCTGTTCGATTTAAGGCTCTCCCGAGCCCCAGGTTGTAAGCTTGGTTCACGTTGCCCCTTGCGTCTTTCGTATTGCATTTACCGTTTAAAAAAACACGCATTTTTGTAGATATGAATTGGGGCTAAATAACACATTCATTAATAAAATACATTTAGATATCTATACGATCTGACTTTTAAAAACTCAAAAAATTCATCTTGAAAGTACATTGCTTCACAAAATGCGATCCAGTGCTAACATCGAACAGACCTATTATTTTGTTAGTGTTAGATTTTTCATTTCATCAAGAATTGATAAGTGCCTTACTTAACTTGTTCATATAAACGGTTATTTACTTATGTAAACATTTTGCAGATACCTTCACTTAAGGAAGTCAATACCAATCATAGCAAATATCAAAATATACTACATAGATATGTGGCTTGCAAACACGTTCTACAACAAGGCCGTTATTCACATTAAGGTTGAGACTTTATAACTTAAAAATCTTCCCCTATTAGCTAAAATAAATTTCGTTTATGAGGGAGAATTTTTTGGGTTATGAATCTTATAAACTCATTTATAACATAACTACTTCCAGTTTAAACTTCCTTACTATTGTTTTTGTTAAATTACTAAATCGTTTTTAATTTAAATGTTTTTGTTAAAGAGCTTACCTTAAAAAATACATCTTGGTATTTAACGTTGTACACAACTTATTTTAAAAATAAAGAAAACCATTATTTATTATTTCTTTTTATTTATTTAAGATACATCCGGTGTTATTTGTGATATACATATGTATTTTTTTTTAATATTGTTTTTCTTTCACATAATAAATAATCTTAAATAAATCGTGAACTTACATAGCTCTAACAATATTAACATTACTAAAGAAAAAAAGTCGTTTCGAACACATAATGCAGTTTTTTTAAGTTCAAAATTCCACAATTTGTATATAGATTTTTAAAGTAATAAAATAAATACAAAAAATAAATGAAGCAAACATATAATTATAATTATGAATTGCACTCTCAAGAGATTTATTTGAAACAAAAAAAAATTATTATTAATAATAATATTGCAAATAGGAAACAAAATAAATCTTATCAAAATAACATATTTTATATAAAATTTAGTTGTAAACAGAAAATAAATCAAAAATAATGGTTGTGCATGCATGTGTTTCCGGCTTAAACAAAAAAAAAATTAAACAAATTTATAAAAATATTTATATACTAAGTAATAAATACAATACAATAGTTTCTTCTCGGACAGTTTATGTATATTTTTTTAAAGGCGGAAACATCAACAAAATATGGTAATTATTATATAAACCTTTTCTTTTCTTATAATGTTGATTTATTTAAATTTGTATATTTTATATATTTTGTATATTTTTTGTTGTAAATTTAGAAGAAAAAAAATATTATGCATAACACAAAAGTGTAAATTATTTTACTTAGCATTCACATTTTGTTTCTATTTATCTTCCTATCCCACAATTTACAATGATATAATTTAATAAAACAAAAATATATATATAATCATTTTTTATATATGTATTTATGTATTTAGTGTTAAAGTTCTTTTTTACTCAATTACAAGTAAATAGTTTTGCTTTTTATCATTACTCGCGTTCTAAGCTTTACAAAAATTTATTTAAATGTTTTAGTATTTTTTCTTCTTCTTGTTTATGTTTACAAGGAAAAAAAAAAAGAAATAAAAAAATTCATATACACATAAATATAGAAAACTATCATTGATGCTGGTGTTTCATTTTAGGATTAGCATCGTTTCGATGGTGGAACAAGATGCTCAGGCAGTACATTCGGCAATTCGTTGCCATCAAGCTTTACGTTGATTAAGTGCATAGCGAGAGCAAATTCATCGACATCAAGGAAACCATCACCATCCACATCGGACAATTTCCATATTTTACTCAATACTGAGTTGGGTAGTTTTGATTTGATCAGTTCCTGTTTGGCAGCTAAAATAGACAAATAATCTCTGGTTATCAAGCTTGTTTCTCATAAATAATGACACTCAACTTACCAGCACCAGAAATCTTGCCATCGATAGGATTGAGTGCTTCGAATAAGGGATCTGTGCGTGCTTTGTCCCTACTACAGATCCAATCAAGTTCTCCAAAGCCAGCATCGATACCTTCGCCTTTTCGGTAGCCGAAAGGTGAGATTGTGTCATCGACAATACCCTCAAATGCTCCGCCTGAAATAAAGAAACACAAATCAAAAATTAGAAGTTTGTTGGTTTGATTTTATTCAAGTAATGTTTGTGCAATGATAATTATTATGAGACACGCTGAAATTCTATCACGAGACACATTAACACTGTAAACGTGCTGCACGAGCGTGTGTTGTAGAACGTGAATGATTGTGCGTGAATAAGATTTAAAAACAAGACAATTAATTAATGCATTCGTAATTTGAATGCGGTGTCATAAAAGAAAGTGGCTCTTATCTACAATGTTCATGTACATTTCTGAAACATTTGAGGCATAGCTGCCACACATATTAATGACTTTTAAGGTGCAAGGAAACAATTCCATAGGAACTGCATTACCGGCTCATAAAATTTTGATAGGTAGCTTCTTATTATGCCGAAGATTCATTAATATTTTATTTTAAAAAATTTAAAGCTCAAAAAAGAGTAATTTTTTCTCTTTAAATATGTAAGAATCACTATGATTTTTAATTTTTTTCTCATTTATAAAGATTAATTTTAAAAAATTTAAAGATTTCCAATCGAATAATTTTTTTCTAATTACCTACTACAATTTGTTTTAGTATTTAAAAGAATAAACAAAAAACTTTTCACATATTTTAAGTTATTTATATATTGAAATTGAGAGAATGAATGATGGGCCCATGTGTAGTAAAACGGAGCGATTTCAAACATTTTTGAAAAGTTGCATATGGCAATTAATTTTAATTTTGTATTTCCACCTCTAGGTTACGCAAGGCAGATTTATTCCTCGTAAATTTTTAATTTTAAATTTTTATCCTAACTTTCTAAAAAATGTATTATTAGTAAATGCAATAATTTGAATTCAAATATTGGTTCGTTAAAGTTCTTAGTTGAATTAATTAGTATCCGTTTTCTTTTTTTAAACGTTTGTGTTTTATTGTGATTCTAATAATTAAGTTATTTGGAAAAAAGTAAGTTGCTCACAAAGAATGCAAAATTAGAGACAGTTAAATAAGCTTCATTATTTATTTTTTTTTTTTTATTGATAAACCAAAGTAAAAATGAAAACACGTTGTCAAAATAAAATCTGCAAAATATTTGGAATAGGACGAACGATATCGACGCGTATTATTGCCGACCTACAGAGATACCGCTCTTTTTCTTACTGCTGCAAAAGTTATGGAAGTTTATGATTAACCTTCAATTCCGACAGTTGGTAAGTTCTGCGTTGAGAAAGTCATTATTAGATTCAACGAACAAAACGCCCAAGAGCAGAAGAGTTCGCGGAGTTTTTGGACTTCAAATGAATAAATTGAAAAGCGACGGGGAAAAATTGTTTGATTGTACGTAGCTGCTTGTAAGTGTATTCAGATTGTCGATGTGCCAAACACAAAGTACAAGTCAGAAAGAAAAGTTAATAAAATATAAAAATGAAAAAATTGGATTTTTTCAGTTTTTTCACTTAAATTTTAGAAGTATGTACTTATCATGTTTTTATATAATTAAATTTTTTAAACTCCAATCCACATCAACTAATAAAATAATTATGTGCGTTCTTCGAACGAAACTATGAAATGTTTACAAAAACGAACACTTAAATAAATTACTAGTATTTGTATGAACGTGATCACTGCTTACAAACTCACATTGAATTTCTAATCATACAACGAAAAAATACATTTTTGGAGAAAAATTATCACATAATTTAAGATGACTTCATATAATTTCTTCAAATCAACCAATGCAAGTTTTATTTCTAAATTTCTAGATGTTATTAATAATACATATACATTTCCATAAAAAAAAGAAGAACAACAACAATTAGCAAAACAAAATTTTGAATTCCAAAAATAAATTTTCATGAAATACACATACATACATTACATATGTATGTATGTACATAAGTATTTTGAAATAATTGATTTATGAGATTTGTATTTCTTAAAGGACCGGATTGATATCGAAAATAATACAAAAGTAACAAAAGTATGCGGGTACCTTTATAACATAAATCACCGCATTCATATTCTTAATTCTGCCTGTGGACATTTTAACCTTCGTCACGGATATACGAGCAATTACTTTAATTTTGTCAAAATTATCTTAATAGAGCACAACCTGTTGTGTATTTTAATAACAGTATTTAATGTTTGCCATGTTTGTTGTTTGTTAAATTTTATATTGCTCAGTCATACAAAATATTTTTTGTTTTTTTAGATAGACTGCCAATCAGAATTAAAATATAAGCACGTAAAAGAGAATCAATGGAAGCAAAAAAAAAAAAAGACCTACCTATAGTTTATAATTGCAATTTTCACATTTATCATACTCTCATAATCATAACGAGGTTACTTTTAATTAATCAACGACAAGAGCTTTCTGTTATAGGAAACTCGTGATTCTACATACATACATTTACTGTACAGTGTACATCCATATTTCTATCAGGAGGATGCTTAATGTCTGCATTATTTTCAACGCACGTTGCTGCTTAATGAATCTATTAAGAACTTTTTTTTTCTGTCATCGGATTTAAGCCGGAAGTGTGAAAAATTGTGTAGTCTAATGGCTCTTTTTTTAATTGGAATATACTTTTTATGAATATATTGAGCTGTTTTGATCTTTGGTCACATTTATCATGTCAACATATTAATATGTATATTTAAGAACGAATGATCTGTATATTACAAGTAGTTATTTATTTATTAAGAAATAGATATCGACAAGATGACTTTTACTGTAAAATGGTTTTTAAATTAAAGAATTAAAATTAAAGATTAAATTTGTCGCCTTTAAAAATGTTTTTGCATTAAAATTTAATCTCTTTGCTGAACCAGTTCCAATACATAATGATTGTGTTGATAAGGTTCTATTAGGGGAAACTCTCTATCTCTAAGGCCTGAGCCTGACTAGTAATGTTCAGCTTGACATGTAAACAAGAAAATTTTTCTTTAGTCAAAACTTGATGGTTCCTTTACCAATGTTTTACACTAAATACTGAAGTATTTCGAAATTTTTACTAGCGGCTATAGGTAGATACCATTGGGTAAATTTGAGATTCGTAAAAAAATCGAACTCAAAACATTAATCAGACCTTAACTACATTACGATGATAGAGAACGCGAAAAAAGTACACTACTGAAGCGTTTTTTTTTTCAAACTTGGAAATCAAAGTTTTTGGGTAATTCCCTAGAGGCAGGGTTGTAAAAAGAATGTACCTTTCATTTTAATTATAATAATTTTTACTTTGAGTTTTATAAGATATTAAAGTTATTTAGCCAAAAAAAAAAATTAAAAACTATAATAACGATTACCTGCTATTTTCGCTCACCTCTTAAAAGGTTTAAAAGATTTTGCAACCAAAATATTTATGTACGTATTTTTATAATGTATTAATTAAATAATATTGCATTTAAAAAAAAAAATTATTTTTTTCAAAAAACAAAACTTTTTTTGAAAACTCAATATTTGGAAAAAAGTTGGATACCTAACTTTGTTTTAGCCTTGTTTTATTAAGGTGTAAAGCAATCAAACACTTAAAACTTTCATATTAAGGAATTTTAAACATAAAACATAATTTTTTGAAAAAACCACTCGAATTTTTTTTTAATTGGTTTTTTTTTTTCAATATGTCAGATGGCATCTTCAGTTTTGAGCTTCTTTTTCATCAGCTCATGAAAAGAAATCATTTATGAGCTAATTTTGGGGGATTTTTCAAATTTTAGCTTGGTGATTTTTCAGAATTAAAAAAAAAGTTAATTTTATTTATATGAATATTCGTTACCTGCACATATTATTGCTCAAATCAAAAGGAGTTAAAATTTATCAATTTAAAAAAAAGGGGGCAACATATGTACAAATGTACATACAAAGGTGGAAGAGAAATAAATTTATTTTGCGTTTTTTGCTTCAGACTTCGAGGAACAATAAAATGCAAAATTCAGTGTGTAACAAATGTTTGCAACGTTAAATCTTAGTTTAAATGTACAACAAGGTTAATGTTATTAAAGTCAATAGATGTATTAGGGTAAATATAAAACAAAATCATTAAATAACAACATTGATGAGTTATCAGTAAATATCTCTAAAATGTTATCATGTTTAAGAGTTTGAGAAGACCATACATATTTAAGTTTCGTATCAGCAAACGGCTCTTAGTAGTTTAGTCTATATAATATAGTTTTGGCTCTGTTTGATTGAAAAAAAATAAATACTTGACATGAAATGGTAGATAAGCTAATTTTTAACCTGAAACTGTTTCATTTTATTTATTTATCTTTAGGTCTTATACCTAAGATTAAACTTATCAATTCGAAGACATTTCTAGTGAATTTATGTCAATAGATTATTTGGATTTAATTTTTGAAGCATTATATAATGGCATTCTTCACATTCGATTATTAAACATTGTTTTATTTTTTTTTATAATTTTATCAAATGATAAGTTCTTAAATAAAGACTAAGAGTAAGCAATTGATGTTATCGCATTTATAAATTATGAACTTTTATTTACGAACTCTGAGCAAAATGAGGTTAGGACAAGAGTCCAATTAATCTATTCGTTCACGCACAGGGTATTTTCTAAAAAGATAATAATTTATAAGTTTTGATACAGTCTTTTCAATTAAAATTCACCCTTCCGCAAATTCATCTTTTTGAAAACGAACAATGAAGAAATTTAAATTTCTGGCCAGTTAAGAAATATATATAAAATTAGCAGAAGTAAAAAAATATATCTTTGCAAAAAAAAGTAAGAAAATGAAATGAAGCATTTTTTTCAAATACTCGTATATGGGAAACTTTCAAAGTTTAATAATATAATTGTTGATTTTGTTTAAAATACTTTTCTTTCACAAAATTCTACTTTTAATCTAATTGGCAATATTTAAATTAAAGTAATAACTTTATTTTTTTTAAAATTAATTTAATGTTAATAGCAGGCAGCACATACAACTACAATATATAAGACAATATTATAGACAAGACACGTGCTTTTAATGTGAAGTATACAAGGGCAAATCAATTTTGTTTTTAATGCTACAAGCTCTCAACAAATTTTCTTGAACTTGACCTCGGATTGGTACCTACAATGAATTGAAAACTTTGTACATACATCAAGTTTAAAAAGGTGTCGTTCACTATAGATTTTTATCTTTTTTATGATAAAAGTAAAATATCGTATCTGATTCTGTATATCAGAGGGGTCTACATATCCCTGGTTTGGTAGGAGGGCTAGTATTTTAAGAAAAAAAGCTAAGACTCCATTCTTCTATTCACTCTCTAAGTCAAATATTTTTCCGGAAATAGCTAAGAATTGTCATGGGGAATTATTTCTGTATTATATATATATAACAAATTGAGATCCCATTTTAAAACTTGGTTTAAACTGAATTTTGGATACACTATACAACAACAAAAAAAATGGTATTCGCTCAAATACCAATTCTGTATCTTCAAAAAAAACTGACACGTTGTATTTATAGTGTATAAGCTTTTTGACAAAATTAATTAGTTGTTCATGAAATATCTCCTTTACATATAGATATCTTAAAACTTAGTCATGTTTTAGTTAGAATTGAAGTTACACACAAGTTTGAAAAAAAGAACTTCACTGCACCAATCATTGAACAAAACGAGTATGTTTGAGGTGCTCATGTTCCCTCAATTTGTTTTCTATTAAAAAAATTCACATATAATGTTTCTCCCGGTGCGATAAGATTTTGATGTTAGATTGCTGTGACAAAATTTAATTATAACCAAACTAGGTCTAAATTACCGCATCAATGGGTTTTTTGAGTCACTGAATTATTTGAAATTTTCACTAATTTTACATTGAAATAATTCATCATCCATTATTAGGGTGAATTCGGCAGTTTTTTTTTTTTTTGAAGAACGTCACAGCAACTTAAATGTTAAAATTTCCATCAACGTCATCCATTTTAGAAAACTTGCCATTTCTTCAAGTTAAACTATTTATCAGACTAGAAACAGATAAATGCTTATTTCTGTGACTTCGCATCAATTCGCTAATAGAAATAGAGATAGATGTTTTTCAAAGTATGTATTAAACATTTTATCTAATTCACCTTGCATATCTCCACAGTCATGCTCTTCAATAGTTTTACTTTTTTTTCTCAATATATAGTTAGCTTACTCACCGTGAAACAAAAAAAAAAAAAACAAAAAACAAATCACGGTTGGTTAATTTCTCGTGTGCAACTGTTAAATACATTTAAATATCACAAATACAACAACAAATTTTAAAGAGGGTAAAACTTATTGATTTGTCTAACTTTCAAAGTTAAAGTTTATTGTTGTTGGGTTTTATATTCCAGCTTCAGGTGTAAACTCGATAGCATGTCATGTCATTTTAGAGCCTTATTATGCGACGCGTCGCGTTATAGAAGCATTATAACATACCTATAGGAGATTCGTTGACTTGTTGTTCCATTTCAATTATTGCAATGCAAAGCTGCAATTATAAACTTTTCTTTTTCAATTTCATTTTCATTCAATAAAAATAGAAAAACAAAAAGCAACAAGAAATGACGTTCGCTATGGTGGTTGTCAAGTGATCCAATGTATGAATTTGTCATTGATTTGCGTGCGGTTGGCTCGTGTGGATTACTTTATGGGTGACGGCCCAGTTATGATGTGTCATTGTAAATTTACTGTACTCGAGCACATCGTCTAATGTGCGCATAGACGTATGTCTATTTTGATGAATAGTAAGGATAAATCATAGAAGATTGCATTTGGGTTTGTGATGAAATGTGCCGGTGTTGATGTGCGGTTTGTTTGGCATTCGTCGAGTTGACCTGTTAACATTTTGCTGATTGCTAAGCTTGGTCATATGGAATCGGGAGTATCTATCATTTTATTGCACATAATTTAAAGCGGGAATGGTTGCAATTAGCTGCAATTGGTCGGAATTATAAACGAGAACAATTTTATTTGTTAAAAAAAAAAACACGAATCTTATCAAAAAAAATATTTTATTGGTATAGGTAAAACATTAAACTGGATTTAAGCGGTGCTTTTTAAATTTAAAAAGCATAATACACTATAGATGAGTTCGTACTGTAAATATCTTATCATGTTTTGTATTGGGCGGCTACCACCTGCAAAGCAGGTTCAAGCTATGAAAAATTAACTATTTATGATGAGTTTTCGCAAATTTAAATCACTTATAGGGACGTTTAAATACATACCTTCCCATAAAGAAGTAAGATCTCAAGGCCGACAGAGATACGTTATTTGAAATAGCTTAGTTTTTGTATGTGAATAGCCGTTTTAACTTGGGAAAAAAAAACGAGAATTAGTTGTACTGGTACTTATTTCATCAAAGGAATTTGAAAGAAAATTACCTTTTATTTTAGTACTTTTGAAAAGACTCAAATTGTATTTGGAAAGGAAGATAAATGTACATACAAACCTATTTAACAAGTCAAATTTGGGTGGATTTAGAGTTTAGGACTCGTACCAAAATTGTTTTTAAATATTTGCTCATAACTTCAAAAGTATACGTTCTTATGATGTAAATTTTTGAAAAATAAAAATCTTTTTTTTTCAGAATTTTCAAAAAGTTAAGTTTTGACTTAGAAAAAAAACTATAGTAGGTACGTTGCCTTGATTTTTTCTTTAGGATGTTAGTAATTTTTTTAAACTGATCTTTCGATCCAATCGGTGGAAATAGACTCCCTATTATACAATTTTTTCTTGTGCAAATCGCCCTGTATAACGTCACGTTTACAATATTTTAGGGGTTGAAAATTAAAATTAAAAAAAAATTTTTGAAGGAAATTATTAATTATTTCTTAAAAGGACTCATCTTTTCCCTCCTTTTTTTATAACAAAAACTTTGGAAAATAAAAGATTTAAGATAACTTAATGTGACCAAACGGGCCCCAAAAATATTTAATGACATATTTCATTTAAAAACTTTTATACTACTTAAAAATTAGATTTAGAAAAAAATTCAAAAACTAGTTAATATTAATTAAAACTATTGAATTTAAAAATAATATGAATCATATGTACATAGCATGATTTTGTACCTAAAGCTGATGTACAGAGGGAGATACACCACCTAAACCTTATTTGAAATTTATAACACCAAAGTGATAGTCTTATGATCATCAACAAAAAGTTGAATGTTGAAAATCTAAGCTTATAACTTTTATGCATAGAAATTCATTTGGAATAGGCAGAGCAGTAAAAATCGGTTGAAATATTTTAGGTATTAAATCATTATCTTTGAAAAGCATTTTCAAATCTATTTAGCAAAACGAATCAGAATTGCGGCCTTTGGAAGTAACAAAAAATACATTAAACATTTTTATTCCATTTAGGTACTGACGAATACAATCATTATAACAACATTTTTGTTTAAGTTTATATTGGTTGTCCACAGCGCCCCATTGCATCAGGTGAAAAGTTACGTCATTATCTGACTAATGTTAACAATTGATCTCTCCCCAAAAGTATTGTAGGTACCTATACTTCAATACAGAGGTATGAATTGTTCAAAGCACATTATTTATAGCTGATGATCATTCATAAATAATTAAACATAAATTAAATATTTATACACCAAATACCTATAAGTATTCAACATACAAACAAGAATGTGATGATAATATTTTTAAATTACTCGCGTGCACGATACCACTGCTCGCCAATATTTTTTGTATGTAATTTTAGATCCATCTACAAATTCAGCTAGAAAATGTAAAAAAAACGACGAAAATCAAAATAATACACTATACGAGTGAATGAACTTAATCGTTCGTTAAAACTTGCCCTGCTCTTCGAAAAAATAATAAAAAAAAAAAAACAGAACAAGTCAATGCAAGCGTAGTTGACGCCGCACCACGACCACGCCGCCGCCGTCGCCATTTTCTTCGACAGTATTCAAGCGACGACGTTTGTCGGAGTTTATTATGGGTACCACAGCGTGTCCAATTGAAGTGTAATTAGAGGCATCAAACTCATTGTTGTATGTCTCCCGTCTCTGCAGTTGTCAAGTGATTCAATATTGAACTTGACGCATTGTTGTATTTAGCTCGCGAATGATGTTCTATCTCAAAAAGTGGAGTTCTCTCTCTCATTCATATAATTCTTAAGAGACTGATTTTTCGTCCATTCCATTATTTGCTGGAAGAAAATTACTTAATTTCCGGTCATATCCAGGTTGATATCTAGTAGAAAATGTGCATATATTACAAAAATCACCCGCTGCTCTAAAGAACTTGCACAAGTTCATCACTTGCGTCTTGCTTTGTGTCAGTCTCAGTAGCAAATCCATTAGCATTTTGCGATATCTAGATGTAGAACCCTATCATTTCAAGATCCATTTGGACATAAATTATAGAAAGATAAAGATAAGAGAATATAACGTAAGGTGGTCAAGATGTGATACCAGAGCAGTAAACAGAATATGCTTGAGAATGTCATATCGTTTGTCATATTTAATTTTTATGTAACACTCCGGCACATGGTCTGGTCATGGGGCTCAGAGGGTAATGGAAATTTCGAGGAGGAGGCTTGTTTCTATAGGCGGACGTTTTGTTATTTGTATGATAGATGCTCTAAGCTCCACAGGAAGCTTTAACAATTGATGAATTATTATAGTTATTTATCATTGTTGTTACACTCTCTTTTTCTCTCTTTCTCGATTTCATATAGGTACATATTATGTATCTCCTGTTATTAAATAGTTTAGACTTATAAATATAACCTATTTATGTATGATGCTGTAGCCGACTCAACCTCACGTATGACTTACATGACCCGATTTTATAAACGTATTTGCTTGCTGTGTCTGACCTTCGTCGATTAATTAAACTATATGAACAACAGCAACACGAGATACCTACTTGGATGTACTTTGAACATTTTATTTGCGATGAGTTTCGAAAGGTAATATAAATAATTGATTTGTTTAAGTTAGAGTTCTTTTTTTAGATTAGAAACAAAAAAAAAATAAACAAAAACTTACATGTACCGTGGTGGCCACAGAAATAGCATACTTTGTACCTAACTCTTATTAAATTTAAACAAAAGGAACCGTTGAAGTTTCAATTTTAACTAACTCTATTTTAACTCTACCACTGAGTTAAAACAGAGTTAGTTAAACCTGTTGCATAACTAATTCCACATAAATTATTCCTTATATTCAAATTTAATAAAGATAAAAAATTACAAATATGTGTGCTATTTCTATGGCCACCCCTGTAGGCACCACTCGTTAAAGTATTGAAGTCATAAGGCTTCCAATGGAGCTAACATATGTTTTTTTTTTAGTAAATCAGGCTATAAATAGTAACTAATTTCATAGGTTCTTGGCAATAAAAAGCCAAATTTTCAAATTTGTGTGTTTTAATTAACATTGCTAAAAAAGATAAGGTACAGAAGCTGTTGACATTCAGAATTTCAAAGGTTATCAAAACCATATTATCGAACTACATATATACATACATATTGTTATGGATATTTATAAAAAGAAACGAGACAAATTTATTGAAAAATATTCAAAAAGATTTGAATACCAGTAGAGAATTATTTTTGTACGTTGGTGTTTTTTCAACTTAGAATAAAACTTCGTGTATAAACAACGATGCCAACGAACCAACAACAACAAACTCCTTATATGTAGACTTTAACTAAGTCTAAACATTTATATGGATTTCAGACCCAAAATCCTTTAGGAGCTCTCTGAATTGATGGAATGAAAGCAAGTCAATAGAAGGAAATTAAATGATGCACTATACAAATTGAAAAATAAAATTAAATAATTTGCTGTTGTAGCAACACAAAAAGAGAGAAAGATGATTAATTGTTCTTGACTAGTCGGAAAATTACTTTTCGTTGGTTTGTGAAATTAGGTTCCGATAGCATCCGGCTATTATAGTTTTGTCCAGATAGAAAAAGAACTGCCAATCTTATGGCTATTGCACCAAACACTTTTGAAAATTTAACAAGCTTATAAGTCTTAAAATGACGTTTTTGCCTATTAAATATTGGTGCAACTGAACATTAAATATTGTTCTATTATCGATATTTTGTATAGAAAACACTGTGATTTGTTTCTGCCTATGGCAACTATTATTCAAACCTTTTATGTCATTTAACACTATCTTCAAAAATTTTCATATTCTCATCTAAGAAATATGGTAAGTTTTTGAACTTGGTCCCAAGATCCCGATGTTGATGTCTAAGTCCATCTTGATATGAACTTCGAACAAAAACAAACCTTAAAACAAATATAATGCAGTAAATGAATTAAGAAAAAGCAGTGAAAAAATCAAAACTACCACACACCTTGGATCAACAAACACAATTTTACCTGACTATTGGTAAAATTTAGAAATGTTTTGTTTTCTTAATTCAATTCAGTCTTTTGACACCATACTTTTGGTAACATTCAACTTTAAATTATTAGGAATCCGGGAAGCAATGTTAGACAAGTGACAAAGTTCAAAAGAACTGGTTACATTGTCGACTTGAAAGCTACGGAATTGCCGGAGCAGGGCAGTTCTTGGAATTCGAAAATTATCGTATTTTTACTTGTTACAGCAACATATGTATATAGCAAGAAGAAGTATATGTGTAATGTATAATGTAATAAAGAAGAATATGTGTAATGTTTGTATTTTTTTCAAAACTCAGACTTATTTTGGTTAAAAAAAAATACTTAATGGAAACCTCATACAAATAATACATATTGGGTTATATCACATCATATTAGCAACCAGACTATTACAAAGCGAAGCATGGCGAAAATATGAACCGACCTACGACAAAGTTTACACGAAGCGACCTTGATTTTTTTTTCGGAGGAAAACATTTAAGAGAACTTACCGAATACATGAGTTAATTTTATATTTCGATCGATAAAGCTAAACATTCACGTGGCAAAGAATGTTATTTTTGTGGATGGTGTCAAAAATAGACCAGACAAATTTTAGCTAATGAAGATTAAATCTCATAAAGAAGAAAATGAAAACATAACACAATACATTTTTTTTTAATATATTTTCTCATAAAGAATGAATACTTCAAATAAATATCCGAAAAAATAGAGCGTTCTCAATGAATTATTGTTTCTCAAATAGGAACCAAAGAGCAGAGAGTTTGAAAAACTATTTCATATGAACTTGATAGAGATTTAGATTTAGACAACATAGGTTTTTAAATACATACCTATGTTCATTGTTCATACATACAGATCATATATAAATACATCCAAAATATTACATATTAATCAAAAAATTGTCTCCGAATTTAGAAAAATATTTTTCGTATTTGTAAACCTATATTTTGTAGAGTACATTGAGATAATTCAATAAGGAAATATCTGATACAAACCATACTGTTCAGGAAATGCAGTACAACAACATATCCGGTTACATAAAACAACATTGATCATTTTTGAATGAACAACAATAACTTATGCAAATACGTGTTCCGCCATAAAGTTTTTAAGACTTAAATTATAGACTACTTTTTGGGGTCACCAGGGTGATCATCAAATTCTTTTTCATTGTGCATTATTACAAAAAAACTTTTGTCGTTCCACTGAGAATCGAGTACCACATTAACTAGACCGTACTCAGTTTTTTATTTATAATCAAACGTCAAAAAGCCCATAACATCCATCTATTCATTCAAGTAAATGGCTATCTAATAGTTTTGTTCAAATGCTTACGCGAGTCTTACATAACAAGTGCCCGTTATTACATGATTTTTAAATAAGAACAACAAAATATTAAGGTCTTATGGATATTATGGCAGTGTGTTAAAATTTGATAAGAAAAGTCTTGCCTCTATTTTTGACTTAGTCGCTGATAAGTAAAAATATGTATCTTTGTATTTGATGTTAAATATCTGCATTAAATAAAACAAGTTACAATTAAAAATTTTTCCAGTAGTAGTCTTCTCGTAATAGTTCAAATTTAATAACTGTTTATAATAAACAAACAAAATTACCCGGTTTCTAAAAACAACATTTCCATTTGAGCCATAAAAGTCAAAACCAGTATATTGTAAGTAAGTATTCCCTCAACACTATTTTTTCATAGACACCATGACGAAAGCAATATTCGTTTGAAGACATGTCCCCAATGACTCATTTCTAAATGGTATATAGTTTGTAGATATCGACTTCAAATTAACACACAAGCACCTGGCATATGTGAAACAAAACTAACCATTGTTAAACCCTTAAGTTATTGATTTTAAATATATTTTATAAAATATACTTTTTTTTTGTCAATTTAGATCTATTATTCATGTGCACTAGAAACACGTCATATATGGTTAATAGCACATACACGCAGTAACTCAAGACACACAGTGTGAATGATCTGAATTCAGACATATTAAGCAGGAATTATGAAATCTACCAGAGACCGGTATCAACTTCTTTTGCATTGTTTTGCAGAATTACTTTTTTTTATTTGTTTTTCTTCTTTCAATTGAATGTGAAAGGGTTTGACCCAGTTAACAATCTCTTTTTAATTTTTTTCTCTTTGTCTTAAAAGCTTAGATGGATGTACTTACGAGTATGTATGTTGTTGAAGCTATAAATAAGAACAAATAATGAAATGATATTTTATTGGACATTTAAAATGTCTTAAAGATATCATCAACTTACTAACTTTACTTACTTAATTACTTCAACAATTTATTTAAAACACGACTGTTACGTAATATTTAGGTTTTTGATAACAGACTAGGGCGTTGCACCGTTTTCTCATCTGAATCGAGTTCAAATAGCTCTGGTAGTCATGCGAGAATTATCTATCTGATAAGAACTTCATTTTTTTTTTTAATATTTTTTATGCTAGCGGATACTGGATTTTTAAATGTATTTTATTTTTCTTTGAAAGTAGGTATCTTGATAAAAATGTTAAGTAAATTGCAAAAGATTTAAACAAACATTATTTATGTACGTGTATGAGAGTACCTGTAGTCGATATATGGATAGATAAGTGGGTATGACTTATGAAATATATTTAGATACGTTTCTAATAGAAAAAAGCATTTACGTAAGAATTTATTTCGGTAAATTGTTTTATTTTACACATCAAACATGGCTTTCTTCATATGCCAATATAATGAATATTCAAATAAGGTATACCTACTTTAAGAAAGAAAATATTTTTTAAATTTTAATGACATTGTTAAAAATAACCAACAACCAAACATAAATTACATTCGTTTAGTTTAAATAATGAGTCATTTAAAAAATATGTACATAGGTATGCAGTTGAATTATTCACTAATGAATTTCACTTTTTGTTTTCAAAACAGAGCTGTTTATTTTTGTCAAGAAGTTGATAAAATGTCAAAAGTTAATATTTGAAATGGATAAATATGTACGTAGGTACATACATACATGCATTTTTTGACAATTATAATATTATCAAAAACTTCATTATTTTTTTATCATATGACTCAAAAGTCACAAAATATTAAGTTTTCCCTTGTTTTATTTTATTTTTAAATTCAGTGTAGTTATTTTAATCAAAACTTGGTGATAATAAATTATTAACGATCACATTATAAATGATTAAATTTAAAATAAAAGTACTACACCTTTCCAATTTTTCATGTTTATGAATTTATTTTTTTATTTTGTTAATTTATTATAATTCAACAATATAAAAATACATAATATATATCATTACTTTATCTATATATGTAGGTATACTTTTTATGATAGTGACTTAAAAACCTTTCTATTTTTATTTCAATGAAAAAAGAAAATTTCACCCATGAAAAATAATTAAAAGACAAATAGTTCCCATATTATTAAAAAAAAAAATTAAAACGCTTCAATGAATTTACAAAGTAACCTTTTTCTATTTAAAGCGAAAAATTTGGTGCTTTTCCAAATTTGGAAAAGCAGTTGAGTCAACACACTATCTGCTTCTATGTCATAGTTTAAGAAACAGTTCAACAAAATAATTTTCTTTTTGTTCAAAACAAAACAGTAGTTTTCGTAATCATATAAAGGGTATTAATGAAAAGGCATTAAAATAGCCGTTAAGATTCATAAATCGATCAATTTTAAATACAAATTATTCTGTCTGTTTATGGGTCGTTTTGTTTACCATCATAATTTAAAGAAGCGATTTTCTTCAATGTTGGAACTTAAGGTAATACAACTCCAAAAAACTTACACCTTTTAAATCCACTACTACAAGAAACTCACAAAACTGATCGATAAGATGAGTTTTTCAATACTAATTCTGTTATTATTATTATTAAGATTGGAAAAATAACAAGATATTATTTGAACTCACTCAAAATATCGGTGGTTATTATTATGTTTAAAATAAAATTGGGCAACAGTAGTTATAAACTGTAGAAGTTTTGTACGAAGAAGTTTTTGTACGATAATATGAAAAAATACTGCAATGTGAATGTAACCCCAAGGTCGCCTTCACCTTTTCTACCGCCCCCTTGCTAAGTGTATATAATATATATACATACATATTCAAAATTTTATTAGTATTAAATATATTAAGCTATAAGCCCTGTGCAGCTTTCGCTGTAATTGAAATTATCTGTACATTTATGTACTTTTAATAAATAATAATAATAATAATAATAATAATACAGCAATGTTATTGATGGTTAGATTTTAAGCTTTCCATTATCTTACCTTTCCTTCGAATCCAAAACAAATATTTGAAGCATGAGTCACTTGCTGAAATATATCTAAAAACACATTTTTTCCAAAAGGGCACCTTAACATAGCCTTTGCTCTAACGATTGTTTTTTATTAATTTTATTAAAATCTTGAATGTTTTTTTTTTTTTGTATGATACATCGATGCGTTGGCATTAAACTTGAAGGTTCAGCCGAAGTTGTCTTTATTGATAATGCCAATGATGAGTACAAAAAGAATGACGAGTAAATTTGATGTTTCTTCTTGCTACTTTTTAACAAAAAAAAAACGGAAGTTGATATTTTTCCTAAAAAATGATTGATTTCGATGGAATTCTCTTCGTACCTATATCAAGATCCCATTGCTTTTTAATGTTTGTTGAAATTGAAATTAATAAAAAAAATAGCTCTGTAGAAGCAAACAAAAATTGTTTGGAATTCATTGTTCTATTTGAAATTTCATTTTGTGACAAAACAAAAATTTAGAAGAAAAAAGAAACTCTCCCAACCTTCATATAAACGATATTATCGTCGAGTTATCACAAACTCAGTAATTGCATTAATCATGTTAATGATGTTAGAAAATACTTTCCATATGAATCATATTCTCGTATCATAGGCAATAAAAAAAAACTAAGAAAGTTAAATAACAACTACTCACCCCTAACACTAGGTTCTGAGACTAATTGCTGTTCTTCGTGCGGAATCATTTCCATCAATCGGGCGATATCCTTGGCGAGCATATTGTCCACAACATCCAGTAATTGTGGCTTCAGTGTGTGGAACTTGGTGAAGTCCTGATGCATGAGATGATCTTGCATTTTCTTGATGTCCGGGAAATCTCCAGGTGATATTTGATGTTCTCGTTGTAGCCGATCGTATACTTGTCCCAGATTCTTGATCAACTCCTTCTTTTTGCTCTCTTTGCCAAACACAGAGGGCATGTCCTTACGTAGTTCGGCGATTATGTAAGCGTGCACCTTAGCGAGACGTGCTCGTTTTATCAGATCGTTGAGCTTACGTAACGCAGCGTTTCTCGGCAGCGATTGCAAGTCTCTGAAGAGATCCTGCTCTTCGTCCTCGAATAGGCGACGATTGGCATCGAATCGCAGAGGTTGATCCCAGAACGAACCAATGTAGACGCGAGCAACTTCGGGTGTTTGTAGAACTTTGCCCAGAGACCACATTAGAGCTCCATAGACCCTCATCAGTTGCTGGTGATCGATCATGTCGGCTTTGTTGAGGATGATGCGGATTTTGTCGTCGTGTCCACGTAGGGCCTCGATAGCTCGGCGGAATTCATCGGAGATGTCTAGTTTGTGAGCGTCGAAGAGGAGAATAATGCGATCCACCCGCTCTGCGAACCATTCTAGCACTCCAGTGAAGTCATAACCACGATCTATGCGTTGTTTCTCTCCCGATAGGATTCCGGGAGTGTCGACAATCGAAATCGCTTGCAACACGGGTGACGCCACGGTCGAGCATTGGAAACGATTGAGAAATGCATTGCCATATTTGCTGAGTGGACGGAATTGTCTCTTGGGATCAACGACCAGCGCATTACCAGGGATGACGCCCTCCTTATCGTCATGCATGACAGCAATAAAACGATCTGTAGTTGGCTCTGGGCCAATTCGAATGCCAGGGAAATCCCTTTCGAGCAGATAGCGAATGAATGTGGTCTTACCAGTAGAATACTGTCCGACAAGCAAAATCATCGGTTTCGCATCGAAATCGGGATCTTCGAGTTTTGGCGAGTGAAAGTCATGGAACTGGTAGTGTTCCTCGAGGGGCAACAATTTGCTGCGATAGATTTTCTTCAGTTCGCCGATGACATTTTCGACAACTTCTTGGTTGGCTCGCTCTCGTTTTAGGAAACTGAACATTGCGGGTTTTTATTGTCTGTCGGTATATTCTGTGACGTTATTGGTTGGTATGAATAAGAATTCTACTTTTAAGGACAAAAATTAAATTCAAAAAAAAAAAAAAAGGAAACGACAAACACACACACGTAATATATATTTTACACGTATTTCGACAGTTTCCGATTAATTCCCGCACGCACCAGAAGCAGCAGCACAGAAAAAAATTATGATAAAAATAAGAATGAGCCAACTTTTCTCAAGAGAAAAATGAAGAAAAAAAACTCCCTCGAATGCAAACGAAAGGCGAGTAATGACAAAAAAAAATCGTTCCTCTTTTTTTTCGGTTTAACTGTCACAAGTAATTTGTCAGTGAGGTGCGAGAAGAAGAATTTTGTTGTGGATGCCGAATTGATGACGTTGTCAAAATTATACATGTTCGAAACCAGAGGTGTGTTTGAGGTTGTTAGAAGACCAGTGCTGTCATGTTGGTCTTCATATTTTCACTATGAAACAATGCAAGCTTGTTTAAATCTACGTTTGAAAAATTTAATTAGGTGGCACGCTCTTGTTACATTTTCAAAATTAAATATGACTGCGATCGAAAAATGAAATTAGTCCACGTGGTTTTATTCAATTTTAGGAATAAAATATTGTCCTGGGAAAAATTTTGTATGAAAAGTAAAAAAATTCCCGATCTGCGTTCTAGGCTTTAATGATAATTTATTTAATGGTTGATTATTTATGTCTGCGGCTTAATTCATTTTGAAAAATTAGTATCGTGTAAGAACTGCAGTCTCTTACACGATATAAGTCCAACCCAAACTACTGCGAAACCGGTGCGAAACTGTCGTGACAACGAAAAAACAATAACAACAAAGTGTTGTTCTCATTATTATTATTTTACTGTCGTACCCGTGTGTTTCACATTAGTCTGTTAAAGCCTATGTGTGTTACAAGTATCTCCCGCAATAAAAATTCATATAACTGCGGGTTTATTTCATTTTTTTTAATCATTTTGCACCGTACAAAATGAATTGTAGCCTTTCTTCACTCAGCTGAGTAGAACCACATGATCTGTAGTGTATTGTGGAAAAATATTTGTATGGTGTGTGATGTGTTGTAACGATATCCATAAAATACATTGTAGTGAGTGATGGCGACACAATACTCAACAAAAGCCAAAGCAAAAGTTGTTTTTAATATTTTGTTTTGGATTATTTTGACAGTTCAAACTTAATTTTTGTATTCTATTTTGCACATAGGCGTCCCTATATTTTATGAATATATTTTGCTTCACTTCAAAGACGCTCTTCCAAACCAAAATGAATTCAGTGAAGATGACGATGACAGTGTGCACATACCTATTCATGATATTATTTTTCGCACCTTGTCTGAACTCACAACTGTCAAAAACTAAATGGTTGGTCCTGTGACCCCTTCCGAGAAAAAAAAAATACACTTTTGAGCCTTAACTACATTCACTTACTTTTCGCCAAAAGTAGCAAAAAGTGCTAAAATGAAAAACTAAATATCGCCGATACGGGAGCAGGTCGAAATTCTGTATGATACTGTATAATACTGTATGGTTATAATACTGTAAGTTTAATATTCTGTATTTCAAAATCCTGCATTTTAAAATACTGTACGTACAGAATACTGTATGATCAAAATACTGTATCTCTTAATACTGTATCCCAAAATGCTGTATGAGCAAAATACTGTGTCTAAAAAAATATTTGCGCATAACATTTTGAAATACAGTATTTTGGGATACAGTATTTCAAATACAATTTATGACCCATACAGTATTTTCACCAACAACAATTGACGGGTCACAGGATTCACCACTTACACCAAAACACCAGCCTAAGAAAATAGTGTGTGAAAACAACGGATCCCACCCAGTGGGGTGACTTTTTAACAACAAACATTTCTTTTTAAGACTGCTCCAAACTAAAGCGAAACAGTGACCGTTTTCGAGAAAAGAACAAGAACAACACGTTGTTGCCTTTGGTGACGCTGCCAATGGAATTGGCGCACAGCCCTGTGATGAATGCGTCAATCACTTATTTTGTTCTCCCCTTAAAGTTTATTATAATTTAGTTCTGATGTTCTGAACGCGACCAATAAATTTTATGTGATGACAGATGTAAACAGCTGATTTTTGTTTACAAAAGTTAAACCACGGCATGATATAATTTTATTTTTATATTTCAAAGAAAATTTATTTAATCTCACATGAGACTTTCAAACTTATTACTTAAACCCAAAGCCTCAGAAGTTCTGACTGCTTATCTCAAACAATGCAATGAACCTCCATGGACATCTTACTTCGTTAAGGTAAGTCTTCATCCAATGTTATTCGCTAAAAATCATTGCCTTATAGATTTTCAGTTGAAAGACGTACAAAACGATCAATATGGACGTTCTCATTTCAATTGGACATTAGATACGGGAACTAATTATCACATCTTGCGAACTGGTTGCTATCCATATTTGAAATATCATTGCAGTAAAAGGGAATATCAAAATTTATCATTTGAAGACAAATTCTTTAGATTTCTCAAGATCATCAATTTTGGTAGGCAACAACGGTGTAACTATTTTACAATTCCAATTTTGTATAATGATCTCTTTTTGCTGTAGGTCTTCCAATGTTGTTCTATGGTTTGGCTGCGATCCGTCTTATTAGTCACAAGGAAATTGTTCATGTTGATGAAAACACTAAAGTGCCGATATATTTTCTATACGAAGAGGACAAAGGTTCTCGGTTTTAAAGAAACGACGTATTAGTGGACTCGAATTAAGATCATTAAGATAATGTTGTAAAACAGAACACATGTTTATGTTAATATTTATTAATATTATTAATTTTCTAATTAAGAAGCGATACAGATTTGTTTGTCTTTCAAACAATGAAATTAATATTTAAAAGATTTCGATGTTTAAAAGAAACGTTGATTTTATGTTTATTTTAATTGTTTCAAATTTAATTACTACTCTAGAAGCGGTCACCCATTTAAAATCAAATATTCTTTAACTTGTTAGTCCCTATCTCAATTCAAGACCCCTTGTCGCCTAAATTCCCCTTCTTTTACCAACCAATTCCGGATTGCCAATTGAAAACGACATTAGTTTTTACTTATGACAACTCAGCTTACTTTTGACAACTCAAGAAAACCTGGGTCAACCCTGGGTAAAGTTCAACTAACAAACCCAATACTATCCCAAAGATCATTTCAGGTACAAGTTGATTTTTTTTCTGTTTATAGCGGTTTTTTGTTTTACTTCCCTTTGTGTCGTTAAATTAAGCAATTAATTGTATAGAAAAGCTTTCATTATGAACATTTCATCTCATAAATTCTCATAAATAAATAGAAGTTTTTACGTTTACACAGAACCAGAATCGAAAAATGATACTTATGTATAACTAAAAAAACCTATACATTGCATTAACCATAGAACAAAAATATGAGAACTTTTTTTTTGAATTTTCCAAAAATTTTAATTCTTAAAACTAAATTTATCTACTTAAAATAGTCTTTAACCAAATTTAAAATCCTAAATATTAAAAATTTACCAACAAACTCAGAATTAAATTAGCAATTGTTTGGATTCTCGCATATTTCGTCATAGTTGTCAAACAATAAGTGATTCATTGATTTTTTAAAACTCTCTAACCCACATGGAGCGGGACAATCTAGTACATCAACATTATTAGGATCCTTTGATGTACTGTCTCTATAATACACCACCTATAATAAAGGTTACTTATAAGCATACTATGATATGAAATCATCATAGGTACTTACTCTAACTTCGTATTGTTCAGGTAAACCTGAAGGTATCTCATGTAATTCAAATACCAAAGCTGACGCAAAGTCTGGTAGTGTTGAAGTTTGATTGAGAATTCCCATAGAATTCATGACATTCACCAAAGTTACATCATGTCCAGAGTAAAAAAATAAATTTCGATTAGGCTTGAGTGTTTTATTAACTTTGCTTGCCATGTTGTTGTAGACTTCGCCAATAAAAGCACCCCCTCTGATGCGTTTCATGTAGTCGTTATCAGTAAATACTGTATAACTTCTTTCAGCTAATGGCAACAATTTTTCAGGATAAATACCATAAGTCCATTGGGGAAGCTCCATTTCCATGTCCTCTTCAGTTTTCAGTGTGTTATACAAAAATTCAACATCAAGGACATTTTTAATTGGCTATACAAAGTAACATTTTAACATTTTTAAAAAGATGTTAATTAAAGTACACTACCTTTCCAGTAAATTCAGTCAAATTATGATAAAGTTCTGCATTATCGACATTTAGTTGAGCTAAATCTGCTGGAGGATTTGAGTAAGTTTCTTCGAGCTCAGTTTCATATTTGAGACATGGTTTTTTTTGTGCAATTAACTGTTTAACAAAATTGGGAAAAAATAGTATTAATATAAATTAAGGTAAGAAAAATCAAATTAATAACTTACCGTGTCGTCAAGACGAGGAACTGATGTAATTGACACTGGTTGCCAGAGAAAAGGAAGAATTGAAATACTTTGAATTGGTGGCATAAAGCCAGCCAACATAGCTTGAGCAGTCATTATGCAGCGCTCTGCATAGCTACTACGAACAAACATATTTTCTTGAGAATACATGCCATTTTTTGTAAGTAAGGAATGATAGCGAAGGCGTAGATTCTGGCCTAAGTTAAAGGCTTGTAAGGTGCCTTTCTGGAAAAAAAAATAAATTTTACTAAGTACTAAGAAAAATAAAAAATTTTATGTTATGAATTTAATACTGTAATGTGGTAATTTCGTTTAGGATAAGGGACGAAGATTCACAATGAGAACAAAATAATTGGCTTTGAAAAAGATACTATACGAGTATTTAGGTGTTGCCGTTGATATTAATTTTTTTTTTTAGGGACGAAGGTCCACAAGGATAGGCACTCCACTTTTTAGATCCGATGTTTTAGAAAATTATGTTTCCTATATTTAACTTTTGTCCTATTAGAAAAGTAATAGGCAAAAAACTGAAAAAGAATTTTAGATAATGTTAAAGAGGACGAAGGGGCGTGGTTTTTTAAATTTCATCTACTAACTACATTTAACAATACATACATAGGTATATCAAAAGTTTAGAACTACCCGAAACATTGTAGCGTAACTATTCTTTGTCAGCCTTATTCACTGACACTGGAATTCGAAATACAAAACAAATGTCTTGTCAGACCTTAATTCAAACTTACCAAAGTAAGTGCTCCCGGTCCTCCCACCCATTCCCTTTTTGCATGAGGATCATTTGGATAAAAACTTGTTGGATTCTTCTCACCATGCCTGAACAACTATAAGAAAACAAAAACAAACAATTTTTCTCGCTCAATGTCAAGTGATCACAACAAATGTAAAATAATAAAGTAAACAAATAAACCGCATTCACTCACAATAGCCACCATACGAATTGTACTCTCATGTAAACTTTGTTTTTGGCCAAAAGCAATGTATGACGTCAGCACTGCAAAGATAACACCGGCCAAAATAATTACTGTGATTTTCGTTGCTCGTCGTTTTTGACATTTGCTTTGCTTTGCTATTGACATGATGATTATTATTGTTTTTAAGTAAAGTTAGCAATGAAGCACCCAATCGAATGGAAAACAACTTCAATTAAATTCACTCGATTGCCAAGATAAACAAATATTTGAAAGAAAACAATTTGATTACGTACGCATTCTATATCAATTGGCAATGGTTTGATATAGATTAATAATTAAACTAATTGTTGTCATACACTTCACAATAAATGTACTATGTAGGTTCAATGAGAATGCACAATGTTTAACAATTTGTTATTAAAAAGTTGTTTGATATTATTTAAAAAATATTCACACATATTGCAACAACCTACAAAGTGAAAGCCTCGACTTTCAAATCGATGAACATGCTTTTTCAGCTGTCAGTACATTACTGATTTGATTAAAAAATGCTTTTTGAACTTAATGATCAAAAGCATAATAATGTATGCATGTTGGTAAATTTGGAAGCTTTTTGTTTAATAAATTTGTGAAGCTTTTTTTTCATTTATTTCCCAAACGATCGATGTTCAGATTTAAATGATCATATATGAATAAAATTTGCTTTTATAAAACAAACCACTTGGAACTTAAGTTGTTTATAATTAAAAATATATAAACTGGACCGTTCCTCAAATTTCAAATAAACGGATAGCAGATTTGAATTTTATTGCTGCAAAAGAAGTTGATTGATATCACAAACTATACATACCTACTTGGTCAATACTTTTCACATTAAATTCGTCCTTTTGCAAATCAAAATTAATTTTTTTTAAATCGAACAATGGAAAATATGGTCACTTACATAATATGCTCCGGATATAAAAATTTCATTATTATTTTCTTACTTTTAGCAAAAAGATAAATTCAATTTTTTTTAGTAATAATTTAAAGTCCCATAAAACATAAACCCTAGACTAGACGAACTAATGTTTGTAACGCCACGGCAACACCGAGACGACGAATGAAGAATGAGAGAGAAATAGTTCTCATATACCATATAGGCATCCTGATGAGATACGAAGCGGACGCGTATGATTGCGCTACTTACAAAGTACTTACATAAACTTAATAAAAATAAAGAAGTTGTTTTAGAACGAATTTGTTTTTTGTTCTTTAAAATCAGAATTGTTTACCTACTAATTTAAAAGAAAAATAAATAATTGGGTAAAGTTGTTAGATTAAATAATTATATTGCCTATGAAACAACTTTGCTATAAATTGCACTCCTTTTATAATATTTAATTTAATTAAATCAAAACTTATTCTGTGTTTGTATTGTAATACTGTTTCTAATTTATAATCTATCTTTTCAGTCAAAAATACATATACTTAAAATAAAAAAAAATTTTGTTTTATTTTAAAAGAAATTTTATGTTTTTTTATATAGTTTTATAGAAAATCGTTAACTAATTAATAACAAAAAAAAAAATGTTTTTTCTACATCAAGCCACTTTTCTAAGTCTATAATGTAACTAGTTATTATTGTTTTATATACTGTTTTAAAATGAAAGTGCACCTCCAATTAATATACATTTGTTTTAATGAAAGCTCACTTACAGACTCAAAAGAATGGCTATTAAGTAAAAAAAAATATTAAAAAAATTGTTTTTTTTTTCGGTTCGATTAGGAACAAACGAACATTTACATTTCATAGATTTGCCGAGTTAAGGCATATACTCTGTTAAAACGTAAAATTTCAAGGGTAAATGGCAGTCATAACCTCCATCGGTGTATACGTCAATTATAAAAAAAGTAGTTGCTTTCAAATCACCTTTAAGTTAGATAAAAAAAAAACTTTCTTAGTTTGTATACATGTAAGTAATATATACAATGTACATATTAGTTTTAGTTGAATTAGCTTTATTCCTTTGAGCTATACAAGTTGACTTTAATTTTTATAGACTTAAGATCCCTGGGGTGGCAGACATGCATTATTTTACTACAGCTGAAAGTTTTCCTCAGAATATTAGGTGTGAACGCATGGGCATTTCAAACTTTAAATCCGCGGCGTTTGGGAAATAATCAGTAACCAACTGTGATCAAATAACGTATGTCTGCGTTTTCTGGGATGCATATTCAAACCTTGTTAGGAAAAAATGAAAAATATATTTTGTTCTTATGTATTTTTATTAAAAACTAATATATTCTCAAAATAAATTGTTTAAAGTACATTTATCTACCCCTATAAACATAAAATTACTTGGAAGTCTTCGGTTGTCCATCACCTTCATCAGGTGGTTCTTCAACAATATAAGATGAAAATCCTTTTTTTCTTTCACAAGCTGATGTTTCTTCGTCATCATCACTTAACATTTCAAAACGAGTTTTCTTACTCTCCCGTTCAGCTTCAGGATCACTTATATCATCCGTCTCCATCTGGGCTTCAGCACAACAAACTATGTCCTCACAACATAAATAACTTACATAACTGGTGTAGAAAATGTTTCCATAAGCATCGGCAATATATAGACCATTTCCTACACTGTTATATCCATATTCTTCTGTTAGAAAAGGCTCGAAAAGGTTGTAATACTCGATGGCTTCTTCTTCTTCTTGTGAACAGGAACATGTTGTATAACAGCCGGGAAGTAGGTACACGTTATTTTGAGAATCTTCTTCGAGATGAGGTCTCTTGCGTGACATAATTTCTTCTTTCTACAGCAATCTTCTTAAGATACTGATGCTAATTCGTATAAAAAATGAATGAACCTCTGAATTCCGCATAAAATATAAATTTAGATATATTTCAAAAATCATAAAATTTATCAGATGGTAAATGGAAGTATAAAATAAATTGCATCCGCAGTCCTATCAATAAAATATTAGACTATAAATTTTGAAAAATAATAAATGACAAGAAAGTAATTTTTATATTTTTTTTTTTATCTAAGCAGTTTTAAAAATGTTTTGAAGTAGATATTAGAAAAGACAATATTACTGTGGATCTAATAATATTTTTATAAAAAAATTGTGATTTATTGCATTTTTTCGTTGCTCCTTCCTCCCAAAACTTACAAATATGCACGTCTCCTAAATTTCAATAAAAATTAATTGAAATAATTTTTATTTTCGTTGTTTAAATAATATTTTCTTTAATGAGTACAATTTTCTTTGGACTTTTGGTTATAAATAAATAAAAAAACGTAACTTTAGGTACATAAAATATTCTATTAATAATAATTCCTAATAAGCGTCTGGTAGAACAATTGTGCATTCCACTATCTACTGCAGTGTTTGTTCTTCATCTTCAAAGTCCAACCTATCATCAGACATTCTCTTACTTAATATATAACACAGCCAAATTAATATTGGAATAATAGCCAAGCCCAAGGGCATTAAGAATAACGTCCAAAACCTGTCGTTATGTGGTACTTCTTCAATTGCATCATAAGCATCCCAATAGTTGCTCTCATCACCTTGATAATCCATATCATCCTCAACTCTTAGAAGAGCTTCCCGTATCCTATGTCCCTTGTAGCTAATTGCAACGCAAGCATAAAATCCCTCGTCCTGTGATCGAACGCCATTTAAAATTAATTTACTTAAATAAATCTCATCGTCAACGCTTTTTTCGCGAGCCGTTTGTAATAATTCGTAAATGCCTCCATTGTACTGAACAATGTGGGCGTTGAAGTTCTCCTGATGGCCCATGCCATATTCCATGCCAGTGGCACTCATGTCCGGCGGAATTCGTTTGAACCATTTGATTGTCGGATGCACCTGACTCTGGACGCGGCATTGGAAAACCACTTGTGAGCCAATGGCTACAGTTTTGTTTTCAGGAAATGCATCAAGAAACTCTGGCACCATTACCGTTGTTGAATCTATAAAAGAAGAATAAAATTAATTAAAAAACAACAAATATACATAACAAAAATGTATGGTTAGGTTAAGTATAATTGGCAATAACGCTCAAGTGGCAAACATACTCTTTACATCTAATTGATATGTTCGAACTAATTGAATATCTAGTGTTGTAACTTCGTCCAACTTGTACGGATAAATTGTACACTTATAGAGACCGGAATTTCGTGTGGTTAGATTTTTCAAGTGAAGAAATGATTGGCAATAGTTCTTATCATCACATGGTAAATGCGACCAGAATTCAGATCGAACGGAATGGCAAGATTTTTGATATGAATCATCTCCACAAGGCTAAAAATAATAACACAAAGTAGATTTGAAAAGTATTAAAAAATAATTAATCTCATATTGTTTAATTACCTTAAAATACCAATTGAACTGCATTCCATTTATTGGTTCTTCACTGAGAAGCCCTCTGATTCCACAATTTAGTTTAATGTCGTTACCAGCCCTTTGTTGAATCAATTGTGTGTTTTCTAAAAAAAAATTAAAAAATAAAAGATAAAATAATTTTGCATTTTTTCTTAAATTATATTTTCACCGAGCGCTCATAAGTCTATAAGACTCGTTACTAAAATTTTATGAGAGATAATTTTTGAGTTATGAGTCCCATAAACTCCTCGGGGAATACAGGCCTTAAGCTCACAATTAAAAAAACTCAAGAGTTGATGCAAATATTAAGGTGCACAAGTTATGTTTACAACATTTTTTTTCTCTAAAACCATTATTTACATTTTACCGAGTGGGATTTTTTAAGTAATCTTTCAAATAAAAAATTTAATTTTTTGTTGGCTATGCTTCTGAACAAAAACAACTCGTAATTTTGAAACAACAGATTACACAAATAAAACCCTTTCCATATCGAAACAGAATCTTAATTTTTTGATTTAATAAAACATTTAATTCGGGGGAGAGTAGGCACAATAGTTTAGATGACCCTTCGCGCCTAAAGGAGGGAGCTTTCCTTTAGGCGGGAAGGGCAATACTTAAAAATTGAAATATGATAGGCTGTTTTGAATTCAAGTGAAATCTGTACACAGTTTTTGAAAAAGTGTAGTATTTTTTTTAATATCCCCTTTCTCTAGAAAATATATAAGATAATTTAAAAAAAAAAACAAAAATTTATTTTTTTAAATTTTTTTTACCGAATGTTATTTATAATTTTTTGGTTGTTAGAAATAAGAAAAAATTGATCAAAATCGAACGAAAATTTTCTATTCAATAGCAACACCTAACTTAATAAACACACTATTTTTGTTGAAAAAATGTCCCAATAATTTAAAATTTAAAAAAACAAATATATATTCTGGCTTGCAATTTTACAAGAGTTTTTTGAACTCTTGGGCACTACTTGAAGTAATTTTTAAGATTTGAAAATCATAAAGGCAATGTAATTCTTTTGTTTCACTTACCACTATAGTCAATATATGAATTATCAACTGCGCACACATCATTGATCCAGAATATGAAGAGCAATAACAACGATCGGTCAATTATCATTATAGTTTCACATTTATTTCAATCATCTCCTCGTGTTTACCGCATCCGCGCATTTCAAGTGCGCTTTTTCAACAAAAAATTAAATTTTAAATTAATTTATCCAAAATTTTCTAAAGTGTGTTTTCTATTTCCGCAAGTGTTTATGAATTCGATCTTCCCGCGCGTAAAAATTTATCATCAATGAATTTATTGGAAATGGCTTATTCAAATAGCCACTCTAATATCTAGCTACATATATGTATATACAAATCTGTTCTTCCTCAACAAAATTGTAGATTTTCCATAACATTACCACAGGAAAGCTTTCCGTTCCGTAGGTAGGTTGTCGGTGAGGTGATACGTATTTACATTGACTGGTGTTATCTGGGGCTAATACGTAGCTGTAGTTGGCGGATGGATATGGTAGTTTATTTTACTTGGAACATTTTTCAATATAATTTCAAATGTTCGTCCAAAGATGTGTTTATTTAAAAATGCTTCATCCCCTTTTTGTGAAATGTTGATTCGACTGCTGAAATAAATTGATAGGGAAAGATATTTTTTTTTTTGTTTGTTTTCATTGAATTCATATTATTTAAACGTTTTATTGATTTTATTTGAGAATTCTTGCAGCCGCATTTTGTAAATTATTAGTTCATTGAGTGTATATTCGCATTCTCCCAAATAAATTTACTAAGCTGAGTGGTATTGGAATGGCAGACAAATGGTTTTTTTCAAAATTTGTGTATCAATATTTTAAAAAGAATTGATAGAAGATTCTTAATATCAAACAAGTACCTACATATCTATGATGAAGTCATAACTAACTTTGCACTCATTAATCTTTTATTAATATCACTCCTCTGTCTGCGCGTAGATTTTAAAAACCTTAAGCACTAACTCATGATATTATTTTTTTTAAATTAGATGAACGTAAATAAATTTTTAAAAAATGTCGAAACATTTCGACACATTTTGTGGCCAATAAAAACAAAAAGTTCTAAACATTGAATTTGAATCTGAAATTAAATAAACATGGCAAATTATGTTGGTTGATTGATTTGTTTAAATTTGTATTTTTAGACTGAATGGTTAGTCAAAATTTTTAATGTTTATTCTGAATAAACGTTTGAACTAAATAAATCGTTAAAAATGAAAGCTATAAAACAAAGTGTTCTTAAAAGTGGTGATTATTTGTTGTTTGAAAACAAGATTTTCACACTAAATCAAATTCAGATAGCGAATCAATTTAATAGTGGAAGCATGAATGTGTTAGTTACTTATTATTGAAACAAAGAGAGCATGGAAACTGAGTATTTAAGGGAATATTAGAAAACTAAATTAAAGGCTGTTGTAGCCCGTGGCATGATGCATTTTGAATTTCAAGAATCTTCCTGAATCTCCTTGAAGACACACTCGACGCTGAGCAAGCAGGTTTTCGCCCTGGATTCATATTAACACCTTGTAGATATAATCGAACCAACAGTATTCCGCACTGGTTGAATATCAATCATCATTTTATCTGCTTTTCATCAAGACAAAGATAAATCCCATAAGGAGTATGGAATCCATGCAGTTAGGCAAGACTGAATACAGTCACCAATATTGTTCCAGTTGGTGATCCTGAATTCCTGATCAGTGATGTACAGCACGCCGCCGCTTTGTCGAATGGAAATAGTGGAGTTCAGAGGACTATGCAGTCACACCTCAAATTTACAAACCTAAAGACCACTACAATAATGAATTCATATGATACTTTATGGGAGCAAAGAGAATATTTTATTCCAAATGGAATAAGATCGCCATTTTCCACAACCAAAATTACGAGTAAATCTGAAAAATTTCAAATTTTCGAAGTAAAATACAGATGGGTTGGCCCTCATAGCGCATAGGCAGGTTAGAGACTTTCAGTATGTTCATTCTGCATTACACTTATAGAATTTTGGATGAACAGAAATTAAAAATACAAAATTTTGAAGTCCGAATTTCGGCACAGAAAGCACTTGAAAGCCAATTAAACATAAAAGGTGTATCCAAAGTTTAGGAAATGTGCTCAGAAGATATGAATCCATAGTTTTACCACCTACAATCATCAAAAAACCATTTCCTTTCCTGTCTTTCAATCTGTAGAGTGCAAATGAAGATCACTAATGTCGTAAACAATAACTAGATTTGAATTGATTTCTTGCTATCTTTTATTTCCTGTGAAGATTAAATGTAGAATTGCTATATTCCATGAAATTTCAAACCAAAAGAGAAACAACAAAACATTCAAGATTATCAATCGCAACATTTTAAAGCAGTTTTAAAAACAGACAGCGATTGGATTAAGTCTTGATCAGTTAGTGTGAAACAATTTGCTATGTTGTCTTCTTAATCTTTTTCTCAGGAGAAGAAAACAAAAAGCAATTACAATTTTTCACTATCGACAATTTTAAATTCAGTTCACAAAGTTTTTGTTTTTATATTAATTCCTTTAACCTTGACCATGGTGCTGAAATTAGGGATGATAACGATAAGCAAATCTCTCATAGACATAGTTGCTGTTCTATTTTTTTGTATCATATCACTTATCAATGCAGGTAAGTTTTAAAAAAGGTTATAATAAAAATACACTCAGTGAAAAAGTAGTTTTATGTGAAATAAGAGTTTTAATTTTTTTTATAACTAAGCTTCTTGATAATGGAAAAAAGTAAACAAAAAAGTAGTTTTCGTAGCCGGCATTAATAAGATTTCAAAAAAAAAAACTGCCAAAAAATGCAATGAATGTGGAATTTAAAAGCTTGATTCAATGGAAAGTTTTACTAAAAATATAAAACTATAAACACAATAGATAACGTAATCTTGATTTCAACCTGTTTTTATATTTCTGGTTTCTTAACTAAATTTTGTTTATTTATAGTAACATGTCAGTATTGCAGTTATCTTTAAAAATATCTTTTGGTTTATTTATTTATTATTAAATTATTCTTAATTTCAATAGTTGCTAATTTACAACACCCAAGACGAGTATTTGCCTGATCTATAAATATAAACAAATTCCCCATGAGTAACAATTATCGTGCAATGTTATCATAGTGCAATATTAATATGAATTAAACCAAGTTATTGAAGAAGATGGGGATTTACTGAAATAATTTAAATAAACTGTGTATCTCAGCGCCGGATTTGAATTTTTTTGAGCCCTAGACTTTTAAAGTTAGGGTGGCCCAGTTCATATCCTTTGTCATATTTATGTATTTGTTTTCAAATTGAAACATAACTGTTAATAACATTATGTTGGGGCTGTGATGTGAAAATTAAAATTTTAATTTTAGGCCCCTATTATGACTCGCGAGTCGCGCGAAAAATGTGTCGAATGTGACTTTTTGGCATTACCGTTTGCGACTCGCCTAATAACATTCGCCTCAAATGTCAAAAAATTTGGCGAATTGAAAAGTCATTCTATTATCTTTAGCGAATGTTCGCCTTTATCTGTCAAAATCAGTCGAACTGCAATTCTATGTGACTTTGAAAGGCGAATGTTGCAGCGAGCTTTTAGCAATACATCGACTAGAGTAATTCGCTAAATCGTTCGACTTAAGACGAACGTTCGACTCGCGAGTCATAATAGGGGCCTTAATTTGTCTTCTTCCTATAATTTATCAAATATTCTCCACGAGTTTTTATCAATATTGGCGAAAAAGTAGTAAATTAAATTCATGGCTGGATCCCACACGTTCTTGTCCCCATGTTAAGGAGGCTTAAAACTAAAAACAAAACATATAAAGAAACAGGATGCTATTATGTATATACAAATGCCAGAAAGCAAATTATTCATTATTTGAATTGTTTAAACAAGCCAGAAAAGAAGCTTGAACACAAAAATAAAAATTTCATCTGATGTATCCGCCTGTCGCCTGATGGACTAAATGACTTGGAGTGCTGTTCAACTTCCGTTTGGCTGTTAATTTCTTTTTTGACAGTTTAAATTTAACAGAAATTTTTTTGACTAATATTTTTTTTTTGACAAATCATTTTTAAATTGCAAGTTAAATAAAATAGGGAAAACATTGAACGTTTTCTTAACATACACTCCTCGTCAACTGAATACGCACAAACATTTTTGAATATATTTTATCCATTTTTTCCAAACAGTGATGGTTATTATGCCATCTGTTGATGCTAACTATTCCCTTAAAATGTTAAGCAGATAATTCCGAAAGAATTATCCAAAAAGTCTTTTATATGCAAAGTAGGGGTTTTTTTTTTAGTCAACTGAATAGGTACAACGCCATTTTCTTCGTTGTTTATAAGTTTTTTTGGAGTGCTTGACAGTTTAAATTAACGATTTTAGTGTTTTCAGTAAAATTTAATTCTTGATTTCAAATTTTAAGAAAAATGGGCAGATCTACGTGTCTTAACAGTGTTGAAAAAGCTAAAATCGATTTAGTTAGAGACCAAGGCCTAACTGGACGTGCAATAGCTGATAAAGTTGACCGAAGTTTTAATGTAGTGTATTCTTACTTAAAAAATTAAGATGCATACGGCAAAAACATGAAGGGAGGTAAGAAAACAGCAACAACAGCAGCTGAGAGACGAAGAATTTTAAGATGTGCATCAAATTCTTCTGATTCTGTGGCAAAAATAAAACAAAAAGTCGGCGTAAACGCAAGTTGCTCAACAGTTTTAAGAGTAATCAACAACTCAAGCCATCTTAAACGAATGAAACTTAAGAAAAAACCACCACTTGACGAGAGACGGAAAATGTTGCGATTAGATTTTTCAAGACTTCACATGAGTTGGAAAAAAGAGTGGTATCACGTGGTTTTTTCAGATGAAAAAAAGTTTAATTTTGATGGCCCTGATGGGTTCAACTTCTATTTTCACGACTTAAGAAAAGAAAAAAGATTTTTTAAGCGCCATTATAGTCGTGAAGGAGGTGTCATGATATGGGGAGCAGTCAGTTATTATGGAACAGTTGAGCTCGAGGTTGTAACATCAAAAATGACAGCAGCTGGGTATAAAGTAATTTTGGAAAGAAATTTTCCTAAATTTTCTAACATCTAATGCTCCTATTCACTCAGCGCGCATAATTAAAACATGGATAGAGGAGCAACAAGTGCAGTTGCTTCAATGGCCGCCGTACTCACCTGATCTAAACATCATAGAAAATGTCTGGGGATGGTTAGTACGCAAAGTTTATGAGGGTGGTCGTCAGTTCGAAGACAAAGAAACCTTAATTTCTGCAATCAAATTAGCGTGGAGCGAAATTTCGTTAAATTACATTAATAAGCTATACGATTCCATGCCGGATCGAATTTACGAAGTAATTAAAAATAAAGGTGGAAGTACCCACTACTAAACTTAAACAAAAACTTGTTTCATTCCATTCCAATACCAATTTGAATTTTTGTACCTATTCAGTTGACTCAAAAAAAAACTTCTACTTTGCATAAGATACACTTTGGAAGTGGTTGAAGGAAAAACTCACGGTTGTTTTTGGATAAAACTTTGAAATTCTGTTATTTATATGTTACGAAAATTATTACCATCAACAGATGGCATAATAACCATCACTGTTTGGAAAAAATGGATAAAATATATTCAAAAATGTTTGTGCGTATTCAGTTGACGAGGAGTGTATATGAAAATTAGATTTTCGTTAATATATTTGAAATTTGAAATTTTAGTAATTAAAATTAGAGATTAAATATTCCATCAAAGTCTATTCTTTTCTTCTGACAACGTACAGAGGTACTACAATGTTTTTTTTTTTTGTTTGAAATCTTGTATACTCGTACATATAAAATCTTAATCTAAATACATACTAAGATCATGCTCTGGAATTTTTTTTAATGACAAGGGATTAAGAGCGGGTGTATCAGTAGGTTAACTGTGAACATTTCTCGTGTGCTCATCTTTTTATCATTACGTTTAAGAGTTTCCTCACAATCGATAAATTGGTTTATTAACGCAGTGCACGCTAAGGCGTATACGCATTTTTTTAAGTTTTTATAGTCTTGCAGAAGAAAAACAATTTTTTGTTAACAAAATAATATTAAGATTATTTTTGATATCTTGGAAAGCTTTCTAAAAAGTATTTTCTGACATGTTGACCGAATCCCAAAAACATTTCAATACAAAAATTAAAAATCGACTGCGATACAAATTTTTGTGTAAGAGGAAAAATATTTTTTGGATTTAAAAACAAAAACTTTTTTTTTTCAATGCTCAATAGCAATCTTTGTTCTAAAAACTGTTTAAGAAATTTTATGCAGTAAAAAATGATTTTTTGAAAAAAAAACGCTGTAAATATTTTAAAAAAAAATCTCAAAAAATAGTATTTTTTTAATACATCACTTGACATTTACAGTTTTTAGTTCCAACTTATTGTTTGGATTATTTAAGCTATTCAAGTAAAAATTTGTATGCTTTTATGTTTTTGTAATTTTCTGTTTGTGCATTTCATTACCTACTATTAAATTTATAAAAAAGCTATTGCAGGTGGAAACCCAGATTTTTACCTAGAAAACGTAGTTAACTATGGCCCATGTGAAACTCCAAATTCAGAGCATGCTTTGTGCATACACTTGGAAGAATGCACATATCTATACAATTTGCTGAACAAAAGACCATTGTTAGAAGCTGATAGAATTTTCCTTAAACGAAGCCAATGCGGCTCGAAGAATGGAAAACCTTTGGTAACAAAAAATTCCCTACTTAATTTATTTTATACAATGTAATCTGATTTATTTCTTAAGATTTGCTGTCCAGAACGCCAAATTGGCGCTCAATCTTCATCAACACCAGCTGCTATCGAAACAAGAAACTATCGAGCAAATCTTCCTGAGCCTGGCACTTGCAGTGATATTTTGATTTCAAATAGAATATTCGGTGGCAACGTAACGGAGATCAGTGAATACCCATTTACTGTGTTGATTGAGTACGATAAAGGTATAAAATCCCCTTGCGAGCTACATATATTACCAAGACTCGAATTTACCTACATTTTTTGTTTTATAAATTTCGCAGGTGGAAATAAATCCGGATTTCAATGTGGTGGTAGTTTGATCAATGACCGTTACGTTTTGACAGCTGCCCATTGTATAAAAGCCATACCAAAAACATGGACGCCTTACCGAGTTCGCCTAGGTGAATGGGATATCTCAAAAAATCGTGATTGTGAAAAAGATAGCACTGACAATTGTGCTGACCCTCATATCGATGTAACCATCGAGAAAGCGATTCCTCACGAAAATTATAAAGTTTCCACGAACAGTCAACCACAGGACATTGCTTTGCTGAGATTATCACGTAGCATAGAATATTCGGACTTTATTCGGCCAATATGTTTGCCACGTAAAGATATCCTAAAGCAGTCGAATTTTGTGGGCAGCGTCATGGATATTACCGGTTGGGGCAAAACAGAAAACGGATCAGCGAGTAATGTTAAATTAAAAGCTTCAGTTACAGTGGTGCCTTTGAGTGATTGCCAACAGGTTTATAGCCAACGTGGTTTTGATTTACAAAGTTCACAAATGTGCGCCGGTGGTCAAGATGGTATTGACACGTGTCGAGGTGATTCCGGTGGACCACTCATTGGAGTGGATACAACCGATAAAACGCGACCTTACAATTTCTTAGCAGGAGTGGTGTCTTTTGGACCGACACCATGTGGATTGCAAGGTTGGCCGGGGGTTTATACAAAAGTTGGTGATTATATAGATTGGATTGAACAAAATATCAAGCCTTAAGTTTAGAAAATAAGAAAAAAATTGATATTTCGGTAGCCAAAAAAAATTGATAAAGAATGAATTATAAATAGGATTTATTAAAAAAAAAAATTAAAACATACATATAAAAGCGTCAAGGTGTTGTCTTATTTAAGAAAAGCAAAAAGTAAGTGCTGGTGCCATTTTTTTAAACCAAGTACACAAGTAAGCAAATGATTGGTTTTTTTCACTCCCGAACACTCTTAAGTTTACTGTTTTCAATGTTTTTGCAGAACGGCAGTTACAAATACTATTTTTAATTTTTTTTTTGCCTAACATTTTATCACTTTTAATTTTGTCATTATTTTTGTACAAAAAATACTGTGCTATGTATCTAGCATTTTTCAAAAAAGCTAAAGTAATATATGTAAGTAGGTCCTTACTTTATAATTACCTTATATAATTCAATACAAACTAAGGCCAACAAAAAAAATAATTTGAAATAAAAATATAGACACAAATTGAATAAAACCAAAATAAATAACTTACCACAATAATAAAATGCAATAAAAATAAATTAATAATCCAAATTTTTGCGAATATGTGTATAGTTACTTCCGAATAACTACTAAACACCATAAAAACCTATCCACTTCTATGTATAATAATAATTCTAATCACAAACAAGCTCCAAGTGCTCACCAAATATTAACTTCATAACTCTTTTTTTTTATTGATCAAAAATAAAACTTATATAAAGATATACAACGACGTCAAAGAACAAACAAATGAAGAAAAAAAAACGGCCATAAGTTCAAATATAATGAGAAACAGTAGTCTGTATATAAAATATAATGTAGATATTGAATTCGTTTCGATACAAGGTACATATGTATATACGCAATAAAATGTTTTTATTAATACTTTTTTTTATCAATAAGCTCCTTATCGTCTAGATAGGAGTTAAGCAATTAATATTCCCATTTAACAAAAGATAACACTGTTTATATTAATCAAAGCCTGAGAAAACTCTATCCAGGTCTCCACTTTTGAAAACACAAACAAACGCAATAGATACGATATTATAATATAATCCTTCGCGACTTATCTACGTTTCCCCTTTTCAGAAACAGAATTTTATTATTGATATTGGCAATATTTTGCTTCTGAAATGAATGCTTCTATAGCACTAACTAACTTAACTATCCCGAGCTGTTAACATCATTACACACTAGACACTACTTGTGTGGCTATTTCTACAACTCTATTATCACTATGATCGGGTATTGATAAATATTTACTCACTGGTTTCGATTATCGAATATGACACTGGAATATAACAACTATCAATCGAGTGCGGTTTTTCCCCCCCTTAAGTTTCTATTTCAAGTATATTAAAACAAAAAAAAATGTTTCTATTCCAATATCGACAACGAAGAACGCACACCCGAACTTATCCGAATACTGAGCATTTAACTTCTGAATTCGTATAAAAATTTTGTCTAATTTCTAGTAGCAAAGTCACAATTCGAAAAAAAAGAAAATCACATAAAAAAAAAGATTATTGATCGATAAGTTTTATCGAGGAAGTTTATCCGCCTCGAGCTCGAGTGCTTATAATAAATTCAGTATAAAAACAGTGGCGCAGTGCAATTTTAGAATATTTACCTAGTATGTAGACACAATTTACCACAAGCTTCTGCTCGTTTGCATAGTGTAGTGACGAGGCACTTAGTCAGTTTTGAGATTGCTTCAATGAGAGGGTGTATTTAGACGAAATGGGTGATCATGATCGATATTTACTAAAAAAAAAAGAGTTTATGTTTCCATTCTGAAGAAAACAGAATTCTCCAGTTTTATTAATTTTATATAATTTCTTATAATTTCATAAATTGGAGCTGCAAGTAGATCGTGGTATATATTATACTAAGTTCATATTACAGGGTGTTTTTTTCGAATAACTTTTATGAAAAAAAATTAATACTTTATATGAAGTCAAAGAAATGGTTGTTTTTCTATTTTGCAAATTAAAACAACTCAATGATAAAAAAAAAATTATTTTGTGGAGCAGTATTTCTATCGCTCCAATGTACCATGCTCCAACATACCACACTCGAGCAGTGTGGCTACGGGTTAAGAGTCTTCCTTTTCGAGATTTAGGTAATTCGAACGAAAAGCTAGCCATTACTGATGGATTTCGTCGGAAGCAGTCGCATGAAAATGAGCGAATACAAAGAAATTGAATGTAATGCCAATAATATCATTGCCTTTGGTTGTGTTTCGTTAGCTTTTGCTTTAGGGAGTGAAGAACGCACCTCCACCAAATCAAACCCCACTCAGAGAAAAACGTTATTTAAGAAATTTAAGGGACACAAAATTCATATAGAGAAAATTTTAATTACGAAATGATAGATTAAATTAAAATGGCAGATTGTTTTTACAAGATTATTGGTTGATTCGAAAAAGAGAATGTTAAATTAACAAGAACATAGTCACTCAAATAATAATTATGTTAATTCAAAAGCACCACGATCATCCTGTTATTTTAACAAGGTATCTTGTTAAACCGATTTTAATCTAGCATTAAAAATGTTAAGTCAAATTTTCACAAATTCTTATATCTGGTTAAATATTTAAAAGTTGGGGAAAAATATTAACATAGAAATTGGTTAGATTCTTTTTGATTTTACATGATTTTTTCTCTGAGTGTAACATTTGTTGAAATAAGAACGAAAAAAGAGAAAGACGGTTCATTTTGTTGTATGCAATATGACCCAGTTCTCTGCTTGACTGCTCGGAATATTTCATAGACCATCAGTGAGATGAGTCACCTTTTATTAATCAAAAAGAATTATTATTTTTATGAATTCTTTATAACACAAAAAGTCGGTATTAATTTACGAGAAATAAGTTAAAAAAATAATCAATTTCCCTTTTAGTTTTATGGGATAGAACCCAGATCTTCATTTGATTCTAATTCATATGGATTTCTTTTTAATTAATTGTATGGATTTTTTTTTTTAATTTTATATCTAGGAAAAACCAACCTAAACAAATGTGGAAAAAATAGTTAAAAACTCAATGTGTATAATAAAAAAAAAGTGTGAATAAATCTGATAAGCTATAGTCTATCTAAAGCTGTAATAATGTTGCGATTCCACTTTACAAAAAGTTAGAACGATAACTGTATCTTAAAAAACAATTAAAATAATAAAAAAGTGATAAATAGAACTCACCCTATATAATTATATCTTATTGATTGTTAAATTGAAACAACAAAAAAAAACACACCAGAAGTTGATCACCTTAAGATTGTGATCTATTAATTGTTTAGCTGGTGGTTTTGCCTTTTTTAAAACTGATCTGAAGCAAATTAAAAAACAAACACAAAACAGAAATAATACTGAATGGGGGCGAACTTGTGCCTAAGTTTCTAAGATCGTAAGTAATTATTGTTTGGATGAAGAGAATGACTATAATTAATTTATTTGATTTTTTTTCCTTACAAGTAGGGAAATCAGTAATAAAGATTCATAAATAATTTATTTACATGCTTGCACATACATATGTATGTACTTGTACATATTATTTCAGTTATTCCATATTTGATAACAAAAATAACTTACATATATTAAACAGTTTCAATATTCTTATGTATATAAGAAAAGTCACACCAACCTTTTCATAGTAGTTAGATATTAAAATTTGAAAATTTTTACTATTTTATAACAAATCAAACAAGTGGGTTGAAAAGTTTTGACTTTAAAGCAACTAAGAAATGAGTTTTGTTTTTTATTAATGTTTTTGCGGTTTGATCAATTTTAACCGCGAACTGTAAACTATTTCCCCTCAGAGAAAAACTTTAACGGTAGTTTTTGCTTGGCAGTACGCAGTTCACGAGTTAAAATCAAATTGTAATCTACTACTTTTTCAAAGTCTCCAGTACATTTATTGCACGAAAAAAATATGTAAAAAATTTTTTCCCAGATAAATAAAATAAAATAAAATGTTCCAGAATGGTGGAACGTTAATTGACGAATATTTAATATTCCAACAAAAAATTCAGGAGAATGTGAAGGGCAATTAAATCTAGATTTTTTTCATGTGAGTCATTCACAAAAATTCGGTAATTGCTTTGTAGAGCGGGTAGTGTGAACAGTATGATGTGTTAATACTATTTTCGCATGCTGACTGGAATATAGGCTTAAACGTCCAGTTTCGTAACGTAACGTATCCTTTGCCTAGGATACATCAGTGAGTACAATGATGAAAAAACGGATAGCTATGAGCGCCGAAAATATAACTAGGACCATACCCACAGTACACAAAAAGAAGGTAATATCTTGCGCATGTTTTCGCAAACGAGACCTGTCATAAAGATGGCCGGCATGGTGTTTTAACACGTAAACACAACAACAAAATTCCAATATGGCCGAATCGGTGTTTTTCTTAACAACAATATCCAACAACAACAAGCATGGCACAACAACAAATGAGGCTACGATTTTGCCAGATGCTCAGTAGAGAACAAAAATGAAACTCTAATGATATTACCTTCTTTATGTGTACTGTACTGTGGACCATACCGATTACCTTTTGATATTGTGTTAGAAAGTAATGTTGGAATCAAAAGACGTTCTTATTACTTTTTTAAAAGTCAATAAAATAATTAGTTTATTAAAGTTAAATAAATGCAACAATTAGAAAAAATTGAAAATACAAGCAAATAATAGAAATGAAAAATTTTGCAATCATACTACAATATTATTCTCATCTAGTCTTCTCCTTTAATTTTATTCAATTCAAGGACGTTTTCTGTTAACAAATCCATTAAAATTTCCACTTTAACTTTATTCAAATTGTTTTCTCCTTCCAATTTTCTAAACTTTTGATTCATTTGCATCACATCGTCGACATCACTTTTTTTGCTATGTATCCATATTCCTTCGGAAAATTTAAGCTCTTTGTTGCCCAAAGTTAAAGAAATATTTTTGTATTCATCCAAATCTTCGGCAACCGGTGGACATCCAATGTTGCATCGGCCGGACCTTGCTGGAGTCGGTTTTGTTTCATATTTCTTGTTAAATAATGGCATTTTCTTTTTATTAGTAATTTATTGAATACACATTCAATTATTATAAACAAAACTAGATAAACAATGTATGTACGCTAATCTTTTTTTCTGGAGAATTTGATATACATATACCTACATATGTAATTATGTTTATGGTTTAAAACAACCCCTTGTTTAGTACACAAAACCTTGGCTACACACACTGCAACCACATTACTATAGGAACCTTTTTAATCGCCACAACAAAAATAAATAAAATAAACAAACTTCATTCAATAAATTACTTTTATTTTGTTTCCTCTCTACGAAACTAAAAATACCACTGTGTAGAAAAATTTTAAATAATGTGCAAATTTTGGAACAAATAACTTTGGTCTCAATAATTATGACAGACAACATTAATATTTTGCCACCTGATAAGTATTGCATGTTTAGTTATTTTTAATTATTACAAATACTTTCAATTTTGTTTTTCTAGAAATTTTGATGAAATCAAAAATAGTTACCAAAACATAATTCACAAAATTGAACACGAACTGGACTCATATAAAGTATGTAATTTGCTTAAGTAATATAAGATAAATACATTCTAATAATAATTTAAACATTTTAAACTATTTGACTAGGAGGAAAAAGTTAAACTCGAGGCACAAGTTTTGAATATTATTGATAACAATAATCGTATCGATTTACAAATCAATAGTATTCAACCTGCCATCACGGCGATTAGCGATCAGAGTTGGAAAACTGAACGTCAACACGCTCAGCTGACTGATGATGCAATAACGAACTTAACCAAACAAGTGCAACATTTAAAAGAGGTAAAAATAGGTAAATTGAATTTAAAATTGGGTTCGTATTTGTACGTTATCATTTTATTTTAAAAAATGGATTACTTGCTCATTTAAAGCACAATATCGGTAATAATATCGAGTACAATAACCGTTATTTTTTTTTGAAAATGCGGCAACATTGATTCAAGGTTGCAATCAAAACTGTGTCATCTTTGAGTGAAAGTTGCCGATGTTATAAAAAGAGTGTATTCTTTTCGATTAGGCGGTTTGGAAATTTTCTTTGTTTTGTCCACATTTAAACGCAAATTTTTCACAAAAAATAACTATCTGATCAAAATAGCAGGATTATTATGTTCTTAATTTAATTTAATCTGAAAATTCATTAATATTTAACAATAAAATTTTTTAGGAAAGAAGTACGATTCAACAGCTATTTAAAACTTCCCAAGACACCATCAATAATCTAGAAATTGAAATTCAAAACTATCGAAAACAGCTTTTTAAACCAAGTGCATTCACAGAGGTACATTTTATTAGTACTATTTCAAACGCAATTTTAAATTAATCTTCAATAGATAAAACAACAATACTGTAATACAATTAAAAATCTTGAAAATATAATAAGAAATCAGAAAAACGAACTTTCCAAACAAGCCCAAGCAATTTGTGATTTAGGTGATGATAAAAACCGAACTAACACTCGTATAAAAGAACTGCAAGCTATTATTCAGGGTAGATAAATAAAATAATAATTCTTGAAGCACTTCATAACTAAATAATAAACTTTCAGAACAAGAAAACAAACTATCCGAAAAACAACAATTAGAACAAATAAACTCTAATTTAAAACAAAAACTTCAAGAAGTCTTACACACAAATTCTGAACTTGAACTTTCAACAACACTAGCTAAAGGTATGATCGATGAACGTTTTGTCCGAGAGAAGAACGCATTGGAAAAGCTGCAAGAGGCATTACTTATTGCCGAAACGGCTGTCGCCGAAAAAGAAGAAGCTATCAAACGTGAGATTGTGATAAAAGAGGAATGTGAAACTTTAGCCACAACAATCGGTCAGGTAATGGAAGAAGCAGCAAGTAAAGTTGAAAAGAATGTAGAAAAACTCCGAGGTCAATATGAAGAGAAGGAGAAGGCTTTGGTGAAAAAACACAGCGAGGTGCGTCAAACAAAAGGAGTATTAAGGCGTATATTTAGAGTGAATTATATTATCTTGATAGGTCAAAATAGAATTGGACAGACAAATAAAAGCGAATCGTTTAGCTGAGACTCGTTGCATAGAAATTGAACAAAAGTATAACGATACCCTTAAAGAGAACCAAAGACTTGAGAGTGAACTTCAAATTGCATCTAAAGCTATAGTAAATTTTACATTTCCAACTATTTCTTATTTTCTTTGACATTAATTATTTTTTTTTAGATAGCAATGGAACTCAAAATAGAAGCAACGGAAAATTTATTAAAAGAAGACAAAAAATCAGATAGGTTCTGTGAAGAGCGTGAACAACAATTGCGACAGTACATAGAAAATAATCAACAATTGAAAGAAAGGTAAGAACATGCAATACAAAATCAGTTAAAATAATTATTTCTCTTTACAGATGGAAGAACACAATTGAAGATGTTACCAATAAATTTGGAAATGAAATTCAAAGACTTCAAAAAGAAAATTCCAACCTCAAGGCAGAAATTCATGCTCAACGACTGAAAGCAGACAAAACCAATTATTAAAAAAATACTTCTTTGTTTTTTTTTTCATATTTTTAATTAACTTAAAAATTAAATTACTTTTAAGAAGAATTTGTTTGAAGAATTTTTGTTGTTCGTCCAGGGAATAAACTGGGAAACCAATAAGTTGTTTCTTCATCTTGATCATCTATCCAACACAAACCTTCACTAACGGTTTTTTCAATTCCCTGTTTAGCACGATATTCAGTCCAACTGGGATTAAGATATTCGGATTTCATTAATATATTTTTTTACGATTCTAAAATTTTATTACCCTTGTTGCTTCATGAGTGAAGAAATGGTAACAAAGCCTTGCTCATTACTGGATGCAGCAGTAAGTATGGCAGCTTCGTCTAAGCTCAATTCGGCAGGTATTGACTGAACCATGTACTTGCCTTTGGCGACTTTGTAAACTGTGAATCTGTTGAAGAGAAAGAAAAGTATAAATCTTTTGCAATTAGAAATTTTTTTAAAGAAAATTTTATGCCTTAACCTTGACTGATGGATTTTTCCAGTTCTTTAACAAATACGATTCTATGTTGAAGTACAACTTATTAATTAATTTTATCATAGAATCAGAATAGGAGCCCTGAAAGGCCAGAGTAAAATACGATCATATCTTGCAAGCGTTTTGGGGGTATGATTCTACAAAATTTTAAATTGTCTACTCACAATCTTCATTCGGCGCGATACGCGATTATACACCATACAATACGCATACAAAATACTGATCATGTATGCCTCATACGATTGAGGAGAGCTATTCGAAAACTACGTCTTATAGGCCATTTGTATTAAACATAAACAAAATATTCTTAGTTCTCACCCATTTCCGAAAATATTCAATTTTTTGGTAGCCATAAGTATGTCTTCTTGTGTTATTTCTTGATGGACAGCATTTTTTCCTCTCGAGGCTACCAATCGTTTTCTTAATTCACCAAGTTCCATAAGGCCACCTTTGTAAAATATTATTATCAGTACATATTTATAAAACTGCTTAAACAATTAGGTACTTAAACTTTACTTTTTATGCTTACCTGTTTTTTCATTTAATGCCAAGCAGACTTCTACCACTTGAACACCCAATTCATAATAGAAATCACCCATTCCCAAAACACTCCAAAAACCTTTTCCCGTTGCCAATGGATCTACTCCAATTGCTGCACACATCTCTTGAAATTGCCTTCGGAATTGGGCGTTTTTGCGTATTTCATTTTTATGGCTCATTGCAAATTCTTCAAGTTTAACACGAAACACTTCTAATTGTTTAGTCATTTGTTCCATTTGGGATTCTTGCATTACATTGCCTTTGTCCTTGTATTTTTCTGCTTCATATTGTTGTTGTTGAATTGCACCCAAGCCGGCTCGGCGCCTCATTTTGATAAGCTATATTTAATTTTTTTACTTGGTGAAGATTAATGCTCAATTAGTTTTTGTGGGCGATTAAAGTGAAATTATCAAACAAATAAACCGAAGTGCCTAAAATACGAATGAAAGTAAAAATATAAATATAAATATAAATACACCAGAACTGTCAACTCTCAACTGTCATTAAGAAAAGTGAGGCAAGACGATAATTATTCCAGTGGAATGTCAAATGCTTCCAAAAGAGCTTTTGAGCTTATTGTTTTCTTCCTTTTAATTTTGAGCTACAAATAAACCGTTTTTTTTTTTATGTTTAGTATGATTCGTTTATTTTGCTGGTATTTACAATATTTAGGGAAAACTATTTAATTAAAGCCTGGTATACAGTTTCTCAATTGAAAAAAAAATCCATTATTTCTAGTGGGAGTGATTTGGAAGGATTCTTTTCTCAGAGTTCTGACTGCAAAAGTAAGTTGCCAATTTTGCTCAAAAAGAATATTTTTTTAATAGAACTATGATTTAACCAAAAGTGAAAAAAATTAAAAAATAGATTAGCAGAAAATTTAATTTTTTCTCATGACCTGCTTCTGGGCAGGGCAATTTCAATAAGATTTTCATCATTTAATCCGATTTGTTTTTAGAAATATTTGGAAAGACTATTTGTTGCTATATTATTACTTTTTTCTTTAACAGTTGTTTTTTCTGTGTATTGTCCAGCAAGCAGCATGTAGATGAGAAGTACTAGTTCCTGCTGATGCCAATGGTAAGTATCTGGAAGATAGTTTAAAGAAGCACCCATTGTACAAATATCAATTATTTTGTTTAAACGAATTGAGATGCTATTTCCAAGCTTCTGAGAATAACATTTGAGAAAAAATAAAACAAAATTCTGAGCTTTTTTCAAAATTATTTATTCAAACAGATTTTTTAATTAATAAATAAGAACTTAGTTAATTTAAAATGTTTCTTATCCTATTATTTGAATATATTGCTTGCTTATAATTTTATAAATTGTATCTAAACGATTTTTCTTGTGGATTGATTATACCTACTAAAATGATGTTTTTTTTACTATAATACAATAATTAAAAAATATTTAATGTACATTAAAATAAAATAAAAAGTATAAGATCCTTTTTTGCGACGTTTGGATAGAAAACTCTAATTAATTTTTTTTAATAGAATGCTTGTTTCAGTGCTGCACTAGTTATTAAAAATGCTGATCCAATTAACATAAATGTTATAATTTTAAGAGCACTTGGCCTTCCGGAAGAATCTAAAAGAAAAAAAAATATTGTATATTACATATTGCATAATAGGTAAATTAATTTTTTGTTTGCAATGGTACATTCTTAAGTAGAATGAGCGCGTTATTTACGAAACAATTAAATTTTTTTTTACTACACACTTACTTTTCTTAGCTCCTGCATGTGTGCACGTTCTTTGTCCCGCTGATGGCTGATATCCAAACTTGCATTGACATATTGAATTTCTACATTCAACATTTTCGGGATCCTTTTCTATATGACACTCACCAGCTCGTGTACACGCTTCGCCCAAACCTATTACAAATTTTATCAAATTTTTGATTTAGAATTTCAATTTAGGACAAAAAGTAATGCGTCAATTTATGCACAGACAAACCTTTTTGATCAACGCATTTTCCACCACTAAAATGTTGTTTATCTTCGCAAACACATTTCTTATCTACACAGTTTGCTAGAAGTGGCTTGCATTGCTCTGTTTCTACACATTCATCCTCCGGTTCAACAGCTGTCGATGCAAGTTTCATAAGATAGAATTATAAAAAAAAATATTAATTTCTTACTTTGCATTCTGGACTCAAAAATTGAATTCGATCAAAAAGTTACATATATTGATTTCTTAACCGAGAGCTGATAAGAAACCAAAAATTTGCCATATCAATTTGCTCTTAACCAAATTGAAAAAGTGTTGACTCAAAACATGCCAAAAACATACGCAGAAAGTTATAATTTTTCAGTGCTTTCAGTTATCAATTTATTTTTTTGGAATTCATGTATGGATTGGTTTTAATTTTTTCCCAAGTCACCAAAAAATTATAAATTTCTTCATAAAGTGGTAAACGGAACCAACAATACATTTTCTATCAAAATGTCAACCATCTAAAACCACCCACTAGAGATAAAAATAAATACATTTTAACCGAAATAACGGTTAGTTGTGTTAAAAGGTAATTAAGGCACCATTCACACGCGAGTGACTAAAGACCGACGACTAAATTGAAAAAAAAAAATTGAGGGCAGAACCTCACTAGGCGAAACTGCACTTCAGCAGAACTGTGCGAAAAAACATTGTTCGTATGAAATTGTTTGAGCTTAGAGCCAACTACTTCACACAACTTCGTAATTTGGTTACAGTGAAGTTCCACAGATTGCGGTCTTACCTAAAAGTAATTATAAGCCAAACTTCTTGACAAAATTCTGTCAAAATATTTGAAATGAAATTCAAATTCATGTTCGAATTAAACAAAAAAAAAAACATTTTGATTTTTAAAGTAGCCCCCATATTATTCATTCTTTTAATTTAGATTCCAACCTTAATCCAGATGTATTTCATCCAATTCCATATTATTCAATCCAAACTTTAATTTAATTCTTTGATGTTATGTTAGATTAATATAATTGGATTAATTTTTGGACGAATAATTCTATTTTGAACAAGACTGAATAGTATGGCTTCAATAGAAATTTGAAAAAAAAAAAAATGGTCGTAGCAAACCATTGAAATTCGTTACGACCAAATTTTATTTTTCAAATTTCTCTTATTTAACAAATTAAAATGAAAAGATTAGCATAATTTTCACTACTTTTCTACCAATGTTATAGATTTTGTGAAAAATTAGATTTATGATTTATTTAAATAATATTTTTTCATTTATAGCCTTCATCTGAACGTATTTTAGCACACGGCATTTTAAGCATCAAAAATTTTCCCGTAAGTTAGCATGGTTGGAGTCACTTTTTTATGTATTTTAATTGAAATAAACTATAATAAAATTGCATGTCTTGATTCTCAGTCCTACCTTGTTTTAAGCACTCATCCTTAAAATGCACATATCCTTTACGACAAGAACATGTCTTTGATTTTTCACTTTTACTTTCCGTCGATTCACAAATTGTATTGGCAGGCAAGCATTCTGAATCATTAGTACATTCCGCTCCAACTCCTTGAATTCAAAACAAAATTATTTCACAGCATTATGCAATATGGGTTTGGCAAAAATATTAAACAAGAGTGGGCAATACCTTTCGCACATGCACCGTTAACTTCGGTATAGTTTTGTTTGCATTTGCAAACATGCTCCGAAGAACAAATAGAATTTTCCACTGGACAACTATCGCTTGTTTCACATTGGGCTCCCAGACCCTGTTTATACACACATAATTGACTTGGTTCATCGAATTCGGCATATGATTCACATGTGCATCGTCTGGGTATGGAAGGATGACAGAAAACGGCACCAAATGGACTGCATTGACTGTTCGATGTACATGACAAATGATATTGGATGGCTAGAACAAACATAAAAGTTAATAGAATGATAAACTTTTGTTAAAGATTCGCTCTTGATCTTTGCTAAGGACTTACATACGTAAAAAACAATTAACAGGCTTTTAAATTTTTAAATGACGTATTTTGTATGGAACAAAAGTCATTTGAAGATTAAAAAGCCTGTTAATTTTTTAAAGGGCTCAATGAAATCGGCTATTAATGTAAAATACATATATGTACATACATACATATGTATGTACATATATAAAATGAAGAACAAAACAATTATAATGTTTTTTTTTTAACTAAGCCTTTAAATTTTTATTTAGATGTAATCGTTTTACGGATTGTTTAGCGGTAGTTTTTGGCCGCTGTTCATTTCGTAATGAAGATTTGTTTCTTAACCTGACCATTTTACATTTAATTTTTCAGAAATTTAAGATTTGCAATATAATTTCGCCTTGTTATGATTTCGCAAAATCGTAATTTTGAAAAATTTCATGTCGAATTTCATTTCATTTGTATACAACTGAAAGTAGTTATTGTTAAAATAAAAAAAAAACCCAATATAAATCTTATTGAAATCCGTATAGTGTTTTGAGAAAGTTCTAAACGTTAATATTATGAGCTGAAATGTTTAGAGTCGTTTAATAAATGTAAGCTCATAAATCAACGTAATTTAGTGTCATCTTAAACTAAATACAAATTTATTTTTAAATTAATTTATACTTACGTTTCCTGCATGAACGAAGACTGCGTTCATAGAAATAGTTCTTTTGGCAAAGACATTTTTTAGTTGCTTCTTCGAATTCAAACTCACACTCATCAACACTTTCAGCTATCTCTCCAAGTTCTTGAATCAATAAAACAAAGATTTTATGTATAGTTTTACTTTTAAAATTGAGTTACATAAGAAATGCATTAAAATAACAACTATTCTGTGGAATATAGCCCTAAGTTTCGAATTACATTAAAAATACTTGAGGTCTTCCTGGATTAGTGTAATGAACTGTAGAAACTTACGAGATATTGATATATTAATTTTAACTGTATCGATTTCAATGAAATTGTATGCTTTTGTTAGCTCTGTTCTTTTTCTACTTTATTGAAAAACAGGTATTAACTGGTGTACACAACAGAAATAACGTTTGCAATACCATTGAAATTGAGATGGAATTATGGTTGAATTCCTTTACTAGTAGTATCCGTTGCATCCTATTTAATGAGCTTTGTCAAGTGTTAATTATGTGTAATATATTTTAAAATCTCTAATTTTCCTCTTAAAATATGTAATATGGATATTCAATATTCATGGCGAGTAAGATCCTCGTAAAAATTCAAAGCTCCGTTAACCTGTCAAAATTTTCATTAAAAATGAACAGGTTTACTTATGTCGTTTTCAATTGGCAATCCGGAATTGGCTTTAGATTAGGAATCCCAATTGAACAGTTTTTTTCGATTCTGAAAAATTTGAAGTTTGGTGTGACTGTATTAGTAAGTGTAACATGTGTTACATATTATATGTGTCAAATTTCATTTGTTTTTTCGCTTGTAAACATGGAGGAATGAATGTGTGACGTGTGAGTGATTCTGTTTTTGCTTCTGATTTCAAATCCAGAAGGGAAATTCTCTTTTTTTTAGAATCAGAACTGTCACTTTTGACCAATTGAACGCATTCAGAATGCTTTTTTCTGCTTCCCGATTGCCAATTGAAAACGACATTAGTTTTACAAGTTTACGTCATTGCATCATAAATACCTCTAACACATTTCTTAAAATAAAGCCAGGTACTTATGACGCCGATTTTGTAAAACATTATCAGTCGTGGGTAAAACTGTCATACAGGATCATTTGTCACGTGATGTTAACTTATACTTAGATGTGTGTAATATATTACCTGCGAAACACTTTCCATTTTTGGCGTAGTAACCTTGTTTGCAATAACATGCATTCTCGGCACAAGTTGAATGAGCCAATCCTTGACATGGCTTACCATTGTCCGTGCAACTACTGCCATCTAAAAATAACATTTACCGCCATATTATTCAGTGCAATTTTATTAATCTGGCATAATATCAAAAGGTTGGATCAAATAAGTAAGTAATATGGAATTTTAATAAGTACATCATGATTAATGTTTTTATCTGGATTAACCGAGTTAATAAACAAATAATCCATTATTTCAAAATACATACATCTCTTTTCTTCCACATCATCATCGGTATTCGATAGAGTGGACAATGTTTTGTCCTCTTCATCGCGTGTTATTCTTCCAGTTGCGGTCGATGAAGCTGGATTTTCAATTGAAATGTCTCTTTTAAAGGTATTTAATGGTTTCAACTCGTACGATTCCAGACTAGTTTGAACGGCTATCTCTCTTTGGTTACGTGGAAAATCACCGTTTGTGCTTGTTGATGCACATACAAGATTTACACATTTGACATTGCTGCCAAGCTTATCACAGTCAGTATTAACAACACAAGTGTCATTAATCGCTAGAATATGCAAGAAATAACACCCAAAATTAAAGTTTGGAAATTCATATATGTACAAGGAGCTTTTTTATGAAATTTACCCATTGATTTGCGGCGGCAAATGTTTCCATGTCTGTTGTAATATCCATCTGCACACTCACAAATATTATTTTTACACATAACCGATTGACGATCATATCCAAAATGACAGTCTTGATCCTATAAATGAAATTACGTAATTACGTAACAAGGTGAGCTCCTAATAAAAGTGTTGAACTGCGCAAGCCTAACAAAGTTGTGTCAACACTTGACTGGTTTAAGCAGTTCATCACGTTTACGCATGAACTAATTACAAAACTACTACTTACAGTTTGACATGAATTTCCGAGACCGTTTAATAGCCTACAACGTCCCCGTACATAGGTATAACCATCATTGCATTCGCAGACCCCCTTATAACATTTAGCTCCAGATGGCATAAGATTGCATTGACCAGTTTCTTCACATTTGTCACTATACAGTGACGTCTTCAGACATTTTGCATAGTCAGCCGAGAACACATGATCAAAGTCACATTCGCAAGTTCCAAAATTTGAGCATGTAGACTCCTCTGAAGTGCATTCTTCATTTGAATTACATGGCCAGATGACACCTTGTGATGCTGTAAATATAAAAATGATATATCTAGATTTATAAATACAAATTTAATTTGAAACTAATTAAAATGGGTGAAGATTATGAAGAAATAAGTCGCTGGTTTAAGGGTTACTGAGTTGTACATTTGCCTATTCTGCACAAAACTAGAGCTGTATTTTCACTGATTCCCACTTTCTTCTGTGTAATAAACCTCTTCAAAGAAAGACTGCTCTCGAAGGAACCGTGCACTCCGTGTAGCTTTACCGTACTTTAGGAAATACTGACGCAACGTAGTTGCTCAAATAACCAACTTTGACACTTCAATGCTAACCATAATACCTGTCGGAAGCTAATGCCGAAAACCAACGAAAAGCAACTTTCCGAACAATCAAGTGGGAAAGTCAGACATATTGCACACAAGTACAATGAATCATCTTTCTCCGTTTTTCGTCGTTTTCATCCGATCGCTTCCGACAGTTTCCGTCTATTATGGTTAGCGCTTTAGTATCACACCATGCAATTCAGATACTTCTTACTCTCTTAGCGCGATATAGCTTGTTCAATTGCTTAGGTCACCGAGTGCGGTCTTACCTTAAGAAAAAAATAAATAGTGTTCAATTGTGTGGCGGCCTCAGTAGAAAAATAAAGGTCTTTTCCATTTTTGAAAACTTATATACGTAAACTTGTAACACAAGGCCCTTGCTTTTCATGAGGTGTTGCGACTCCAATAACAAAAATTGCAATAACCCTCACTTGTATAATAAAGCCTCGAGCATCCGCATGATTTTAATCGAAAGCAGATGTCAAAACATTAAATCGCTGCTATTTTTATACTCGATTTGTATTTCATAAATAGCGTGTGTAACTATATCCTTAAACATGCCAAACAATTTAAATTTTTCATGTGCAAATCGAAGGGTCATAGACAAGACTGCGCGTATTTGTAGCAAATAATTAAATCGTCAGATTTTTTTTTTATTTGTAAAGAACATTTTAATTACGACGTCATAGGTGTTGCAGGTTTTGGCAAGCGCATGGATATAAAGCTATCTACAAGACATATTACCTCCCTCATGCCAATTAAACCGATCGATTGCATGTAGAAATTGCTGAAAATAAACTCTGCCATACTAGCATGCCGCTTCACGCCTTTAATGTGTAGAAGATGGTTATAGTTTGAATGAGGGGTACCACCCATGGATTCGAGAACAAATATGATATGACCAAATTTTAAGTTTGTCGATTTATTTTGGACAAGTGCATTTAAAGGTATAGATCAAAAACATGCCTCAGAGTGGTTAACAGACGTTGCAAAAAAGAAACTTATCTACGGTGGCCAAATGCCTAATCAGCCAAAATTACCTTCTCCCAATCTACAAGGGAAAGGGTGATCCAAGAAATTGGGATAACGACCGTTGTCACATACCATAAAGAATATCGTTCAGTCACAAATATTTTTTAACGTAGCTCTACAAGTTAACATATTATTATCTTTGTAACCGTTAAATTCTATATGGTATGCACGATAACTTAACAATACTCTATAGTTGGTTATACTACATTTGTTTCCCTTGTTAAAAAGTTGCATAATAAATAAGGACTTCCAAACGTTTGTAAAATATCTGTTTGAATCGATATAATCTATCGATAACACAGAGGACGAACCAAAACGGATATACATAATGTAAAACGTTTAACACTAAAGGCTGGTATTTCTTCAGTGCCATAGGACGATAAATCCATAAGACTGGAAACATTGAATTTAATATCATAATGCTATCAGACTTTTTATCACAGATAATATTATAATGTGCAATCACAGGTATTATCACATCCCAATCACAAGTTCAAATTGCATAATGCTCGAAAGGCAAATGTAATTTCTCTTCCTTTTTTTGCGCAAATCAAACAACTTTGAGTTCGTTCGACAAAATTAAAACGAACCGACCTCTTTGTACCTAGTTCTCTGTAGTTAGTAGTTAGTACTGTAGTAATTAAGAACCATATGAGCTAACCAGAACTAATTGAAATATCTAACTTTTGTTGTCTTTAAGTTTTCGTATGAGCAACTCCAACAATTAGTGCACTATAGCTCCGCGTTTAGAAGTATAGCAGAAAACAATATACCTATACTAATGAAAAAATATTTACAGGGAAGATACATGTGCAAGTTTAAAGAAGTTCTTTTTTAATAAATTCTTTTTTATGAAGCATACAAGTCTATACCTAACTTAGGTTGAAGACCCATCCCTGAACTTTAAATAATCCACTCTGCGATCTGTTTGCTTTCAGATAACCTTGATTGAATGTTATTGTATAGATTGTATAGAACTACAAAAAAACATATCCAAAATGCAATTTCTACATTGTTACCAGACGAAAATTTAAATAGCAGCTCTCCTCCACAACGTATTTCAATTCTATTCCCAAACTACATTTGATTGCCTTGCTGAAATGTTCAGCAAATTGCACCTTCTAAATATACTTATCTGAATAAATTACCTATCCATTTGAAATGTTTTTTCAGGAATTGTTAAGGAACAATGATCAATTTCCGGGGTCTAATGGGTTTCCTGATTGTATAATAACAAAACATATTGTTCCAACATCGTAAAATACATAATAGTCGGACATAAGCCTTGCATTTTGACCGGACGGGTTAAGTTTCAGTACATTTCTTGTAAAACATGTACTAAGATTGATTTTAAGAAGTGTTGCCACGGTGTGGAAACACTGTAGTCGGAGTGGGGCCCTCCCCACCTTACTAAAATGCGGTTTGAAGTAAAATCGACCTTCCATTTTAACCTGGCTAAGTTTTAGTATATTAATGTCCAAAGACACCTTTCAAGAAATGTTGCCGTCGTGCGTGCGTCGGTCGGGCCAACACAGTCAGATTCCGGAGAGGGGTTGTGAAAATACTGGATCGAGATTAGTTCACACCCCTCCACATCCAGTGGGACTTGGGGGTGGGGAGAAATGCTAGTTCGTTTATTGGAGTCTCTCTCTCTCTCTCTGTAGGTTATCGATTGCTTTTTCTCAGCCTAAAAACCATTTATGGGAAAGGTGCTTGCTTCTTTTTTAGAGGAGGGGTTATTTTCCTAAAAACAAATATTAAAAACACTTTAAACAAAAAAATATATATGTGTACTGCAGCTCAACACCGCAATTCAAAAGGCAAAGTTTGCCTTAAACTCCCCACTATAAATATAATTCGCTCCAAATTGTTAAATAACCTTCTCTCATTTCGAAAGTATTTTATAATGATTTTTATCTTTCCACTATAAGCTAATCGTTTCCCCTAACCAAGTTTCCTAAAGAGTTTCCGCCAAGAACATTGTGTGTCCTTGAGGAGGAGGATTTTAATAAAATGTATGTAATTGCAATCAATTTTCATTGGGCTTTTAATATTCTTGCGACAAAATCTTTAATATAACAAAAAAAAAAGATTTTGAAAAATAAGTGAATTCCAATGTACAATAATTATTGTACATACTAAATATCCTGCGTTAATCATACTTCATTTATTTTGATGTGAATTCCGTGCCGACACACCATAATATAGTGTGCAATAGCTAAACATGATTACAGTTTGGTAGCAATTCTTATACAAAAAGAACAAGGTCGACGCGAGACGCAACTGACGATGCGTTCGTTATTGTTCCAAATTGACACACAGAGGTGAAATTAAAAATAATTCAATCAATATCCCTAGTTACCTTTTTTGTGGACTCAATTATTATACTTGATATGTTATTGGTCGATGTATGGCAATTCGAAAAATACATAACTGTACAGTGTACATATGTATATACCAGAAGGTGTTATATATACGTATTGTTTTTCTGAGGCGGCTGGCAGAGTAAAGAGTATTACAAAATGTTAGAATTTACCCTTATTATTATATTGATTGATTAGTAAATTATTGTATAAATTCTGATATTCTATAGGTGTAAAACTATTTCACATTTGGGCAGGTATGTATATATTTGTATATATTTGTAAATTTTATCTAATCATTTATTTATTTAGTGATGTTAAAAATAATTAACCTATACACTTATAATAGTATAATAAATTTAATGCATACATATTGCTACAATGTAAGCTAATATTTATATTTCCGGATTGAGTATAATCCACAGCAATATCAATAGGTACACGAGCACGAATAAACTTTAATAATGTGCAGATAATGCGAAAAACGCTGAAAGAAGAGCAGATGTTTGGGAACTGTATCGGAGAAGTTTTTGGGAAAAGAGTTACAACCTGAAATGTGTAAGAGTAATGTCATCGAACTCACTTTAGTGGCGGAGATCCAAACTTCGATAAATCTCCTCAAGACAACAAAGCAGATGAACTTGAGAAATACCAGCTGAATTACTGAAAGCTGATCCGTTGATAGAAACGGTTTGGCAACACTAAGCTCACCTCAGGGACTGGAACGATAGTTAAATTTCAAAAAGCTAAGTGATCTTAAAAACTGCAATAATCCGCGCTTTGCGTTAGTACAGACTACAGCGCCCATGCAGAGTATTACAGACGATTGTCAGATTCTCAGTTTTGTTAGTAAGAACCTGTCAAAAAATGTCTCACAATCGTCTGAACAATATTGCCAGAAACGTTATTATAACATTATTTTCAGTTATCTGACAATTGTTATATTGTAATTTCCACACTTTCAGGCTCATTTGTTATTGTTAGATGTCTTTATTTAAAAGATCTTTTAATTGCTAACAAAATTTTATCACTGTCGGAAATGTCAAAATCTTCCAACCGTGTGAACGGACGATTTATTATTGTAAGATACTTGATAGTTGTCAGATAGATACCCGCTCTACACATCAACCTTTTATTCTGTAGGAGACACCAATTGAAAATATTGAACAATTTAATTACCTTGACGAAATCCCATAATCAAATCTCTATACACACTGAATTGAAACATAAGAATGCGCAAATAGCAATGCATTGATCCCATACACATGCTCAAGAAAAACATTAAAATCAACAATCCTAGCGGAAGAGAAATTAGAGATTGTTGGCGCCCTATCTGCAGTTTAATAATTTTGAAGAAGTTTAATTGTGCTGAAAAATAAATTAGCGAATATAAATATGGAAGACTCATAATAGAGTTAGTTCAAGACTATTGAAGATAAGTTTATGTACTTCGGACGTGCGAAGGGAATTTTTATATTAAAAAAAAATTCTTGGGTCCCACCCCACTGCTTCACCTCAAGCAGGAAATGTCGACATCTCATTGCATTTGTTCAATCCAGGAGCTTTTGCGCCTCCTTTCGTTCGTTTTTAAACGCCATGCAGTGTACCATTGCCTTTTAAGCTGGGCTCTTGGGCATCTTTGTATAAACTGGGCATTTAGTGATTTTAGTGACTTCAATATAAGTGCCAATAAGCCAATCAAACTATTGTAATCAACCCGTCAACCGCTGAACATTCAACCATGACAAGTGTTCAATACTTAGATTATAAGAAGCTTAATTTATGCTAGAATTCAGCTAGCACTTTTAAGTTAAGAGTTTTTTAACTCAAAATATCCTCTCTTATTGAATAATGATAGGGAAACTTGTATGACCTGATAAGAGTTTTAAAATTAAGAACCTCTTAAATTTGAGCGCTCGGTGAAACGATCTAATGATCTTTTTGCAAGAATCAATGCCAAAGCTCTAATCTTGATGGGAAAATATTTTAACTTATCATGCTTCTCTGATAAAGATTTCGAATGATTAGTTAATGAATAAAATGTATTTTTATATAGTTTATGTTAATTTAATGGAAAAATAAGGAACACTTTAAATTCTAAAAAAGGAACTGTTTTCCATCCGTTTTTAATTGGATAGAAAAAGCCATAATTATAAAATGATATAAATTTTGTTCCTTCTTTTAAAATTAACAGACTAACTTCTATGTATAATTTAAAAAAAACATTTGAACTGTTGACATAAACGAGTCTGGAGTGCTAAAAAAATGTGAAATTATTTTTATTTTTCAAACCTGAATAGAATATCTTTAAAACTTCAGTTTGCTGAAAACATTGGATTGAGCACCAAAAATTAACCTTATACCGTGTTTTACTTGTTTGTGTCCAAAAGCATACAAACTATGTACGAGTATACTATCTGTACTTTTAACTGACTCAATCTCAATGTATTTTTAATTCGTATCTGAATGCTGCAGACTCTGGCGGATACAATATCTATTTATATAATGTTGCCATTGAGGCAGGTTATTTAGCTGGTCATAATTATTCAGTACAATATTCAAAAATATTACGTGAACATTGTTTCAAATCTATCATAATCGGAAACCAAACAATAAAAAAAAAATAATCTACATCGGTATGAAAAATTTAATGGAAGAATAGAAAGTGATAAAAAAAAACATTTGTTTTAGCTGTACACCTGGTTCTGATAAGATATGAGTGCATATATGATTGTAAACATCTATATAAAATGTTTTATGAACCTAGTGGAAATAAAAATTCTTCTATGAATTCAAAAAGTTCTCATTGGCCAAGTTTGAATGAGAACCTATTCATAAAATGTTAAACCTTGAGTTTCATATCTAAATCTGTTATGAGAATGATGGAATTACAACAACGCAAAGCTATCTATTAATCGCTTTGAAAACAAATACTTAGGTTACACTTAGGCAACGAGGAGTTTTGGAAGCCTACGTGTGGATGATCATGAACAAGTTAGGCGCCCCGAAGAGTTAACAATTAAAGTAGGTTTGCAACTGGGAAGCTTCTTGAGTCCTATAATTTTTATTGCAGTCCTTGACTTTCTGATGCTTAAAGTGATGATGGATCTGAAAGTGAATCAGTTTTTTTTACGAAGATGGAGCATCATAAAAGAAGATTTAATATCCTTGTAACAAGCACTTGATGTATGGGTTGACGTCGTCGGAGAGGGAATTGGATACAGTATTAGTGGGAAAAACACCGAATTTTTCTAATCTAAAGAGGTTTATTCCGGACATATATTTGAATGAAACAGGACTTTCCAAGTGTATTTTAAAATCTTGGATCTGTTATCAATAGTGAAGGATCTTGTGATGACAAACTTCAAATATCTCGTATAAGCGTTAAGTGTATGAAGTGGCGAGAAAGTTAGGCTATCCCCCCTAAACTGAAAGGAATGCTCTACACGGCAGTTGTTTGTTTAGCGCCCACATTGTTCACAGTGTTAAACAGTTTACAAAAAGTAAAGTAGAAAAAAACTGACGGCAGTTGCTTGGACAAGAAACAAGACAGTTCGAGGAAGCATTCACGTTAAAAAAAAAATATAAAATACAGTGTACAAAAAATTTCAATTGAAAAAAAAAATGTGTGGTCCTTAAATAAAAAGTGTGCACAACGCGCTCGTTCATGAGCTGTCACGCCAGCAAATTTAATTGTTTTATTTTGTAAATATTGTTTTTAACCAGTGGAAACTCTTTGTATACTCCTTATATTTACAAAAGTCTAAAGATGGACAGTTTTTATAAATGCGAATATCAGAGTGTTTAACGGACCATCATACATATATAACTTCACGCTGTTACAGATGCACTGTTACAGATTTTAGATATAAAAAACAAAGAGCAGAGAACAATTTACATTACATAGATATTAATTTGTTAACCGTTCAATTTTAAAGTCTTTTTAAAATTAAAAAAATATCGAGACTATAGGTAGTTTTAAACAAAAATGTATACTTAAAAAATACCTTTTAAAACACACACAATAACTAGCAAAGCAACAAAAATTTTCTCCATGATGGTCTTGCTATGAAGATTGGGAGTTTCAAACTAACTAACTTTAATATTTTGTGATTTTAAATCCAATAATTCGTTGAATTGCTTAACTTATCACCAAGAAATATCTTATCATCCGATTACGATGAACTTTCATTTCATCCGAAACAAAACAAAATTAAGAATGAGACTTTCCTTTATCAATTTACAACTTGTCGACAAGTACTCTGGGGACACCTGGCTTGCTATCTTATTGTTTCTGATTGTAAAATCGAGCATTAAGCATTATCGAAGAAATTGCAACATTTTCAAAAGGAATAATCTTAATTTTGTTTGTAATTATTGTTTAATCGAGGAGTTTTAACTAATGAGTGATCGAGGAGAGTAGGACTGAAGCGACTTAAAGTATAATAATGGATTTTTGTAGAAGAGTTAGATTCAAGCATTTTTATTATGACAGCCTATCCAATCTATCTAGTGGCAATTAATTTCGAATCTTGGGATCCCGTGAACAGTTCAACCCCAGAAAAGTTCCTACCAAGTTTGAAAACCCAAATGGCGTTAGGCAAGGTGCGTACCGTTACCTACATAGTTCCTGTTGGCGATTATTGATGTTCTGCACTGTACACAACATTGTCGAATGCAAATAGAGAAATTCAGTGAACTTCAGAAATCACACTACAAACACCTGAACTAAGAGAACGACTTATGCTTGGGTTGGGAGAGAAACGGAAATAGTTGGACTAAATATCAATTCAGAAAAAAAAAGAATGAGCATAGAAACTTCGTCATCTGCTCAGGTAAATATTTCTGGAAAACCAGTTGAGATGGGAGAAAATGATCAATATCTTGAAATTACTGTTTCTTTGATGTCGAGGCCGAACTAGATATTAACAGCTGTCTAAAATACTACTCTCTTAGCTTAAAGACCAAGCTACGACTGCTCCGCTGCAATGTTAAATCCGTACTTCTTTATGGATGCAACATTTGGAAAATCACAGCCGTTTTTTCTAGAAAGCTTTCGTTTGTGCAACATCTTGACGATTTACTGATCAAATCGTACCCCTAAAATGATATAAGCTTCATGCAAACTTCATATATCATACGAAAATGTAAAACGAATGTGAATCAAATGACGCAATCGAGCTGCAGTAGTCGTTATTATTGTTTTTTAATTATTTTATTTCCGTTTCAACTAATTTTTTTTAGCAAAACACCTCAGCTCATAGGATTTTTTTTGTCTCAAGTAAGTAGCTAAAGTGGATAACTATATAGCCACTCATCTTAATCATTTTTTTAATAGAAACAAAAAACATATATATATTAGTTATCACTTTTTGTTTTGCTTATGTTAATGTTAAAAATATAGTCATTCACTATATTTCACCAAAACTAGACTAAAACACAGTGAAGTATATTCATTAAATTGAAATTTTCCTATCCTAATTACAGTGGTTAAACTCCAGACTAAGCTGGAGTCTAAAAACAACTCGGTATGAATATGCTAAATGTACCCAAATACCTATAACTAAAAGTTTGTCAAGAAGTGTCGAGAAACAAATTTCTGTTAAACAAATGACAAATTTTAACTTATCAATATATGTATGCTAAAGTTAAAAATCACCTTTCTAATAACTTCAAAATATATGTACATACATATGTATGTAGTTCGGTACTTACATACCTACTCGTATATATCTTAAGAACTACAGAACAATCCACACGAGTTATCCATTAACGATGTAGTTCTTTCAAAAAACAAGTCAGCTTCCTGTGAAAACAACTATCCCATTCTCCAAAAACAAATATGTAGGTTTAACTCCATATTTTCACATTTATAAAAAACAAAACAAACATTTGAATTTCTTATTCACCATGGCATATACGACCTGGCCTGGTTGAAAAGAATGTCCTTGGACTAATAGACGTGTTTTTCTACATATAAACTATTGGATATTTATGAGGCAAAGGCCCAAGTTAAGAACACGTTAAGTTCGAAAACTAAAACTGAAGAAACAAAAACAAAAAAACGACGCGACAAGTTCACTCACTCGCATATAGTGGTATAGATACATTATATATCATACTAGCTACATATATACCTACATCATTTTTTAAATTATAACATACAGTCGCAATTATATTCCATATATGCACGACAATATGTAATGGAGTCCTACCATCAGCTCCCTACCAACAACATACACATATGTATAAAAACACACATTAAAAAAAAAACACCAAATGAATAAATTATTACCTCAATAATAGTCTAATCAATATTTTGTAGTAACTATGTATGTATTTACAATTGAATTGAGTTCTTTATTTTCTTCAGCTCGCACTAGTATAATATGATTCCATCATATGTTTGTCTAACCTGTAGATTTGTGTGCACTAGTTCTCAATTTCGTTTTTTTTTTCTTTATAGAAACATCAAATTTGAATATATGTAGGTACATAATATGTAATAAAAATAAAAACCAAAAAAATTAAGAACATTATTCAACCATTGCTCCCCCCAATAATAATAGGTACACAAAAAAAAATATCAAAAGGTATTTTTTTTTACCTTCGGGAATTATACTTAAATCCTGGAAGCTCGATTGATTATTCGATATCTTTTTCTTAGTAATTTTTTTGTTTGTGATTCAAATATCAATAAAAATTTAGGTATATCCTTTTTTACAACCCACGTCACCTTGTTGCTTTTTTTCGAATTTGCACTTTAATTAGGATAATTGTGATCAACAGCACGTTTTGTTTTCAAAGTAAAACATCAAAATCACACACACGCGCTTCAATTGAATTTTAAATGCAAAATTAATGGTATCACGGTTGTCAATCCGTTCGGATGGATACAGAACCACTCTACTTTTGCATTATTTTTTCTATATATATTTTTAATCATACGGAATGGGGACACACAACATTCTATTCGACAAAACGCACCGCATAAAACAGACTTCACTCTCGAAAGGATTAACTTGCAGACTAAACTAAGGACTAAATTTTTGTTGAATTTTTTTTTAATTGGTTCAAACAGGCGACGAAGAGAGTCAAAATAAGGGCAACACAACCAGCAAGGAGTCAGCCTTACGAATGGAATAGTAAAACCGATACAAAAAAAAACAACCTATACAATTTTATTTAAATATAAATGTATCTATATCTACCACAACAAATGAACGGGAAACGAGCTCCACTGCCTAATGTGGGTCAGGTGGAATTTCTATACTATCTTCACCGTGTGTTTTGTGTAGGGCTGGTGGTGGGGCGCATAATAATCATTTGTTTGGGGCCCTTTTTTATCTAGGGCTCCTTATTTATAAAAATGTAATTTTTCTTAATTATAATTGACATAAGTCATTAAATGGTTTGGCCGAAGACCGTCTACCAGACTGACATTTATTGTTTTGTTGTTGTTCATAATATATTGTTATTTTTTTATAATTTTAAAAAATTTTTAAAATATCAAAAATTTTTCTCAACTATACTGGTTCTGTAACGCAGAGCGTTGAACCAGTATAGTCCTTGGGTCCAGTTGGGTCCTTCATAAAGAAGGACCGAACCTCGTTCTCCATTCAAAATGTTTGTCTACACCGCTTTCAGAACTCTTTAAGTTCTTTGCGGTTGCATAAATTGCACAATATTGGCAGCTCTGGTCGATGTGGAATGTAGTTAAAGCCGATGAGTTCACCTCTTACTTTAAATAGTAAGCTAATTTTTTGAGCAGAGTTTTCAACTAAAAAGTAGGTCTTGTGGTTCAAGAAATGGTTCAGTTTACTCATAAACTTATTATATATCATATTTCCGGCTTTTTTCCGCAAGTCATCAAATTTCACGTTAAGCACATCGATATTTTCGTCGACTGATATTGACAACGTAGATGAACAATCGCTTGCCAATTTCTTCCACTCTTTAACACACGTTCCTTCAGAATCGAATCACAAGTTGTGTGAGTACTAATCGCGGAAACCTTTCGACGCCCATCGCCATAACTCTAGCCACGTAGTTGAAATGTAATTTAAGTGTGTGCAAATAGAGTGGTCCTATTCCTGTTTCAAGATGCAGAATATAGTTGGGTGACGTACTTGACAGCATGATTATTATTTGACATCATGAAAGTAAATCGCAGAAACTTTTCCACAGCTTCAAACGAACGATATCCCCATGCTTGTGTTCCGTAAACCAGAATTGCGATTGCGGTAGTTCTAAAGACTTTGTATTTAGCTAAGTGAGAAATTCTATTTTTTAGAATCCAACTTTTCGACACAAAACACTCAGCACGCTTTGCTTCCTCTAATTTGGATTTCAGATGTTTTTCTAGGTTCAAGTTAGAAGTAATCAAGACTCCGAGATACTTACACTCCTTTAGTATTTCTATCGGTTCCTCCTCAAACTTCCACTTTTCCCTTCTGGAATACCTACCACCACCGTTTCTGAATATCATCATTTTGGACTTAGAAAGATTCACCGCTAGATTCCATGTTTCGCAATTTAGTTGAAGCCTCTATAGTTTCAGATAGAAACACTATATCGTTCGGTGGTATTTTTTAATGTGGAAAGTGGAAGCTTGCTTGGATTTTCTTACTTCTTATTCGATCAAGCTTTGTCAGTTGTCACGCCTGCTGTCATTGTACAATAAACATCTTCTTTCCATCTACCGTCAAATTGCTCTCAAACATCGCCAGACGAACAACGAACAATATAGAGTATTGCCTCATTGGCAACACTTAATTATTGTGGTATAAAGATGTACTAAAAGAAGAATGTAAAATGACACATAAAATAAAGACACTTCTTGATTAGCCTTATTAGAACGTACACGTGTTTCTTTTCGTCTTACGAATACATCACAAATTGGCGACGAGGTGGTTTAACTTTAAATTAAATTAAAATAAAAAAAAAAAATAAAAAAATTTGCTCAAAAAAATTTCGTGCATTAAATTATTGATTAATTATAACCATTTAACTCAATAATGTCAACTGAAACACCGGCACCGGCATTAATCACGTTGTTCCAGGCTTCAAATATTCCAGAATTTTCTCCGAACAATGAAACTTTTTTGATTTGGAAAGAAAAATTGGATATTCACTTTTGTGAAATCAATTGCACTGAGGACAACCAAAAAAAGGCTGCTCTATTGAAGTCGATCGGTGCAGCTCCCTACAGCGTCTTGCACAGTTTGTGTAGTCCGGGGTCACCTATCTCTAAAACATACAAGGAGTTGTGCTCAATCTTAAGTACACATTACACTCCACCAACAATAATTTTTCGCGAAAGAAAAAAATTTTTCTCATCAATAAAAAATGAAAGCGAAACTGTGGCCGAGTGGTTTGCCAGAGTAAAAAGCTTGGCATTGAATTGCAAATTTGGCGATCATCTGGATGATTTTGTGTTAAATCAATTCATCATGCATCTACCCAGCAAAATATTCGAACGACTTTGTGAAGAAGATGAAAAGCTCACTGTCGCAGATGCACTAAAAAAAGCGATGATCATGGAGACAAAGATGACAGCAAATAACATCGTCAATGAGGAACATGTTAACCTTATCATGAAGAAAAGAACGTGGTCAAAAAGCCAAGCACGAGGCAAACAGAAAAATAATTTTGGAAGCAGCAGTGGATCTGGAGGAGGCAGCGGTGGACTTGGAACGAGCAGTGGCAGCAGCGATGTAGGTGGAAGCAGGCGAAAACAGCAAAAAAATTGCACTCATTGTGGTTGGCGGAACCATGATTCCCAAAATTGTAAATATAAAACGAGCAAGTGTAATTCCTGTGGAAAAACTGGTCATTTAGCACCAGTGTGTCAAACAAAAAAAAGAAATAATGTTGTAAATTACGTATCAGATTCTGATAGCAATTCATATAATGATATTAATAATGATTTATTTGATCTTTCTATTTACAGTGTGGCTTCAAAATCTTCTAGTGGGATCTACTCTTTGGAAGTTGTGCTGGATGGTATTCCGATGAAAGTTGTTTGCGACACCGGTGCTCCTTGTACGTTGGTTCCAATTTCTTTGTACGAAAAAACACATAGTGCAAAGTCCTTAAGACCATGTCAAGTTCCATATGTTGACTATAGTGGCGAAAGAATCCAACTTTTGGGTGAGTACGATGCTTTAATATCGTATCGAGGTACTAAAAAAAAAATAATAGTTGTTGTTACTAATACAAAAAGTCCACCATTGCTCGGTCGTTCCTTTTTAAGACAGTTTAACTTCGATTTGATTCAAGTGAATTCGGTTTCGGCTCTAGAAAATAATTTATCAATTGTTGTAGATCAATTAAAAACCGAGTTTTCAGAAGTGTTCCAAGAACGATTGGGAGAATATAAGGGCAAACAAATTTCGTTGAAGGTCATTGAAAATGCAAAACCTTTATTTTTTAAACCGAGGCCACTACCATTTGCTTGGAAAAGTAAAGTAGAAAATCAATTAAGAAAATTAATTCAAGACGGAGTTCTTGAGCAGGTAGATAATTCGGAATGGGGTACACCCTTAGTTCCAATTTTAAAACCAAACGGTGATTTGCGAATATGTGGCGACTATAAAGTCACCATAAATAAATGCTTAGAAAATTTCATTCACCCACTCCCTAGAATTGAAGAAATCTTTGCTTCACTTGAAGGAGGACAATTATTTAGTAAACTTGACCTTTCTAATGCATATAACCAATTATTACTCGATGATGAGTCACAGCTTTTATGTACCTGGAGTACACACATAGGCCTTTTGAAAGTTAAAAGATTACCTTATGGTGTTAAAACTGCAGCAGCTTTATTTCAAAGAGTTATGGAAAATTTATTACTTGGAATTAAAAATGTAGTAGTCTATCAAGATGATATAACTATAACCGGCAAAGACATGGCTGAACATATTGAAACTCTAAAATTAGTTTTGAAGAAACTTTGTTTAGCTGGTCTTAAGTTAAATTTAACTAAATGTGAGTTTTTTAAACCGAAAATTTGCTATTTAGGATTTTCAATTGATAAAAATGGTTTGAGCAAAAATAATGACCGTGTTTTAAGTGTCTCGTTGGCACCCGTTCCAAAAGATATTTCAGAGCTTAGAGCTTTCATTGGAATGGTGAATTATTATTCCAAATTTATAAATAATTTCAGTAAAAAAATGTTTCCTCTATACGAGCTCCTCCGTAAAAATGTTCCATTTTGTTGGTCAAAAGAATGCCAAAAAGCATATGAATTAATAAAATCTGATGTGACATCCGATCAAGTTTTGGTACACTTTAATCCACGTCTACCAATAATTTTAACTACAGATGCTAGTAATAATGCTGTAGCTGGAGTTCTGTGTCACAGAATTCAGGGAAGTCTTAGACCAATAGCTTTTGTTTCGAGAGCTTTATCAAAGAGTGAGTGTAAATATAGTACGCTTGAAAAAGAAGCTCTTGCCTTAATCTTCTGTGTTACAAAATTAAAACAATATCTATTGGGCAATAAGTTTATCTTGCGTACTGATCATAGACCATTACTAGGCATATTTGGTGAGCATAAAGGTTTACCTATTATGGCTTCTGCTCGTATTCAAAGATGGTCGCTCATCTTATCAGGCTTTAATTACTCTATTGAATATGTTAAAGGTTCTTTAAACAATGCTGATGGACTCTCAAGGATGCCGCAGTGCTCAATTGCAAAAAATAATACAGAATGTAATTATATTAATTTAATACAATCAGAAAACAGTTTTGGTCTATTTTTGAATTTCAAGGACATAGCTAGAGAGACAAGGCGCGACCCAGTTTTGTCTAAGCTAAGTGAAGCCATTCAAAATGGCACAGTTCACATGTTAAAAGGAGATGAATTCATTCCTTTTCGCAATAAAGCGTATGAACTCTCTGTCGAACATGATTGTGTTCTATGGGGATATAGATCCATTGTACCAAGAAAGCTTCAAAATTTTGTACTCAATGAACTTCATGCCTCACATTTAGGTATTGTTAAAACCAAAATGTTGGCTCGGTCTTATGTGTGGTGGCCTGGGATGGATAGCAAAATTGAAGAGTTGATTCGTGATTGCATACCTTGTCAAGAATTGCAACAAAATCCTGAAAAGTCTTCTTTGATTCCATGGAATCCTGCTGATTCAGTATGGAGTCGAGTTCATATAGACTTTGCTGGTCCGATTAATAATTATTATCTGTTAGTTGTGATTGACTCTTACTCTAAATGGGTTGAAGTTTTTAAATCAAAAGAAATCACATCCTCTTTCACAATAACTAAATTGAGAGAACTTTTTTGTCGTTATGGCTTGGTAGATGTCCTTGTCAGTGACAACGGACGGCAATTTACCTCACAAGAATTTAAAACTTTTTTAAAAACTAATTGTATAAAGCAAATTCTTACTGCCCCTGGACATCCAGCGACGAATGGTCAGGCAGAAAATTTTATAAAGACGTTAAAAAAATCAATCCTAGCTAGTCTTAAAGTCAACAATAACTCGTGTTTAGACACAATTATTAACAGATTTTTAATCGATTATCGTAACATCAAACACTGTTCGACTGGTGAATCTCCTTCTAAACTTTTTCTTGGAAGACCTTTGAAAACACGTTTAAGTGGATTAAAGCCACCTACAACTAGACAAAAATTAATTGAAAGTCAAAATAAAAACATAACGAATTTTAAAGGTAAACGCAATACCGAATTTTCGACAGGGCAATGTGTTATGATAAGAGATTATAAAAACTCTAACAAACCAAGCTGGACTCAAGCTACTATAAAAAAACAACTTGGTCCTCGATCGTATTCTTGTATCATTGCTCACAACAATAGAGAAATAAAACGACATCTGGATCAAATTAGAAATAAAAACGGTAACCAAAATGTAGAAGTTGGAATGGACGTTCAAGAAGAACCGGTTGACCAAGAAAACAGTAATTCAACGGCATTAGAAAGTAACGCTGACATTCCTACTTCAAATCAGATTCCAGAAGTTGCCACTAGTAGAACATTGAGACCACGCCAGGAAAATATATCATATAAAGAATGAACTTAAGAAGATATTTTAAATATTAAAATTAATGAATTAAAACACTTAAGAAGAAAATTATTACCTAATAAAAATATTAAAATTAATGATAGATACAGAACAGTATAAAAATGAATTAGAGAAAAACATATAAAAAAAAAAAAAAAATTGAAGTGAATACATACAAATAAATAATTTAACATTGAATTGAATATAAAAAAAAAAAATGAATTGAATAAAAAATGAAAGTAGTTATATTTCTTAAAGTACAAATAGCTTTTGTCTTGAATATTCTAATATAAGATTATATGAAATTCTAGATTATATTAAATTGAATTTTATTTAAAGAATCATGTTATACATATCTTTATGATTAAGGTAGTAATTCATCATATCTTGAACTTGTATCTTATTTATAATATCTTAAATTTGTATCTTAGGGGAGGACATATAGAGTATTGCCTCATTGGCAACACTTAATTATTGTGGTATAAAGATGTACTAAAAGAAGAATGTAAAATGACACATAAAATAAAGACACTTCTTGATTAGCCTTATTAGAACGTACACGTGTTTCTTTTCGTCTTACGAATACATCACAAACAATAAAGAGTATTGGGGAAGTGGATACATTTTGCACTATTTTAAAGACATAGGAATAATTGCCATGCACTAAGCAATGAACAATTACTGCACGTAAATATAAAACAGTATAAATCTTTGGAAAAACTTACAACTTTTTAAATTTATTTTAACTATTTACTACTTTTCATTGTTTTGCGATAGGGCCCTCGAAAGTCCACTCCAACCTTGTTGGTGCCTGACCTTTTGTTTTACTTTGTCCAACAATGTTGTTTTGACCATCTATCTACCTCTCTGTGTATTTGTTGGTTCTTAGTCAAGCCACGACGACTTCAGCAGCGAGCAGCGTGTGCCATTCACTTATTCATTTACACACAAGTGCAGTCTGCGCGGTGTTGTCGTTTATATTATCTTTTCTCCTTTTTGTCCCTTTATTCTCATTCTAAACACGATGATATTATGAAGTTCGTTTCGTTCTTGATTGTAAGGATAAGCATGTCTAAGAATTATCAGAGAGAGGTTGATAAATCGTGTTTGTGTGCTTAGTAGCTATTAGCTACTCGTATTTTTTTTTTTTTTTAGATTTTAGTCTCATTCTGTGGCAGGTGCAGTACTAATACTAACGCCACAGGATATGCAATGGATTACAAATTTTCCTCTACAAGTATATAATATAATAATTAGGCAAGCAAAGTACAGAACTTTAATTGAACTATCTGGCCCGTAAATAACTTTACCTCATCATTAAATAACCGATTAACATTTTCCCCACCTACTGCAATCATTTATTCGTTCAATGAATTTTTTTTTTAGAATATTTTTGCATTTTTAATGGTTTTTCACTAGAACAATAATGAGAGGTATTGAAAATATTTGAAGGGAGTTTTTAATTTGGAAAATAAATTTAGAAGAAAGCAGAGGTGAGCTACCATATTGGACTAAGAAGTTGATAATTGATTGAATAACTTATTTACCTCGGCTTTCGTTGTCATTTAAAGACGCATATATATATAATAATGTACAAATACGTCATGCGGCATATGCATAGTATAATTATTTAAATGGCGCAAAATTAAGAAATTAAAAAAAAATCCCAATTAAATAACTTAGAAATTGGGAATTATTGCATAGGTACTCAAATAAATTTCTTGTTTCGAAGATGAAATAAATCTAGATAAAGCAATACGGTTCAAAATAAAAGAGAGCTCTGTGTATCATTTTATTTGTTTTCTGTTAAAAATATTGTGTAACAGTTAAAAAATAGTATTTCAAATGTTTAAACTTAAATTTCTAATTTTTCAGTACAAATTTTTAGGGAGTCAATCAATTTTTTGTTGGGGCAGTAGTGATTGCGTACAAACAGGCTACAGGTGAATTTTTAAATTACCGGTTGTACAAGCATATTTTAATAATTGGGACATTTAAAATTTATTAAATTCTATACCACTACCACAATGCTTCGAGTGTTCAGAAAATGTACAATTAACTGTTAAATAGTAAGACAAATATAATTTACGAATCGAAAACTGTGGTTATAATTTGGAACTTGATCAATTACATGAAAAAAATTGAATAATTTCCATAATATTGCGCTTCATGAGCTTACTTCAGATATAATTGTGCACTCACTTTTAAAATGAGGGGCATGCTGCCCACCTTCAACCTCCTTGCTTCGGCACACTATAGAATTTGAGGTAGGCGCATGCAAAATATACTCAACCTAGAATGCTACTCCCGTTCAACTCCCCTATGTAACCCCCATTATAGTTGGGAGCCGAACTAGAGCCGAGTTGTGGTAATTTCGCTTCGTTTGACAGCTAATTTTCGTTTTCTCTTTCTGTCTGATAGAGAAATTTCAAATTCATGAGGCTGATTCACAATCAAGTTCAAATTTATATTTGTCTCAGTCCAATCACTTAATTTCCGAGGTATTTTTGTGCAAATTTGGAAATGTCATGGACGAAACTACCTCATTTGGCCTAATGAAAACAGTCTAAATACATTTGCCATATGTCCCAAAAAAATGTGGCCTTATGACGCTTTACAGGAGTGACATAAATCCAACTCTTAATATTTGGCCTTATGCCACTTGGTCTTATTACAGGAGGGTGAATTGAAATTGCCAAGTTTTTAAACATTTAAAGTCTGATTTTAATGTAGAAAAGACTGTATCTTACTATAAAGGATGATCCTTAAGAAAAATACAGTAAAAGCAGTCCATAGTTATTCCAAATTTCCTTATAACCTTGTATTCAACCTTATGAAATGCTTGCTTTAGGTGTAGTCACATATGTACATAAATAGGTTATCTTTCCCTAAGGATTACGGCACATTTTATTCTACAGATGCCAAATGTTACGATGTTTCCTATATTTCCGTGATAGAAAAAAAAAATGTTATTTATGCGCATAGAAATATAAACTTACAAAAATAGGCACATAATAAATTTCTTTGCTTTTATTAAACTTCATTACCACCTGTGTAATTATTGCATACAGTAAAATTTAACAGAATTTACACACGGAACAACATTCAAACTTTCGCTTTTGTAATTTTTGATGAATGCGACCAGCGTATGATATGTGGTGTATTTCTGTTTTTGTATTTGTATATAAGACTTATAATGTATGTTATATCTACTTTATATGACTTAATTGCATATTCTTAAAATAGATCAAATGACAATACATTTTTCATAAGCATAAAACAAAATATAGCCAGTGGGCAAAAGTAAAACAAATTTAACACGTATGAATATAAATGTAACAGACTGCAATTATTGAAATGAGTATGAACTAGGAATTCCCTGGTCAGTATTCAAATGGGTTTTACTCAAGAGGACACTATTTACAATACGGATTATTATATTGTGGCCATATGCACAGTTTGGTGAATTTTTTTCTGAAGATATGCTGCCAAAGTATTACCTTTAAAAAAAAGATAATACGTTTTATTTTTGTTAAGAAAAACATGGAATTTTAAGCATAGAATAAATGTGATATGATATCATCCCTTTTATAGTGGTTGATTCTTCATTATTTCTTGTAAGGAGACAATTGGAGCAAATGCTCCAATAAGAATTAAATATTGGAACAAATACTCCAATAACTACTGACTATTGGAGAAAATACTACATGTTTCTTTAATGAAGGAGCAAGTAGTCCCTCCTTACTTCCAAGAATGCAATCATTAGTCATGTTTATTTGGGAAAACTGCCCATAGTATACTAAAATTTGATATGAAATACAAAAACAACATCGGCAGTATGGATATAAGCGATAAAAGTTAAAGTCGAATAATACTTTTGACAGAGGACCTAACCTAACCTAACCAGTTAGAAGATTTCTCTAGTCTCGATGACTGTGTTCATAGGCTAGGGTTGGACTTTTATTTATATCTTTGCTCTTTCTAATTTTGACATTTGTACAACAAAATCGTGGTAGAAAAATGAACGGTATTGAATTCCACAAAATACCGTTCATTTTTTTACCATGCGTAGCCACTTTAAGTATACAGTAAGATACAATTTTTTTTTAAATAAATTATTGTCAATATAGTTTCATGTTTTTTTTCTGCAATCAAAAATAATAACATCACTTCTCTTAAAACTATCTAATAAGTTGAATTCAACAAAATTTATACGATGATCTTGTTAGTACTTTTTGACAGTAGGCACTTCAACATCAGGTTTTGTTACTTTACTAACAAAATCACCCCATTGCTGTTTTTCTGAGCTTCCAAAATTTCCATATACCAACATACTGAAAACATACGAGGCTGCCATTGAATAATACAAGTAATTCCATTCCCCTTTATTGTCCTAAAAATATATAAGAATATCATAAATAGATTATTAGAATAACACATGAGAAAAAGCGTTTCACTCACTTCTGTGACAACACTCGATATAGCAAGTGGTGCGATTATTCCACTTAAAGTGGCTGCTGAATTTGATATGCCTGTTAAGAGCCCCGCAAATGCAGGAGCCATATCAATGCAACTAATCCAATATGCTCCAGTAAATGAAACATCTATTGAGGCTCCAATAACAAAGATTAGAAGAACTATCACCATGCGTTCCTCACAAGTGAGAAATGTTATAAGAAGTATAACCAAAGCTGTTACCAAATTCCCTTAGAAGAAACTCATTTGTTTTTACAAATTCAACTTTTTATCTTTAAAAAAAATACCTTGCTTACCTCCACAGTAAACTATCCTCCGAAACACTGTCAGGCTTAACTTAGATTTTCTGAAAAGTTTGCTGAATGTTAGCATCACAATAACTCTGGAAGTGATTGAACCAATATACAAAACTGATGAATAATATCCATTCTGAAATATAAATAAAAATATAAATTTATCCTCAACTTGACTTAAATATACAAACCTTACCTCCTTTAAACTGAAATGCATTGTATCTCTAAGGTATCTGGGCAAACACAAATTGAGGACAATAAGTCCATAGCTATGGCAAATATGTGTGGTTATGAAAGTGAGAATGGGACATGATGTGAACATTTGTTTCCATGGAATAGTTGGAACCTATAATTTGATGATTTTCAATTAAACTGAAGGATTTTGTTAAAGTTCATTTACCATTTTATTATTGTCTCTACCATTTCTTAAATATTCAACTTCATTTGATGAGATCCATGGATGTTCATCGAGGCTACTATGAATTAGAAAATTACAAACTATGCCCAATAGAAGGGACAATCCACCTACAAATGAGAACAAGTCTAAGTTTCTCTTGAAATGAGTTAAATTCTCTTACCAATGACATAGAACACCATCATCCATCCAGTTCGGCACAGTAAACTGGTAACAGGAAAAACCAGCAAAGAACCAGCAGCATATCCGCCATAGGCAAAGGACATTAAAGCTGCTCTCTCAGTGGGATGTGCCCACACTGTATAGAGTTGATAAATTGAAGGAACGGCAAAACCCTGCAAAAAATTATTAAATTTAAAAAATGTTCCACATACGCCATAGTGTACGCATCTACGCGTACTGCAAGGAATTTCAAAAATATCATTTCATCATTTGTAAATTTATTTGTAATGAGAAACAAATGGAAATGAAATGAGGGGAAGTGTGGTAAGGTATCTGGCAAGTTTCAGAAAAATTTGGAATGCTCCCTAAAACATATTAAAATCAAGTTTTATATATGTATGAGTGTTGAGTTTTAAGAAAATTGCTTAAAAAAAAGAAGAGCACCTGGGATGCAATAATATTGAGTTTCGTTTTTGGAGAAAAATTCAATTTTTATTTGCACGTTTTGACGCTGAAAATTTTTCATATGTTTTGCACGGAGAATCGTCAAGAACTCGTCCACTTTATAAGGAAAACCATATCCCCAAATTTATCGAAAGTGAAAGGGTATTTTGAAATACCACACGATTTAAAAGATGTAAATTTCTTGTATAGGAAATTGCAATTTTATGTAGTTATTTATGGGTGATCTCATAAAAAAGCCACACAATGTAATGTGAGTAACTAAACTAAAATTAGAATTGCAAAATATTTTCTTAATAGAGAAAATAATGTTTAACATGTTTAATAAATTTATTTTGTATCATTTATAATAAAGAAGAAAATTTAAGTTCTTATAATATGGGTTCTCATGAAACCCTTCAAAAAACTTTTGCTTATTAAAAGTTGGAGAGAATCGTAAAGGTCAAATAAAAAGAAGAATTTTTAAATGAAATTTAAAATTTTTTTGGAAACAAAATTTCAATAAATCGTAAACTTTTGCTATTTATGTGAAAATGCTTTTAGGCTTAGTTTTTCTGTGCTAGATTAAAGTTAACCACGAATTAACTCAACGAATACATAGAGTTAACTATTTATTAACTTCAAATTTTTTTTTTTTTTATCATAAGAGTTTTAGATAAAGGCCCTTCTGCATTCATCCATAACTAAAAAATAACTTGTGTAGTTGGCTATCGATCATTTAATTTGCTGGATTAACTAACTCTGATTTAACTCAGAACTGAATAACTAGACCTAAAGGTGTTCAAGCGCAACATTTGAAAAACATCATTATCGCATAAAAGTAATTATATAATTGATCCAGTGGCTATTCTGAAAGTCTCTACATTAATAACGGAACATTTAAATGATGGTAATAAAAGACATTTGCACCATTTTATTCTATTTTCGTTCATAGTTGCCATAGGCCAATGAATAAAGATTTTTTACTTCGAGCTTTGTAGGAAAGGCTCCTATTTTGATATTTTTGTTCGCCAACGAACTATTTTATATTATTATATCTATCTATATTAATATATTCAGTCATATTAATTAGTTTTGTTTCTACTTAAACACTGTCTAACTATTTTCAAATTGGTGAAAACATGATTCATTTAAAAAAAAAATTAATATCCATTGTTCACTGTTAAGACCTTTTCCTCTTAAGTCTAATGGCGTTTTTAATTGGCAATCTGGAAGCAGAAAAAAGCATTCTGAATGCGTTCAATTGGGCAAAAGTGACAGTTCTGATTCTGAAAAGAAGAGAATTTCCCTTCTCGATTTGAAATCAGTAGCAAAAACAGAATCACTCACACATTCAAAGATTTAAATGTCACACATGATAAATGTCATATTTTCTTAAATTTACAAATTTTTCGAACTGTAAAGTGATTGCTTGAAATACTAATACAGTCACACAAAACTTCAAATTTTTCAGAATCGAAAAAAAACTGTTCAATCTAAAACCAATTCCGGATTGCCAATTGAAAACGCCATAAGTCAGGCAGCTTTAAGGCAACTATCGATATTAGACGACCTATGTATATAAATGAGACCATAAGTTTTGATGTTATTATCCTTAAAGTTTCTATATTGTTTTTTGTTTTTAATAAAACTAACTCACTATTTAATTTTAAGTTAACTTAGATTTATTGATATAATATCAAACGTTATTATTCCTCTATTAAAATAAATTTAAAAAAAAGTATAAAATAAACATACGTAGGTATAATATGACAAAATTAAAATGTTAACAACTGTTAGTCACTTGATACCCACAAGCATTCACTTTACTATTTTTCACAAGCTTATTCAACAAAACTCAAAATTTTATTATTTTCAAGTCAACAAATAAATCAAGAGGGTATACAATACATACATATATGTAAGTAGTTATACTTAATTTAAATATTCATACGTGATTTATGAAATTGTATACTATATCAGATGAGAGATTTCAGAACATTTAAATATGAATATATGATGTGTTGTATTTATGTATATTTTTTTATTTTCTATTTGTAATTAGTAACTTTGTTGATAGAAATATGAAAAATACGACCCTAAGTTAAAGAAAAAAAAATCAAAACTTACAGCAAGAAATCCTTGTATAATCCTTGTTGCAACTGCCAACCAATAATGAGTCCGTGCCATAATTGGTATGAGCGTAAACATAATTGCTTGTCCAATTAATCCGGTCAAAAGGAAGAACTTTCCACCAAATTTATCCGCTAATCGACCGGCAACCGGCTGCACAACCATGTATCCATAAAAATAGCTGCTTAGAAACAACCATTCCCAGTGTTTAGACCATTTTAACTCGCCTTTCTGTAGAACAAAAAAAATAGAACTATAGTTTTTAAAAAATATGTTTTGCCAACGTTGCTTAGTTCAAACTTGCTGGAATGTCATCCTGCACCATATTATCGCCATTCAAACCATACGAACAGTTATCATGTAATCGAATAGTATTTATCACTGAAGTCCGATTCTGTAGATATTTTATAATCATATAAAGTCGAGTTTCATTAATCAATTTTATCTGAAATTTATATACTTCACTGGGTTTTATCATGCACAAAATAGCAAAATTAGGTGCATTGTTCATGCATAGCTGAGCCACCAATATAAAGAACGCACATATTGTATAGACAAGACGCCATGATGGCCACAGGGGTGATATTGGTGTTTCCATAAAGTGTTGGCAGTTAATACAACGACGTAGAACCAACCAGCAAGTTAAAACCGACTTTACCGATTACCAGTTAACGAATGCATAGATTTTTTTAAGTTACAATAGCTAAGCTTAAAATGACGTATGTATATGTCTCGGCTATATTGCAAGACGATCAATTTTTTGTTTAAAGCAACACGTTTTTTTTTTACATTTAAAGATGCAATTTGGTCAGAAGTAAGAACAATTAAAGTTTTTTTTAATCGATTGCGGGGTAAATATAGAAAACTTAAGAATGCATGCATTTTTTTGCAATTTGACACGTTCAGTCGTATTAGCTGTTACCGAATCTTTTAGTTTGTTTTGTTTGGAAAATTTACACTTTCTCAGTATGGCTGAAGATTTGGATTGGGTAAAGTGTTGAGCACTTTAAAAGATTTTAGAGTTATACAAAACTGACTGATTAAAAACTTATGCTTACCTTTTTTTTGTAAATGATAAATTTAATTAATTGAAGATTTTTAAAAGTTCGATTTAAATGTACATATTTCCATAATATCTAAATAAATCTAAACTAAAAAAATATCCACATAATCTAAACTTAAAATTAAAAAAAAAAAGCATTGCTGATGTTTTTTTTTTTATAATAAGAATAGGTTTCAATATTACCGGTACTTGCTACACGAGAAAAGTGCAAAAATTTACAGAAAAGGTGAAAAGGGTGAAAAAGCATCATTCACCTAAAACAGATATGCAGTGAATGAATGGGCAGCATGTATTGTACAATTTTGAAATCTTGATTAAGGGGACTTTTTTTTTAAATAACTTGCCGGTGGTAGTAGTAAAGTTAATATTGTGAGTTGGTAACAAATTTTCAATATCTTGGGAATACTGTTTCTGCGAAATTCTTTGAGGATTTTCTGGACTAAGCGAATCTCAAATGATGAACTTCGTACGAGAACTGGTTTGGAAACCATTCCTCCTGAGTGGTAGACGAATTTAAAATCGAGTTAAGCTCGGATTCCAACTGATGTCCCTTCGAAAACTCAGAGAAAAAACAACGTAAAATAAAAACAAAAAACAACTTTGAATCAAAGTAAAATCAATATGATTTGGCTCGAATGCCGAAAAGTCGTTCTTCAATTAAATGTGCGTTCCCAATCTGTTTTGAATCAAACTTGAAACAATATGATTCGAAGTTGTAGCATTATAATTATATGTAGTTTCAAATACTGTTCGCATTTGATTCAAAAACACATCATTTTATTTCAAACACACGTTGCGCTAAATAGATTTCGGTATTAAATCAATGAAACACATTCAAGTTATTTACCTGGTATTGAATCAAAGAAGATCATTTTTGTTTTTAATACGATCCGGGCATATTAATATTTTTTTAATGTCAAATGCAAACGTTAATGAATTATTAAATATCAAATCGTTTTGAATGAACAATGCCATTATTTAAAAGTATTTTTAATAATTTCAAAGTTGTAAAAACATTGAATTTAAGATTTTTCACTGCACTATAATCAACCAATTTATTTTACACTTTGAAACAAAGTGCAACATAATTAAATCAAAGGGAGTGAATCAAAAAAATTACAATGTAATTTCAAATACTTTTCTGTTTAAATTTACAATGCTTTTTCTCTGGGTGAAGGGAAATCTTAAATGCTAGTGATTTCAGGTCAAATCTTCACAATATATTCCCATATTAAATGCTTTCCCAAACCAATGAAAAGCATTCGGATACGATGATGAAACAACAATAATAAAAAGTTGATTTGATTGACAACAACACGTAGTTTTATTGTTTCTTCGTCGTCACGACTGTTTGGTACCTATCGGATATTTTGAGGTAAATGGCTCTTAAACTTGGCCTAAGGCTGGTATTCAGCGAGCAATCTTTAATTTAAGAGCCTCTTAACTCATAAAATCCTCCCTCATTGGCTCATGAGAGGGAAATTTTTGTGACCTAAGTTAAGAGACTCTAAAAGTTCAGAGAGCTCGGTGAATACCAGCCTTGGATTGTGCATTATAACTAGATTTTGTCTTTCAATACATAATGAATTATGCATTCTTGTTGGAAGAGTAATCAAGAGGCGCGAATTTATTGAAAAAAGTTGTGAATTTATTATTATAATTAGAATATTTATTTATAAATTAAACAAAATAATTAATTTAAAATGTGGAAAATAAAGAAAAAAGTTTTTTTGTAAAATTTCCACTGAAATATTCAACACTATTTTCGTTTGTAAACTTTATCCTTGAACAGCACTTAAAATTATTATTTTTATTGTTTATTTCAACAGGTTTCAAGGTTTTGAATGCTCTTCCGACAACGTTTGACGTTTGTATTGTTCTTCATTATTTAACAATAAAAACAAGGCAGATAAACGACAAACTCAAAAAAGTAAAAAACCTAATAGACGTGTAGAAGATTTTTTTGATGGCTTGTCAAGTAGTTTAAGGTTTTATTAAGATTAGGTTCATTTTTGAATTTTAATGTCAATTTTAGAGATTCGGACTCCAAGTTCAATAATGTTGTAGACGTCACGATCCCTTATTTAGTACAATAGTGGCGTTTGTGAAAAAGTTGTGAGCTCCATCAAGAGCTCATAAATGATTCCAACTGGTATTGTGTAAAGTGACTTCACAAATCGTTTTCGGAGAAATTAATTTTTTTCATGAACGCAATAAACAATTAAATACGCCAATTGAAGATCCGGTCTTATTTCCAGAAGCATTACATTTCCAGAAAAATAGATTGGAAACTATTCTGGAAATCAAACTTTTTTGTTTCACTTAAACGTCAAGACCAGCTGCTTGTCATTTCCTGAAAAAAAGCTTTTTTGCAGAATTTCCATCTTGTGTTTTATTTTGTATACTTATTTTCTATTTATAGTTGTTATGTAAATTAGAGAGTAGAAAGTCGAAGTAGTCTATTGTTTACCTTTTTCTTTTAATTTTTGTTTTGATTCAATAATTTGTCCTCTCCACCCAACCAAGTAAATCTATACCAAACATATGATATGGCTGTAAGTATTGTTTTCGTACTTGTTTGTATATTTTAAAAGTGGTACTTTGAATAATTATGTAGTTTATCTTATCTTTTTCGAGATAATTCCTCATTTTCAATTTGTTAATGCATGTTTGTAATATCTAGGAACTGTTCGCACGTGTCTCGTTCTATCCATCCCTATTGTACAATGTTATCGTGGAAAAAACTACTTCTAGAAACTGGTTCGATCGTATAGACGAAAATGTAATACTGGGGGCTTTACCTTTTCGCTCAATGACTGACGATGTAAGTTACAAAAAATAATATTAAAATATCTATGTGACTAATAAACATGGAAGCTTGTTAAAAAAGAAAACCTTAAAGCTGTAGTCTCGATGAACGAGGGCTATGAGCTGTCTGTATTTTCAAACGATGAAACCAAGTGGAAACGCCTAGGAATCGATTTTCTACAACTGGCCACAACTGACTTCGAATCACCCAATCAGGAGAAACTCCATCGAGGGGTTGTGTTTATAAACAAATTCTTAGCAAAAAATGATAGAATCCCAAATTTGAGCACCAGTTCATTGCCTGAGAATTTTGGAACTGTTTATGTCCACTGTAAAGCAGGAAGATCTCGTAGTTCTACACTTGTAGGATGTTATCTTATGATGGTAATTAAGATGAGGATTTGTACGATCCCTTTGATTCAACAAATTTATATGAGTTATATTTTCTTTTAGAGAAATAATTGGACGCCAGAGCAAGCTGTGAGCTATATGCGTGAACTACGCCCTCATATTGCAGTACATCGAAAAAATTGGGAATCCCTAAGAACTTTTTATAAAAATAACGTTCAAAACCAATCTTGACATTTTGTTTTGTTAATATTTATGTTTATGCTTTTTTTATGTTTGTGCCAAATGTTTAATTGTTTTACCTCTTTTTTGAATTTGTTGACAAAACTCAGTTGTTAGGAATACACAAGAGTTTTGTTTATATTTATGTTTTTTTTTTAATTTTTGTGCTAAATTCTCAAAGAATTAAATTTTAGTATTTGTCAAAATTCTGTTATTAGAAGTGCCAAGCTAAATATGCTATATGAAAAGATTTTCATTGAAAATAATGTAAAAGAAATAAATAGTAACGTCTTATCAAAATAAAAATTCCGTTTGATTTTCCTGGCTATATTTGCATTTAGAGCATTATCTCTTGTTGTTTACTACTAAAAGACGCCCCATTTTCAATTACTGCTAGATTGATGAAAGCAAAAATGTATCATCCTGAGAACCGTTATCTATATCTTAGCTTTATACGATAGAATACCTGGTTAATGCAATTAATCATTTAATGGAATTCTAGTTGTTTAAAATCAATTCGCTTATTCAAAGGATTTAATTTAATTTTTCCCTGTCCAAATAAACTGAAAGATAATAAATAAAAAATATAATTTTGTTTAACCATTCATCATGGAAAAAGTAGCCTTATTTTTTACAGTGCCTTTCATACACGTACATATGTAAGAACGGTAATATCTGAGTTGAAGCAGATAAATTTTAATAAATTAATTAATTTTATCATACCTATAGTTTTTGATAATTGTAGCACATTGTTTGGAGAAGTGTCCAGAGAAGAGAAATTCATGGGGTGTTAACAAAAATATATGAATAAACCACGTGATTTTCATGTTGGTATAAATGATGATATCCTTATGTCCTTGGCTTTCACACGATAGCGAATACAGATTTTTACTTGCGACAAAAGGTACTTTAGGGTATGTTTTGAATTATTAACAAAAATTAGAAATCGATATATAAATCAAAACTTCCATTACGATGATGGCGAACGCAAAAAAGTGGGTTCCGTAGTTCTCGCTGTCTCCTGTCTGTCTGTAGGTACCTTAACCTAAAAACTTAACAACTGAAGCGAATACATTTGCATGACGCATGGTTTTGAAAACGTTTTTGAAGATATTGTCTTCCATATTTTTATTGCTTATGTTCCTTATTCGATTTAGATTAAAAAAATTGACTAAAAAACTATCTAGAAATGTTAATACCTGAAATCGTTGCCTGGGTGTAAGACTTTCAAAATGTATCTTGCTAGGCGCAATCTAAACTTCCCCTCGGCTCTAACAATTTAAATAGAATTTTGTTTTTGAAAAGTTAAAATTCCAAATTAATCTAAACAATTGTCATCCACGATGACTATCTGCTTATCAAATACCGTTGATTCAATGTAAAGATCCTCGTTAGCCAGATATTATATTATTAATAGCAACATCTACATATATCTATGTATACTCACGTAATGAATTCTGCTAATACATATATAGCAAACCGATTGGTAGTAAAAATTGTTTTAAAAAATCTAAAAAGCAAAGTTCACAAGAAACTCCAATCTAATGCAACCTTCGATTCTTTATTCATATTGCGGGCCTTAATTTACAACAAAGGACTATTGGAGATGAAAATTTAAAAAATCGGGAACAATAACTGCAATTCACGATTTCTATTTCTATGAAGTTGTAAAACACCGAAAATTTTTAGTCAAATGCGCAGAATAAATTTTATAACATGGAACAATGACTTCCATTTTTCGTCAGCTTTTTGTATTTCGTCTTGTGGTGAAATACTCATGGAAAATTTAAAATACGAGTTCATGCATAGGTACAAAAAAAAAATCCCTCAAACCCAAGCTCACAATACCTGTTTTGAATTCCGTTAAGGGCTATGATTGTATGATGAAGGTGAAATCGGTAAATATTTTTTTTTGGATGGGAAAAATGCTGTACATCTGTATTACTGCTACATTTTCAAAACAAAAAATACTTTTTGTTCTAGATTTCTCTTACCTAACAATATTAATAAAAGGCAAATTTTATTTAACAATCGTCAAGTCTTTAATAATAATTATATAATTTTATTTTAAAATGAACACTAAAAATAATAAAATTATTTATCTGAAGAGCCGGCCGCCTTAATTGCCCACAATTGTTTAATAGCCTTTGCAATACCAATGTCGTTGTAGATAAAATAGAATAGACCACCAAGAGTAGCAGCTGAGATTAGGAAAAGAGCAGCTTGAGCTACTTTTGGCACGACATTGCCAAAAATAACTGGGCGCACATAATCAATGACCATCGCTTCTAAGCCCCTGTAAGCGACAAAAAAAATTATAGAATATTATATTTTATTGCTTATTGCTGTTTAGCTTACCAATGTTGGTGCATAACAATGGAAGTTGCCAACAAAGCATCTAAGGCCTGTGAGGGGAACAAAAAAGCTGCTGGAATTACTCCCAGGAAGGCAACAGAAATACCTCTTTCGGCAACCCATATTCCTGAATGTGATCCACCTGATGATAGCTTGGGAGCTGTGACAGAAATATTTCTCTATAAAAAAAAAATAATGTATATAATAAATGAAGGAACAACACAAGAATTTTTTGTATTTGAGAATGGTTACCTGCACTGATTTAACTAGATTTAGCTGAACTTCTTTCTTTGGAGCAAGTAGTGCTGAAGATGTGAATGTCTTGAGGGGAGTTGCACGGGCATTTTTAAGTAGATTAATGCCTGGATGGTGTTGTGGAAAATATACATAAATTTTTGTTTAGTTAAGAAGTTATATAATAAAAAAAAATCATGTGCAAAACTGATTGTTTTTGCCAAATATTCAATGCTTACCATTTGATTTGCAGGCATTTCGGAGAACTAGAGACATAGCCATGTTTTATTATTTTTTGAGCTGTAAAATAATTTATATACTAATTAGTTTTGTTTCTAAATTGATAATATTTTAAGAATAAATTTTTGATTACCGAGGCAAGGAGGAAAAAATCGAATTGTTTTTTTTAGTTAACAAAAGTGTCAATTTTGACATGGCTGTCAAATGAATTGATAAAGATGTGCAGGCTTTGAATTTTCATGTTATCGATAGTTATTGGTGGATGTCGCGTTCGAGTAATAGGCCGACGAAACTTTTTACTTTTTTGCCTCTGTCCTTCCTCTTTTTGCTTTTTTAGCGAAGACAAAAATGTTCAACAAACAGTGGGAAGGGTAATAAGATGCAATAAAAACGTTTTGAAAGAAAAATTTCAATTCTTTTCTAAAGAAATCGATTATTTTCGGAACACATCTATTGTTTCGGTTGAAAGGAATTTCAAATTAGCAAAAGATGGTACTATTTTGCTTTCAGTTAAGTTTAAAAACCTTCCAAAAAAATCAAAACTTTGTTTGAATGAAATAATGACATATCCATAATGTTTTTTTTATATATTTATTAGCTCAAACAATTAATACAAAAAGGTATTCTATAATAAATAACAATGCGCTTACAAGCAACCTCGCTTGTGACTTAATTGGAGCTAGAACGTTTTTATAACAAGCTCTATTTATTGCTTTCGGGAGTGAAGAGCCACACTTCCACCAAATAAAAGTGATATTTAGTGGAGTAAAAACTTATAAAAGAGCAAGTTGATTCTTTTTACTTGCGTGCAATATGGCCTCTCCTCCACTTTACTGCTTGTTGGTTTTTGACATTAGTTTCCAAAAGAGTCCATTTATGTTAGTTCTCAAGAAAATTGAGACTGTGATTATAATTAACTTCTTTTGAATGATAATAAGCAAATCGCAAAATCTTCACTTTTACTAAAGATTCTTTAGTTTCAGTTTTAAATATGTATGTATGTATGTATATGTATCAAAATTTTTGAATTAATACATGTACATATTTCATATTTGCAAATAAAACTATAACTCAAAATCTATTTTACCTATATTCTTTATTGAAAAAAATAAAAATGAGATTACAGGAATGTTATTTTCGACTTAAAATTAAAATTGTACACAATTTTTTCTTAATTTACATAAAATGGACGGAAATATTTTCCAATATTTTTTGTTATCTGGTTTGATTTTTAATATAATTATCTTGTGTTTTTAAACTATGATTTTACAACGTAATTTCTTCTTAAATTAATTAAAATGGACGGATATGTTTTTTTCAGAATTTTCGTACGAAGATGCTTTGATTTTTGAATATTATAAACTTTCTATTCTAAAATATTATTTTACAACAGTTTTTTAAATTAATATGGACGAAAATAATTTCTTCGACTTTTTTCTTCAAAATAATATGCCTATTGAATTAGTAAGTACTTACTAAACTAACATATGAATTATTCGTAGTCCAGAAATAATTACTGACAGAGATATTAACATCCCTTTGTTCAAATTTATGGCCATTTGATCAGCGCCAGCTTTGTAAAAATCCCAATCGAAAATTTTAATATAACTCTCTGATTCTAACCACGGATTTGATCCATCATCAAAATGCATCGGACATTGATCTCTTTCACGTTCGTATTCTGTCATATCAATAGCAACAGCAGCTCCTTCTGTGTAATTCCATGAAGTAACATCTTGTTTGAGGTTGCAAAATGCACCAACAGCTGCAAAGAAAACATACATTACACTTGAGAAATATTTTTGTCAACAATCAACATACCTTGTGACATAAGGACACGATTCAGATCAGCTCTCTGGTAGACCCAGCAGCGGTATTTCGAAAGTGGATCCAAGGCATCATGTGTAATAAGGTAAGATTTGAGATTCTCCTTCCAGAAACCAATACATTTCATCCTATAATCGGGATCACCTAATAGCAAAATAGAACATTAAATTAAAAAAAAAAAACAAGTGGAGGAATATTTGTTGCTTACTGTAAATGTCAACAGGACGTCCTAAATGATCAACGGAAAGACAATAATTTTCATCAATAGCCATTTCTTTCTGATCCGTATCACAAACTGATAGATCCGAAATGTTTTGTTTGCAATGAATATCTGGCCTAGGACTCAGAGTAACACCACCAAGGATTCTAGTAAAACAAAAGAAATTGGTATGAAAATCCAAAGCGAAATAATGAACCATAAACTTTTTACCTTGTCCTGAATTTATGTTCTCCGCGTTGAGTGAAATTAAATTTGCCAGCTACTGGACATCTCACTGGGACCGGATTCTTTGCCAAAAAGAAATTATACTTCCAAGCTTCCTTGTTGGGGAACTGCACCCAAGAACAAACCGTACTGAAGTCATCCTTTATAACAGCTAGCCCCTTACGATATCGAATTACGTTATGATGACGTGGCATAAAGTCAAAGCAAACATAATCTTTCTGGCAACCGTCTACAGTGAGACGAGCCATCATAATTCGAGTGCCTCTTCGTTCGCGACAAACATAAATCGTTCGACGATAACGAGACTTGTCAGGATAATAGGTTTCGTTAATGTGCGTCTCGCTTATTTGCACATCAGCATCGATATTAGCCGTATTCACCCATTCTCCACTAAAATTCTGCGGCAGAGAGCATCCTGGCTCAACAACTTCAGATTTGACCGGTGTGAGTTTCAGACGTTCCGGTGAACTTTCGGGTGTTTTTAGTGTATTACATTGAGCGGTAATAGAAACTCCAATATACAAATCATCATCTCGATTCTTAAGGAAACATCGATATTTTTCGTCTTTGCGAGATTCTTTAGTATTTGCCACCGCAAAATAATGATTTTTGCCAATAAACCAATCTCCAAGGCAACTGTATTCAACAGAACCAGTAAATGTACCTTCCATACCCTCACATTGCTGATATGATATGTTGAATTTTTGATTCGTAATCAAAAATTGGGTTCCGGCTGTTTGACATGATTGAATTCTCGCATCGGGCTTGTTGCAAACACCAGTAAAACGGAAACGGTTCTGAAAAAAGAATTCAAGTAAATAAGTATGATTTGAAAGGTAACATTTTAGTATTATATGCGCTGGCTAGATTTTTAGGTAGCAATGAACTCAATGATTCACAAAGTGAGTACTTTAAATTGTTTATTAGATTAAGCTAAACATCTATAAATGATTGAATAGTTGCTTTAATGACTTAAGAAAGGGATTATTGTATTTCACCATTACACCTAGTTATTGCAATTCAAAAACAATTATTTATGTACCTGATATGTAAAATGCCAAACACCCTCGAGTGACGATCGACAATTAATTGGAATGAAATTTTCATTAAATAGTGTAATCAATTGTGAGTCTTCCTTGAGGGATTTGCACACATACTCTATAGATGGATCTACACCATTTGGCACCGTAACACAAGGACCTGAAATAAAATTTAACGTACATTAATTTAAATCAATCTTAAGAATAACAGGTTTATAACACAATACCTTCGTACTTCTCGAAGACATTTAATGTTCTTGGAAATGTTTTCACACAATGGTAACAATCTGCTTCTCCTTTGAACACGAATGAGTAATCGGCACCATGGTGTTCATAGTTAACGCAATAGCCTCGATTCGACATTGAATTTGCATCGATTATTGTTTGAGTGGGTAAACCTTCTTCCCAGGAGAACCATGAACCACGCAGAATTTGGGGCATCGAACATCTTTTTCCATCATTCAAACAATTAACTAGAAAATGTAAAAATTATTAATTTTATGTTTGGGGTGTGGCAGGCAGGGTGTGCGAGTTAAAGTTTGTATGAACTTACCTTGGCTTAAGACGCCAAAAAGGCACATAAATATTAAATTTTTCATTGTAAAAGGCACTATTGGAATTTAAATTGTTTTTTTTGTTTATCAAACACTTATCATTTTTAAAAAATAGTAATTAAATTAAATTTTGTCTCCCAAACAATTTTCTATAAAACTGAAATGCAACAATCAAAAGTAAAGACGGAGCTGGAAGAAGATAAGTGTCAAAAAAATATTTTGAACAGGGGTGTCATAGAGTTGGGATTCTGTTTTTTCCTTGGTTGCTTAAGACCCCTGCCACACGAGGAAACTTGTTGCTGGACTTTTCTTTTGATTTACTCAAAAGACGCTCTTATTTGTTCATATTCTCTTTTGTTCATTCCCCTTACTTCCTGACTCTTTCTCTCAAAGGTTGAAAGCTGATACCAACTCAGTTTCCTATTTCCTGTCTCAAATTTTACGAAAACCCAAACCAAGAACGTGTTGTTATTGGGGCATGTACATAGTCGTCTGACAAGTGAAAAGGCTATAACCTGGAGTTTATGTTATTCATAGAAAATTTAGACCCGGGTCCAAAAGATAAAGTGGAGCTCAAATTTTAAAAACGGCTGACTTTTTAACTAAGTTTTTTTCTATCTGTCAAAAAATGCATAGGATTTCAATTGATTGGATTTTAAACAGAGCTATTGTCTCTAACCTGTGTGTTATCCAGTTGGACTCGGGTCTAAAGTTTGACTATGAATATGCCCCATTGTTTTGTCGTCTTCATAGCCTGTTTTCATTAGACCAAATGAGGTAATTTCATTCGTAAATTCCGAATAAGGTGATCTCGGAATATATGTGAACGCATTCAGCCAAATATAAATTTGGATTCGATTGTGAACCAATCTCATACATTTCAAATTTCTCGTATGAGACAGAAAGAGAAGACAACAATGAGTTGCCAAAAAATTAACTCATTTGTAATGTGAACACTTTTTCGCAATTTGCGAATTTACCTTATTTCTGCTTTAATGAGAACGCAATATTAGCGAATGCACCACTTTAATTTCAGAGACCACTTACAACAAAGCTCTATTTTTTCTCACTGATTACAATCAATAAATATGAAAAGCCGTGAAAATTTTTTGTCTACGTCTAAACAACTTACTGTCCAACTTTGGAAAATGTGTTCTCTATTAAGTTGCATTATTGTATTGTATTATTATATTGAGGAAATGCATTATATCTCATTTATAATTTTTTTTTAATAATGCAGACAAAACTTAACTAAATATTTCATGTTACCAAACTCACCTATTATTAATGTTGTTGAATAAACTGCGACATGCAAACGTGTAGTAAAAGTATGTCACGTAATATGAACGCAACACCATAAACTGTCAATTTTCAAAAAGTCCAAAAGTTGAATTTCAAAAATTTTATTTAAAAAAAAAGTAATAAAAAAATGCTTTCGTTTAATTATCCAACAAATAACTCTGAGGATGATTATTTTTCAAATATAAATTATATGAAAAATATTGAATGTATAATTCCAAATTGTGAACTCGCAATCAATGTTCGCTCCAATGGAATATCAACAAAGAAACAGTGTTTTGTTTATGCTGAAAAAATTGACTTCAAAGGATTAATTGTATTTGATATATTTAACATATGGAAATTTATAATTAATAATGTATCTCTATTTTTTAAATAGCAATTAAGACTGGCCGAAAAATCTGATCATCGAAAAATGTACATCTCCACTGTGGACACAAACTCGTTTAATCAATTAAAACAAGATCAATCATTGCATGTTACATTTTCTGGGTTTGTTGAGAATTTAATTAAGATTCTAAAAGATTGCCAAAGTGGTCACTTGGAGGTGGATTTAATTTACAATAGAGAACACCAAATGACCCTGCAATTTTATGAAATGCGTTCATTTAAGAATCTTGTTCATTTGTGTTTGCCCATAAAGCTAGCTCCACCAAATATGATTCTCTTTTATATGAACAATGTTTTACACAATCTACAGGTAAGCACTGATGTTAAGACAATGTTTTTTGATATAATAATGATTTTCAGAAAAAGAATGCCTCCATGGAAAATAACATGCAATGCATTCAACATGAACTGAACACGCACTTAAGCCGCATGTCTCAACTTGAAGTTGAAAATAATAAATTGAGAGAGTCTCTATTAGAAAATAGTAAAGCCATGACAAATAGACATCAAGAAGAAATTCTCCGGATGCAGGAAGCCCTAAAGAAATCCTCAGATCACAGAAATTCGGACAACGAACGAAACATGATGGCAATGTCTGCTCTTCAATCGCAACTTGACAAAGCTCTACAAGATAAAGCCAATTTATACTCGGAAAAATGGTAGATATTCAACATTTGTTAATGCTAACAAACTATGTAAAAAATATCTTAAATCCAAATCTTTCAGCCAAGAAACAAAAAAATGTGATCATTTGCGCGATGAAATTGGATCCCTTAAGTCCACTCTATCATCCTTAAAAGATCAAAATGAAAAACTTGTGTCAGAAATGGCAGCTTTAAGAAATGTCGAGCGGAAAAATGAAATGCATTGGATGGATTCTAGGAAGCACATTCTTGAGCTTCAGGAAAAAATCAAGAAATATGACAAAATGAAGGTATATTCAAAAACTGTAAGAAAACTAAGTTTAAGTTAAACCTATTATTTTATTAGTCTGATTTGATAGCTGAGCTAGAAGCAGAGAAGAAAATATGTCAAACCAAGAGACAAGCTTTAGAAATGGCTACCGAGGAAATATCAAAGGCAAATGAAATTATCGCCAAACAAGGTCAAGAAATTATAAAAAACAAAAAATCTATAAACTTACGTACCGAAGTTGCCCTACATCAAGAGAAAGCAATTAAAGAGAAGGACAAACAGCTGATTATCCAGAATGAAAAAATTCAAGGACTACAGCGAACAATCGAAAGCCTGCGAAAGGACATTCCAATGCAATTGGAATCAATGAAGCAATTTGCTAACTCCCTAGAAAACAAATATAGCGAAAGTATGATTTCGAAATTACTTTTAAAAAGTGTAATGTGTAATTCTTTTTATTTATGCAGAAATTACAACTCTTAACCAGAAGCTTTTATCGGCGAGCAAGGAGAGAGTGAGCGGTAGAATGACGATACGATAGGACATATATTTTGTTTAATTTAATTTGTTTAATATTTATTTGTAGAATAAAATCTTCCCACACGAAAAAAATTAGTAGTTTTTTTTCCTTTCTCTAAAAGTGAATACAATAAAGATTTAAAGAATCGCATCAACCATTATTCATTTCTCAAGTACAAAGAAATCTTCCTACTATATTTTCCTTTTGCCGATTGATTAACTATTTGCAAATTCATATTCCATTAACCCGTCTGAGGTACCTTTATTATATAAAAAATAGTATTATTCCTATAAACTCTATCTTAAGATTATTCTTCTGAGGTTTTCGATTCAATTGCTGCGCCCACATTGACTATTTGTGAAAGATCAAGATTCTTTTTCAATCTTTCTCTAATCAATTCAGCAATAGCTTTTTGTGTGCGCCTTTCCAGTTTTTCTAATTTTTTGGCAACATCACGTTTAAGATCCCAATCTGGTTTGCGTGGTGCTAGATTCGCTATATCGATTTCATCAATTACATTGGGAGTTTTGAGTAACTCCAGTTGTGATTCAACTTCTTTCTCAATTTCGCCAGTTGGTCCTTGCTGGAGAATTATATCAGTAATGTTTTCGTCATGTGGTTTGTAACTGCGAAATATTGGTCTGCAAAATGATTTAAATGATTAATTATAAATTTTGCATTTTGGGAAGAGGACTTTCAAAATGTACTTGGGTAATTCGTTGTTTTCACTTGGTGGATGTCCGCTTTGTTCTACTAAATTTCTTAACTGTTTTAAGCGCTCTTTTCTTTTAAGGGACTCATCTGTTAGGGTACCAATTTTTTTATGATTCTTATTTGTATCCATGTTTTATTTTTGTTGAATTAATAAGTTTAAATTTTATTTGTTAGTTTTTTGATTTTTATTTCGTTTTTTGTTCTCGGTGTCAAAATGTCAAAATGGTTTTGACAAGAACTTCGAATTGCAGGGTTGTAAAAGATTTCAAGAGTATTTTTTGTTGAAAACAATCTTTGTATATGAAAACTATAGTACTATCATGCTTTGTATATGAAAACTATAGTACTATCATGGCGAGTTTTTTTTTAGGGTTGCAGAGGTCCTGGTGGTGGCGCTGCAAAATGTGAGGTGTAAAATTCGATTTGTGGAGTCTTTAAGCGTCGAAAATTGGTGGTAGGGGCAAGAGTAGACTATTTTTTGGATTATTGCATCCAAAAAATAATAATAAATATCATTTAAAACCTCCATAAGCTCTCCGCAAAAAAAAAAGAGTAAGGGTTGCATAGGTAAATTAGATGTCGCCCCATTCGACTTCCACCATGATAGTACTATAGTTTTCATATACAAAGTATCATGGCGATTTTTTTTTAGGGTTGCGTGGACCCTTGTGGTGGCGCTGCAAAATTTGAGGCGTAAAATTCGATTTGTGGAGTCTTTAAGCGTCGAAAATTGGTGGTAGGAGCAAGAGGAGACTATTTTTTGGATAATTGCATCCAAAAAATATCAATAAATATCATTTAAAACTTCCATAAGCTCTCCGCAAAAAAAAAGAGTAAGGGTTGCAGGCATACATTAGATGTCGACCCATTCGACTTCCACCATGAGAGTACTATAGTTTTCATATACAAAGAAACAATTCAAACGCAAGCCAAGAGTATTGCGGCGGCGATGATTTTTGAAAAAATAAAATACGTCATTTGATGTGTTTGGTATTTGGATTTTTTACAAATTTATACAAATTCCTACGATTTCCTGTTTGTTCGTTAAGATATAAAAGACTAAGCGAGACAGGAGGAAATTCTCTGTTTTTACAATTTGTACACTTTTTACTAATTGACTAATGACCTAATTAAAAATATATGAGGTTATTTAATTTAAAATTCTCTACCGCGTTGGCTTTGATTTGCAATGGACTTAAGTGATTTTTTTTTATTTTGTTTTTGAAAATAACTCCAGCATGTTTCGTTCATATACATGGTTTTTGTTTTGGAACGTTTTTGCAACCTCCAAATCACGTAATGCAACCCATTGTCATCAATCTTTATCACAACCTCTTATATTTGCACAATAATTATCATAATTATGTGAGTTGCAAAAAATTTACACTGTTGCGTTCAGTCGCTACTTATATTGGATGCTGCATTCACAGTTTATCCGCACCTTTAAACGAACTCTTGCATTTCGCGGCCCTGTGCACAATGCTTCACTATAATGCTATATCATGGAACGCATATACTTAACTGACAATTAATTTCCAGGGATGCTATAACTAAAATGACGTTAAATCGTGAATGAGTAAACAAAACCAAAAAAACATGATTGAAGTTTAAAAAGCCCATCCTATCATTTCTTAACAAAAAACGTTGTATTATATTTGGGAATTCCCTTTTCTACGGATGTGCAAAACAAGTTCAAAAGTTTCTAAAAATGTATATCTACGTAATATTTATTCTATCGGCACTATTTGGACGACCAATTTATGCCGATGTCGATGACGATTGGTTGGAGCCAAATGCATGGGAAATTCATTCGCCTTCTCCAAAAACTTGTCCAGTCTGTGATATACCTGTTGTCTCTAATGAAAATGCCATTACAACCATGTATTACAAGGAAATGGTCGCTCACCTTTTCAATAGAAATACTTTAAAGGTAAGTTCTTTTTTATTACATTACGAATCCTAGTACGGGTTCATGAACCAAATTATGATTTTGATCACAGGTCAATCCACAAACTGGTCATCTAGAAAGAGAAATCATTTTATCTCTAACCGCCGCTCAATTGAAAATTCTTGAAAATTCATCTGATATACGAGATTTTAATTCGGTGGTCATGGCAGTATTAAAAAACGCCAAAGAACCGGTCCAAGAAGAACAATCGAAACCAAGAAGCCATGAAAATTTATATTGGTTACTTAAATATGTCTGGGAATCCTTTTATTCTATAACTACTCATATTTTAAAGTTCATCTCCAATATTTATTTGTATAGTTCCGAGGTAAGTTAATTTCTGGAGGTGTTATAGCTATATATATTTCAGTTGCAAATACATTTTCTTAAGGTTCGCTTTGCAATTCTTGTATGCGCAGTAATGATGGCGATTTGGGCGATACATAAACGTTATAATAAGAACCTGGTATTTTTAGTGATTGTTACCTTTATAATGTTTGGATACTTTTGCAGCTACGTAGAATGCAATAGGGTAAGTAAATCTTATTCTTTACTTTATTTGTAAGTTTTCATCACTTCGCGACTTGTTGTAATTGAAGGAAAGCGGTAAAAAATAACCGTATTCCTACATCATGTAGGATTTCTGAATAAAATTTTTAAGAGAATATCTCCTCTTCCACTAAATGATATGGCAACATTAAGAGCATTTCCAAGATTTGTCATTCTTGAACTTGGAACATCAAGTTCCACGATGTCATAAAATCTATTACTTTGATATGGATGGTTTTCTATATCACGCAGTAAGTAGCCACACTTCTGCACATCACATCCTATCAATGAAGGAAATAGATCTCACTTCCTCACATTTGTACCTCAAAAATTACAAAAGAGAAAAATTTCAAAATATTTAATTTTTGCAGAAACTCGAAGCTGAGAAATTTATCAAATTTATCAAAGAATCTGAACCGGATGAGCCGCACTTCATTTCAAAAATGCTTGGCAACTTTTTTAAACGGTCGAAAAAAGACGAAAAAATAGAAGAAATCAAGTATGTAAAGAAAAGATTAAAACAAAATTAACAAGTAAAGGTACGAAACTGATAAAGGTTATTTCTAGAAATGAATCCAAAATAAAGTTTGCTTACTGCAGACCGGATCAGGTGGCATTATTGTATTTCAACGAGATGTTTTTCAATCAGCTTAAACTTGTGATTGAAAAAATTGTCGAATCAATGAATTCTATACGAGGTAAGAGAAAATTATAATTTTTCTAAATTTGATACATTATTTGTCTTTTCTTTTCCTATTGCAGAAACAATTCCGTTTCCTTTTAACTATATGGGAATGATTGCTGTACCTTTCCTTTTTATGAGTCTCCTACCATTACTCTTTCAGCATACTTTTAATCCAGTTATATGGTACAAAATTCTCCGTGAACCTATACCAAAACATGAAAAGGCAGAAATGATTAATAATAATGCTCATCAAGGAGATCGTCTCTCAGGGGAAAATCTTAAACTTTTCTTTGAAGTTCTTAAACTTAAAGCTGAAGTTGAAGAAAAGCCGATAAATTCTGCAGTTGAGGATGTTAAAGATATTCCTCAAGCTATAACTGCAATATCAAATGATAGTTCAAGTGATGCGGAAGAGACAAGTAATGAGGATAAATCTGCTGTTCGAATTGATGATATTTTAGAAGTAGAACTAGAGTCAAAAAAAGAAAACTAAAAGTTTATTATTTTATTATTTTAGTTTTGTTAAAATTTATTGTAACTTTTTAAAAAAATTGTCCTGTTTTAATTTATATAATTTTAAGATTAATACTCAAAGTTAGTTGGAATACTTTTTTAACATTTTTAAGAAATAAAATTGAAATTATGTATGTATATTGCGAAATTATTTTGATTTCTTTAACTTTTCTCCAATTTTCATTACGTTTGGAATATATTTTTCCTTCATTAAGAAATCACAAGAACAGATTCCTAAAGCTGTGGCCTCAAACAAGTGACCGTGTCAACTAAATTAAATTTTTAAATAATTTCACAGTTTCGTTGACCCCGAATTTATCACATTCGTCACATTTTTCGCGCGATTCGCGAGTCATAATAGGGGCCTATGTGTTGAGAGAGAGTTGACTAGTACCTAAAATAGTATTAATTTTTGGCATACGATTTGGCAAGTAAGTAGTTCCATATATTTTTTCAATTTGTTTATTTTATTTCTACAGTTTCATTTTCATTATTTATTTTTCGTTTTGAATATTTTAAAAAACATATACTAGATAGCAAAATAAGCAGATAGCTACAAGCCGAACACAGGTTTCTACTTATCTGACGTTGGTCTATCTTTTTCAAAATTGCCGACAAACATTTTATTATAACAGCCCAATCATAATTGGGCTATAAATAGTGATATGTTTTTTGTAGAAATCAATCATATAAACAAAACTCTTTTCTTCCTCTTAACATACCTTTAATCTAGTCCACAATTATTTGGAACCACTTTTTATTCACTGAACTCTGATATGCATAAAAGGTTGAAGTCGTAACTCTGTATTTCCAAAATTTAGATTACAAAAATCTGTATTCTTAAATTCTGTATTTTAAAACAGAGTAAATCCAAAATTCTGTGAGTACCAAATTTGAGTTTCCATGAATCGGTATTTCAAAATAATGTAAATCTAAAATTATGCAAAAAATTCTGTATTTCAAAATTCTGTACTTTAACATTCTTCACTTCCAAATTCTTTGTTCGAAAATGTATTAATTTTGAAATACAGACTTAGAAAACCTGGTTAGATGAAAAAAATAAACCTGTTTTTAGAAAAAAAAAAAAAAATTGTTTACATGGAAATAAAAAGGCTTCCCAAATCAATGCGAAATCAATGCGAATATGCTATTTTCATTGACAACAATGTGCTGTTATTATTATTTTCGTAGACGCTTGTACTGTTTCGTTTCGGCTTGGAAGAGTTTTAATGACTTTTTTTTCTAGTTCTATTCGAATAGTAATTGACTATTTACACGTTTCTCCTTAGAATTTTCTCATGTAATTACAATTTTCAAAAATTTAGTCAAAATTAAAATAGTCGTTTTGTTGAAAAATACTGAAAAATATGCAAGCCCAAACTGATTTCAAATGTATCAGTTGATCAATGAAAAGAAAAAAAAATACTAATTATTATTTTAATGAAAGTATTTTTTATTTAACTATTTAATGTATATCATTTTCAATATATATAATATTGTGTGTATACACTATACATTATTATTTTTAACAATAGTAAGTACTTTATTAATATGTTTTATTGAGTTTATGGTATTTTGTAATACACTCTTACTAGTTCAAATTTATTAATATTTTTTTTTTATAAAAAAAAGTGTTTTATGTATTTATGTATATTAGCAAAGAATTGTTTGTTTCATAATTTTACTATGTATTATATCTATTTTTATTTTTGTTTTATTAACTCCATGCACCATATCCATTTTTTTGTTAAATTAATTTTTGTTAAGTATATGTTAAATAAAATAACTATCGTTTTGCTATTCATCTATTTATTTCTATACCCATGGTCCATGGAATTTTAATTTTGAATTGAAACTCAATATTATAAACAGAGATTTTTTAAGTACATATTAGGTTTATAAATTTTTTATTGTTAGTAAAAACAGATATATATATATATATTTATTTTAAAACCAAGCAATAAACTGAGTTAATTATTTGCCTTACATTTGAAATCTTTACATTTTCTTTTTTAAAGAATTGTGTTTAATTATTCGTTGTATTTCTCAATCAGTTTAAAAAAATCATTTTCTTAAAAAGTAGATAGTATTTTTTATTTTTTTAAATATTTAAAATTCTGCAGGTTTGCAATAATTTTAATTATGTCACAATTTTGGTTGTAATATGTATACGTTTATATATGTTTTTTTTTTTACATGCAAATAATGCACACTTTTATATATGTATGTATGTATGTATGTATATATATGTATTATTTTATGTATTGTATAACAAAAATTATTTCCAGAACAGAATTAGCCAACAAATTATTACTTCTTTTTAAATAGCTACGAATTTGACTTAAAAATCTAATAAATATTAAGGCAATACACTGGAATATGCTATTAAGACGTTTTATTTTGGTTTTCAATTTAATTCAAAATGTTTAATTATGTTTTTTGATGTTGTTGTTTTTTTTTTCGTTTTAAGTAACCGTATAATGCTTAAAAATTATTAAGTTAATTTATCTTCAAAATTTAATTAACTCTTATTTTAAGTTTGTTTTAAAGCTTTCTTCAAATCTAAAAAGAGTCGTATTTTTTTTTAATTTTTTTTTTTATAATAAACAAATATTGTTTACATAAATATATAAAAACAATAAAATATTTTTTTTCATTTTGGTTCTAACATATTTGCGATTTTTTTTATAAGTATGTAATAAGTTTTTTTTCGAGAAAAGATTAGAAACTTAGTAAGAGTAGAAATATTGTTCTACTATAGGTACGCTCCCTTACAAAATGTGTACTTTTATTTTGTTGTTGTTTTAATTAAAGGAACATATTAATGTTTGATTTTGTTTTATTAATTTTCTTTCTTTAAACTTATATTTATATTATATTTTGATAAGTAAAACAAAGTGTACCTATGTATATGTATCTACATAATAAATATGTATGTATGTATTTGTCTTGTGCAACAAAATCTTAAATTTAATATTACTGAATAATAACATAAAATAATAGATTAAATTATTTTCAATGGAAAATCTTATTCACAATTGGTCCACTTTAAAAATTTCATTGAAAACAAACTTAACTATAGTTAAAAAAAAGAATTATATAAATAGGTGAATTAAGAGAGTCAAGTTAGTGATTAAATAAGCATAAATTGCCATAAAACAAATTGTAGATATAAAAAATGAAAATGTAGATAGTTTATTTGGGTGGCTTTTTGATTAGTATATTTTTTTAAAGGTAGAATAATTTGAATATGATAATAATTTTTATACAAAATATATATGTTATTCTATTGAAATATTAACTATACAAATTACTTTAAGTATAAGTTTTAGTAAAAAGGAGTGGATTATAGAATTAACTGTGATTCATCCTACATGCATAGTTGACAAGCTTACAAATTACAATAATTATTATATAAGATAAAGAAATGGTAAACGTAAGGAATTATTTTGTTAGGTACCACAAATAATAAATTAAAAGTGATGATGACTCTATGAAGAGAGGCAATACCAATATTTATGTTTTTAAGATATTAAAAGTAAAGTTTCTTTTTTAACAGTCGCATTCCAGTTTTTTTTTTTTTAATAAATAAATAAATGAATACCTAATGTTATCTATCATAAGCCTTATTCGTCATACGATAAGACAAGTCCACCAGTGTAGGTATTTAAAGAACAAATTAGAGGAAACAATTTGATAAATATGATTTTGTGGGTAGCGTTCACTTTGGAATTTATTTAAGACTTTGACAAAAAAAAATATTTCAACCGAAATCAGTCGATTACCTGAATCCATGATAAACAACATAAACTATGGATTCTCTGATCGGTGAATACCGACCTTAGAAACTTTATTATATGTATGTATGTATGTATATTTTTTTTTTCATTATAAACTTAATAGCAAACAAAGTCACACAGTTTTGATCATAGTTTAAGCTTGAGAGATAATTCTAAAAAATAAGACTTCTGTGGGATTCATACGATTGGTAAACCGTTAAATAAGACAAACTTCAAATCTTGTTGGGAGAGTAATCAAAATCAGATACAAAAAAAGCGGGCGAATAATTTTTTTTCTGTGGAAATGAATTATACAAATAATACTCTCATGTGCTGTTAAATGAATAAGTTTGGAAACGAAAATATTTTTGAACAATTAAGTCGCGCAATCTGACAAAAAAAAAAACATTTTTAAGGGCAAACTTTATAGTTTAATATTTTTTATTTTGTTTACTATTTGTTTTTAACGTGACACCTGGAAAAAAAACTGATTGTCATTTAACCGTCAATTTTTGATAGATAAATTTGCAAACAAAATTGTACATAAGTACATAATATATAAAATGAATTTTCAAATGTGTACCTGGGTAATTCCTAGCGTTCGGAATTCAATAAAAATAGCAAAAAATATGTTGAGATAGCAGAAGAGGCTTTTAAAAAAAGTAGGTATTTCTTAACATGGGAAGTCTTAAAACGAAATGATTTTATGGTGTGACGAAATTCAAATCAGGGGAGAATATGATGAAATTTATTATTATGCAAATATTTCAACGGGTAGCTTATGGTATTTATTTTTCAAACTATATTAATTGATTGATCATTACTAAAAAAAATATTTACATTTTGAAAAGTTGATAGTATTTACATTTAAAAAGTAAAAAGAATTTAGTTTATAAAGGGATGGTATGTTAATTTTTTTTTTTCATAAATAAAATATTTAAATTTGGATTCCTGGAAAAATATGAAGATATATATGAAGATATTGGCGATTTATAAAAGAATTTCATGAAATTTTTGTATTATTCATTATTTTATTGTACTTTTGTGGCAAAGAAAACCGATATTAGCAGAAGCTCACCGGAAATAAATGCTCTAATAACTAAATGTTAATTTTCTTCTAAATAAATAGCAACTCTTTTAAAAAAATTAACGTGACAACCATTATTATTAATATATTTATGTACATGTACATGCATTTAGATTATAATATATATTTGTGTATGAACCTTACCAAAGTTCAATTTTAGTAATAGCTTCAATTTTTGAGTGAAAGGACACATATCCTACTATGGTATCATTATTTAGACTTCAGTTTAATATTTAGATATTTATTATTCCATTCCATTATGGTCCATTTCATCGAAATATTTCTGCCGTCACTAAATTTGATCTATCAAGAAGGCCCTTTGTTAATGTAGAGTTTGACGTGCGTTAATTGTAGTTAATTATTAAGGTCTATCAAATTGGACATGGAATAAGTACAATATATTTAATTTAGTAGGTACCAAATAAAATTTAAAAACATATCAATCATTCCAAATCATAAAAGTCGAAGACGAGTTTTTTAATATGTCGGTTTGTCGTTGGTTACTTATACAATACTACTTTTACATTCCTTCTTACTCTGCAATGCCGGAGTGTTCAATTTTGTTTTAATTCAATGCGATACGAATACACTAAATATTGAGAATTAATACATCGTACATAATATGTATGTACATGAAACAAAAGCAGCCTTGAACTACATCTAATCCGCCGAAATCGGAAATTGAAATAATGAAACTTGTATACAAGATTTCTTACTAAGAATAAAAAGAAAACATTTTATTAAGGGCGTGTGCCGCATTTCTGTATCATTAAACTTGTGAATAAACTTGAATCCAAAGTTAAAACTGAAACAACATTAGGTTTATCTTCAACTAATTTGATACCAACAAGTTTTAGGCATTTTGCAGGTTGTAAAATTGCAGGTAAAGTGTTCATGTTCGGTAAACTGAAGTTTTACCAAGTTTAAACTTGGTTTTTTCGTATATATTTTGAGAATTTGTACAAATTCATACGCAATTTCGCGTTTCTAAATATACCTATATGTAACAAGAAGCTCGGAGCGTTCATACAACCTTGGCGAAATCTTTTTAATATTTTATTTACCATTCAAGCGGATTACGTATTAGTTCAATAAGTGAGATGTCGTATAACGCGAGCCATTTTATTTTCATGAAAAATCTTAAAAATCTTATATTCACACCCTTTTCCTAACTAAAAATGTAGTTTTTCTGCCTCAATATTTCCTTTCTATTAAACATTTTTCATTTCTTTCATGACCTCGCATTGAAGCGAAACAACAAAAATAACAGAAAATCAATGAACATATGAAAAATCATCCTTTATGTGCTTTGCGAAAACCGATTATCATAATTTTGCTTGTATGTAAACAAGAAAGTCAAATGTGCCCTAAAATCGAAAGTGCCCACGCTACTCTACGAAAAAAGGGATTTTCTCACAAAAACTTTACCATATAAAACCATTTAACCCATCGCAGTTTTGTAAGTGCTAGTTTGCTTACAGAGGGTTGAATCTGAAATTTGAAAATGATGAATTCATAAATAAAGAAATTTCATTTTCCAGTTTATCTTACAACTTTAATAAAGAATCAAGAGTTTATGTGACATGTTTGTGCCATTTTGATTTTGATTTCTGACAATTGTTATTTGGATTAATATGCATACATTATGTACATATATAGAATATATTTTAAAATTAAATAAACTTGATTCTTATCTTATTGGTGAACTATTCAATGAAGAATTTCTTCATAAAATATAGGTATTATGAACCGAAGTTAATAAAAATTGCTTCTCAACAAAGCCAACGAAAACCCAATTTTTTTGGACTGCTGTAATCATGGATTTCATGATTGAAATTTTGGTGAGAAAATGCAAACTACAATTATCAACTAGAATCAAGGAATAAAGATAACCACTGTGAATACTGTGTCTTTATTTTTCAAATTTGAAGCAGAAAAATAAGTGGAACAAATAAAAGGGGTTATAATGATTAAGTGAACAATTACATCACTGTAGACTTACCATACAGAAATTAGTGAGGGAATTTAACCAATAAAAGTTTTCTTAAGAAATCAACATTAAATTAAACTCTATATAATAATTATTGTTAAAGTTAACGTAAATTTAACTACCCGACAGACGACTTTTGTCAAAGTTAATTAAACTCAAAATTAAATTTAAAAAAATTGTAAACTTTTCGATATTATGTTAGAAATAAAAAAAATTTACTACTACTAACGATAAAGTATGCCCTTCACCCTAAATACTTAGTATAATTTATTAGGTATTTGACCAATGGCTTGACCTTTACCTTCCCAACTCAAAATTTGATATATTCGTTTTCACACAGTAAAAAACCAAACCTATGGGCCGTTTCATTTCATTCTCATGGTTAATAAATATCTCCTTTGGTGAACAAACGAATTTTATGCATAAGTACTTAACTGCGTTTTATTATCTTCCGTCGGTATCTGGATTAACTTTGAACACGTAATACAAAAACGATTTTGAAAATTTCTAATTGTTTTCCTATTATAATTTAGATCCCGATAGTAGATAATAAAACACAGGTGGTATTTCTCCGTAGAGACTTTCAGATGACTCAAAGTTAAATGACGATTAGAACGTAAAAATATAAAATCTTAAGTATAAAAATTATAAAACCATTCAAATACAACATAACATAAAATTTTTAATGCAGCTGTATTTAAAATTAGTATTTAAGACTTAAAGATAATTATTATAATAAAATTTAAACAACAATCAATCGAAATTCCGATAAATAGTTTTTAAAGAACTGAAGTTAAAAATATATTTAAAAAGCTTTTAAATTTTATTAAGCGTTATAAAAATTAGTTTCTTAAAAGATTAAATCAATAAACATACATATGTATAATAAGTTAATAATACGAGTATTTTATTTTTATAATTTTAGATCAAAAAAGTATTTACAAAAAAAATCTATTTTCACAAAGAAAAAAAAAACCTGTAGGTATTAAAAATAAACAATATTTAATATATTTAATTTTACGTATTTATTTTTTATAAATAAATAATATTATATAAATATAACCCTCTTGCTATTTGTTTTGTGTGCCTTTTTAACTTTTATCATTCTTGTGTCCATATACAATTATATTGGTGTGTAAATATAAATATTCGTACTTTATTATTATTTACCATTAAAATGTCACGTTTTAACTGAATTGATATGTTTACAGTTCGTTTTTTTAATTCTTTTTTTTTCAATTTATACTTCTGAATGTTTCTATTTTCTCTATATATTTTTGTTTTAAATATTTTGCCATGCTTATTACAATTTACATAATCTTTTTTAAAAAGATTGAAGAACAGAAATGTTTTCATCTAAATGATTTCTATAAGATGGCGCAAAAGCTAGGGCATGCATTGTTGTCATTGGGCCTTTTGCAGTATTGAGTCAAATAAACAAAAACATCGTTCATAAGTTAACTCAAAAGGTAGGAGCCTCAGTCGATTTTTCAACAGAAGCACTTTAAACTAAAAAATGAGGTCAAGGACTTTTATTGTTTAATTTATTGAAATATTCCATTACATTTATTTGGATTCAAGCTAAAATCGATAAATTTATGCTGTTTCGATAATAGAAAATAAGAAATCTTCAATTAATTATAAACCACTCCTCTCGAATAAAAATTAGTTTCTTAATTTCAAATATTAATAAGAAAGAAACGGAAAAACGGCCAAGGTCAACATAAAATTTAAATCTGAAGACAAAATTATTTTTGAAAAATGGCTCAGTTGAAATGTATAAATATAAAAATTTAGTGGGAATTAAGACCTTATTCCAAATACCCTTTTTTGAGAGTCAATGATTCAAGCCATTTTGGCAAATTCAAAAGCTATTTTCATATTATTCCATTTGAGTAAAGATATTTTGTCTTGTTTAAGATTGAAGATAAAAAAATGAAAAAAATGTTTTTAAGAAACTTGGTATACTCGTATATTTTTGGAATAAATTTTCGGATAGGTGTGAAATTTTTTCAAATATCTTGAGTTGTTCTTGTATCAGCTGATTTAAGCTACCCGATACATTTGCATTTTACTCTAACGTGACCTATGAAAAAAACAGTCAACAAGAATGGCCGCGTTCAGATCTGTATCGATAGCGATCTACATAGCTGTTTGTTCTTGTAATCCGTTGTTCAAAAGTAAAAGGTTTAAAAGTCCAATGTATCCCTGAATTAATGCACTAGCTTTCGTTTAATTACATTACTTAAAAAGATTGCGCATGTAATAAATCATAAATAAAGAAAAGTAGCTACGTAGACTAAATAAAGCACTATTATTTATCAAAAATGGCATTCATGTAGTTCCTTTTTTCAACGAAACTAGTAAAACCATTAACATTTGGTTTTGCATTCATAAAATTCTCTCCGATTAACACGTTTCGTTTTAAATATTGTTCTAAAACTATTTTTCTATGTTTTTATATTTTTAAAATATTTTTTGTTTTTAATTGATTATAGATTACTTCATTGGGTGGTTATAATATTTGATTAAACATCTTTTAGTATGTACCTCATAGACCATCATTTAAGTCAGGCTGTGAGGTGATTGATTATACTTGACATTTTTGGTTTATTTACAAACATATAGTGTTCACCGTAGAACCCTTGCTCCAGAAAGCTTAGAATTCATCTACCTTTTTCACGTGATTCTTAACTTTGCCTCTTTTTTTTACTTTTCTTCTTCGACTAATACTACTTTCTTTAAAACAGAAATATTTGAAAGAAACTCTTCTAATTTTTGGTTAAGATACATTATATGAATATATATAAAATAAAATTAAAATTAATTTACATTACGTGACATTTTTCTTTGGCATTACCGCTAGTGCCTTCTCCTCCGGCTGTGCTATCTGCAATTGCTCCATTTGTTTCTTTCTTTTTCTTTTGTTTCTGTTTTTTCTGTTTTTTGCCGTCTAATTGCAGTGAAACACTGCGGTTTTTCTCCATGTTCAGTAGTTCCTTAAAAAGAAATTTTTTATAATTTTTTACAAGCTAATGTATTAAACGACGATGAAACAACAATGTTTTTTCGTCTTCACGATTATTTCGCATTGGTTTGGCTAAGCATACGAATTTGTATGATCTCGTACTCGAAGAATTAAAACCTGGAACATTGTTTTTATATGAATTTTTAAATCTCAAGTTAACTTGAAGCTAACCCGCCTTATGTGGGTTACTTTATCAATAGCCAGTTGTACAAATACGCTTCAGTAATTTTAGCTCTTCTACGAGTATAGATTATAGGTTCCAAGACTGAACCTCGTTTTTAAAGCTGACCCTAAAGAGATGTACCGATTTTCTTTTTGATATAAACGCACAAGGTGTTTTTTTTTCAAGTTTAAACCATAAGCAATTTTAAAATGTATTTCTCCATGTCCGATATATCCCATGTCCGCATAGAATTCAATACGGATAACAGAATTTCTACTTATTCTTATATGTTAAATAATACCTTTTCAGAAGTTGCAAAAATAAGGAACATTTTTAAAAGACAAAACCAGTATTGTACAAGGGAATTTTTGTTCAAAGGCCAGTGATTTCTACATCGCTTATAGTTAAAATTACCAAATGTAAAATTGTATGTAGTTTTATAAGTGGGATATAAAATTTGGACTTTAAACCAAAAAATTATTTTAAAAAGAGTTTTACCTACTCGTTCGTGTCACTATAAATAATCTTCTTTCTAATATGTTTTCTTCTTAATTAAGCTATTTTTCTGTGAAGAACTTTTTCTTACCTGGAATAATTCGGTGACATTATGGTTCGTTTTTGCAGAAGTTTCCATAAACGATACACCCCATGAAGCAGCTTCAGCTTGGCCTTCGCTTTGTGTGACTTCTCGCAATTCGGCACTTTCATCGCATTTGTTACCAACTAGCATAACAGGTATTTGAGTAATATCTTGTCCCTTAAATATTTAAATATTTTTTTTTAATTTTTAACAAACAAGACAAGCAAATAAAATAAAACTTTAAAAATCTATCGGCAATAAAAATGAAAAGAGTAGAAGAAATTATGAGAAAGAGGTTTTCTTCTTCCCGTTAACCGTTAAGGTTAAGGGAGGGGCAAAAAATTATTAAAAACGGAGAAAATATTAAAAAATCACCTATTATTAAGTCATAAATATAAATAAATTTGATGGCGCTATAGTGTCTAACATTTTACTGTACTTAATAATTGTAGATTTTTTAAGTGAAATGTTCTTAATTAAATCAATATACCTACTACAGGCGCCACAGTCCATGAAGAACCAGAACTAGGGGTCTTAAAAATGTCAACCATTTCAGTGTGCGTGTTATTGCAAAAATGAAAGGGACCTACAATAATTGTGTGCTAAATGCAAACTGTTAGGGTGAGAAGCACTCTATTCTCAGAAGAGGCAGCCGCTCGTGAAAAAAAAACATTTCTGTTTTTAGATGGACGATGCTATATCTTTTTTTGAAAGCCAAACTTTTTTTTTTATTTGATGTTTAAATTAGATTGTTTTCACTATTGATTGATTGAAATTGTACGTTATTCAGTAATATTTATGTTTTTTGTATTGATCTTAACTCTTCAGCAAACACCTAAAACAACTTAGTTATAAAAAACAAAGTTTTGTAGTTTTAATACGAGCAGTCACATCAAATATGAAAAATATTTTAATAATTACATAAGTATATTAAGTTTCAAACAATTAAACAAAAAAGAAAGATTTAACATACAAAACCATATTTGGAACCTTATGCAGTAGATGGTAAAGTTGAACATTAAAATTCTAAAAAAAAAACATTTCTTAATTATACAATTCTAGGCCAAAATAATAAGAAAAAATAAATTTTAGTTGAAATTTGTTTTTTTTTCCACAACTGAAATAAAAACAACGGAAACTCCCACAAGTTATGATAAGCTTTTATAAAGCCAAAAGTCCATTCTTTAACTTATTTTTTTTTTAAATCAAGTTGTTTTATACTACATTCTCAATAGTGCTGAAATGAGTTAGTTTCGAAAATTATGAAAAAGCGTTCAAATTACAAATGAGGTTATTTAGTTTGACATCTGATTGTTGTTTTCTCTATTTGTCTCGCAATCGAATCCAAATTTATGTTTTGCTGAAAGCGTTCACCTAATTTCCGAAATGGTTTGTTTGAAATTACCTCATTTGGAAATTTAAATTTGTATGGGAAAAACCAAAGTCACCTCATTTGGTGTAATGAAGACAGGCTATTACATAGTGTTCTTTAAATTTTTTTTTAAACTGAAAACTTTTGGAAATATTTTTGTATTTATTTCCACCCTTTTGTAGATCACATGGCAAGCAAACATACGTTATTTTATTTAGTTCCAAATGAAAAAGAGTTTCCATTTTCGAATGGAATAATTATGAAACCTGGATCAAAATAATGGAATTTTACATTATTTTGTTTTATCAAAAAATGTTTTTTGGATATTTTTAAGGGCACAATGTCCCCAATTTGGTCTAACACTTGGCAGACACCTGCATCTTAAACTGTCAAATAACACTGATATTGAAGGTTTTAAGACAAATTTCGAATCGTTTTGTGTAAAAAACGCCTGCCTTTAACAATTTACGTGTTAAATTCAACAATAAAAATATCGTATTTCTTCACACAAAAAAATTAGCTTTGTCTACCCCTTAGTTCGTCAGAATTTAAAAGAGAGAGCCAAATCCTTATGCATGTACCTACATACATATACATTGGTAGCAATAGCTTGAATTACTTTAAGATATTAAGGAAGATGGGCAGAGAGCACTCTAAAGATAACAAACAATTTATTATAATTACTATTATCATGGATAATAATTTATTCCACTCTCCTTAAGTTAATATTGAAATCCGATTAAAGCCCTACCAACCCCACCAACATCAAAATATATGGGTTATAAGTTATAACCGTTAGTTAGGAACATTCTTTCATTATAAAACCTCACTAAACCCATCTTACAACGCTCGTACATTTGATATTTCGAAAAGGCCCTTTTATCAAGAGAAATAAATTAATACTCGGATACCTACCTACAGAGAGCTTTCTAATTTCCGATTTACTCTATCTTATTTCAATTTGCAAATAAACAAAAAAATAACCACTCACCTTTAATTCCTTAATTAGACTCCAAATAGGTCGCAATTCCTCCAGACTTTGCTTCGAGCACATCGAGTAAACCAATATAAAGGCATGCCCTTTTGTTATCGAGAGCCTCTGCATGGCAGGAAACTGATGTGATCCTGTAGTGTCGGTTATTTGCAGTGTGCAAATATTCTTATTACAGCTAATGACCTGCGTGCAATAAGAACAGACATAACATAATATACAATATATAGGTACATACGTCATTACATCAGGCTATTTGTCTTTATTATTTATATTCTGTCTTCTCTTATGGTATTTTATTGAAGGGAAGAAGAACAACTACTATAGCAGAGGCAAGAACAAGGAATAAGAGGAAAATCAGGACATCAACGAATCACAAGGGGGTGGAGAGAGGAAGGTGGAGTGGCAGGAAAGTATGAATGGAAGAAAAAAAGATGTAATCTTCACGACATGCGTCAATGATTAATTAATTGGTCTTATAAAGTCAAAAGAATTCCAGGCTACTCAAGAAGACGAAAATAGAAGCTCCCAGTGATGAAAATAAAAAAGGAAAGCATTCTAAAGGCCAACTTTAACACACTGTTATTGACTCTTATTATTAATATGCATACAGACTAAGTAAGGCGGAGGCGTCTTACCTGACGATATGTGTCCTCAATGGTCGGTATGTAGCTCTCACGAAAAGTCCCCTTTATGAATCGCAGCACCAAGGAGCTCTTTCCAACACCGCCCGCACCAAAAACAACCACCCGATAGTCGTTGCTTTGTTCGGGCATGTTTGACGCTGGAGAATACGTTTTTAAAACTTGTATTTAACCCGTTTCAAAAGAAAGTTTTTGGTATCGTAGGATACCTGCTTGCGTTTGTTTTTTTTTTTGCGTTTTTTTTTTTCGTTGGCTTTGACTTAATTCCTTAGGGTTTGAAGGATGAAGCGCAAAAAGTTATTCTCAGTAGGCCACACTCAATTAGGTTCAGATGCCTGCAACAACAGCAGCAGGGCAGAGATAATTATTGTTAAATGTCAACATGTGGGAGTCACTGTGTGTATAATATGTAGGCCTGAAGTGGGTTGGGGATGATATTATACCTTCTTTTTTTTTGTTGTTTTTCTATTTTACTTTTATTGTATTGCAATTTTTTTCGCAGATATTTTAAGTATGTTGCACTGTGGCTATAAAACACTATTTTTGTTTAAATTTTTTTTTTGGCAAAAACGTTACAACTTCCGTTTAGTTAAGTTTTATTGAATATTTTTTTAACTGAAATTTATATGTTCTTTTTTATTTTAATTAATTTTGAAGCGACAAGAATGAATGAAAAAACGCCTAAAATGCAGCAATTGATTTTGTCATTCGATGTACACCGGTTGGCAGAATGTTGATAAACAATTTATCAATTGTTTTCGCACCCTAATTTTAAGTTCACAGCAATATGGTCGAAATTTTCGAACGTTTTGAAAGAATATTCGTGTGATTTGAAGGACTCGATTTAATTCAATTCGATGATTTTAAAAACAAGATTTTTTTTCTCACGCAAACATCCTGCAAGTAGATGGAAGAAGAGCTGCGTTTGACATACGAGTCGAGTGTTAATTTTTTTTCAGTTATTTTTAGGCGCAAGTCAATTGGAAAATTCCTTCGTTGGAGCTGTTCGTAAAGGGAGGTAACTGTCATACGTTGGGGATATTATGGGGAAATTTTTGTTCGAGTTGGTGTTGTGGTATTCAGAAAAAGGTTGTTGAGAGTTATTAGAAGGTGTTCAAGAATAAGTATTTTTCAAAACTAGAGATACATTACAAAGGGTTTAATGTGGCGTATGTAGAACTTTTTTTTCTTAAGGATGTTCCGGAGTGAAGTAAACCAGTAATTTGCTCTTCTTTTTGTAAACATGATTATAAGACCCTTTTTTAATTTTATTTTTAAACATGGGTTTTTTTACAAATTGGTAGGAATTGTTAGGTATAAACAAAGAAGCTTTTATTTTGTACTAGTTGTGCTTTGCTCACCTTGTCGCAAGTTTTTGTTTCAAAATATTTTTTTTCTCATTCAAGTAATATTATGAATGTGAAAGTATTATGTGTCTCATAAACAATATACTATTTTTCCTTTAATTTAATAAGCTGCTTGAATTCAAAATTTATAAATTCATTTTATGATTTTCCTAGATTCCGTGAGCTTCTCCAGACCAATACGAAACATTCGGATACGAGGATGAAACAACAATAATACCATGTTGCTATGATTGACAACAAGTTGTTTTTAATTTTTGATTCGTTACGATAGTTTCGCATCGGTTTGGGTTTTACCTTTAATCGGGAAACCCGTGAGTACATCAACTCAAATTCTTTTAACAACTATGGTTATGAATTTTTGTATCGATAAATAAATTTGTAACAAAATTTTCAAGTGAATCGAAAGCTTCGATCATATGAAATGAAAAAAAAGGTTCTCGTCTTAAATTTGATCAACGTACTGCAATGTTGGGGTTCTAATTCGTTATTTGTGCCAGTTCAGAAAAATTTCAGATCTTAGATAGGATCCTAAAAACGGTTCTATAGGTATAATATATACATTTACAGTTCATGTCCATCTTCTTGACCCAATTTATGGCGTATTACGCTTTTTCCTTTGCCTGTTTTGACCGTTAATTGACAGTTTTCTTCAACAGGGAGAAGCTTTAGTGAAATTTAAATAATCAGTTAGAAAGATTTTCTTTTCATTGTTATCGAAATCTTAGTGTGTCTGACTATGCAATTTTTTTTTTAAATTGATCCAAGTGGTGGGTATTCGACATTTCACTCTTGGACTTACATAAATCTCGTTTCAACAACATATGGAATAACCTTTTTTTAAGAAAAAATAAACAAACTTTTAGATAACTAATTTAATTCATATAATATTAAAAAAAAACTTCCAAAAGTTAATAGTTCTGTAGCTTTAACTTTGGTATAACATTCATGCTGGTGAGTTCTTGAAACAATAACTTACAAGCGTAAGGCATTGAAATTTTCGATACATTGGCAGACGACCGGCAAAAATGGCACCACGAACAGTAAGCCAATCGTCCACAAGTTTTACATACATCCACATCAAATGCATCGGAAGATATCATTAATCGTTCCATAATCAACATACTGGCTCCATAAGAAATTAAGCAATCACGTTCCATTTCACCCAAACGTAGACCACCTTCCCGACTTCGACCTTGGGTTGGTTGTCTTGTTAGTACAGCCTTTGGACCTCTTGCACGAGCATGCATTTTATCTTGCACCATATGTTTAAGCTTTTGATAGTATACTGGACCAGAGTAAATATACGCCTCTAGAGTTTCCCCTGTAATTCCTGAATAGAAAATATCCTTCCCCATATAGTTGAATCCATGTTTGAAGAGCTCATCTTGAATATCCTTGCACTTTGATCCTCCAAAAGCTGTACCATAGTGAAATTTACCTTCCAAAAGTCCTGCTTTCCCGCCAAGCAACTCCAGAGTCTTACCTACTGTCATTCGAGATGGAAAACCATGAGGATTCATCACCATATCAGGGCAAATTCCAAAGTCATTGAAGGGAAGATCTTCTTGATCGACAATCAAACCGGTTACACCTTTTTGCCCGTGACGGGAACTAAACTTATCACCGATTTCAGGACGTCTTGTTTGTCTGAGGAGGATTTTAATCAGGAAATCTTCTTCGCCATTAGCCGAAACCATAACTTTTTCGATATAACTAGGCTCAGGATTTTTGTAAGATATAGGAACAGCCGTATATGGAACTCCTGTTTGGCCTGGTTCTTTCTGTTCAATTGGGTTGATTGATGTTACAGCAGGCATTTCCTTATTGATGAGTATCTGCTTGTTCACAACCATCTCACCGGGTGAAACAATTCCATCAGTATCTAGAGCATCATGTTTGAACACCACCTGAAATTTTAAAAAGAATAGAAAGCCGACCAAAAACAATCGTAAAAAAAATTAATTTACCTTATTCGTTACAGAATCCTTTAAGGGACCCATGATTCTGTCATACGTTTGATTGGCGTAGCGTTTAACAGTACACTTGGAATTTTTATAAACCAAACACCGCCCGTAGCCACGATCAATTGACGCCTTATTCAAGATAAGAGCATCTTCGATATCATAGCCCGAATAACTCATTACAGCAACAGTTGCATTCTGTCCAGCAGGAAGCTTATCAAAGTTTGTCAATTCAATAGTACGTGATTTAACCATTGGAGCTTGTGGATACACTAGATTATACATAAGCGTATCGATACGATTTTTTTGATTATAGCCAATTACACCCATCGCCTGTTTACCCATAGCACATTGATATGTGTTTCTGGGACTCTGATTGTGATGAGGATACGGAACAAGACCAGCACAAACTCCAAGCAAAGTAAATGGCTCTACTTCCAGATGGGTTGTGTTCTCCGCACTGATTTCTGCCTCATTCCACGATATAAATGAGTCGTTTTCCTCGTTGACGTCAAGATACTCTACCAAACCGTCAGTAAGAAAATCTTCGAATTTTCGAACACCACGTTTTAGTTCATCAATGTGGCACTGTTGCACCATTGGTTTTCCTTTAATTACTATGATATAAGGACGGCACAGCCGACCACCATCTGTGTGAATGTAAACACACCTCTGAGTGTGCGAAGTGTGGATGGAAACAAATGGCCCAACGAGACCTTTTCGTCGCATCATCCGGAACACCTGGACCAAGCGTTTGTAGCAGATTGTCACACCCAAAATATTACCATTGATGAATACCATGAATACTTTGGGATTATTGATGGCATCTCCACCAACCAAGCGAATGTCTTCAACCCCCGCATTGAATGCAAGTCGAATCACAGGACCCTCATCAACTTCTGTTGTGATGTGCGTCATCAGAGCCAAATTCTTGACCAAACCACAAGCCTCTCCTTCGGGAGTATCAGAAGGACACAGCATACCCCATTGACTAGGCTGCAAGGAACGAGGCCCAGACACTTTTCTGGTCTTCTCGAATTGTGAATTCACTCTGGTCATCATGCCAAGGCAAGAAATGTAACTCAGTCTCGACAGAACCTGGGTCACTCCAGCTCGCTCCATTTTAAAACGCTTTATAGTCCAATTTCCAGAAGAAATAGCCGACTCTAAGCCAACGGTGATCTGTGCCGCCCGCATGTGTTTAACAACGTCAAATTGAGCAGCTTTAACTTTGGGTATGTTCTTGTCTGCAATCATTTTCAATTCCCAGTTGAGTCTCTTGAAAAGATCTTCAAACATGAGAGATATCAGGGAACCAGCCAACTCAAGCCTTTTGTTGCCATAATAATCACGATCATCGAAAGCATCGCTACTCAACTCGGCAGCCATTACTCGCCGCACCATCAACGAAACATAAATCGATTTGATTTGGAAATTAAAATTTTCCACTGGGACGTGTGCCAGGATTGTTGTCATTAGGAGTTCGCGCGCCTCTTCCGAAGGAGTCTTGTTTTTGGTAGCAGATGTCTGAAAACGTTTGACAACCAACTTTGACCCCATGTACTCAAGAGCTCGTTGTTGGGTGAAGACTTTCAGATGGAAAGCATCCATCAATGATGCAGCGAATCTGTTCTGTGTTTCTGTCTCAGTCCCAATCAGAGACATAATTTCTTGGTCCGAGATTATTCCCATTGCCTTGAAAATCACACAAATGGGAATATCATCCGTCATGGAGTTATGCTTAAGATAGTATTTGCCGTGTTTGACCAATACCAAAGTTCTGGATTTTTTTTCGTGAGTGGAACTCGTCACCTGGCATTGGATTTGACCATTGAACTCTTCAGTAATCATTTTGTTCCATGATAACTGCTCCTGAATGAGAACTACCTTTTCCTGTCCACGTACAACAAAATAGCCGCCTGGATCCAAAGGACATTCGTTCATTTTTGCCAACTCGTATTCAGATTTCCCACTCAAAACACAATTTGAAGATCTCAACATGATTGGCATACGTCCAATCAATAAGTTATTCCGAATGATTCTCTGCGAACCCCTAGTGTACTCGATGTCCACAGTAATCGGTGCCGAATAGGTTACATCTCTCAGTCGACATTCATGGGGAGTTGTTGGCTTTGTGATATTAAAACCATCTTCGATGTCTGGGGTTCCGACACTGACATCCAAGTACTTGAGGTAGAACATTGGATCAGCATCACTTTGCACAATTTGGTTGGCTTGTATGATCTTTTTAATGTCCAAATTCACAAAGTGATTAAAGGAATCTATGTGTTGTTTGACTAGGCCTTTGACTTTTAGGAAAGCCGGCACAAGTTTCCATTTTTCTTCTAGTGGCTTTATGGGTTTCGACCAAGATTTTGGGTCACTATCCCACTGGACATTTTTTTCAGGCATACTGCAAGAAAAACTTTGTTGTAAATAAACCTTTTCTGAAAATATTTTGTTTTTAAAACTCACATGGCTAATGAGAAGGGATTCCTCTCAATTCGATTTTTTGGGAAACTTCAAAATCAGAGTAAGAAATTGTATATTCAATGCAGGGATGTTATATTAAGTTTTTCATTATTTTTTTCCTTTTTTTTAAATTAAAAATTAGGTGTATTCAGGAAACTGTTTAAACTCACAGTGAACATTTTAAAAGTGTTAAGTAGTAAACTGTGTTCATGGATTGTCAGATTTTACCATGTTTACCAACTGCCACATTTACACATAAAATTTGTAGTGTAAATGTAGATGGTAAATGTCTAACCTTCTAAGTATCAATAGTTTGCCGTTGTGTCACATTTAACGAAACGATTGGTTTGCCACATGGTTCATCACATTTTCGCAAGTTAGTTATAAGGGTATTTTACCATATTATTGAGCGAAAAGCTTCGAATTTTTTAATCCATTGAGATCGTAGCCATCCTTCATTAGAATTTGACAGTTCTTGGCTTGAAAGATGTGAAATATTTACAGGTTTTTATATTTTTCAGAACAAATAAATATACTTTATTGAGTTGAAAAAATTCTCCGTTTCAATTCTATAAAGTTTTAAACAATACATACATTTATGACTGCGATATGTAGTTATCTTTATCTTATCTTTGGATGAATATAGAAAACAAATTCTTATATTGAATGTCTTATGGCCGGTAGCAACAAATAATGTTCGCGATCGTTTACGTTTGCGATTCACTTAAACAAAACCATTTAACAATCCTGACTATCGAACTGTTATAAATACTGGGAATTTATAAATCTGACGCATTTTCGCCATGCAAAGTTGAATTCGCAGTTCGCCGCCACTCCACAGTCCACATCAAACTGTCAAATATTGACATTTTCCATCTACTGTGAGATTGTGACGTGTAATTTATTAGTCCACTGGAAAATATATTATTTTAATATTGAATTATTTTTGAGGAAATTCATATTTTATTATTAATCCAATTAAATAAAATCGATAAACAAAATGGGTAACTTCCGACGTGAAAAAGAAGACGAGGATGAAAGTAAGTTTCTGAAAAATTCTGATCTTCACTGACCGGGTTTTTCTCTTTCATTTTTTTTGTTGTCTGGCTATGTTCGATGTTTTTTGCTTTTCATTTAAAGCAAACTGTTTTCTTAAAGAAACTAGCATTTACTAAACTAAGGAAAAATGTTACAAAATGTTTTACTTTATTTTTTCTCTGAAGCCAAGACGGCTCTACTTTACTTTACGGCACCCCAAATTTGCACACCAAACTATTTTTATATGATAGATAATCACTTAATATCACTTAATTTCACAATTTTAGGTTGAGGAAATAAGTTTAAACTATTTTAATTAATTATTAAAATTTCTCATTTTCACACAAAAATCATCGATAACAACCACCATTTCCATTTTTTTTTTGACATGCTGTGTGCATGTGTCATATTTAATGTTGATAGACTATGGATATTTTAGGGATGTTTTTGTTTTTTTTCAATGAATTTTCAGATTTCAGATGGGAAATTGTTGTTTACTTTTGGGAAGTTTATTGATCCCGATTCCTCGAGTTTGTTTTTGGTATGAAGGTATGATATTTGTACTTTTTAGCTAGATGTCAAATTTTACTTCGAGGTTGAAAACAACAACAATGCGAGAATGTTGTTGTTGTTTCTCTTAATAATTTGCAAAGATATGGGTAAATAGCCCAATTGTTTATTATATTATAAGAACGGTTAAATTTTAAACGGTTAATAATACGGAATGGAATATTATTAAATACTGCAATGCTTTTAGGACTAGTTAAATAAAATAAATAAAAAATATTATTAAAACTGATGTATTTCTTTAAGTTAAAAACTAAAAAAAAATTATTGACATTGGCGCCTGCCAGGCGACTTTACATACCCTAAGCGGAGCAACGAAGTTGCGTGAGCGGGTGTATCCCCGAAAAAGGGAGTTAAAATCCTGAGAACCCGCGAAGCGGGCCAGGCAAGGTACTGTTTATTCAAAAAACTGTTGACATTGGCGCCTGCCTGGCGACTTAGCGTACCCTAAGCGGAGCGACGAAGTCGCGTGAGCGGGTGTATCCCCGAAAAAGGGAGTTAAAATCCTGAGAACCCGCGAAGCGGGCCAGGCAAGGTACTGTTTATTCAAAAAACTGTTGACATTGGCGCCTGCCTGGCGACTTAGCGTACCCTAAGCGGAGCGACGAAGTCGCGTGAGCGGGTGTATCCCCGAAAAAGGGAGTTAAAATCCTGAGAACCCGCGAAGCGGGCCAGGCAAGGTACTGTTTATTCAAAAAACTGTTGACATTGGCGCCTGCCTGGCGACTTAGCGTACCCTAAGCGGAGCGACGAAGTCGCGTGAGCGGGTGTGTCCCCGAAAAAGGGAGTTAAAATCCTGAGAACCCGCGAAGCGGGCCAGGCAAGGTACTGCTTATTCAAAAAACTGTTGACATTGGCGCCTGCCTGGCGACTTAGCGTACCCTAAGTGGAGCGACGAAGTCGCGTGAGCGGGTGTGTCCCCGAAAAAGGGAGTTAAAATCCTGAGAACCCGCGAAGCGGGCCAGGCAAGGTACTGTTTATTCAAAAAACTGTTGACATTGGCGTATTTATTATTACTTTGTATTACTTGTATTTCTAATTAGTTGTCCACAGCTGTATATGTATATAAGTATGTACCTATATATATATATCCATGTATAAATAATATATATATGTACATTTTTTTGACACATTATGTGCAATAATATTGCTCTTACCCAATATAAAATTAAAAAAAAAGACCGATTTTTAAAATTTTCAAACTTTTTTTAAACGTATTTAGGGGGGTTTCCTCACCGTAATATTTTGAAGCTGTCCTATAGAAATGCCCCCCTACCCATTAAAAAAAAAATTTTTCCAAAAGGGGGGGTGCCGTAATATAAAGTCGCCCCGCCAAGACCTAAAGCTTGGCCCTCAGAATTTTTTGTTTCTGTGGTGGCAAGAAACACACCGTCAAGCTGATGGCAAGATGGTAATGCATGAAGTTATTATTCTTTTAAGATTGTTCTCTATTTTGTTTTAACAAAGCAAGGTTAGTAAATGTAGAAAGTAATTTAAGTAATGGAAATTAAGTAGCCTGCCTACCTACATATATATTATTGTTGTGGGAAACTGAGCCCTTGAACAATCCATTGATAATTGGGGATGCCATGTACACACATTTTCTGCTAAAAATTAAAAGCCAAAGTATCTTATGTCGACATTATCAACGTTTGTCTTGTACACAAAACCGGATGTTAACATTTCAATTTGAAAGTTTTAACGAAACAACAACACTTGCGGGAGCTACCACAAAGATTTTATAGGCTACAGTTATAGGTATTTCAAGACTTCCAGATCCATCATCAGACTCCTTTTAGGAGTGCTTGCTGTTTAATTGTTCAATTTTAATTTGAAAAAAAAAATCTTTTTGCCAAGCAGGGAATTGAACATAGACCAAGCTCCCTCAGAGCCATATACACTACGCGTTGTGCTATTATTGTCGAAATTGTATTTGAAAAGAGCTTTATGACTTCCTACACAAGTTGTGGGCGTACATTCGGTTTCTCTCTTACTCTCCGCACTCTATTTATAAGCCAACATATAAAAGGAGCATATAAGAAAGAATTTTGATTTGATGGTGCAAAAGTTAGGTAGCCTAACTGCAAGTAGTTATTGCACTTAAACCCTTATAACATTTAAATTTAGTTTTTGTGAAATTTCGACCCACAAAACCATGGCCGGCTTAAAACCGCGTTGTGCCATCCATTTTTTGTATTTTAAGTAACAATTTTTCTTTAATTTACAATGACGCACTTAAAAAATGTTTCTGCAGTTTCAAGAATTAAATTTTGGTGGGAAACTCAATCTGCTTTTTAAAAAGTACCGTAAGTTTCGGCTCGTACTCTGGATTTCGAGGGGAAATAGATCAAACTTTACTAAAACTAAAAACTAAAAATAGAACCCTATGGACACAATATAAATTAAGAACACTTTTTTTACGGAAGTTATAGATTTCGTGAAAAACGTGGTCGAATATAACGGTAATATAGATAATAGTGTTTATTTTAATGTAAAATTTTCCACATTTCTGCCTGTTTTAGCAATTTTGCACTAATTTAATGTTTCTTATCTAATTTATTATTTACATATTTTTCAATAAAATTTTTGTATGATCTTAATTATGAATTTTTCAATTATGAATTTTCCCAAAAAAAAAAAGACATTTTTGTTGTTCATCAAAAGAAATCTTAGAGAAAATTATGCATTTTTAGTTCCCCATCTTGAATCCTTTGTGTGATCATTTAGAAAATCTGTTTATTTAGACATTGATGAAATGAGTTGGAATTTACTTTGATCTATTAGCCTCTAACTAGCTTGTTTCTTTTATTGAAGAGATTTTAAGACCGAGATCGGGTACTTGTCTTGATCGCATATACATATTATAGGTTTACTCTTTCCTTTAAAAATTTGTGTTTGACGTTTGAATCGCCGATCATCAATGACAGGACTTCTGATTGATGTAGGGCAATCAATAATTATTTAAATTCTTGCTCTGCTAATTCTTGCAGAAAGAAATCTCTCTTAATCATACGACATATTCTCTAGCACATTATCTAGATATATAAATCTTAATATTCTTTTTCAGTTGTTCCGAAAAAGTCTTAAACCGCAGATTTCGAATAATCAAAAAATTGTTTTAAGCAGTACAGTAGTGTACCTACATATATATGTACCTACTAATAAAATAAATATTAAAAAATGTGCTGAAAAAAGAAATACCTATTTACCTCGATAGTTATTGTAGGAAAAAATTGAATCAAGGCTAAAGGTAACGTTCGATATGAATGGAAATTCGTCAATAGTATTCTAAACCAAGATCGAGTTGGTTCTGATAAAATGGCAATTCCTAATGTTATTGTTGACTACTTTTCGACGATTTCTCACAATTTGCAAGTACTTTGAGGTTATCATATAAACGGCTTAGTTGTCCTGTTTGTTATCGAGTTGAATCTTCTCAAAGGCAAAGTTTTGTGTTTGAGCCTAACTCGTTTTGAACTACTAAAAATATTTGGAACATTTAAAAAGTGGAATTCTTCAGGCTATACTGTATCTTTTTCTGAAAAAATATAACTGGTTTCGTTACTAATATTCCGGCATTCATCTTTAATAAAGTAAAGTGTGGTGTATTCACAGTGCACTCTAATGTGCTGGGGGATCTCACTATTACCGTCAATTAGTAAAGTAAAGACGACTTGTTACGTTTCTGCTCTCGTCTCAAATATTTGACAAAAAAGTATACTATAATGTATATATTTCGATAGCCTTTGATATGGTAGATCACGAAATACTTCTTAGTAAAATTGAAAATACAAGTTTCCCAGGTTTTATAAGAAAATGGTTCAGATCATATTTGGTTAACATATTGAAATTGAATGGAGCTTAGTAGCTTTATAAGATCTATCGATTTGGAAGTTCCTCAGGAGTCAGTTATAGGTCCAATTTTTTTCTTGATTTATATTATTAATTCACTGTTTAGGCTACCATTTAAATGCGTATTAACAGCGAGTGCGAATGGTTAAATTAATCTTATAACTGTAGGATACAACTTCGGCAACCCTCTTCCTATATATCGCTCGTATGGGCGAAGAGGAACCGGCTCGGAAAGGCCTTTGTGGTACATTCTATGTTAGGCGGCAGCGTAGTAGACCATGCTTGCGCTGGAGAGATGGCGTAGACCAGGACGCCCGAAGGCTTGGGGTGCGCAACTGGATAAGTGGAGAGATTTTTTGAAGGAGGCCAGGACCGGACCCCGGTTGTCGAGCCGATGATGATGGTAAAAATTGGGTTGGAATCGAAAAAAAGTCCAATTGCCATAATTCGCAAAAAATACGCTTCCCCAGAAGAACGTGCTATCGCTTACTCTAAGATTTTATCTACTTAATCCAAACTACTTCTCGACATAAATAAAATAAAATATGTTCTATAAAACACTACATAATGCTCAGTTTTTACTTATTTCGCGTCAATTCAAAACATGCTTCATAACATATCACAGAGACCCAATTGTGCATTTAATTTATTTTTTTGAAGTGTTTCTGCACATTCAGAAACCAAAAGTCAATTACATCAATTATTGCCATAGAAACGTGGTCTTATTTAGTCTTTGAAAATAAATATAAAAATATCAAACGTAAAATGCAAAGTTTTCATCGTCGCAACCAAAAAAGTTAGTAGTTCAATACTCGATTAATTATAAATATTTATTATATTGTTTCAGGTCAAACCAACATCTATCAGAACTTGGAAAAAACATCAGTTCTTCAGGAAACACGCACATTCAATGAAACACCAGTTAATCCAAGAAAATGTATTCAAATCTTGACCAAAATTCTTTATTTGATTAACCAGGTAAGAATTTTTGGAATCATGATTTGTTTGTCAAACTTACAATAAAATAATATTTTCAGGGTGAAGTGTTGGTTTCCCGTGAAGCTACCGACTGTTTCTTTGCCATGACAAAGTTGTTTCAATCTAAGGATGTAGTGCTGCGTCGCATGGTCTATTTGGGCATCAAGGAGCTCAGCTCGATTGCAGAAGATGTCATTATCGTTACTAGCTCCTTGACCAAGGATATGACTGGCAAGGAGGATCTTTATCGGGCCGCTGCCATTCGAGCTTTGTGCAGCATTACTGATAACACTATGTTGCAAGCTGTTGAACGATACATGAAACAGTGCATTGTTGATAAGAATGCAGCTGTATCTTGTGCTGCTTTAGTAAGCTCGCTTCGTCTTGCTGGACAAGCTGGAGATGTTGTTAAACGCTGGGCCAATGAAGCTCAAGAGGCTCTTAACAGCGACAATATTATGGTGCAGTATCACGCTTTGGGTCTCCTATATCACATCAGGAAATCTGATCGTTTGGCTGTTTCGAAGTTGGTCAACAAACTAACAAAGAACTTCCTTAAGAGTCCATATGCTGTGTGTATGTTGGTGAGAAAACAAAACAGTTATCTATTTTTGTTCTTTTTATTTGTTTTTTGTCTTTTTTTGTTTAGATTCGTATATCATGCAAGTTAATCGAAGAGGAAGACTTCAGTAGTGATGAATTATCCGAATCTCCGATGTTTACTTTTATCGAGTCCTGTTTGCGTCACAAAAGTGAAATGGTCATCTACGAAGCAGCTCATGCCATTGTCAATCTTAAGAATACAAATGCTCGGGTTCTTTCGCCAGCTTTTAGCATCTTACAATTGTTCTGCTCTTCGCCAAAAGCAACATTGCGTTTTGCTGCTGTTCGCACCTTAAACAAAGTTGCAATGACACACCCAGCTGCTGTGACAACTTGCAACTTAGATTTGGAAGGTTTAATCACAGATTCAAATCGTTCAGTTGCCACACTAGCTATAACAACTCTGCTCAAGACTGGAGCAGAAAGTTCAGTTGAACGTCTTATGAAACAAATCTCATCATTTGTCGCTGAAATCTCAGACGAATTCAAAGTCGTAGTGGTTCAGGCAATATGCGCCCTTTGCACAAAATATCCACGCAAACATACCGTCCTTATGAACTTCTTAAGTGGAATGTTACGTGAGGAAGGCGGTTTGGAATACAAAACGTCTATTGTTGACACGATTATCACAATAATTGAAGAAAACGCTGACGCCAAAGAATCTGGCCTCTCACATCTTTGTGAATTCATCGAAGATTGTGAACATACTTCGTTGGCTGTGCGCATTCTTCATCTTCTCGGAAAGGAAGGTCCATTTGCTAGCAATCCATCAAAGTATATTCGATTTATTTACAATCGAGTTATTCTCGAGAGTCCAATTGTTAGGGCTGCTGCTGTAACGGCACTTGCCCAATTCGGAGCGTCTTGTCCAGCATTATTGGCTAATATTATGGTTCTGCTCGGTCGTTGTCAAATGGACCCAGATGATGAAGTGCGCGACCGTGCCACTTATTATTGGCACATTTTACAATCTGACAAACAGGATCTCTACAAAAGTTACATTATTGAGAGGTCAAACTGTTCGCTGCCATTGCTAGAGAAAGCTTTGATTAGTCACTTGAATGGTGACTTATCCGAACAATTTGATATGGCCATTGTGCCTAAAGCAACTGTCATCAAAGAAGAAGTATCCAATGAAACTATGTTGATTTCAAACGGTAGGTTTTGAAAAAAAAAACATTTTTTCCAGATTGATAAAAATATTTTTTTCTCAGCTCCTCGAGTACCCAAAATCACCCGCGAAGAAGAAAGTGCTGCCCGATTGGCACAACTTCCTGGAATTCAAGTGCTCGGCCCCATTCACAGAACTACGACACCAATACAACTTACCGAAAGCGAGACCGAATACACCGTGCAATGTGTCAAACACATTTTCAAAAATCATATAGTTTTCCAAGTAATATCAATTTACCACATTTTATTAAAACTTTATTATATATTTTTGTATCTTCCAGTTTGATTGTCTTAATACCCTATCGGACCAAATACTGGAAAATGCCCGAGTTGAACTTACCATTCCAGAAGGATTTACCACAAGAGCTGTTGTTCCTTGCCCAAAGTTGCCATATAATGATCTGAAGACAACATTTGTCGTTGTGGAATTCCCTCCAGATGTTGGAAGCTCAGCTGGTATGTAACTATTAGAAACAACCAAAAATGTTTTGAATGAGACTTAAGGAAATGTATGTAATTTCAGCTACGTTTGGTGCAACGCTTCGGTTTGTCGTCAAAGATTGTGATCCAACAACTGGTGAACCGGACTCGGAAGAAGGTTATGATGATGAATATATGCTGGAGGACTTGGAAATAACGGTTGCCGATCAAATACAAAAATCTAAGAAGAGCAATTTTGCTGCTGTATGGGATGCAGCGAATACCGAAGGTATGCAAATATTTTGTTCTTTAAAATGGAAGCTCAATGTCAATTTCCCTTCTTTTTTTTCTTCAGAATGGGTTGAAGCTGAAGATACTTATTCTCTATCTGCTGTAAACACTCTACAAGAAGCTGTTAATACAATATTAAAGTTCATTGGACTTGGCGCTGCGAATATGTCTGAAAAAGTCGCCGAAGGAACGCACACGCATACACTTCTGTGTTCAGGTATGGTCCCCCTTCTGAAATTTTATTGTTTTTTGTTTAATTTCTTTTTTTTTTACTATAGGCACATTTAGAGGTGGTGCTGAGATTCTTGTTAGAGCCAAATTAGCACTCTCCGAAGGTGTAACAATGCAATTGACGGTCCGAACGACAGATTCAGATCTAGCAGAGCTAGTGACATCAGCAATAGGATAAAATATATTTTTTTATATTTTTTCTTTATTCTTAGAAGCCCAAAATAAAGACAAAAAATCTATCAAAGGCTTCACAATGTTATTTTCTTTATTCGTTAGTTTTTAAATTTTATTACTACCAATTTAAATATTTACACACATGAAACATTCAATGATTATGAAAGGAGCATTTAATATAAATGAATGCATAAAAAATGTATTGATTAATTATTTTTTTGAGCATTATAAATATTAGTATCTAATAAATAAATAAATATATATGTATAACTAAGCAAAACATGTTTTTTAAAAATGTATTTGAGGAAGTTCTGCATATCCATTGCAGTCGAATTTGAAAGAAGTAAACGACACATTGGATATATATTCATAATTGTTTTTAAACTCATTATTAATGTAGTCGAGAGTTTAACCAATGCTAATGTTTTCTTAACCTATTAGGCAATATTTGCAAAACAACCAAAACGCAAAGCAGATAAAATAAAGCAAATGCAAATGAGCTCCGCAACATCTTTTTAACATTTTCATAAATACCTTTGAATTCGCAAAATCAAATGCAGTTTGAGATACATTGTTTACGAATTTTGGAACTGTTTGTATTCAATGTATCTTATTTATTTCAGTAGTATATACTCGTAAAGAATTTGTACGCATTACCTATATGAAATAATTTTTATATTTAAGCCAAAGCTTAATAATACATGATTGCTTAGTAATACAGAACGAGCCAAGAAGCACACTCATATAATTTGAAACATTTTATCTGGAAAAAATAAAATATAACAAAAATATTAATCAAAAAAAATATACTCACTCAATATACTTTTTTCAATCAAGATCGACTGTTTGTTTTTTTTTTTCGACAGTACGAACCATCAGATAATGAATCATTTATTAATCAAGTTTTATTCAAATATGTGAAATACATATTTTTGAAACTTATGCGTATGAGTATACAAATTATTCATGGTTAAGACAATCTACTCTTGTTTCTAAGCTAGGCAACTATAAGACAACAATAAACAAAACATTTTCCAAACTGGGACAGAAGTAAAATCTTAGACAACGTGTATAAATACGATCCTAGGTTGCTCTTGTTACAATTTACATAGATAGACAATCCGTAAAATGCAATATTTTACGTTCATTTACATTTGTACGTAGAACATAGTATTACAATTTGACCTTGACCTCATTCTTAAGCTTTCAATCAATCATCATTTGGTTCAAACAAAAAAAAAAAGAAGAAATTGACCTAGGTCGAAATCAAGTAACTTAAGGAAAACTAAATCGTAAAAGAAATAATACAGTTGTTTGGTAGCTTATAATATTTAAAAAAAAATTATTTTTTACTATCGAAAAGTGAGAATCCAGAGTTATGATTAGTTGATCAAAATGAAAAAATAGTTCTAGGAAAAATATTAATGCATAAGACTCCTTATTTATTGGTCAATCTTAATGGAATATTTATTTTTGCTATTTTGAGAAGTTAATGAAAACAGGTATTAAATGAGAAGAGGAAGATTGAGTTAATAAAAACAATTTATGAGCTTAAGGGATATTGTATCCCCGCTTTTCACTGAAACAACGCCAAATTGTCATTCACCTGATGATGACGCATTTCAAGAAAAAGGTTAAGGTAATTTGTGCACTTTGCATAGTTTGTTTGCACTGAAACTACACCAAAATATTTGTGATTCACTAGCCCACATACAACCATTGCCACCACATGACGCAGAAAAATCAAAATGTCTATGGCCTGAAGATGCAGCTTATTTAAATACCATGAAAATAAAAATGTTTGAACTAATAAGCTCGAACATCTGTTAAAAAGTGTTTGAAAATCCTAAGAAATTGAAAATAACAATTGTACGAGTACGAGTACATACATCAGTCCCTCCCCCATTGTTTTTTTTTTTTTTTTTTTTGTTTCAATTAAAAATACAAGTGATTTATTTTTGGAAAACTAGATACAAATAAATGTTTTGAAAAAAACAGGAGGTATCCCCTCCACATGATGCTACCACCAGTCATCGCCACCATCATCGTTCTCAACTAAAATCAAAAAATTCTGTCGCTTGATATTTTTGTGTACCTAATCATACGAACGTTTATAGTTTTGTTGTAAATTTTTATTTAGCTCCACAATATGAATGGAAAGGTTAAGTTTGTAGGCATTTTCAAACTTTTGGTAGCTTTGGACAGTTTTCGAAATACGAATTTGCTCAGTTTATAATAAAAATTGCTCGCAGCAAGACAGCATACTTTCGCACGGACTATTTGAACTTGATTAAGTGAATTATTATTAATGTGGCTTTCGAAATATACTTGCGTACTTACATCCTAAACTCTGTTTTTTTTTCGGACACCATTTCGAAAACAAGAATCTAAGTCAATAGCAGTGCGTGCGATCAAGTCATTCGAAAATCGGAACTATTATTGGAATATTTTTCTAAGCGGAAAGCGGAAGCAAAATGTTCAAAGTATCTCAAGAGATTTGCTACAGCGGTGATGAAGCTGTTTTTGGAAAATATACAAAAACACCTGACATGGGTGGGTATTTTTTTTTTTTTGATTTTCTGGAATTGAACAACATTTTTGTTTGTTGTTTTGATTCTAGTTTTTGCATGCGTGCGTTAAACAATGGCATTGCGATAATTTATTTTTACGATAACGAATTTCGATTTAAATGCGTTTCTGTTTAAAACAATATTTTAATCCCATAAAAAAGAACAAAAACAATTTTTACTTATCATTTGTACAGTACATATGTATGTGCAGTTAAACTATTGAGATTGATGTTCTTACCTATTTTCACGTTCGAGTAAATGTGGAATAGGTATCTTAAATCAAAAAAAAAATCCCGGATTCCTTTGAATTGTTTTTGCATTATCTGAATTTTGAACAATTGCTTTCCACCAACTTGTATGCAAAAGTATCTCAGATACCCTTTCGGCTTATCACGCAGCAGCGTACATATTCCACTGGTGTCCAAAAAGGACTCACGTTGAAACGACATCTTAAAAGTGGTACTTTCGCTTGTTTTTCTAGGCTTATTTGTTATTTCTATATTTTTTTTCTTTTTATAAGAAGTTATTTCTGACATTTGCTTATATCTTTATATATGTAAGTTAAGTCCTGAGGTTATACCGTTTTCAGTGTTTACCATTATTGATTAGAGCATTTAATATTAAAAGAAAAAAAAGTATTTCATAAAATTAACATTTTTGAAAATCAGTTTGGTTACAAAAAAGTAAGTTTTTTTTTAAATTTGATAATTTATTTTGAAAATTCCCGTTTTTCCCTTAATTTAATCTTTATTCTGTTTGCGACACAACAACTGTTAAAATTTCATCATTTTTAATTGATATTTTCGACTTTCTCAAAACTTATTGTTTCGAAGAAAAACAATCAATTAAAAAAATCACTTGTATTTTTAAGTTAAGAAACTAAGGAATCAATTGCAATACGTAACTAAACGGCGGAACTATTAAAAACTTCATTTCAAATTCAAAAACAAAAATACAAAAAAACGTGTTAAAAAACATCAATTTTGTTGAAAATTAATATTTTTCAAAATTCATTTCATTTTTATCGAATAGCCATGAAAAAAACCTTCCATCGATTTATAACACTTGTAATCTTACATCACCAATCTTTTAAAATGAATCCTTGAAAAGTAAGCTTTAGAAAGTTACTCACATGAAGAGTTCCGAAGTTGATACTTTGGAGGGGGTTAATTGAGCGGAGGGTCAAAAATCTTTTTTTATGACAACATAAGCTGCAAAAAATGCATTTATAAGATGCAGCTCGACTAACCTAAGTGTTTTTTTAAACAAAATAAAAATTGTACTGTAAAGAACAAGAGTATACCTTACTCAACAGCCGATTTTCCTTATTTTTTTTTATTTATTCATGTTCAGACTTTTAGTGTATTGTGGTGTTTTTTGTATGGGAAAAAATTAATTTTAAGACTTAAGATCCTGTTAATTATTTAAAGGCGTTTGGTGCAACCCCGCATATTTGCTTTTAGCAATGAAAGTTAAAAACAAATACAAAATTTGTGACCCTTAAAACATCGGATCAAGAAATGGTAGGTAAAAATAGGGAACATACATGAAAAGATTTGATTTTCCAAATTCTGGAAGCGAAAAATTTATATAAAAAGAAAACATGATCGTAGACAATATTACGTCAAAATATTTTATAAGAGAAGGTCATAAATGTTTTGCTTTTTTTTAATATTGGGAAATTGATTGGTCTCAATTTTATATGTAGTACAATAATCGATTTATTTTAAGTCGATAATTTGAAATTTTGAGAACATCTACTTTGCTTTTTGTTTTTCGTTTCTTCTTTTGTTTTTCGTCGCTTCGCAACGATAAATAACTTTAGAACATCAAATATAAAAAAACCGCCTCTAGAATTGGAAAAAATTTATTTTTCCACGTACCTACTTTTTTTTTGTTGCTTACAATTTGCTGGTCACTAGTTATAAGGGCCTCAAGTTTTTTGTTAATTTGTTTCGGTTAAAAACACTTATGTTTAGTTGCACTAATATTCAACAGATTTCAAAATTTTAAAATGACGTATTTTGTATGGAACAAATGTCATTTTAAGACGTTAAATTTTTAAAAGCCTTTCGCGCAAGCGGGTATTAATAAATAAACAAAAAAATAAGGAAAATAGAGTAAGTTACATATACTCTAAACACTACCTACAACTTTTTTATTGTTTAAAACACAGTTAGTTGAGTTGAGTTGCACGGCTTAGATCAAAAAATAATTCAAAAAGTTAAAAAAAAACTCACTCAAAAATGAACATTTGGCTGTAATGCTGAAAGAAATGAAGTACATATACGACTGAATGGCACAAACTTGCTCCTATATGTTACAGCACTTCAGAATAAACAAAAATACAAAAAATGTCCTTGATTTAAGCTCAAAACGGAAGATAGGATCGTATGTGTCATAAAAATTCAAAATCATTGGAGCTGTTTTTTCAAAAAATAATTTTTTATTTAAAATTTTTTTAAAGTATTTTCATTAAATAAGTTTGGTATGTAAGTTTTTTAGTATTTATTAATATAGGTACACTCTAAAAAACAATTTTAAAAATTTGATTTTTTATATATTTATATATTTTATATATTTTTTTTAACATTTGTTTATGGGATATTGTTAAGATTATATATTTAGGACCTCTTTCATAAAAATTTGTATCCCAATCTTTGAAACCATTTGTGAATAAATTTAAAACCCGAAATCCGGTTATGGCAGGTATAAATAATGGTTGGTTGAAAAATATTTAAAATTTATTTCTTAATTCTGACAATCAATGTTTTCTCTTTTTCACCCGACTGACATTTAGGTAGGTATTTTTAATAAGCTAAATATGAAGATAAAAAAAGCATCATACAGACTGAAGATTTGTTTGATAAAAATTATATAATTTATAATTTTCAGATGTATATCCTCAAAACAAGAACGATGTTTTTACTGCCCGAGAATTAACCGATACAAGTCAAATTCAGCTCTCACATTTTCCAAATGGCGCAGTGCGAATAGGCCGACAAGTATCTTTCATAATCAATCGAAATGGTGTTAAAGGAAACTTTGAAGTTAAGGTATATACATAATATATACAATGTTTTCCGTTTTCTTCATACATCATCGATTTTGTTTAATCTTAAAATTTCAGTTAGAAAATCCATCTGGAGTTGCAAGTGCCATTCCGCTAAGAATAATTGATCCGGAATGCCTAGAAGTTTCCTTCGACATTATTGAAAGTGGATTGCATCGAGTATACATTAGTTGTAATTCAGTGACATTGCCGAGATCGCCATTTATGATTGTCGGTGTATCTGAAGGAACTGAATTTGAAAATAAAGCCGAAGGTACTTAAGTACAAAAATTATAAAATTTACCAGCAAGACTTCTACTTTTCCAGCAGGATTGGTTAAAGTTGTTGTAGCTTGTTCGCGTGTTCCAAGAATTTTAACTTCCTCACGAAACTCTATTGCTCCGTTTAGGATGTGTTCAGTGGCCAGCCAGGCACCAATGTGAGTTCTTAGATTAAAAGTATACCTTCCTATTTTTTAAACTGAAATCAACCAAATTCAAAGTCTTACTGGTAAATTATAGAATTGTTTCAATCTGGGATTTAATACATAATAATATTAAAGCTTAATTTTGGATTTGTTTTTAGTTCCTGTTTTCAAATCTGATGCATCTAGAGTAACATGTCGTGGCGCTAGCTTAGATAGCATTAAGGTAAATCAACGGAATGAATTCATCGTTGATGGTTCGGAGGCTGGCAACAATATTCTGTTTGTTGGAATTTTGGGACCAAAAGGACAATGCGATGAGGTCATTATCAAACACATGGGTAGAAATATCTACAAAGTTACATATCAAGTTGAAGATTCTGGAGAGTATATTCTGGCTGCAAAGTGGGGAGATGATCATATTCAAGGATCACCTTTTAATTTAACGGCTCATCAATGATGTTCGAATAAAATGTATGATAGGATATCGATATATTTACTATTTAGTTGAGTTTAATATAATATATTAAAATTATTTCAAGTTGTGAACGTTTTGAGTACATTTTCTTTTTATTTGTGTGATTTTAAGAACTTTTTCGAAAAAATGCAAGCAAAATAGTTTTTGTTGGTTGGAACAGGCTTTAGTAAATTGTAATTTATTTTTCAGAGTTAGTAATAAACTTTCGCATATAATTATGTACAAGTACATATCAGAACCAAAAAAATTAAAAAAAGTACATAAATCAAAATGTTCATAGTCTTCGAGCAGCCGTATCCTAAATTATAAGTTAAAACAATTTCTATATAGGTACTAATTGTTTTAATATTTTAAGTTTTAGATATGATAATATTATAGAATAATACCGATTTGATCATAACTTGACATTTGACACCCTATAGAACTATGCAGTTTTGTCGTGAAATTAGGGCTGCTTATTACCGTGGCCAACTTGTTTAAAATTTTGCGATTAGATTAAAAAATCCTTTCTGTAGTTACCAAAAACAATTTTAAGATTTAACTTTCCTTTTAAATTCATACAGGGGTGGGACTTAAAAAAATAACGACACTACCTACATATACATATGTATATGTTAAAGCCTTTTTAATGACAGAAATCAAGGTTGAAAAATTAAATTTCAAACTAAAAATTTAGAACAAAACACATTATATATTAGTACATTTTTTGTTTTCAATATTGAATTTTATTTCCAGTTCAACGTCAAACACCAAAAACCATATAATTTAAAGACGTATACTTTTAAAATATATGTGTATAAGCAAACATCTAAAACAACTTAGTAATGGGGTTTTCGAATCAACCATTACAGATTTAAAACAAATGTTCTAAAAACCTATAACCGACAAATAATCGGAAATGGCCGAGTCAAAAAGCACATTCTCAAGATATAAATTTAAAACATCATCGTTAACATTATTACAAAACTCATATTGATTCTAATATATGGTTATATTATTTTAATATAATTTTAAAATTTTGCAAAAAATCTGTGGATTGTAACTATCGTAGATTATAATAAATAAATAAATAAATAGACATTATAAAAAGAAGAAAATCAAATTGATATTATGATCCTTTCAACTACCAGTAGAGTGGCGTCAGTCCATTTTTGAAAATTACATGAAAATTACTTTGATGATTGTTTTTTTTTTTATTAAAACTAATAGGTACGAGAAATATTGGAAGAAAATATTCTAAAACAACTTGATTTAAAAAGTTAATTAAGGAATAATTTTATAGCCTTAGAAAATACATTGTGAGTATTGTCGTTGATAGCATAATTTAATGATTGCAATAATTTTGTTTTGTTTTGTTTTAAGTATTTTTTTAGAAAATTTCCCCATTTTCCTAAACTGTGAAAAATAGACCCTCGTATATACGATATTTTTTCCTGTGACTGCCCAACCTACCCGCCTTAATTTTTGTCACACCGTATTCGAATCACCCTCTGTATACGTAACTATCTCAAATTTGGCGATCCAAAAGTTTAAGGTGCGTCTTGACGACACTTACGGTCCCTGGATGTGTTATTTTTTAAATTTTATAATTCCTTGTTTTCTTAGATCAAATTATTTTGCATATTTTTACCTATTTCAAAAAAAAAATCGCTGAAAAGCGAAAGTCAGTTATTAACCAGACCTTACATTACGATAGATAGAGAACGACACAAAGTGGATCTAGTCTTAACAATATGTAGGTATTTTGAAAAAATAGGTAGGTAACTACCTACATTTTTGAAATTTAGTTTTTAAGTGTATATTATTACGTTACTTTTAAATTTTGTTTACAAAATTTTATATTTTTTCGATTTTCTTGCTTTTATATTTTTCTCTAACGACATTTTTGCTTTTATATTTTTTTGTTTGTTCATACCTAATTAGTTTAACTTAGGAGCAAGTGCGAACCATGATTTGAGTTCAAAATACAACTTACAAAATAAATGGGCAAACCGATGGGAGTAAGGATAGATAGAGGAGGAAAGGTGAATACTGAATAAGCAAATACCTAATAAGAGTAATAAGAATATGTAATATAATGCAAACTCCATGTTAAAAGAAAACACTATAGGTAGGCCTACAATAAATAAAGTATGATACATTATTCTTTTCGTCTTATAAAAACAAACTGTAGGTAGGTAGGTATCTACATTCAATTAATTTTTTGTTGATATGCATTAATAATTCATTTTTTTGTTTGATTGAATAAAAAATTATCAAAAAACAACTTAGTCATAACACTAATGAGTATTTCTATGAATCAGTTTTACATTTTCTAAACCAAAACTTTTCATTTAAAAGTTTTAAAGAATTGATTATTCGGCAACTCTTAAATTTTTTTCTACGATAGAGATTGTATCTTTAAATTCATTTTCCTGCACCCGCATCCTTTTCGTCGGCTGCGGCTCAGTTGATATACCTGGAAACCTTCATCAATTTTCCAACAGCAACATTTCTCCAATTCCATGAAAACCATTATCGTCTTCTCTGCCATGCACAGCCAATTTCCCCTACGCCTAATGATGATGATAATGGCCTCGCATTTGGGTACATTATTTTCGTTTGCTTCCTACCAACAACATAACTGAAGACAAAAACCCATCAGTGTTCAGTTCTACAGAGAGTAATACAAAGTTGAAAAAAAAATTGATGATGATTGCCATTGGGACTTTGTGAAGAAACGATAGCCATTATCATTAAATAACTCTACATCTCCCCCAAACTCCCTCAAAACATGTTACCTGGTAGATAGTCGAAAGAGACAACAGCACCAGCTACTGATGAAGATAATGACCGCAAGGTTTTCGTTCCATAATAATTCCATTGGTTCGAAGAGGAACATCATTATTGAAGGAACTGCGTATGCTCATTGCCATTAAATTAATTACATCATTTATTTTCAGAGAAGTACAACCAACTTTTCAGTCGGTCGTTCCGTTCGATATGTTATCCCTCTTTCTCTGTCTCTCTCTGAACTCCATCCAACAAAACCTAATGGAGAGTTCATTGCAGTTTCGAACTTCATGTAAAGAAGTGCTTTTATGTTTTTATCTCGCGTTATTATATTTAATAAAATCCTTTTTAATACATTAAAATAATCAAGACAATACTTGCAAAAATACAGTGAAATAATTGTATAGCACTGTCAGAATTCCCTAAGAGCAAAGTGACAGCGACGCCGCCATCGCGCTGTGTGTGCGGATCTCAGTATACAATCCAATTGACAAATGGAGTTTTTCTGTGCTTTTTACTCTGGCATGTCAGTTTGTTGGAGATGAATTTTAATGATCATTGAAATTCAATAATTACAATCATTAGTGCACTTAATTAGTTTGATATCGTAATTGTGTGTTTGCTGGTGCAGGTATTGTTTTTTTTTTTTGCTCCATCTCCTGGTTTGGTTTGTGGTGCACTTGTCGTGACTTCTGTCAAATTTTTATCCCAAAAAGACTTGAAAGTCATCGACGGGCGAAAATCACCCTGGCTGTTGATTGGTCATGGATGTAAGTGTTTGGTCATTATCATTACTATGAAGAGACGAAGAATCATGATGATGATGAGAATGGCCATTATTTTCAAAGTTTGATTGGGAATCCATTAAGTTGCTCAATTTGTGTGTCGTGCGTTGATTCCGAGATGGACAGACAACAAAACTCTTCTATCGTATTGACATTTCTAGTTGGTACAGAGTACTGTGCACAACCTACATCTCGTCAATCCCAACATAAATAATTATGATGCGATTTTTTGTTTCTTTTAATATCTCTCATCATCATCATCATTAAAGAGAGCGACTAAATTACTTTCATTTAATCTTGTTTATTTCTTTTTTTCATTGTTTTCATCGTTCTGCTGGCTCTTCCATTTGCAATAACGACACTGAACTTCATACAACAAAATACAAGGGCCGCGTAAACGGGGTTAGTATTAAATTTTGTTATTTATTATTTGTTTATAAATAATTTGCAAAAGTGGGAGTGGTGCGTGATATCTGTTAAATACAAAAAAAAAAAACAATCAAAGTATAAGGTATTTTGATTAAAAAATCATTATATACATATTATATCTGTGTGCCTGGCTGTGCAACGAAAAAAAAATAATAAGTTTGTGCAAAATTGATGAATTTATAAAAAAAATGCTAATGATGGTTAAAGGTAGAAAGATTTTTGCCTGGTCCATCATTTTGTATTTTAACAACCCATCTCTCTATACCTGTTTCACTTGTATTATGTGTACCCAAGCAAATTGTAGATGCATTCCTTGTTCAGCCTTATGAAAAATCAAAAAAATGAACAAAAAATTGGAAAATGTCGACAAAGATTACATATACTTTAGTCAATTTATATTTAAGCATACAGAAATCTTTTGACTTAATTGAAATTAAACAAAAAGTTATGTTAAAAAACAGAATAGCAGTATTTTATAATCTTGTTACTAATAAAATAATACCGGCAACAAGAACCCATCCAATGAAGAAAAAGTGATTAAGAGGTATGGAATACATAATATTAGAGGAATGGATACAATAAATTACTAAGAATATTGCCCCAATCATGGCTATGCTATGAACTTTGTTGCTTTCAATGTTTTAAATATTTAGTAAAAAAGAAAATTTTCTACGACGACCGCTTAAAGCACTGTTTTCATGGGTAGTATTATCTGAGACTTCAATTAAGATTCATAAATTTATACATACATACTTAGTTAAGAAACACAAAAAAAAAAAACAATGAACAATCATTTTTTCAAATTTCCAGATATCTTAAAACCAGTGGATAGTGGATGTTTTAAAAATCTGATTGGGTTTTCTAGACAAAAACTTTTATACCTATCTTATTTTAAGTTTATTATTCATTTAAACTTTAAAATGAACAATCATCAGCCCAGATATTTTGATATTTGATATTTTTCGCTGATATCGATTTATGAATGTGCTACTGTGTTTTGCTTGGATTGTAATTCTAAAACATACTTCTTTTAACTATTATGTTCGTTTGTTGGTTTATGTCCTTTTTCGGGAAGGCCTCCAAAACTCACACTCGTCATTGTGTACTGTTCCTGGAAATATATTAAAGCTCTGCCATCCTTCTTCAATTGGTCTGATTCCTTTCTGGCCACAATAATAATGTTGAAGAAAGAAACTCAACACTTGCTGATTAGGGGAAACCGTGCTAGATGCTTTCCTTTTTGATATTTTTTCCATGAAAATTAGAGAAAATCTTTTAAAAAGCGAAAAGTTTCTGGTTTTCCAGAAAATTCACGTTACATCTTGACAACCATCGCTGAAACATGTATTAATTGAACTTATTGGAATAAAATGTTTTTACATGAAATATGAATCAAATTTATTTATGAATAATTTATTAAATATACATACACAATACATTGGGTAATTATGAGCAAATTACACTATCACGCTTGCGAAATCGCAACTTATCAGACGACAGCATATATTACATTTTAGAATACGTTTTGGAAACCCCCACTTTAAACGAGATTATAGTAACTGGATTTCTATATTATTTAACTATATTATGTAACTACATATATATTATATTATATCCAACAACATGTATTGTTTTGTATGAATGTAGGAAAACGACTAGTAACAAGAAACTCTTCGAATTTTGTCTACTATAAATGTTTTTCAATTATGTAGGTAGCTATATTTCAAAACTTAAATAAAACTATGGAAACAAGAACAATTATTGAAAAAATATAGCAGGCAAAGTAAAAAATTTAACTATGTATTTGTAAAAGTTCTATGTATGGTCAAAATAAAATTCATCAATAACGTTTCGATTTTGAATTTAGTTACACTTATTTTAAAGGCAACGAATATGGCAAATTCCCAAACGGAAAACGTTGATTTGTGATGAAAAATAACTTTCATACTTTCTCACTTGTAGGAGCTAGCAATCGGACTACTATTAGATAGGATGAGTAGTTAAAAATAAAAAAAAATCTCAATAGGTTCAAATAGAAATAGAGGTTCCATTGCTATGATAACACAAATTAGAAACCTGTAAATAAGAGATCGAGCTAATGATCGTCAGCAACGTGCATAAGTAAATGCAAATTTACTTCCACTATAGAATTTATACAATTTAAATTGTCGCGTTTCATAACGTTATTTTGGTGCTTCTTGGGCCTTTAACCTTTTATTGTAAACTCTAAAAACAATAATAAGGGTGACGCCATACCAGATTTCCTATAAGGGGCATTAATGGAACGGTTTTACGTGTAACTGCACTTGATATCTGAAAGCTTCCTCATTCATGGCTATGATTCGACCTAAGAAAAATCACACAATGCAGTATGGCTCGGACGCTTAGGCTCAACTCAAGTTGGGTTAGATCAAATCTGATATGAGAAAATGAGTAGCTACATAAGTATGTACTTCAAGTACTGCTTGAACTCTCTCTTTCTATTTCCCTCTCTTTTTCATTGTGTCTATATCTCTTTCTTCTACTACATACCTTTATCTCTTAAAAGTAAAATAAATATTTTTTATAAATATTTAAAAGAATCTGTACATATATGTAAAATGAATGCACTCTGTTGATGACAAATGTTTGATGATAATATAAATTTTTAATTCAACAGTATGAAAAATTTGGAAAGAAACGCCGTCAGTGGGAAGATACCGGAGTACATGAACTAATTAAACTTTGGAAGTGTTGTGCTTACGAACTAAGAACAATCAAACGAAATGGCCATCTCTATGTTGCTATGGCAAAGCAGTTATCTGCAATAGGAGTACCAGTTACAGCATTAGAAGTTCATTTTAAAGTTAATAATTTAACGCAACGTTATAGGTAAGAATTTGAGCATAAAAACAAAATCCTTCTCACTTAAAAATTAGGCAAATATTTTAGTGCAAAATAATTGGTTAAGCTATACAAAACTGTATAGTTAGAACCTGTTAACACCTGTTAAACCTTAATCAATTTACCGACTTGGACAGATCAATTGAGGGCTCAGGTGAAGGGTATATAAATATAAATGCTGTTGGAACCTGTGGTAGTCCGCCAAAATTAATAAGTCAAAATATTAAGAAAGATAATATTTCTTCGGTTAAAAAGTTGTTAAATCAGACAGTTTCTTTCTTATTATTTCTTATTAAGATGTCTTTACTAACTCGAAAAAACTAGAATTATATTTTGTACGTTAAGTTTTGAGATATGTATTTATTATAAGAAAAATGTTCTTTCAGACAAGAATCAAAGACCTACGAAACGACAGGAATTGTGAGTACTTGGAAGTTTTACAGCTTAGTGGATGATGTATTCAAAAGTTTATCCGGACATACATCTAACACACCTGGATTCAAAACGTCCGTAGATATAATTTACACAATTCTTTAAAAATGCATTAAAATAATAAAATAACATTATATATTTTTAGCGAAAAAAGAGTAATGACACCCGCAAGTAATGCGAGTAGTATATCCGATTCGTCAGTCTGGAAAAATTCAATGTCCGAGCCAGAGTTTAGCAATAACTCCGAACCTTTTTACAAGTAATTTTCGTCTATCCTTTCTTTATGTTTACAAATTTTAAAGCCAAAATATTTATTTTAGAACTGAATATATGCAACCCCGTCATTATATGGAGCCCTCCTCGCATGGAAACTCCACAAATCCTGCTGAGGTTCCAGCATTCATGAGTAATCCTCGAATGAATGAAAGCAATATGAATCCAATGACACCAAGTGTGCCCAATGGTGGTGATGATGATTTTGTTGGCCGATTAAGTAAAATTAAAAAATCTGATGACTACGAAAAACTGGTGGATATTGTTAAAAATATTGTTGATAATTATAAAACCGGACAGCCAGACAAGGTTGATTCATTTACAGATTTTTTGAAATCATACTTACGAAAGTGGCCCGATCGAATGCAAGACGAAGCAATCAATCACATAACCAATTATATCATTGTCAAGAATATGGAGCATACAATAAGTAGCACAGCTGCTAATAGACAATAAGATTAAAAAAGTATAATGAAAGTGTAATATTAGGTTTATAGGAAAGGAAAGAAAAACTAAAATGACTTTTTATTGTAGAATGTAAAGCATACGTAAGAAATTTACTTAAATTTAAATATATAATATATTTAATATAGACTTAATTCATAATTTTTGAAGTTGATTTAAGATCTTTTTAAAGGTACTGTGGACGCGACGCCGAAGCGAAATTCCCATATTTAAGAGATTTCAAGCAAACCAGATAAATTTATCTCACAGATTTGATGCAGAAAGCGAAGAAATAAACCTCATAAAGTTTCGAGAAGTAATTTGTGACGTTTAGTTGTGACAGCCGATTATTTCTCACATTTATGCAAGAATTTTTATGGGGTGCTCATGCAAACGTGAAGCGCAAAATTATATCTTTCTGCAAAGCGGAAAATTATCTCGTTGCATGAATACCCTTAATGTATATATTCATACAACTTCATTGCAGTATCGCACCATTCTCAAACCGACGCGATTCTGTCGCGGTGATAACGAAAATAATAATGACGCGTTGCTTTCATTGACAGCGACTTGTTGTTACTATTGTATTCGTCATCGCCGCGACAGAATCGAGTTTATCTAGGAAAACCTTTACCCTGCAATCATTAAAAATTAAATGAATTTTTAATCCAAAAATGTATCCAATTATATTAGTCTGAAATAATATCAAAAAATTGGATTAGTTTTTGGATTGAATATGTGTGAATAATAGGGAATTAGATTAAAAGCATCTGCATTAAACGGCTGAATATTGTGGGATTGAATTTAAAAAACTATATCATGCAAAGTCGTGCGAAGTGAAGTGAGTTTATTTTGTGAAAACAAAAACAACTTTCCAAATAATATTTTGTCGGGCAGATCCAACCATTGCGGTCTTAATTTGATTATATGAATGAAAAGCTCGCACAAAAAATTCTACACCAAAAAAGCTACTTTTTTAAGTACATATATAAATAGCCCACTGCTGTGCGCCTTGCCGAATGTTTCGCATTGGTTTGGGAGAGCCTTTTCAGATAGTTTGTATGGAAATTTAATTTTTTTCTGTAATGTCATTCCTTACCAAATTTAGTATTTTTTTTTTGATTAAATTTTCCTGGACTTGGAAAAAAACCACATCCACATACTTATTTAGACTCAGCAGAATGATGACTATATTTTTAAAGCGAAGTGCGTACTTATCTTTAATTCATTAATTCACTGCAACTTTGTTACTGCCTAAACCGGGTCTCTAATGAATTTTTGTTCACGCTTTCAATTTCCAGTGTCAAATCTGACAGATGTCATTAATCTAAAAAAAAAAACAAAATATTTTTCATTTGTAAAATATTAAATATTTTAAAGTGCAAACTTTTAACAGAATTAATAACTGAAAATAATAAACTAAGAACAAAATGTCTTTACTACCTCCACCGGTAAAGCGTGAGCCATCAAATAAATCAACATTTTTTGAGAATCAAGAACTAGATGAAATGGCAAAACATTTTGTTGGTAACTTCCAAAGGTATGCACATTTTTGCTAACCCATACACATTTCTTTGATAAAAATGTTCTATAATGAAAATCTTTTTTCCAGATTTAGAGAAAATATTATAATACCAAGAAATTTAGGACCAGTTCAAATTAAAAGTGACCAAGAAAAACTAGTAGAATCAACGCTAGAAAGTTGTGCATTCAAATCAGTGATGGCATGTGTTATGGGTATGAATACTAACGCGCCGGAATAATGGAGCATTTGTTTTTAAAACAGATTTTCTTCTTTATTTAGGCTACGGATTGGGAGCTGCAATTGGATTATTTAGTGCATCAGTTAATCCAAATATAGCCGATCCATTAGCAAATGAAAAACAACAGACAGCCAGGCAGATTTTTAAAGAAATGCGTACCACAACACATTCTTATGCAAAGAACTTCGCCATGATTGGAGCTGTTTTTTCGGCGGTAGAGTGTACAATTGAATCGGTAAAAATCAATATGTCAATTTGAATTTCTATTACAATAATGATATCATCTTGATAATAGTGTCGAGGAAAGACTGATTGGAAAAATGGCACATATGCTGGTGGAGTTACTGGTGGGATAATTGGACTTAGGGCTGGAGTAAAAGCTGGTGTTTTAGGGGCTCTTGGTTTTGCCGCATTCTCAACTGCCATTGATTATTATATGCACCAAAGATAAAAGACAACTTAACTATTTAAAATTTATTATAGATAAATAAAGCTGAGCTTTAAAATATACCATCACTTATTTTAGGCAATATGTTTCCACTTGCGAGGACTTTCAGGAAATCTGAGCTTACAATTTCGATTTTTGAAACCATTTCTTTTTGTATGAATCGTTTCCCTAGCAGAAATGGAAATATTATGTTACCGGCCAAATAATTATCATAAAACTGTCTCAAAGGATTTATGTATGTACATATTTTGAGGAAGTAATGAATGCCAAAATCTCGAATAACCGAAGTCCCACAATCGTGATTTTTGTCTGCTTTCTTTTTTGCACTTTACCCAATATGTTGTGCCTTAACTATTTGTTGGTTTTTAACAATCATAAATCACAACCAGTTACCATAGGTGAAATATATAGACCCTGATTATGAATAGGAAATGGAACGTTTTTGAAATTACTCATTTACATACTCGCATTTCTATGTTCACCTCAAAAGGCAAAGATTTAACGAAAGAAGATATTGCTCTTTTCAAACGTTGAAATAACGATTTACTAACACCACAAATAAGGGCCATAATTGTCCAGAAAACGGTTATAATTATTAAGATAAAATCTCGTATGTCCAAATTCTAGAGAAGCCAGAATATGGAAGGGAATAATATGGACAATTGGACACCAAGACGCAGATGTTAATTTCAATTGAATTTCAAAAATTAAAACCAGTAACCGTTGGTAAAATATATCGTTAGCTTTACTTGTCTTTATCACAAATTACGTACATCAACTTATTTATAATTAATTTTTTTGGAATAAAATAATTTTTATTTATGTTTATGTATAATCAAAAAGACCATTTTTTTTTTCTAAAAATGCTCTATACTACACCTTTAAATGAATAACCACGTCCATACAGCGACTGTATTTTTAGTTGAAAGCATAAAGTAACAAGAGAATGGTGCAAATTCCAATGACAAGTCCCAATATCATCGAATCACGGCGTTTCTTGATGTTTATTCGCTGGACCAAGCTGTGCAAAAAAATACATGAGTTCTGCAATAGAACTATATAAGTTTTCCTACCTAGATATCAAAGGAAATCGATTTGATATATCATTGAATCTAGTCTGAAGACGTTTGAAGGACTGTCTTTGTGAGAGAAGATGTTCCTTTGTCTCCATTGCGATGCTTATCTGATCGTTTACCAAAGAGTTGGAACTGTAATGGAGAGTGATTTGAGTTTCCACTTTCTACAATTATGCAAATAGCTCACCTGTTGATGTGACTGCTTTCTTTCAAATACATATCTCTCCTGCTTAGCCCAGAACTTGAAGGACTGTTGAGATTTGTTGAGAGCCCAGAGCCACGCAACAATTCCTCGCGTTCCATGCGTGTGGTGTGATTGGCGCATATTTTATTGAACTCTTGTCGGTAGCCTTGCAGAATTTCTCGATGGCGTTGCAGAGTATGTATTGCAGCTGCCCCTGAAGTAGGGAGTTCCGACATGTTTTCATTGAGTGATGAAAGCTAAATTGGCAATTTGGGAGTGATTCATCAGTATTATTTTTTTTTTGGAAAATAATCTTGGTTCAATCAAACCTTATCTAGCATTTGGGCAATCTCTTCTGATAGTGAGTCAAAGACATGTTCCCCAAGGAGCGGTGATGTGTCTGCTGAACTATGACCTCCCGAACTAGAAGAGCCTGCTCCAATTTTACTGAATGCAACGAGCTTCAAATCGATTTCGTTCTCAAGGTGCCTGGCTTGTTTACGGAGTGCTGGAGTGATAAAACAATTTAAATTATTAACTGAAATATTTTATATTTATATTGTTTAATTACCATCATAGTTAGAGCTACTCATTTTATTAACAAAAATAAAAACAAAAGTCTCGAAGATAAAGTTGAATTGTCGGTTTGGTTGCAATTTTTTCTGACGTAAATGAGAAATGTCATCAATCTGCACTGGAATATTTGTATTTATTTCTCGTCAAAATGTCACTCTTCGTATTTTTTGTTTTTACAAAAATTTAGTTTAAAAATTTGTCCAATGGAAATGTGGTTGCATGTTAAAACTTTTAACTTGCATTTTTTACTATTATTTACTGAACACAAGACTTAATTAATTAAAATTAATTATGTATAATTTTTTGATGATTGAGCTTTAAGTAAAAATAAACATTCGGTTGTTTAAGGAGGGATACGAATAAAAATCTTCTTTCCAGTGAGGGAAAATGTCAAAATCTAATACAGAAGCGGCCCTATCTGCCACAAAATAAACACGGCGCAGGGCAGGCGTCGTTAACGAGAAGCCATATCTCATTGATGATTGATCTACTGGTTGCGTGTGAGACAGGCAGGGTATTCATGCAACGGTGGTAAGCTCGGATAAACCAGATAATTTTATCTCCGCAGAAACGAGCTGTCAAAATTTGAATGGGAAAAATATTCTGCAAAGCAGATAAATTTATCTCACAGAATTGATGTAGAAAGAGAAGAAATAAACCTCATAAAGTTTCGAGAAGTAATTTGTGACCACAGTACACATAATAGGAGGTAATACAATATTCGGCCATATCCATTGTATATAAAACTTATAGTACTATCATCACGATGATTTTTGAGTTGTGTTGTGTGGTCGTCTGGAGGCGCACTTGTATATACACAGAAACAGCAACCAGAAAATTAGTTAGTTGTGTGATCGCCAGGGGGCCGACGTGTGGAACGTGCTGATGATAGTACTATCTAAATTCATATACAATGGCCATATCGAACTTTTGTTGTTGTGTTTATGTGTTAATACTCGTCATATCACCATGACGGCCATCTTTATTACCCTTTTGACAGGTCCCGTTTTTGAAAACCTGCGCAATATAATACCTTCTATATGTGTACTGTGATTTGTGACGTAGTGTTTATTTCTCCCATTTATTCAAGAATTTTTATGGGGTGCTCATGCAAACATCTAGCGGAAAATTATGTCTTTCTGCAAAGCGGAAAATTATCATTTGCATGAATACCCTTAGTGAAATTTTCTGCAAATTTGTACAAATTTTAAGAATTTGTTGTCAAAGCCCATACGAAAAAATCACAAATACCGAACTTATGCCCGATTTACATGAGTGGCAGTTTTGGCAAATTTTGACAGATGACCGTCAAAAACCTGGTCAAAAAAAAAAGAAAATTTTATTTCTTTTGCCAATGCCAGTCGTTATTTAATTTTTCGCGTGTTCTATTTTAATTTTTTGATCAAGGCCCTATTGCACGTTTCCGTTCCCCTTTTCAAATGTGTACACCTAGTTTTTTTTAAGTCCTGCATTTATGAATTCGAACCCACTTTCTGAGGTTATTCTCTTTTTTATTTCAATGAATGCTAAGTTAATTGTATTTTATAATTTTACCTTATAAATATAATTCTTCATGATAGACTTTATTACATACTTAAGTTTAGGGGAAGAAAAGGAAAACATTATAGGTACTCATAATTTAAAAGCTTCGCCATTTACATTGTATATAAATTTGCATAATACTATCATCAGCACGTTCCACACGTCGTCCCCCAAGCGATCACACAACTAACTAATTTTTTGGTTGCTGTTTCTGTGTAAAAACAAGTGCGCCCTCAAACGACCACACAACAAAGCTGTGCGGAACGTGCTGATGAGAGTACTATAGATTTCATATACAATGAACAGGGTCAATTTAACTAACCCAATATTGCAACGATTAGACTGGCATACTTGTGGAGGTAAATCGATTTGATAACAAAATTCGTTTTATTTTATTTATTTAATGTTGTAAAAAAATTCAATTAAATTATTGCAAGCTGTTAAACCTATGAATTGAATAAAACGCTTTCAAAAGCAATGAAAATAAAATGCGATGTAATAATTATTGTTCTCATCCTTAAGTCAAAGGTGTGAATATAAATTGTAATTCAATTATTTTTTTTAAACCATTGCAACGATTTTGATTAAGCTTGGTATATTGTTGATTCCCAAGATAAATGAACCAAACCGAACATTTTCAAATTCAGATAATTTTGATAGCTCAACTTTGAATTGAGAAACCCTTTAGGTATGTTCGGTAATGTTAAATTTTCATATTTCGCTGTCAAGACCCATGGTAAGCAAAGCTCACATTCCGGAAATTAATGAATATATTTAATTTTTCAAACAGGCATAATATTACAGAAAAATAAATTTTCGAATTAAGGAACGATTAAAGAACAATAGTTGTGAGCATTCTAGGGAAAAAAAGTGCTGCAGTTATATCTCAGTTCAACTGAAGATAGGAATACTCCTGTTAAAGTTATAACAGGAATATCTCTATTACTATATAATTTTAATGGAACAGCGGGAATTGGTGGTAAGCTTAGTATATATTATAAACCTGTCAAATTTGTACTTGTAATAAATTAAATAATTTGTATTTCTAATAAATTAAGTCGTTCGCTAAATGTGTCAAAGTACAGCAAAGTAATGTCGTTTTCAATTGGCAATCCGGAATTGGTTTTAGATTCGGAATTCCAATTGAACAGTTTTTTTCCGTTCTGAAAAATTTAAAGTTTGGTGTGATTGTATTAGTATTTCAAGCAATCACTTCACAGTTCGCATAATTTATAAATTTAAAAAATATATGACATTTATCAAGTGTGACATTTAAATCTTTGAATGTGTTTTTGCTTCTGATTTCAAATCCAGAAGAGAAATTCTCTTTTTTTTTTAGAATCAGAACTGTCACTTTCGCCCAATTGAACGCATTCAGAACGCTTTTTTCTGCTTCCAGATTGCCAATTGAAAACGACATACATAAGTTAGCACACTTATGATTAACTAATAAAATCCGACAGTTCATTTACACAGTTTACCACTTTACCATTTTTATCAAAAGTTCACTAATTTGCATGAAAACCGCTATTGTGTCTATCAATAAATGTAGGTACATATGTATGTACATATGTACATACATATATCTAGCAAAAGTATCAATATAATTTTATTTCATACAAAAGCTTCGCCATTCACAAAACGAAACAAACAGAAAATGAAAATGTTACAAATCCCATCTCTCCTCTACAACTTATGAAGAACAAAAACAACATCCTTTGAAGATTTTAAAAAGTCAACGGGTCAAACAAAAAAAAAACCAAGTGAAGTGGTTTGACCACTTCATGTATGATGAATTGATGAGAGACAAGTTTCAGTGCAATTCATTCAAAACGTAATCGGAGGCCAAACATGTAGCTTGCAACGGGTGCTGTGCTTTATTTCACACAATCGGCAACGTGCATTTAATTCGTATTTTTAAACTTTATAATTAAACCTACTCTTACCAAACACAACCGTGTAGTTAAAAGTGTTAAATCGGATTAAATCTAGATGTGGGGTAGTAAGGGACGAAAAGTAGTTGTTATTGTTTTAAGGGTGAATCAAAGCAGAAGTGGGTGGAAACAGGGTCAATTTATCTAACCCAACATCGCAACGATTATATACCGGCATACGATGCAGCTTTATTATTTGTGTTATTTGTCCAGCATTGTAGAGGTAAATCGATTTAATACCATAATTCGTTTTATTTAATTTATTTAATAATGTCAACAAAAATAATTATTTAAATTATTGCGATATAGTTTTGTGAAAAGAAGACAAAAGATTTACTTTAGCGGTTATAGGTATGAGTGGAATAAAAATTCGTTTGATAGTTATGAATGTAACATACTCGTAAAATAAAGGGTTCGCCATATACACCCAAAACGAGTCACTGTTTGGTGCGGATTTTGGTCCAGAAGTATTATAGTAATTGGGCCATTTTTCTTCGAATATGTGCAAGGAATAGCCGTTACAGTCAATGGCGATACGAAAATATTTTTTTAAATTTATTACTATGTATGTATATCTATGTGACTCATACCTAACTTAAAATATCCCCCCTTATTAGCCAATGAAAAGGAAATATTTACGAGCCAATAAGGGAGGAGGAGGAACACAATGAATCACGACAAATCAAAAAAATATTCAGGTATGCATGCACCTTGATTTAAGCTTACAAACCATCAACAAAACACAACAAAAAGTCGTCATAGAAGTTCCTTTTCCATATAAAATGAATATGATTTTGGGTGAATCATTTCTTTTAAGGTTGTATTTTTTAAACTTTGTTCTGATTAAAACACAGGAATTTGTAGCAAGAATTAATGAGATCTCTTTTAAATGATTTTCAGGAAGTAAACATAAAGTGTACAAACTTGTTTGCAAATTTGGAGATAGCATGAAATTTCTTCAGGATGTCTATCTGTTGGACCTGTCTTACTTTTTGGAATATTCCCTTACATAAGCTAAGATTATTTTTTTTTTAAATATCACTCTAAAACAATTTTTTTTATAAAATCTGGCTGAACACGCCATATACATGAAGGTCGTTTTGCACAATTATTTAAACCATGGATCAGCACATTCATCTTCCAAATTGGGCTGGTCGGCTGAAGTTTAGCTTTGATCCAAGTTTCCATGCTTGAACGAGGTAGTCCACCGAAATCAGTTAGTTCAACTAAGACTGAGCCCCATTTGAACAACTTCTGGCTCTGACAATTCATGCAATTGAAACTTTACAAATATGATGTTTGTTACTTCCCAAAAATTATTGTTGTTTGAAATACAGATTTTTGTTATTATCATTTATTTAACGATTCAATTTTTATTTTTTACAATTTAAAAAAATAGATAATCAACGGTTTAAAAATAACTGTGAAAGTGGGATTTTGTCCCATTTAATCTAGAGCCTCCTCTTTCGACCTCATATGTTTAGATGTTATACCTATAAAGAATTATGAATGCTTCGAAGTTATTTTGTTAATTATAATCTTGTTTACATAGGAATAGGTAAGCTTGTAGCTACCTAAATAATTTTTAAATCATACGATTTTCAATCTTTATCTCCAAATAGTTAAAATTGTGGACTTTAGTCTGATATTATAACCAATTTAAATATTGATTTTTATCTATACATATACCTACACTTGATAAGAAGAATGTAACAAAACCTACATAAATTGAATTGTACACACTGTTTAGTTGGGAAAAAAATAAAGGCCGTTTGTTACATACATACATTTAATATTATTATGAATTTGTATAGGGTATGGTGTGCGTTATTTTCCAAACACTTTTTTTTGAAACACATTAAAATTGGTTACAATTAATAACTTACATAATTTTATTATAAATATTAAATAATAATATATTTTTTATTTTGATATTGAAAATACCTAATGGAAAATATTTCAGTGTTTTTCGAAATAACTATATTTTACTGTCGTATATCAAAATTTTCAATATATCATGGTATATTAATAATTTAAAATGTATTTTTGGACAAAAAAATAAAATATTTCCAGGACTACAAATCGAACTACAAGAAAAAAATTTTAAGAATAAAAACTGCTAAGTTTTCTTCTTAAGAATAAGTTAGTGACAGAATCAAACAGGACTAAAGAGATTTGAGTTCCAAGAAACTGAGCTTTGGAAAACGGACAGCCTACCCTATAAACATACAAAAGTACATACAGTACCTACCTCTACATTTTTTCCAATAAATTTTTTTGAATGCAACACTGTACAATATAAATCCTGTAGATTTTGTTATATTTTTCTTATCAACTGTTTTTTTTTTGAGCAAAAAGTTTAAATATTTTATATAGTTTCCTGTGTGAGTAAGAGAAGAGAAGCCTTTTGCGTGGAATAAACAGAATTCTGCGTTATGATTAAACCTGGGTGTGATAACAAATAACAAACGATTGTAAGAGATTGACGACGGTATCTTATCATTTTTTCCAGCAATGATAACAGAATATTTTTGTTCTATCTAATAATAATAATAAAACATCATTTCAGTTCCTTATCTAAAAAAGACACAGAAAGACGTTTATTTTTACTTTGGATATTAAATTTCGTTTAATGTGAAAATATGAAAATGAATTAAAAGAAAACCCTTTAATATAAAATAATAATCAATACATAACGTTTAGTGCAAAACCAACAAACGATCGAGAAAAATAAACCAACGAAATAAATTAAATTGAAACAATTTCATGATATGGATAAAAGGATTAGAATATTTGTGAGTGTTTTTTTTTAATTTCATGGAATACTTTCGTAAGAGTTAGGGTCAGTGGTTAGTAATATTTGTGTTACAAAAGACTACAATTTCGTTTATATTAAATGTATACCTACTGTGTATTTACGTGGATTGGCAGTAACCTGTATCTTGCAACCGCACTAGCACCGGCGGCGTTCTTCCAAGGGATCCAACACCCAACATTTTTTTCAAGACATGTGTGCAACCAAATTACGAAAAAAATAAATAAAAAATGATAATATTAAATAGTATTTCCCTCACAATAAATATTTATGTACATACATATGTATGTATATATAGCAAAAGTTATGAGTAAACATTAAGTTTACCTACTTTTTACTAAAACAAGAGTGTCATTAGAGAAAAATGTGAAAAAATAAAAAAAAATTGATATGCAATATCATTTTTATTGAATAGGACCTCTTTCATAAATGTTTGATTACAATTTGTAAAAATTATTTAAGAGAAAAGGGGGAAAAATTTGTGTAATAAATTTCTTCAAAACCGTTTGAGTTGTTTTCGAGATAAAAATGTTTTGTCCTAACAATGGTTTAATGACAATTTCGCCTCTAGGGCTTTAGGGAGTTACCTAAAAACCTCAAGTTCCTAGAAAAAAGTCTTCAGTAATTTATGCTGTACAGTAAAACAGAAAGGCCAACAGACTGACACAGAAATGCGGGACCGACTTTTTTGCGTTTTCTATCATCGTTTAATGCAATTAATTTTTATTTTTTTATTTTTTTTTATGAATACAAAATTTCCAAGTAGAAATCACAAGTTTTACGTAATCACCAAAATAACTGAAAATCATTCGCAAAAGTATTTAGTATACACATTCATATAGTAATGTACGAGTATTTCCAATTTTTCAAAATTATTTAATCGAAGGAAAAACTAAAATGCACTTGGCTGAAAAGAAATTACATTATAATTATATGGAATAACGTTTTTTTCTTAGCCCGAATCTATTAAATTTAAATATACCAACGGCTTATTCTATAGTATATAAATATATTTAGGTAGGTAGGTACATGTATTGTTTACATACCCTTGTATACATTAGTATTGATAATCGATATGAAATAAATAATTCTATTCGAATGTTGCTAACACAATTTTTCAGCTTTTCATAAAATGATTCATTTTTATTAAAAAAAAAAAAAAAAGACAGACGTGAAATGGAGATGCCGGGGTTTGAACCCGGGACTTCTCACATGCGAAGCGAGCGCTCTACCACTGAGCTACATCCCCACAGATAAATTTTGAAGTCCAAGTTATAATTTGAGTGTAGTGCCTGAACATTGCCTAGCTTTTGTGGAATGTCAAAAATAGTAAAAATAAGTAGAATAGAATTTCTGAGAATAATTTTTGTTTTGTTTTGTTTCTAGATCACTATTGCTCGAAATCTGAATAGTGAATTAATATATTTTATAAAATGCATTTACACAAAGATCAGCGCGGCGTGAACCCAGAAAATCATAAGGTTTAGCTTAGCCAGTGAGATTGTTCTCACTTTATTATTTAATTGCTGCTGAATTTATGGGTTGCACCAAATGCTTTTTTAAATTTTACAGGCTTTTAAGTCTTAAAATGATATTAGTTCCATGCATAATATGGCTTTGCACCAACATTTTAAGTCTTAAAATGATGTTTGTTCAATCAAAACACGGCATTTTAAAGTTTTTTTTTTAAACCAAAATTCGCTTATAGGTAGATAACCTTGTTTTAAACGAAAATGGTAAACTTGGAAAACTTTTTTCAATTGCGCTAGAATATTTTGAAACTGTACCCGAAATTTTGTATGAAAAGGAGATGAGGCAAAAATGTATGGGGCTTGGGCCATGAGCGTGTAGGAACAAGAGTGGTACCAAAAGAAACGTAATTACTCGTACATCAAATATGTAAAGTTTTAGGAAAATCGTAGGTGGGGATTTCGAGATTTTCACGTTTGAAGTTCATTGATCAGATGCACTTTTTGTGCATATATCATAGAAACCGTTAGACACATGCATAATGTTTTTGGTATATCAAATAAAAGGTGTTTTCAAACTTTCAAATGGCCTACGATTTTTAGTTTTTGAAATATTCAATAATTAAGCTTTGAAACCAATTTTTTTTTGTTTTAAATCAGTAATTTCGGAAAAATCTTAAGTGACATCATATCTTTTTCCACCGTTAGGTCTCAAAGCTTATAGAGTTTTATTAAATATTTCAAAAACTAAAAGTCGTAGGCTCATGATTTAAACGCCATTTGAAAGGTTGAAAGCACACCTTTTATTTGATACCAGAAACATATGCATGTGTCCAACGGTTTCTATGATATACATATGCACAAAAAGTGCATCTGATCAATGAACTTCAAACGTACGATTTTGATAAAACTTCACAGTTTTGATGTACAAGTATTTACCTTTCTTTTGGTACCACTCTTGTCCCTGCACGCTTATGGCCCAAAAGTGCGTCATCTCCTTTGCAGGTTTCTCTGAACGCTCATTTAAAGGAAACGTAATTAAAGAGTTTTTCGCAGTTCGGAATTCCTGTCTCATATGCAAGGTTCAAGACAAGGTGCGTTTTCTTTAAAGTCCCAATGGGCTTTAACAAGCGTCAGGTCAAACCGACGACGCCATATTTAAGAAAATATCAAGTTTTTGAATAAAGTATCGGTAAGTATCTTAAGTTAGGCTCAGCGAAAACTTTGGGGTTACTTAAGACGCATTTTTTTTTAAGTACATAAACAAAATTTAAAAAAATATCTCAAAGCAACGAGAAACATTCGCTGACATAACAAGAGGTTAAGCAACTGCATATTAAATTGATCCCCTGGGTTCTTGATCCAAGGCCAGAGAATTGGGGAGTTTAGCTTGAGTGCATACAGAGATGGGATACAAGTGATATTTGGAAAAAAAACAAAACTTATGGTATATCCCACTCCCATAAAACCGAATCGAAAATCTATGTAAAATGTTATTAAAAATATTTGACTTTAAATTCCGTAAAAGGGTAAAAATGTATGCATTATTATTTTTCAGGTTTTGTTGCTGACTGCGATTTCCCTGGAAACTGTCTCTGCCCAACACGAAGATATACCCTATGAAAATGTAGATAACATTTGTGAAACATGCACCTGTATGGTTGCACAGGATATAGACAGGAAGTACCACCATCAGTTGGATTGTTCTGTGAAAAACTTCAATCATATTCTTGCTAGATGGCCCAAAGAGTTTGGCACCAATCACCAAGGTTGTAAAAATTCAAATTCCAGGGGTATTTATGCAACCGCCTAAGCCCTTAAACTGGTAAAATTGTAAAGTATACCAGACACGTTTGATAAATGTCGCTTTTATACTATAGATACTACGTTTTCATTATGGCCGATATTATGTAATTTGGAAAATTGTGAAAAAAGCATTCAGTCATTCACACTACAAATGAGGTAATTTGGTTTGACAGCTCCTTGTTTTCTCTTTCTGTTTCATAGAAAAATTTCAAATTGGTGAGGCTGGTTAACAATCGAATCCAGATTTATGTTTGGCTGTGCGTTCACTTAATTTATGAAAAGTTTCTTGCTAATTTGTTCAAAATTACCTCATTTGAAAATAGGATTTTGTCTGGAAACGAGAAATTACCTCATTTAACCTAATGAAAACATGTTATTATATTTTACTATCTTCATTTACACCACATTTTTTTTTTTGTAAATCTAGTAAACAAAATTTCCATACAAATTCTGATAGTTAATTTTTACCGTTTACGACTTTCACTTTTACCTCGTTTACCATGAATTTAAACAGTTGCATGAATACCATTGTTACCTAAGTTCTTATTGGACTTATGTCCCATATGGTTGCGACATAAAGATGATGATTTTGCACTGTATCTATGATAATAACTCTTTTTAATTTATCGTTATAGGAGTGAATATAGTTGTAACATTTTCTGGCAACAAAATTGATCTTTTACAACAATTGCCTGCGACGAATGGAACTTTGTCATTTAGCTGCAGACATTGCGACATGAAAAATATACAAGCCCCAACATTTATGGATGTACCTAATATTATTCGGTTGGATTTGAGTTGGAATGAACTTACTTCGGATACATTAACACCTGATATATTTCGAGGACCATATACAAATGCAGGCTATGAACCAATCAAACTACGTGATCTCGATTTGAGTCATAATAAAATTACATCATTGCAAAAGTTGTTTTTCGAACATACACCAGGTATTACCAAAATAAATCTCAGTTACAATGGCTTGAAAATGATGGACACGACCACTTTAATTGCTATATCTTCTGCAACATCCTTAGAGGTAAGAAGGTTACTTTAAAACATTAACCTTTTGGATGCTAGTCCCTAAATAAAGATGTGAGGGCTAGTTCTCAATCCGTGATAAATTGGTCCAAACTTCAAACGTTCATAACTCTGGATGTCTGTATGAAAAAAATATGAAAAAAAAAATTTAAATACAAAAAAAAATTTCATTTCATATTTTTTTCACTTTTACACACACATCCAAGACCAAGTATTTTGCTTTGAAGTTTAAACAAATTCATCACTTCATAATTAGAACAAAATTTTAAAAATATTTCGAAAGAAAAACAGTTTTCGCTTACTAAAAAAGTATTTGCTTTCATTAGATAGTGTATTTTACTTGGGTCTTAAAAATATTAAAAGTATGAAAAACAAAACAAAACGCAACAAATACTGACCCAATTTGAATTTACTTTTTTTTTGCAATTGAAAATGAAGAGTTACATTTATTATAACACACAATAATTATTTGGTTCCCTGTGAAAATATTTTATATTTTATTACTTCTAATTCATATTACCCAAGGCTGGTATTTACAGACCGACCTTAAGTTTACCTCCCTTATTAGCTCATGAAAGGGAAATTTGTGTGACACAATGAGGAAGAATTTAAGAGACTCTTAAAGTTAAGAGCGCTTCGTAAATACCAACCGAAAAATACACTTAGGCCCCTATTATGACTCGCGAGTCGAACGTTCGTCTTAAGTCGAACGATTTAGCGAATTACTCTAGTCGAGGTATTGCTAAAAGCGAGCTTCAACATTCGCCTTTCAAAGTCACATAGAATCGCAGTTCGACTGATTTTGACAGATAAAGGCGAACATTCGCTAAAGATAATTGAATGACTTTTCAATTCGCCAAATTTTTTGACATTTGAGGCGAATGTTACTAGGCGAGTCGCAAACGGTAATGCCAAAAAGTCACATTCGACACATTTTTCGCGCGACTCGCGAGTCATAATAGGGGCCTTAGGTTAGGTTAGGTTAAAGTGGCTGTTGGTTTGGAAATCCAACACACTTAGACCAAAATTAGGTCCGTTTTGATACCACATGTATCAGTTGATCAACCTCGCTCGTTGAACCAGTTAGAGCTTCGAGTGAACCGTAGGAGACAAGTGATGTCGCAGTTTACTACATCACTGGGATCATTGCAGAAGAAGTCTCCAAGGTGGAGTTTTCGTCTTTGTGATAGGGCGGGACAGGTGCAAAGAAGAAGAGAGACTGTCTCTTCGTCCCTGCAACTCATGCAAAAATCATTTGCAGGAGCTTTAAGTCCAAGTGCATGTCAACCTATTAAGCAGTGTCCAGTCAGGACACCTATAACATGGCTAATATGCAATCTATTCAGAGAGATCAACTGTTTAGAGCGTTTGGCACTAAGTTTAGGCCAAATAAGTTTTGTCACTAGAAAAAATGTTATTCCACCTGAAGTTTGTTCTCTCTATAGTATCTTGCTTTAGCATGAGTTTGCATGTGACCAAAGGCATACCCACACCGGCTTTGTGAGCCAGCAAAGGTAAAGTTGTTCCTCCTTTTGCAAGATCGTCCGCTTTGCAGTTTCCTGGAATGTCTCTATGGCCCGGCACCCAGCAGAGGTGAATATTGAACTGTGTGGTCTAGAGATTTTAACGCGGCCTGGATATCTGAGAAAATACGTATATCGGTTGTTGATATAACGTTTTCTTTAAGCCAGGAGAGGACTTCTTTTATAGCCAGGATTTCAGCTTGGAACACGCTACAATGTTCAGGTAGACGAAATGAGAGACTTAGGTTAAGTCTGTAAGAGTCTACGCCTCCACCAACCCCATCATCCGTTTTTGATCCGTCTGTAAAGAAATTAATAGGATCATCATTCAGAAATGATGTATCCTCCCTCCCAAGTAGACCTGGAAGGGATAGTCACCCTGAAGCTAATGTTGTTGAAGTGAGGATGGGGAATGGTGTAGTCGATATTACTATTAATTGTTCTGAATGAGTTCAGAATAGTGGAGTGGCAAATCTCATTATTGATCTACAGTGAGGAAGCTTGAAGCCGTATGGCAGTATTTGCCGCCGTTTGCTTACTGAAAATGTCTAGCGGTATTAGATGGAACAGAACATCAAGTGAGGCGGAGGGGTGGAGCGAAGTGCTCCTCCCATGCACAGACAGGCTGTTCGTTGAACTTTGCTGAGTTTATCACGATTTGTCGCTATGTCCAGCGCAGTCCACCATACCGCTACTCCGTATGTAAGGATCGGTCTTATAACCAAGATATATAGCCAGTGTGTAATGCGGGGTTGAAGTCCCATTTATTGCCAATGGCTTTTTTACAAGAGAACAGTGCTACTGTATGTAGCCTTGTTTATTTAAAATACACTTCTCTTTAGGCATTTAAAAATAAATTCACTTCGCGGCGCGTGAATGTTGTTTGTTTTGATTGAAATCAATCCTTCAGTCAGACACCCGTTATATATTGTTCAAGAAACGTTCCAGTTTCAAGTATTTTCAATGATGGCCGCATTCAGACAGAAACAGCCAATAATAATAATAATGAAAAAATAAATTTGTCGAAATACGTATTTATGAGGCAAGAAAAAGAGCAAAAAATGCAAAAATTCCCAAAAAAAGAGAACGTATATTTTTTGTTAAAAAAAGGACTTGTCCGGTAAAAGAAGCCTATTTCTGAACACTTGAATGAAGCAGTCAGCTATATAATGCGTTTCCAACATTTTGATTTTTGAAGGTAACTGTCAATTTAACAGGAGCGGTCGATTAACGCTCTTGCTTTCGATAGCGAAAGTTGAAGACTAAACGAAAAGCACCAAATCGTCCAATAAATTTTTTGTATTTGCTCGGTTTGCGAACGACTATGCACGCTGGTTTTCAAAAATTATACTTCGACCTCTTAAAGTAAAGGGAGCTGTGGGATGAAAATGAACCAATTGCTTCCCAAAGGCTTTTTTACGAGAAATTCACTAGACTATAGAACAACTTCTTAAATTCACTACATTCTTTTTTAAATTTGATCATAATTAAATATATTCGTTTTTTTCTTTTATTTAAATTTCAGTTCCTCGATCTATCTCATAATCACTTGGAGACTTTATCATCGACATTGTTCAAAAATCTCATAGCCTTAAACTCACTATTGCTTCAAGGCAATAATCTTAAAGCAATCCCTGCGAATTTAAATTTAATCGGTCGTACTTTGCAGTATTTCAATTTTGCCGGCAATCCTATTACGAGTTTAAATGAAGCTAGCCTAAATGGACTAAAAGTTTTAAAAACCTTAAATATTAGTTCTATGCATGAACTTACCACAATCGACAAGGGAACTTTCAGCCATCTGGAGTCTCTAGAACAATTGTACTGCAGTCAAAGCCCTCAACTTAGTTATTTCGACATCGATGGACTTTTACATTGCAGGAATTTAACAGTAGTAAGTTTTTTTTTTCAAACCATAATGCCAAAATGTTTTGACAGCTCTCATTATTGCAGTTAGACCTCTCTTATTGTAAATTGGAAACAGTCAGCATTAATTTAGATCTCTCTAATGAGTTGCCTAAAAATTTTACTGCCCATTGGCCAAAACTTCAATCTATTGAAATTGTCGGCAACCCCTTGATATGTGATTGCAAATTAATGAGAATTCTTGAATTTTGTGGCCGAGAAGTGTTTAAGAACGACAAGCATGCAAGGTGTCATTGGCCTTTTGGACTTTCTGGTATTAGAATATCGAATTTGACATCCGAATTTGTTTGTAATTTACCTGAAGAATATATAGTACCTGAAAAAGTGGATCCACCTAAGTTCTTGCGGCGCCGGAATATTGTATCGACTGTTGTGACAATATCATTGGTTTTCTTCGTTGGAGTTCTTGTAGGCTTTTCAATTGTTCTTGTTCACCGACGACTGAAACGTGATGATTATGGAATAGCACCGATACGATATACCAGCGTTAGAGTGAGCAATCAATCTGCCCAATCAGCCATGTCAATAATAAAATAAAAACAAAAAGACTTCTATGTTTGATCAACGCCAAAGAGAGACATTTGAATTTAAGAAAATAGTTTTAACTCATAATTTTTTTATAAATTACAATTTATTAAAAACATTGTTAACAAAATGTGTACTTAAGATTAAGTTTTTTTTTTTTTAAATAAATAAAAGCATCTTAAATTTTATATTCACAGTAATTTTTTTGTTCGAAAGCTTGTTTCATTTTTCAAATTTAAAGTTAAGTTTAGTGCTAAAAGTTTTTCTTTTTTTTACAATAAATTGAGTTTAACGAAGAAGTATATAAGTATAACAATTGAAAGTGTTTTAATTATTAACATTTCTTTTTGATTTTATGTTGACATATGTATTATGTTTTACAATTTGTATACATATTTTTAATAAAGCAATTATTATTGAATAAAAAAGAAAAAAAAGTTGTTAGTGTTAGACATACACAATACACATGTCACTATTGCGATAACGATCACAAACATTCTGGTTTTGTTAAAATCGGATTTGCTAACCTATATTGGGTAATAAATATTGTTTTTTTTTTTGTTAAATGTAAAGCCATAGACATACTTAATTTTAAAACGACTAAAATGAAATAATATTAAGGAACATACATAGATTAACAATTTTTTTTTAATTTAAAAATAATTTGTTACAAGGACACTTTATATAATTTGTATAAAATACAAAAAAAAAAAAATATTTTAATATACCTATACATTTTTTTATATAAATTGGAGTAACTTAGTAGGTATATTTAGTGGCTTATTTACGACATTAAAGAAATAATATTTATTTATGTGTGGAACACAAAGACAAGTTTAGAAATATTTCTAGTCACATCCAGAGGTTAAGTTTTAGAAGTACTTATGTATAAGCACCCTTGCTTTCATTTTTTTTTGTTTTCAGTTAAATTTATATTTCTTAAAGCAAATTGCTCAATCCAATTTGAGGTGAGTTCACTTTTCAAAAAAGTTGAATTTAAAAATTGAAAAACAAATATAATTTTTTTATAAAAATGTCTGTTTGGACTCACTTTCAGTGTAGTAGGTTTATTGGGATAAATATAACCTTTTGTGGCTTTTGGCATACAAATTCAATAATTTTTATAATTGTTTTCGCTAAAAAAAATTAAATTCAATCAAAAAGTATAAGCGCGCCCTAAAATGTATGCGTACGTGCTCAAAGTTCATCTTTTAAGTTTAAGCTTAGTTTTGACGTTTTGATGAGTATTTTGACGGATCAAGAAGTATTTGTCAAAATTTATTTAAATGTTAATAAAATATTTATTAGTTATATTATTTTGCAGAGTAATTTCATTTCAGATTACAAGTAAGTTTTCCAAAGTTGTTGGTTTAAATGTTTTATGTAGATTTATGTTTATTATAATGTTCCAATCAAATTGACATCCGAGAATTGAAGTGAAAAATTTTGAGATTTCAAGTTCGCGGATAAAGATTTCCAAGATATTTTAATAAGAACTTAAAAGAATATTCAGATTTTATCGAAATCGTATTGTATCTATGAAATAAAATATTGTCCCTTCAAGCAATTTTAAATCTCAGAAAGTTTTCAGCTGAAAACTCGAATTTCGTTTGGTGGGAACATGTTATTAAAAGTTGAAGCGTAAATTAAAATACAGAATTAAATAGTGTCTATCACATGGTCAGGAAAATCGTATGTGCCTGGATTTGGTTTACAACCTGTCAAAGCGCAAATAACGATTTTTTGCAAAAACTAGTTCGTTTTATCTATTTCCATTAAGGAACGTTCCACATCTTCTTAGAAGTTTTCGAAACTGCTTGCTTAATAATGATATCATTTTTTCCGAAGAGCACAAAGCAACATGGAATGATATTCAGTATTTGTATGATGTCGATTGTGCAAATGAATATCAACAGTGTTAAGCTTAGCGCAGATCAAATAACTGGCAGAAAATGAAAATTTGCCGTGCGCTTCGCAGGTTTTTAGCAATGCCGTTTATTCGGCATTTAATACTCTTTATGAGTATGACCATAGGACATCAACAATGATGAATACAGCTAAATTTATTTTATTTCGTGGAGATCTATTTGATCTTTTTAATTTATCTATCAAAACAGCACAACAGGAGAAACAGGCAGGTTTTACAAACAGGGAGTATCAGAATCAACTTCTGACACTGCCAATTCACTTGTCAGGTCCATTCGCGTTATAAATACTAAGGGCAGAGATGTTACCAGCACTTTTTCGCTTATAAAAGGTTGGCTCTTAAACGTAGAGTCCCTGCTTTTGTTATGGGAACATATGCAGCCTTCTGGTTTTGAGTTTTTATTTACTCGGCATATGAACCAAGATTGTTTAGAAAACTTTTTTGGAAAAATTAAATCTTCTGGTGGAAATAGTACCCGTTCTAGTTGTCAATTCCAAAGCCGTTTTCAAAAGCTTTGGGGTATCCAATACCTAGAAATTGGTAGAGGAGATTTGTAGAGTAGAAAATAGTGAGTTAGAAGTTATTTCTTCGGGTAGAAATTTGATAGTTAATATAGATTGGTTTGGGATTGACATTTCTGTCAAAGTTTGGAAAAGTTGGTTTAAAAGCTACTCCCGGAAAAATTTCAAAATTATAATTAAATAGTAAGTTATCTAAAATCGTAGAAAGTGCCATTGAGTTATAAATAAAGACATCTTATACAAATTCAAGTGAGTTACAGCACTTTAAGATTTCTAATTGGCATTAAATTGAAGAGTTAGCATTCGCCCACAAATTTTAACCTCAATCTACATGTCCAAAGAGAACAAAAGAAAAGTTTCCGAAACATCCCCCGAAACTTTCAACATCCAAAAAAAGGCTCAACATTCTAAAAAGATGGCAGATGAATTAGTTGGATCTATGATAAAATCCAATGTATGTAATCTGTTTTGTAATCTTTTTGATGAAAAATTGAAAGGTGCTGTTACGAGATGTGACGTTGAAGCAACCGCAAAAAATGTAAACAAACAAATTATGGAACTTAATGATCAATTAACGCAAAATGTGAATGCCTTAGAAAGAAAATATGAACTGCTAGAGAGCCAAATGGAAGGTATCCAAAGAAAAAAACACTGAAAATAAACTGATGATGGTACGAATTACACCTCAGGAAAGCAAAGAGGAAAGAGATGTAATTAAGAACAATTTCAAAGTCTGCAGTTTGATAACCCTTATAAAAATTGCTGCAAAAAAATATAGATCCACATCTCATTTTAAGATTTTTTATTGAGTTAGGATTCATTTTGTTCTTAGAACAATAAATAAAAGATGTAAGGAACCCAATTTAAGGAACAAAATGCTCACAATAATGCAAGCATTCGCCTGAATATAAAAAAATGCATACCTTGCACACGAGCCATGATCGACGGCAATCGTTCCCACCAGGAAATTCGAAGCGAGCTATAATGCATGGGAACTGCATTTAGCATACCCAGCATTTATAGAATATCTTATTACAAGCTTCTTCAATATAAACTGAAATTAGCTATGGCACTTCATATTGTAACTCCGAGCATAATAAACGCACACGAAAATTGAAATCTTTGTTTCATTTTCTAACGGGACCAGTGTTGAGGTCCCTTAAATATATTTTTTTTAATACCAAGGATCTCGAATACTGGCGCCCGAGCAGGGACTTGATGATTCGAAATGTTTCACAACACTTGATCTAACTATAGGTTTCCATCAAATAGCAATGAAAGAAAGAGACATTCCGAAAATTGCATTCTCGACCATAAATGGCAAATTCGAGTATGTCAGGCTACCTTTTGGGCTTAAGAACGCCCCGGCCATCTTTCAGCGTGCAATTTAATACTCTTTATGAGTATGACCATAGGACATCTTTAATGATGAATACAGCTAAATTTATTTTATTTCGTGGAGATCTATTTGATCTTTTTAATTTATCTAGCAAAACAGCACAACAGGAGAAACAGGCAGGTTTTACAAACAGGGAGTATCAGAATCAACTTCTGACACTGCCGATTCACTTGTTAGGTCCATTCGCGTTATAAATACTAAAGGCAGAGATGTTACCAGCACTTTTTCGCTTATAAAAGGTTGGCTCCTAAACGTACAGTCCCTGCTTTCGTTATGGGAACATATGCAGCCTTCTGGTTTTGAGTTTTTATTTACTCGGCATATGAACCAAGATTGTTTAGAAAACTTTTTTGGAAAAATTAAATCTTCTGGTGGAAATAATACCCGTTCTAGCTGTCAATTCCAAATCTGTTTTCAAAAGCTTTGGGGTTTCCAATACCTAGAAATTGGTAGAGGAGATTTGTAGAGTAGAAAATAGTGAGTTAGAAGTTTTTTCTTCGGGTAGAAATTTGATAGTTAATATAGATTGGTTTGGGATTGACATTTCTGTCAAAGTTTGCAAAAGTTGGTTTAAAAGCTACTCCAGGAAAAATTTCAAAATTATAATTAAATAGTTATAGTATAGTAAATCTGAAAAAACCCATTTTTTTGATACCAGTGTTGAATTTTTGGGCTTTATGGTAAAACCAGAGGGAATTCTTCCGAATCCCGCAAAGGTTAAAGCCATTGAAGCTATCCTCCTTAATGACTTAAGGCCTTTGAAATACTCAAAGAATTGGTGACCTCAGCTGAAGTGCTAGCTTTCCCAGACTTTGACAAACCTTTCAACCTGACGACTGACGCATCCTTCTATGCCGTTGGGGTGTACTTTCTCAAGGTGAACCTGGCAAGGATAAACCAATATCGTTTATATCCCGCTCACTAAGTAAGACCGAAGAAAGTTATGCTACCAACGAGAAGGAACTCCGTTCCATAGTATGGGCTCTCGATAATTTGAAAACATACTTAGATATTTACTGATCACCAACCACGACTTCGTACAGAAGTCAAGCATCTTTCTGGTACAGTTTCATCTTCACGAACAGAAACAGCAAGCATACAAACAGATACCGCAGACGAGGGACGAACAAAGACGACGAGCATATATACCGCTGACGAAGGACTAAATATTATGGGAAACGATACCGAAACTAATACTGTCGAAGAAGGACTGTGCGAGGAATTAAATGACAATGAAGATTCCTGCACCATGCATAGTGCCGAACAAGACAGTTCAGATTTATTTCCACACGTGGAAGCCCCAATAAAAGTTTTCAGGAACCAAATAATTTTCAGTCACAAAATTTTTCTATCACAAAAACTTTTTCCACTTTTTTATTCTTTAATTAAAAAAAAAAAAGTGAATGCTTCCATCATAGCTATTCACAGCTGAACACATCCATTCATTTAACAAAACGTTACCAACTTCACTCGCAAAAAGTTGTTTACCATTTCAAAACAGTTCTATGATTTGTGTCTAAATAAAATTAAATTTGTTAAAATGTCGGATTCAAATGTTTCCTATAACACTGAAGAGGAAAAAAAGCAGAAAAAATAAAAAAACGAAAAGTGTTATACAACAAGTCATGGAAAATACATTTAATTGGATAACGAAAAGTGCGGAAGGCCAAGAATATGTAAAATTAGTTTTTTGCAAATGCGTTTTTAAAATTTCTAAAGGAGGCCAATACGATGCAAAAAGACACGAAAAACAAATAAAATATCGCGTTTTTAAGCACATTGGATATCCGATTCCGCTAAAGAACACAAATCTTTATAAACTTGCCGTAAATAATTTACTTTCTGAAAATGTCTAACAACAAATAGAACAAAATTAAAAATTCTAAGGATGTTGAAGAGGATGAACCACAATCAACATCAGGAAAAGCCAAGCAGCAAAAGCCTAGATCCTTTAATAAAGGAAAGAGATCTGACAAGAAGTCCTTTAGAGATGAAAAGAGACTCGAAGACTTCAGGGGAAAACAGGGAGAACGCACTGTCCAAGAGAACCGTACAGCTTTGTTCGAAAAACTATTCTTCGGATTTAATACAGTTAACGAAGCACTGAAAACAGTTCAAGCGCAACAGGTTAGCCGTACATTAATTCTTCCTGTTAGTACTAGATCAGCTGGTTTTATAATCAGGAATCTCATGGTCAAATTCATTCAGTTGAGTGTTATTGATCACGATCAGGCGAAATTGCTGGCGTCAGCTTTATACCGTGTCACTTTACTTCAAATGGATTTGAAGATTGAGGAAGCAATGTTATTGCAACACTCACGTAACTTAGGACTCGGATCTTTCGAGGATGTGTGTTACTAGTGACCAGCGACGTGCTCTGGAGTTGATGGGTGCTAATTTCAGCCCACTAGTGAATTACATCTCATCTTTCGGCTTTATTAAAACAGCCGCCAAATGCTATCTCCCTAGGTTTCCTAGAATATCTGAACCTTTAAGGGATTACATACATCAACGTTTTGGGACGCTTCGTGCAACTGTTGAATATCTTACAGCTGCGGATACGCCTAATGATGTGAAAGTTAGCTTTCGAAATCATTGTCCATTCCCCTCGGCAGCATGGAATGTTCAAGAGCGATTAGTCGTACCAGCGTTAGTTACTTTAGCTAACCCAAATGCGATCATGCCTGCAATTTATGGTGTGCAACAGCTTTCAACCTGAGTTTGAATGATAACTATTATTTATCACCATTTAATGTTCTGAATGCAAAATCTATACCTCTATTGAGACCAGATACAAGTGAGACCCTCTCCGTACCGTTTTATCAAAAAGCATCTTCACTAAATTTTAGGGGATGATATTGATTAAAAAATATATATACTCTCATAAACCTTTGTTTACAACGCACCAGTTTTATGAGGTTAAAAGATGGAAATTTTGTGAAGAAACCTCTAGGCTTTATGGGTAGTTTTTTACTTAATTAGTTATTTCACTTTGTGAAGGTATCTAATATTCATGTATATTGACAATTGTTCTTGGAATAGAAAATGAAAGAAAGCTAGCAACACACATACAAAAATTAGCGGCAGCAGGATTTGCTGTTGACAGAGAAGGTGTTAGGAGCTTGGCATTTGAGCTAGCGGAGAAAATGAATGTAAAACACAAATTTAATTCAACTAAAAAAAAAGCTGGATATGCATGGCTTACCTCCTTTTTGGAAAGGGATATAAACATTTCATTAAGACAATCCGAAGGACTTTCACTTTCCCGCGCTCAGGGAATGAATTGATCGGCAGCAAATGACTTTTTTGAAGTTCTTCACAAAGTTTTAACTGAAAATAATTAAGGACAAACCTGGAAATATATTTAATATGGGCGAAAGCGGATTACAACTGAACAATTAACCAGGAAAGGTGTTAAAGACGTCCATGTTGTAACTGTTAAGGAAAAAGTAAGGAAATCTTTCAGCGTGCAATTTAATACTCTTTATGAGTATGACCATAGGACATCTTTAATGATGAATACAGCTAAATTTATTTTATTTCGTGGAGATCTATTTGATCTTTTTAATTTATCTAGCAAAACAGCACAACAGGAGAAACAGGCAGGTTTTACAAACAGGGAGTATCAGAATCAACTTCTGACACTGCCGATTCACTTGTTAGGTCCATTCGCGTTATAAATACTAAAGGCAGAGATGTTACCAGCACTTTTTCGCTTATAAAAGGTTGGCTCCTAAACGTACAGTCCCTGCTTTCGTTATGGGAACATATGCAGCCTTCTGGTTTTGAGTTTTTATTTACTCGGCATATGAACCAAGATTGTTTAGAAAACTTTTTTGGAAAAATTAAATCTTCTGGTGGAAATAATACCCGTTCTAGCTGTCAATTCCAAATCTGTTTTCAAAAGCTTTGGGGTTTCCAATACCTAGAAATTGGTAGAGGAGATTTGTAGAGTAGAAAATAGTGAGTTAGAAGTTTTTTCTTCGGGTAGAAATTTGATAGTTAATATAGATTGGTTTGGGATTGACATTTCTGTCAAAGTTTGCAAAAGTTGGTTTAAAAGCTACTCCAGGAAAAATTTCAAAATTATAATTAAATAGTTATAGTATAGTAAATCTGAAAAAACCCATTTTTTTGATACCAGTGTTGAATTTTTGGGCTTTATGGTAAAACCAGAGGGAATTCTTCCGAATCCCGCAAAGGTTAAAGCCATTGAAGCTATCCTCCTTAATGACTTAAGGCCTTTGAAATACTCAAAGAATTGGTGACCTCAGCTGAAGTGCTAGCTTTCCCAGACTTTGACAAACCTTTCAACCTGACGACTGACGCATCCTTCTATGCCGTTGGGGTATACTTTCTCAAGGTGAACCTGGCAAGGATAAACCAATATCGTTTATATCCCGCTCACTAAGTAAGACCGAAGAAAGTTATGCTACCAACGAGAAGGAACTCCGTTCCATAGTATGGGCTCTCGATAATTTGAAAACATACTTAGATATTTACTGATCACCAACCACGACTTCGTACAGAAGTCAAGCATCTTTCTGGTACAGTTTCATCTTCACGAACAGAAACAGCAAGCATACAAACAGATACCGCAGACGAGGGACGAACAAAGACGACGAGCATATATACCGCTGACGAAGGACTAAATATTATGGGAAACGGTACCGAAACTAATACTGTCGAAGAAGGACTGTGCGAGGAATTAAATGACAATGAAGATTCCTGCACCATGCATAGTGCCGAACAAGACAGTTCAGATTTATTTCCACACGTGGAAGCCCCAATAAAAGTTTTCAGGAACCAAATAATTTTCAGTCACAAAATTTTTCTATCACAAAAACTTTTTCCACTTTTTTATTCTTTAATTAAAAAAAAAAAAGTGAATGCTTCCATCATAGCTATTCACAGCTGAACACATCCATTCATTTAACAAAACGTTACCAACTTCACTCGCAAAAAGTTGTTTACCATTTCAAAACAGTTCTATGATTTGTGTCTAAATAAAATTAAATTTGTTAAAATGTCGGATTCAAATGTTTCCTATAACACTGAAGAGGAAAAAAAGCAGAAAAAATAAAAAAACGAAAAGTGTTATACAACAAGTCATGGAAAATACATTTAATTGGATAACGAAAAGTGCGGAAGGCCAAGAATATGTAAAATTAGTTTTTTGCAAATGCGTTTTTAAAATTTCTAAAGGAGGCCAATACGATGCAAAAAGACACGAAAAACAAATAAAATATCGCGTTTTTAAGCACATTGGATATCCGATACCGCTAAAGAACACAAATCTTTATAAACTTGCCGTAAATAATTTACTTTCTGAAAATGTCTAACAACAAATAGAACAAAATTAAAAATTCTAAGGATGTTGAAGAGGATGAACCACAATCAACATCAGGAAAAGCCAAGCAGCAAAAGCCTAGATCCTTTAATAAAGGAAAGAGATCTGACAAGAAGTCCTTTAGAGATGAAAAGAGACTCGAAGACTTCAGGGGAAAACAGGGAGAACGCACTGTCCAAGAGAACCGTACAGCTTTGTTCGAAAAACTATTCTTCGGATTTAATACAGTTAACGAAGCACTGAAAACAGTTCAAGCGCAACAGGTTAGCCGTACATTAATTCTTCCTGTTAGTACTAGATCAGCTGGTTTTATAATCAGGAATCTCATGGTCAAATTCATTCAGTTGAGTGTTATTGATCACGATCAGGCGAAATTGCTGGCGTCAGCTTTATACCGTGTCACTTTACTTCAAATGGATTTGAAGATTGAGGAAGCAATGTTATTGCAACACTCACGTAACTTAGGACTCGGATCTTTCGAGGATGTGTGTTACTAGTGACCAGCGACGTGCTCTGGAGTTGATGGGTGCTAATTTCAGCCCACTAGTGAATTACATCTCATCTTTCGGCTTTATTAAAACAGCCGCCAAATGCTATCTCCCTAGGTTTCCTAGAATATCTGAACCTTTAAGGGATTACATACATCAACGTTTTGGGACGCTTCGTGCAACTGTTGAATATCTTACAGCTGCGGATACGCCTAATGATGTGAAAGTTAGCTTTCGAAATCATTGTCCATTCCCCTCGGCAGCATGGAATGTTCAAGAGCGATTAGTCGTACCAGCGTTAGTTACTTTAGCTAACCCAAATGCGATCATGCCTGCAATTTATGGTGTGCAACAGCTTTCAACCTGAGTTTGAATGATAACTATTATTTATCACCATTTAATGTTCTGAATGCAAAATCTATACCTCTATTGAGACCAGATACAAGTGAGACCCTCTCGGTACCGTTTTATCAAAAAGCATCTTCACTAAATTTTAGGGGATGATATTGATTAAAAAATATATATACTCTCATAAACCTTTGTTTACAACGCACCAGTTTTATGAGGTTAAAAGATGGAAATTTTGTGAAGAAACCTCTAGGCTTTATGGGTAGTTTTTTACTTAATTAGTTATTTCACTTTGTGAAGGTATCTAATATTCATGTATATTGACAATTGTTCTTGGAATAGAAAATGAAAGAAAGCTAGCAACACACATACAAAAATTAGCGGCAGCAGGATTTGCTGTTGACAGAGAAGGTGTTAGGAGCTTGGCATTTGAGCTAGCGGAGAAAATGAATGTAAAACACAAATTTAATTCAACTAAAAAAAAAGCTGGATATGCATGGCTTACCTCCTTTTTGGAAAGGGATATAAACATTTCATTAAGACAATCCGAAGGACTTTCACTTTCCCGCGCTCAGGGAATGAATTGATCGGCAGCAAATGACTTTTTTGAAGTTCTTCACAAAGTTTTAACTGAAAATAATTAAGGACAAACCTGGAAATATATTTAATATGGGCGAAAGCGGATTACAACTGAACAATTAACCAGGAAAGGTGTTAAAGACGTCCATGTTGTAACTGTTAAGGAAAAAGTAAGGAAAAAGGAGAAAATTTCACTGTTGTAGCGTGTTGTAACGCGGAAGGAAACTTCTTACCACCTGTATTGATAATGAAAGGAGTAAACAGAAAATCGGAGTTTGTGACGGAGTTGAATTGTGTCTGCTAACCCGATCGGTCGTGCTAGTGTTTTTTGAGCTAAATATATTATAACGTTTTAGAAAAAACCCTTGTCTTGGTTAAATAATGCTAAAGATCGGTTTATTAAACGTAAGTAAACAAAACGAACTATTTGAGTGTGAAGTGATGTCTAAATATGTTTTAATTTTCTATTTGCTTCTCATTTAATTTCAGATGTATGCAGTTAGATGGAATCTTAGCATATACAATATACATATCATATTATGAAAAATTGGTGGTTTCGAGTAATAATTTGGAATATATTTTGCAAAAAAAAAAAAACAGCCTCGCTTTGCTTAAAGCTTTATCTATGTATGTACAATGTATGCATAACTTTATATCAATAAAAATTAATAAAACTGTAAACGGGTTACATTTTTTGTTTGTTTATAAATTGCATGTTATATTTATCTAAGAATAATATATTTAACTAAGGTGTCGATCATTGCTATCCGTCATTTTCATCATTGAAATTTTCAATTATCATTTTGAGGTACTTGAAATACATTGATCCCAACTTCCCAACCAACTTGTATACAAATCTATCAACGAGATTGTGACATTTATACTTTTAACAAAACTAGATGTGGGGGTAAGGGGGGTACCGGCCGGTCTTCTAGGTAAGTATTTTCTCTAGCAAAACCTCCTTATCAAGAATGAAATTCATAAATATGTCATGTTTCTATTATTTGCAAATTGGAATATATTTTACAAAAAAAAAAAACAGTCGTTTTTCTTACGTCTTTATCGTACAATGTATGCATAACTTTATTATATAAATAAAAATTAATAAAACAATAAACGTGATACATTTTTTGTTTGCTTATAAAGTTAAATTCCATTTTATATTTATCTAAGAATAATAAATTTAACTAACTAAAGACGAATAGCGATGATCGACACATTGCTATTCGTCTTTTTCATCATTGAAATTTTCAATTATCATTTTGAGGTACTTGAAATACATTGATCCTAACTCCCCAACCAACTTGTATACACATCTATCAACGAGATTGTGACATTTATACTTTAAAAAAAACTGGATGTGGTAAGGGGGGTACCGGCCGGTTTTCTAGATAAGTATTTTCTCTCGCAAAACCTCCTTATCAAGAATGAAATTCATAAATATGTCATGTTCTATTATTTGCAAATTGAAATATATTTTACAAAAAAACAGTCGTTTTTCTTACGCCTTTATCGTACAATGTATGCATAACTATAAATAAAAATTAATAAAACAATAAACGTGATGCATTTTTTTTTGCTTATAGAGTTAAATTCCATTTTATATTTATCTAAGAATAATATGTTTAACTAAGGTGTCTTCCTATCCGTCTTTTTCATCATTGAAATTTCCAATTATCATTTTGAGGCACTTGAAATACATTGATCCCAACTTCCCAACCAACTTGTATACACATCTATCAACGAGATTGTGACATTTATACTTTTAAAAAAACTGGATGTGGTAAGTCTATGATTTTGACTCTTCATAAAAATTCTCTTAGATTTCTGTTTTAGTCTTTTATTTTCTTTTTTATCACAATGATTGGAAATTTCAGAGTTGACTATTGTAATATTCGTGGGATTAGAGCGAATTTCCTCGCTTTGTATACTCATTCTGTTACAAACAGGCCAGCTGTTTTGCCACTAAGTGAAACCCAAGTAAGTGAAACTACTGATCCTGCTGAATTTCAAATTCATGGGTATAACTAAGTGCCATTATTCCTTCCCCACCATGGGATTTACCTACTATTTTGTTGTCTGAACAAGAAAGTATTTCCGGTTTGAAAATTAAAAAAAAGAAGCAAAAAGTAAAATTCTTATTTATTACCAAATAGTTTGCAGGAAAATTATTTAAAGGTTTAATATTAATGCTAGGAAGTTTTCGGTTTTGAGGCACTTAGATCCCCAAATATTTAAACTAGGCGTAGAAGTTAATTATAATGATCTAGTATCAGATTATCAACACCTTATAATTTAACCTGAAAAAGTGGAAACACGTAATGCAATGCTCTGTTTTAAACCTTCAGAGGATCTTATAAAAAGCTATCTGGTGTGCCATAAAATATATATTAAGTTTTGACACTCTCAATAATTTGTAAGTCTTATGCAACAAAAAAAAAGAGTTTGCTAATAGGTCTGTTTTTTCTGTGTGTGCATTGGTGTGATACTAAACTGTTGAGCCTTTTCTGATAAATAATTTTCTTGCTGCTTGTACCATGAGCTACGTTTAGAGTGAATAATTTTTTGAAATACGAACGGTCGGTTATAAAAGAAAGCAAATACGATTGAAAGAAAACTAAATCGTTAGATATAAACCTTATCGTGTCGCGTATCAAGAACTCGAACATTTAAACACCATAATTAAACCTCAAGGCCAATATGAATTTAACCGCGTTGCATTAACTTACAAACATCCCTTTTATATATTAAGTTAACGTCCAACATCTCCATAAGAGATGTCCACATAAAACACTTAAGAAAATATCAAAATTAAAGTAAACAGTAAAATGCCTTTGGGACACGAAATCAAATTATAAACAAAAAGTAAATTCCGTTTAACGATCGATGAAATCGATACTCTTGGGATCCGGTGCTCTAGATGAGATCATCCACATCCGCAACATATAAATGTATAAGCTAGATTTAAGAAATATGAATTATGATAGTTTAGTTGACATTTGGATATAGACTGATTAAGTTGATATTTAATAAAGTTTTTTAAAAACCAAATTCGTGTGACTCAATTATTAATTGGCGACCGTGACAGGACATCAATTCAAAAAAATAGCCAGAAATACAAAGTATGGTTTTGTTTTTGATGTCGAACTCGAGTGCTGTGTAATTGAATAAAATCAATAGTGCTGAGTTAAAAAACCACAAATAAGTATCCTTCATAGAAAGGAGAAAAAATTTTAAAAAGTATCCTTCAAAGGAGAACAAAATTTTGTATAAGTATCCTAAAAATAGGAGAAAAAGTTAATTAAAAAAAAATATATAAAAAAATTAAAATTGATTGAACGAATCCAGTGCCTATAAGTGAATCGGTACTTATCTATATATATAAAAATGAATTGTTCGTTTGTACGTTTATAAAATGCGAACGTGAAGTCCGATTTGCTTGATTTTTTGGTATGTTTTCATTATTTGCCTGTAGAAGGTTTGTGTTAAATAATAATTTAAAAAAATTTAATTTAAAAAAAATTATTTTTCTGCATTATTTTTGCATAACGGAAAACAGAGGAATCAAAGTAAACGCGTTTCGATTTTGCAAGCGTTGCATTGTGTTGTGTATTAGCTTTGAGTTTGTATACATAGAGGAACCACGCTAGCTTGCGTTAAGACGTCGATAGGTGTCACCAAGTAAATAAATCGACATTTGAAATTTCAAAGCAACAGTTTTCCTGTACATTTCTCCATACCCATGACGTTTTTCCTGTTTCTCTTTTCTGCTGCCTTTTTTTAAGTCAAATTTCTGTGGAGAGCATTCCCCCAAAAATTTCAAATGTCGATTTTATTCACTTGGTGACATCTACCGACGCCTTAACGCAAGCTAGCGTGGTTCCTCTATGTATACAAACTCAATGGTATTAGCACGAATGAAAAACAGCAGAGTAACAGTAAAAAAAATCGTTGGCTGTGCACTAATACTGGTGTGCGTTGCTTTCGATTGTGGCATTGTGCTGTGTATTAGCACGAATGAGAAACAGAGTAGCAGTGAAAACACAGCAATCGCGTCTGTGTATTTTTGTGAACATCGTTGGTTGTGCACAATCATTTCTTAGAGTAGACGCCGAATAATTAGATTTTCTGCTGGCGTGTGTCAAGTCCAAAACAGTGTTACGTATGACAGAAAATATGGAAGCGTTTAAAAGTGATGAGCAGCAAACCGCAGCGAATCAAGAAAAAGACGAACAAGTTACTATCACAGAAGTCTATAAAATCATTGGTTTGGGTGATGACGCGAACGATTCAGCCAAAAATGAAGAAAATCAGGCAAATGATGAGATGAATATTGGAAGTGCACACGGAACTTCGACGCCGCAAAAAGTTGGAATGGCGTTAGAATTCGGTAATAAAATTCTTTATGGTTTGTTCTTTTTGTTTTAATTAAAAAGTGAATTTATTTCAGATTGGAATAGTGAACCATTGGATTTTAACGAAGATTTAGTTGGTAAAACCTATCTGAAGTTCATATTTTTATTCAAAATTATTCGTTTTTTTTTTTGTTTGTCTGTAGATGATTTAATCTCTTCGCAAAAATTGAGCTCATCATTGGTGGAGTTACCATCATCGCAAAATGTTAATTCGTCAAAGACAGATTCTTTGCGAAATTTGAACTTATCAATGGTGGAATTGTCCTCATCGCAAAATGTTAATTTATCAAGTGCTTCGAATGCCAGCGATTCAAGTGTGAATTCGAATAAAATGCAGGCGAAAATACGGAAGGAAAATGGATTGCGCATAAAGAATATGATTGGATTCTTCAAGAACGAAGGCGTTTCTTTTTTTAAAGCCAAGCGTAAGTATAATTTATTTGCAAGTAATTTGAACGTGTTTTGAAAGTTTCGTTCTTTAGGTGTATACCAAGCACTGTATGAAGACCGAATGGATCTTGATGTTTTGATGTGCTTTGTCATTACTGGGCAAGTGGTCATCATCGATCAGAAATTAATTCTGCCTGAATGGTTACAACGTAGACCATTGTCAAAGGTTAACAAAGTTGGTGTCAAAAATTAACAATTTATTGTGCGCTGCAATTTTTGTAAGCTGCATTTAGTTATTCAATTTTTTTGCTTTTAAATCATTCTTTGTTAAACCAAATTCCTTGACGGAACCAAATTAATGAACCAAAACGACGGACAAAACGATGTCTCTCTAATTTAATTTAGAATTGAAATACAGTTATATTTGTATTTTATTAAAATGATTTATGAATATTGATTTCAAATAAAGCAACAATCAAATATTGTGTGTTCTAAATGTTATTTCGTGAAGTGTGTTGATTTTATGTGAAGCAAAATTGTTGGCGCCAAATGATTGATGTTTTTGCCGTAACTGTAAACAATTATCATGTGTTTCTCTGATTCTTTTGTTAATTTACAGCTGAATAGTATAACCGAAAGCAACGCATATCAGTATTTGTGCTCAACCAATGTGCTCGCAAAAATACATAGACGCGTTTGTTGTGTTTAATTTGTTCTCTGTTTCTCTTTCGTGTTTATACACAGCAGATCAGCACAACCGATGGCAAGGCATACCAGTATTTGTGTACAACCAACAATGTTTTCAAATCACGTTTCTATGTTGTGATACGAGCAGCATTTGTTGTGTATTGGCAAATAATGTAGAACTGAGAATTACAGCAAACGTGTCTATGTATTTTTGCGAGTACCGTTGGTCTTGCACTAATACTGGACCATGTTAACTTCGTTTGTGTTGTTGTGTGCGTACCGGCAAATTAAGCGTATCAATGTTCTGCACCGATTGGGCATTCCAATGGGAATTTGAGTGAGCGTGCAAGTGTTATCTCATATATCTGCTATTTTTCATCGTCAATAAACATATTTTTTCTTGGATTTTGGTAATTGAATAAATAGGAATTAAAATTTAGTTTCGACTGTGAGTTGATGTGTTTTATTTTTGTGTATAGTTATAATTATGCCGCGACCGAGACGTGGCGCCAATATTGGTCGTCGTACTCATAATGCAAGACGAGTTGCATCTGCTATAGCAGGTGAATCTGAAGCGGAACGTGAAGTGAGACTTGAACAGCAAAGAGAGCGTCAATCGAGATCGCGTTCTGCTCAAACAAACGAAGAACGAGTCGCGAGTAATTCTTCGGATCGAGCGAGAATGAGTCGCAATCGCGCTGTTAGAAGTCGTGCCAATGACAATATTAATCAGCGAGTAATGCGTGCTGCTTTCAATTATGATAGTGAAGTTGACTATTGTTCTCTTCCATGCCTTTCAATCGGAACTATGACTAATGTCTGCGAACAGTGCAATGCATTGAAATTTCCATCGGAAACTCCTGGAATGTGTTGTGCAAATGGACAAGTAAAATTGCCTGTTTTGAATCCTCCTCCTGAGCCTTTGAGGTCATTAGTTTCTGGTTTGACTCCAGAATCGAATCATTTTTTGTCTAAAATACAGCAGTACAATTCATGTTTCCAAATGACGTCTTTCGGCGCCTCAAATATAATCAGAGATGGATTCATGACTTTTAAGGTAATTACTGAACACGACACTAACAATGAGTTCTATCGTGAGATTGCATCAAATGTTTCATGTATGCAGATTCAAGGTCAAATCTATCATCGAATTGGATCGTTATTACCATGTTTGGATTCCAATCATTCCTTTTTGCAAATATATTTCATGGGAAATTCAGATGTTGAAATTGAACGGCGTTGTGTGGTGTCACAAAATCCAAATGATGGTAATGCAGTGAGAAGAGGAATAATTGAAAGATTGCAGCAGTTTTTTCACGATGAAAATTGTTTGATCAAATTATTTCAAACTGCCCTTGATCAAATGCCTTCGGATTCTCATAGAATTGTTATTCGGGCCGATAAAGCACCTGGTGGAATTCATGCTGGAAGGTTAAACGCACCAACAATTGATGAAGTTGCCGTATTAATTGTGGATGAAGGAGCGAGCAGTCGAGATATTGTACTTCATCGTCGAGATCAAAGTGTTGTGCATGTTTCGGAAACTCATCGTTGTTATGATGCGTTGCAGTACCCAATTTTGTTTTGGCAAGGCGAGGATGGTTACCATTTCAATATTAAGATGAAACATCGTTTAACTGGTTAGTTACAATAAAATGCATCACACATTTTGTGAATTATTGATACTTAATATTCGCATTTATTTCAGGCTTGGAAATAGCAAAAAAAGTTAGTGCGATGAACTATTATTCGTACAGATTAATGGTTCGGCTGAACGAAATTAATCATATATTGAATTGTAGAAGGCTTTGCAACCAATTTATAGTTGATGTTTACGCTAAAATTGAGTCTGAACGATTGAATTTTATTCGATTTAATCAGAAAAAGTTAAAATCCGAACAATATATTCATTTGCGCGATGCAATTCAGAATGATGGGAATATCAACGATATTGGCCAAATGACAATATTACCAGCAACATATACTGGAAGTCCACGACACATGCACGAGTACGCGCAAGACGCAATGACGTACGTTCGGCATTATCATCGACCCGATTTATTTATTACATTCACCTGTAATCCTCAATGGAATGAAATAAAGCAATATATGTTTCATGGTCAAAGTGCTTCTGATCGCCACGATATTGTTGCGCGTGTGTTCAAGCAAAAATTGAAAACGCTTATGGATTTTATTGTCAAACAACAAGTGTTTGGAAAAGTTCAATGTTGGATGTATTCTGTGGAATGGCAGAAAAGAGGACTTCCGCATGCACATATTTTGGTTTGGTTAGTTGATAAAATTACGCCAAATGAAATTGATAGCTTAATATCAGCCGAAATTCCTAATCCAATCATTGATCCAGGACTGTTTGAATCAGTTACGAAGCACATGATTCATGGACCATGTGGGGCATTAAATGTCAACTCACCGTGCATGGCTGAAGGAAAATGCACAAAACGGTACCCAAGAGCATTAATAGCGGAAACAATTTCTGGTAATGATGGTTATCCGTTATATCGTAGGCGTTCACCTAAAGATGATGGCGAAACAGTTATGGTGAAATGCAAAAATCAAGACATTAAAATTGACAATCGTTGGATCGTTCCATATTCGCCGCTATTGTCCAAAACTTTTGGTGCTCATATAAATGTTGAGTATTGTAACTCAGTAAAATCTATCAAGTACATATGCAAATATGTTAACAAAGGAAGTGATTTGGCCTATTTTGGAATTGCTGGGGATAAAAGTGATGAAATCACTTCATATCAATTAGGCCGTTATATTAGTACAAATGAAGCAATATGGCGAATTTTTTCATTTGCAATACACGAAAGGTATCCAACTGTACTGCACTTGGCAGTTCATCTTCAGAATGGTCAACGTGTGTACTTCACCCCTGAGAATGCGGCGCAACGAGCAGAACAGCCACCGAAAACAACGTTGACTTCATTTTTTGATCTGTGCAGAAATGACGAATTTGCTAAAACGTTATTGTATTCTGAAGTGCCACGATATTTCACATGGAATGAATCTGCGAAAGTTTTTCAAAGACGGAAACAAGGGCAACCAGTACGAGGCCATCCAAATGTATTTTCTACAGAAGCATTGGGTCGTGTGTATACCGTTCATCCAAATCAGGATGAATGTTTTTATTTGCGTTTATTATTGATTAACGTTCGTGGTCCTACGTCATTTGAAGATTTAAGAACAGTCCATGGTGAATTGTGTGCGACTTATCGGCAAGCATGCCAGCGTTTGAATCTACTTGAAGATGATATGCATTGGGAAGCTACACTTGCTGATTCCGTAATTTCATCATCTCCACATCAAATACGAACATTATTTGCAATTATAATATCTACATGCAGTCCATCAAATCCACTTGAAATATGGCATAAATTTCGTGATGACATGACGGAAGACATTTTACTTCGAGTGCGACGTTCAGTTTCAAATCCTGAATTAGAAATCACACCGGAAATGCATAACGAAGCTTTGATTTTGATTGAAGACATGTGTATAATGATTGCAAACAGAATATTAGTGCAGTTAGGAATGATAGCGCCTAATCGTGTAGTTCATGATGTTATTAATCAAGAAATGCATCGTGAACAACAATATGACCGTAATCAATTGAGAACATTTGTGCAGTTAAAAGTTCCACAATTGAATAGTCAACAGAAATATGCTTATGACAAAATCATGGAAGGTGTGAACAATGAAGAAGGTGGATTTTACTTTATTGATGCACCAGGAGGCACTGGAAAAACATTTTTGCTGTCATTGATTCTGGCAACCATACGATCGGATAATAAAATTGCTTTTGCAGTTGCTTCATCTGGAATTGCTGCTACCTTATTAGACGGTGGTCGAACTGCGCATTCTGCATTTAAATTGCCTTTGAATATAACAACGATTGAATCTCCTACGTGCAACATTTCCAAAACGTCGGCAATGGCAAAAGTTTTGCAGCAGTCTAAGATAATCGTATGGGACGAATGTACAATGGCTCACAAAAGATCATTAGAAGCATTAAATCGAACCATGCAAGATCTTCGAGGAAATGAAAGACTTTTTGGTGGCGCCTTTATATTGTTATCAGGTGATTTTAGGCAAACTTTACCTGTCATTCCACGATCTACTGCTGCTGATGAGCTAAACGCATGTTTGAAGTCTTCAGTTTTGTGGAAATATGTTAAAACATTGCGTCTTAATCAAAATGTACGTGTACAATTGCAAAATGATCCTTCTGCAGCTGAATTTTCAAAACAACTTTTGGAAATTGGGAATGGTAAAGTTGCAGTCGATATCAACCGGATTAATAACATTACCAAGCAATTTTTGTAATATCACTCAATCGAAAAAGGAGCTGGTTCAACGTGTGTTTCCAAATATATTGCAGAACTACAGGAATCATGATTGGTTGAGCGAACGCGCAATATTGGCAGGAAAAAATAAAGACGTGAGCGATTTAAATGCAAGTATTTTGCAAGAAATAGATGGCCAATTTTTTGCATACAAATCAGTGGATACGATAATAAATGAAGATGAGGTAGTGAACTATCCTACTGAATTTTTGAACTCACTTGATTTGCCAGGCTTGCCATCGCATTATTTGGCATTGAAAGAGGGAGCACCGATAATAATGCTCCGAAATATAAATCAACCACGGCTTTGTAATGGCACCAGACTTTCCGTGAAAAAACTGATGGCCAATTTAATTGAAGCAACTATTCTGAGTGGTAAATATAGAGGCGAAAACGTTCTAATCCCCCGAATTCCAATGATTCCATCAGATATGCCATTTGAATTTAAACGGCTTCAATTTCCTGTCCGTCTTGCCTTCGCTATAACCATTAATAAAGCTCAAGGTCAGACTTTGAATATTTGTGGCTTAGATTTGGAGCAACCTGTTTTCTCGCATGGACAATTGTATGTTGGTTGTTCACGTTGTGGTAAACCCTCTGCATTATTTATAAACACAAAAGATGGAAAAACTAAAAACGTTGTTTATCAAAGATCATTAAGTTAATTTTTAAAGTATTTTCATTTTCGACCTTTTTATTTGAAAATAAATTATTGTAAGAAATTGATTGTGGATGAGTTTTACTGAAAATTGATACATGGGAAAATTTCGCAAGTTTCTTTTGTGTATTCGCCCTGCGAAGCGGGCGAGGGTTTCGCTAGTATACATAATAAAAAAGTGACATAAATACGAATCGCTCGTTACCTATAAAGTGTTTAAAAAGTGATTAAAAGGACCATGTCCATACGGTTCCCAATCACAGAGGGTCCTCTTTTAGATCCATCAAAAAGATTAAAAAATTCGAAAAATCGCAGAATCGTTAAAGAAACCGCACCACCATCCCCATCACCTACATTATTACCTTACATGAGTCAGAAGGAACTAAAAGATAGAACGAATTATAGAATCAGGCAGGAAGAAATTATAGAAAGCAATATAACAGAAAAGGAACAAAGTGAATCTGTATTCCAATTAAGTACAGAACAATACTTAGATTTTGTGGAAAGTCTGCAGAATTAAAAAAAAAAAAAGAAAAATAATAATAAAAATATAAACAGTGAAGAAAATCTATAAAAGAAAAAACAATTGAACACTAAAAAATACATGAAAAAAAAAACCAACAAACAACTATAATAATCGTCTCCTGAGAACAACTGCAGCAGCAAATACAAATAAAAAAATGAATTTAGAAATGGCATCAACGTTACTCATATTTTTGTCATTAACTTTGACATCCGCTGACATAATTGATTACACTAGAGAGAACTATCTATTAATAGAAGACAAAGAAGCCTTTATTTATGAAAATACTTCAAATATTTTTCATGTGACAAACTTAACAAAAATTAAGATTTTTCTTGATGACACACGCGAAAGAATAAGATTAGAACACGAAGAAGCATACCCTGACTCACCTAAAGAAACAAGACATGATAATAATTTAAATATAATTGAAACATTGCTAGATCAACTTATGATTGCACGCTCTAAACGAGCTATTGAAACCATAGGCACCATATGGAAATGGATAGCTGGTTCACCTGATCATGATGATGAATTAACTATTGAAAATAAAATTAATGATCTGATAAATAGTAATAATAAACAATTTGTAACCAATACAAAATTATTTGAAGCAGTTAGTACAGTTTCACACACTATCAAAGATGAATGGGTTACTGAAAAATGTAAAATAATTATTTTTGAATTACAAAATATGATAAATACTTTAACGTTAGCCAAACTAAAAATTCTTAACCCAGCTATATTTAATATAAAAGACATTAAAGAAATTGTAAATCATGAAACCATGAAAACATTCACTATAAGCGATCTGATAGATATATCGGAATTTAAAATCGCACAAAAAGAAGAAATTATTGTAATCTATGTTAAGTATCCTATAATTTTTAATAAATGTAAATTGTATGAAGCAAGAGCCATAAGCCAACAAGACTCATTATCGATAAAGAAATCATAAAATGTAATTCTAAATTCTCAAATGTAAAAAATTGTAAGAAAGAATTAGAACATACATTTTGTAAAATTAATAATAACCAAAGTTGTTTATCGGATCTTCTAAATGACCAGAAAACAAAATGTAATAAAATAAAAGAAAAAAATCTAAATTTAGAAATAATAAAAGACGGATCAATTGTAATATCTGGAGAACATACGGTAAACAACGTAACAATAAATGGAGTGTACTTAATTACATTTACAAACAAAATAATCATAGACGGACGATTATATGAAAATCCAACAGTCGCAATCCAGAATTATCTCAAAACATATACAATAGATAAATACGTAGTTGAAAATTATTTCGAGTCATTAAACGAAGACCTAAAATTCAACAACATAAATTTAATTGATTTTCTACAGAATAAAGCTACAAACAATCCCATCATTACTTCATTCACACTTATGGTCATTATTGTAGCCACAGCATTATGTATCGTTTATTACTTCAAGATGAAAATATCCAAGAAAATTCCATCAAGAGATTTAGAAGATATGCGTTTCCAGAAAATATTAAAACGCATAGATGAACTCACAGAAGAAGCGGGACGCTCTTCTTAAAAGAAAGAGGGGAGTTAACGTCCAACATCTCCATAAGAGATGTCCACATAAAACACTTAAGAAAATATCAAAATTAAAGTAAACAGTAAAATGCCTTTGGGACACGAAATCAAATTATAAACAAAAAGTAAATTCCGTTTAACGATCGATGAAATCGATACTCTTGGGATCCGGTGCTCTAGATGAGATCATCCACATCCGCAACATATAAATGTATAAGCTAGATTTAAGAAATATGAATTATGATAGTTTAGTTGACATTTGGATATAGACTGATTAAGTTGATATTTAATAAAGTTTTTTAAAAACCAAATTCGTGTGACTCAATTATTAATTTATTATATATTAATAACTAATGAGCATGGTTGTATGTCGCGTAAACTCGCAAAATATTATAGTCTATATAAGCGGTCAGCAACAGGCGGACCGCGGTCCGGAAACAGACCGCGAACGCTCGAACGGTGGACCGCGGTGAGTTTTCGAACCACGAAAGGTCAAAGCCTTACTACCTATACCCACATTTATTTATATTTTTAGCACCATAAACAAGCTTTCAATTGCAATGATGGTATTGAAATTGCTGAAGATATCCTGATTTCAACCATGGCCATAACCACAGCAACCACTTTTTCTCCAACGCTGCCATCGTCATCATCATTCCACCCCATTTTTACAACTTCTTCTTCAAGATCCACTTCAGTTTTGTCCTTGCCATCGACATCGGCTTACAAAACGTCGGCGTCGTCCTCATCATCAAAGGCGCCAAGCTCCAGAAAATAGTTAACCAGTCCGAATGCAAGAAAAAAATCAAAACCAAGCCAGCAGCGTTCAAAATGTCCAGTTTTGTCGACTGTATGGATCAAAAAGAGTCAAACAAAGTTAGGCAGTGGTTAGGCAATTTGAGAGAGCTGCACACAAGCGCGGTTTAGGTAGTGAAGTGGGGAATAATAAACATACAAATTGAGAAAGTAGCCGCCAGGGACGTCAAATTCGAGAATGATCAACAGGGGTGTCAATTTAGCTATAGTAGGTCGTTATTTAGTACTTAGTAACGCATTTTCGCATCTTGTATGCTACTGTTGTACAAAAGTAGTACCTCAATACGAGGAAAAGCGTCCGCAATCAGTGCTATCAGCACTTCCAGTACAATTAGGAGGTAAAGTCAATTGAGATTTGGGGGAAGTGGATTTAACTCGTTGCAAAATGTTGGACTTTTTATTAAAACAGTGCAGTTTTATGCAACAAAGACCAGTTGAGACCGAGAAAAGCAGTACAGAGTATAGAGTGTTTGTTCAAAAAGGTCTGGTGGAGGCTGAACAAAATTATGTAAATAGTGAAATATTTTTTACATGGCTCCAAGATCACTTCGTTCCTAGGAAGCTGGAAGGCAAAACGATTTTAATTTTAGATCGCCACTCTTCACGTTGCAGCAAGGTTGAAATGTTGGAATTCGCCATAGAACACGAAATTATACTTTTATGCTTGCACACACTACACAATTCCTGCAACCGTTAGATCGATCATTTTTTAAATTTTAATACTTTCATAAAAAACAATCCAACAAGAAAGCTATCTCGTCTCAAGTTCGGCATGCTGCTATCCCAGTCTTGGATAAAATCGGCGAATCCTGGAAATGGAATTTCTGCGTTTTCATCAACTGGAATATATGTATGTAGTAAGCAGAGAACTGACGAAATAACAAAACCAATACAAACTATACGAAAGACCAGACAAAAGAGATTGCGCGCCCCTTCTTGCGAAAGAAGTAAATTGTTCTTTTCTTCAAATTGAGTCTTTAAACTGAGTTCTTGTTGGCCGGTCGTTCGCGATAGATAAACTGCCTAAAATAATAATAAATGTCTTAAATTAAAACAGATCTTTCTTCATTTGATTGAGAAAAACCAAATCCTACAATTATGGACTTAACCGAAATTGAACTAAGAAAAATCGTGTGTGCATTAATAAAAAAAAAACAGTAGATAGCGTTGTGCGCAGTAGAATTATTCTCGTTACGGTCATCATACCGAAAAAAAGAAGAGAAATCGTGAGCGCATTGCAAATAAAACAAACGGGCATCTAAATTAACTCAAAAAAATTGAGAATCAGTCTAACGAAGTGCTTAACCAAAGTACTTCAGAATTCCACTCCGCCAACATTACAAACTGCTATTGAGGTATTGTTAATTAATTTTCCTTATGTAATGCAAATGTTCTGATAGCAAGAGATTTTAGAAACACCAAGAGATGCAAGTGAAATAACTCTAAGTAAAATGCTGAATCTGATCTCTCCAATACCATCTACATCAAGGGGTATAAAACATCATCCAAGGTCTCAAGAGTCGAGTTTTAACATCAGCTGATAACTTGGCATCACAAAAAATGAAGTCTTTAAAGAAAAAAAAAAAACAAAAAAGGTGCTTAAAAACGCACAACATCCTAAAAACTTTAATAAACGTAGTGCTGACGCCAGTACATCTGATGAAGAGCAAATTTCTTTACATGATGAGTCAGATGGACCAGAAGACTTCGGAGAAAGTACATGTGTGGGTTGTTGCTAAGATTATAACCAAACAATTAAACCGGATGAATGGTTTAAATGCATAATATGCCACTTTTGGTCTCATGATTTGTGTATACGGCATTTAACAACACCTGCAAAAGAATCTTAAAAAAACAATAAGGTGCCATATCAACCTCGAGCAGGTGCCATGTCACCCTCCATTTAACTTTCCAAGAATTATAAAATTATTAGAAGACCGTGTCATAGAAGAACGTTTTACTAAAACGAACAGTCATACAGGGAATTCAGACATTAAAGTCTTTCATAGAACATTAGCTGAAAAATTAGAGTACTCCTAAATGGAAAAACGAACCCTATTATACATGAAATTCGAGTAGTCGTTCACAAAGCTAATCTCTTTTATAACACTTCTATACATTCTAACCAAAAACCATATGAAATACAGAAATGCAATGCAGACAAAAATAAACTTTATGATCTAATGATCAAAACAAAGAAAAATCAATCGATAAATTAAATACTAATAGAGAGGAATATAGTGAAAATAGAACGGAAGGATTTGTTAAAAATTCTAGAACATACCGTCATAAAACAGCACCAAGATACAAATACAGTAAACTTGAAGATCAACACACGAAGAATTTTATAGTGAAGTCACCAAAAGACATTGTTAAGACAATATATATATAGACAATGAATTAGATTTAATTCAAGAAGAATTAAAAAGCATTAAAGGTCATAAACCCCATATACGAAAGTCAAGATGTCTTATAAACATAGGCGGAAGAGTCCTAAACTTTTTATTCGGAATTATGGATAAGGATAAAATAGAAATAGAAAATAAATTAAAACCATTAACCTTAGATAATCATGAACTAATAATGAACACAAATAGACAGGTGGATATTAATAACCAACTCCAACAAGAAATAGAAATAGTTAAAAATTTGATTGATACAAAAACAAAAAATAATTCTGGTTTTGTAAAAGAATTTAAAGTATTGGAAAAAAGAATTATAATTCTAGAATATATAAGAACAAAAGATTGTTCCATTAAATTAATGTAAACAAAGATTTCTAACGATCGATCGCATTTCTCGGTCGCTACACACAAAATTTAATCACTCTAAGAAAATATAAAATTGTCAATGATTCAAATTCTTTGAATCATAAACAAAACGTTAGACTATGTAATATGTATGTATCTTTACTATTTCAATGTATTCATGCAGCATTACTACATAGGTAAATAATGAATTATAAAAGGGCTTGCATAACGAGTCACAGAGATTTATCAACCTCTGAACAACCAACTAACTCCCAAATGACCAAAACCCTACTATTTGCTGATGACTCCATCACATATAGCGCGTCCATCAGCCCAGAAATAGCACTCCGTAGAGTAAAGGATCATATCCATAGACTCTAGGAATATTACCTCCAATGGGGAATAAAAATCAACACCAGCAAAATTATCGACGAGTGCAGGAGAAAAGGAATTTCCGAACAACGACGACGGTGATGACGAAGGAGACAATGTGCAAGAGAGCGACGGAGAGGATGGTGGTGCTATAGATGAGAGTGAGACGATAAGAAGACAGATAGACAATAAGTATTTGCGACCAGCGCTGCCACCCTACTCCTTTAGCAGTAGATCTACTTCGTTTTGCACCAAACGAAAATCTACTGCGCAGCAAAACGAATCTCTAAACGCGTCCATCCAAAATTTGAAATGTGCAACCATGTTCACTCTGAATGCATCCATCGACTATTTAAAATTATATTGGCTTGCGGCTATCGGCTCAAAAACATCAAACTGACGCTCATATGTCATTTTTGTGTTTTTTTTTTGAATTGTATTAATTTAAATTATTGTTTCTTGGTTGCGTTTCTTGTTTGTTCCATTTATTTATTTTGAAAATGGACAAATTCATCATAAGAACTGAGAAACCAAGGTAATGTTGCAGTCTTAATGTGTTTAATCATTAATTAATTATTATATTTTTGGGTAGCAGTAGCAAAACCAATGAATCGCCAACAAACAAGACAACAGAAACAAATAAAAATGGAAATCCCCCAATTAAGGAAGCTGGGCCAAGCAAAAGATTGTTGTAAGTCATTATTATTATCAATTTCATTATGTTCGTAATACCTTTTACCAAGAAAAATGCTTTAAAAACGACTCCGCACTCTATTCAACATAATTTATTTCTCTGTTTTGAAAAGGAATCAAGAACATGATGCGGAAACATCTTCAAGTAGTGAAGATGAGTCAACAACAAATGAACCAAGACATAAAAAATATAAACAGAAATACAAAACTTCGTGGGAGTTAGAATATTCCTGGCTGCAGTGTGTCAATGGCAGTGGCTTCTGTAAGATTTGCTTCAAGTCCCTTGAAAACAATAAAAAAAACCTTACCAGACACCATGACTCTGAGAGGCATATAAGAAAAGTTAACAATGCAAGTGAAATGATGTCTATACCGAATTTATTTCAACATGCAAGTGTTCACGATTCTGAAATTTCAAAGATAAAAGCGGAACTTACGTGTGTAATGTTTTGCATAAAGCGCAATTTATCTATTTCAAACATGGATGCCCTTCCTACTTTGATTAGCACTGTTTGTCCAGATTCATCTATTGCCAAATCCATTAGATGTGGAAGAACCAAAGCAACTTCAATGATTAATAATATAATTGGACCATTTTCCCAGTCATTAATTATTGTTAGGCATTTAATAAAAAAATAAGTTTTCGATTATAATTGATGAGACGACGGATGTCTCTTCTACCAAATGTTTAGTTATCGTAGCTCGATTTTTTAATATTGTGACAAACAAAATGACTGACCATTTTTTTGGATTATTAGAGGTCCAACTTTCGGATTCGGAAGAAATATTTTCAAGCTTAAAATTATTTTTCGAAGAAAAAAATATTCCGCTTACCAATATTATAGGATTAGCGACAGATAATGCATCTGTTATGGTCGGTCATATTGCTGGGGTAAAGGCAAAGTTTCTAAATGTAAATAAGGATATGTTTTTCCTTGGATGTACGTGTCATTCTCTACATCTTTGTGCTTCGGCAGCATCCAAAAAATTGCCAGCATACATAGAAAAGATAGTCAAAGCTATATACAATTATTTTGCACACAGCCCAAAACGCATTGGTGCATATAGAGAGTTTCAAGAATCTTTTGATGTGAAAAGCAACAATATCTTAGGTTTATCTTCCACTCGTTGGCTTTCTATAGAAAGTGTAATAAATCGGCTTTTGCAGCCGTGGAAACCATTGCAATATTATTTCAATTTGGAATCTTTTGAACACCAAACATCAACAATGGAAATAGCTAGTTTTTTGATGAATTCGAAAAATAAGCTTGTAACAAAAGTATATAAAGTGGCAACACTCACAGCACCAACCATGTCAACGACTGCGCCGTACCAACATAATATCCATTAACAAAAAACAACAGCAGACGCAGACATGTACTACGTTGAACAAAAACAATTCATCGCAGTCAGACATCAGATATACACACATATCATGACACAGTGCGCAGCTGCCAAAAGCGAAAGACTCAACAAAGAGGAATAACAAAATCTACTCAAACAACAAAAACCCCATGCGAGAAGTATAAAAGGAGATGCACCATCGAAGAAACTTCACTTTTTATGCGACTCTATGCACGAGCACAATTATAATTGTCTTGTCTAAAGCCCTGAAAAAGTATCTACTCGTATCTTATGTAAAATTAAATTAAATAAAGAAACTTATGTTTTAATGTGATGTTTTAGAAAAACGTTCTTTTATTTAAGACAAACACAAAAGAAGAAATTTACTTTTAAAAAACCCCATTATAAGCTGTATCTCCTTTTCCTTTCTTACGTATTAAATTTGATTAATAAAAGCAATAAACTTTTCCAAAGCGAATTTACAAAAATTCATTTGCTTCATCAAGTAATGCAAGATTTATACCTTGAAATACTTAAAAATTTTATAAAGCGTTAATGTTAATGTTGAAGATTCTGCTCTGTATATGCCACTTTCCGATATGTATTTTGGTATTGAGTTTCAACAGTATCTTAATCTTAACTCAAATGATTTTGCTGACGATGATTTAGTCGATATTAAAAATAATTTACTAACGTTTTACAAGGAATTATGCAATCAAATAACGAAACGGTTTGATTTCAATAACAAAAAAATACAACTACTTAAGTATTTAGATGTTAGCCAAATAGTAGGTGGCACTTTGAAATCAATATTACCAATTTTGGACGAATTTCCATTTTCATCTAAAAATGTCGAAGTGCTTAATATGCAATGGAGATTTTTGTTAGGGAATAATGATATTGTTAATAAATACAATGATGCTCAAGATATAACAAAGTTTTGGTCAAATGTTAGTAAAAGTAAAAACGCGTTAGGTGAACTAGTATTGGCAGAACTTTCAACATTTATGCTTTTATTATGCTCATTACCCCATAGCAGCGCAGCTGCTGAAAGGAAATTTTCAATAGTAAATTTGTTGAAAGCAGATACAAGGAACAGCCTTAATACTTGTACCCTCCAAAATATTATTTTAGCCAAAGAGCTAACAGACCCGAAAAAAGATTGTTGGTCTCCAGTAGATTCACCGGGTATAATAGATTTTTTTAATAAATTTAAATTCATAAATGGTGATTACAAAAAATTGTGATTTTTTCTTATATTTATATTATTTATGTATATTAATATTTATAATTATGTGCTTACATATACCTAACTATGAACTCTCCAAAATGTGATTATTTGTTAATATAGTTTAAGATTTTTTTTTTATTTATTGTGTAGGTCGTTTTTTGAAGTAATTGTTAAGTTTCCAGATTCTCCTATAAATAAAATGTATTTTAAATGATTCGAATTTTTGTTTTTTGTATATTTTGAAATCTACTGCGCTATGTTGCAATCTACTGCGCTTTTTTTTGAAATCTACTGCGCTCAATCATCTTAAGGGTGGCAGCACTTTTTGCGACGGGATATTGAATTGCTGAAGAGAGAAAAGGAGCTGATGGCAAGAGAGAACGAGATGTTAAGACAGATGGCACAACTGAACAAAGAAAGATCGATAACAGGAACAACAACAAGCGAAAACAACAGGAGAGGACAACAGTTCGCTATTTATAAAGAGATGGTACCGGACTATGATGGGAATACGAATGTCAATGTATGGCTGACACAACTGCAGAATGTGAAAGAGATATACCGAGTGGAGGAAGACATGTTGCGGACATTGAAGTTAACACGACACATTCCCATTCACATTCCTACCCAATTTCCGCTGCTACCTACTTTTGTCAAATCAGCATTACCAAAAATATTATTTATTTGTTATTTGTTATGAATTGTTATTTGTTATGAATTCTTGGAAATCAAACAATATTTTATTTGTAAATTTTGCAATTTCTTAAGAATTAAAACATTTAAATTAATTAACTTTTGTTTTGTTAATTTTGCAATAATGAATTATATGTAGATGTTCAGTTGATTATTAATACCTGTCGGCCTACATCAATGCCATATGCACAGGTAGACGACCCAACATGCTGACCAGCTGTATTACGTCACTTGCTTTGGCATAAATTCATTTCTTTTCGCATAAAAAATACTATTTAATAATCTTATTGCTGTGACATACCTATTTTATGCAGTTCATAAAGTAGGTATGCAATTATTAATATTATATCTATATGTAAGCAATTTTGTATCCATAGCATTAAGTATAAAAGAGGCATTCGGCCCAAGAATAAACATCAATAATAACACACCAGTTGTTTTAATTGTTTAATCATTTAGTTGTCACCATATGAGCATTTCATTTTAACCTGACTTCCCCCCACCAGTGGTAAGGGGTCATTTCTTAAACTTTCAAACCATAGCCACAGAGATCTTGATACACTAAAAACCAAACACGTTAAGTCGGACATTCTGGTGCTTCTACTACGAATTGTCCATTGTTATCAAGGTGTATCATCTTGATTAACGCATACGAGTTTACATTTACAATAGAAACTAAAAAATATTGTAAAAAATATTATAAATAGTCACTCTTTGTTAGTCCACGAATCCGAACTGTTTCTTTTTTTATCGAGTCATTACAACTTCGATAACTTTGATGGTGTCTAAAATGAAAGGAAAAGCTGAAGAGTGGTTGTGTGCACAACCAGATTTTTTGCGCGAGTTAACATACAGCTATACCCCTACTTCAAACTATATATGTAAGTATCACAGCGATAAGAAATGGACTAAGTGACCAACAAACATCACGCAGTCATTTCTATATTTAAAATTAAACGATAAGCAATGTACTCCTTGTATTCTAACTATCTATTATTTACAATTAGGAGATAAGCAATGTATTCCTTGTATCTATTAAGAAAAAGTAAATATGCAAGAAATTGTATAAATACGATGAACAGTTTCATCGTGGTTCTTTGAAATGCAACGTTTAATAAAGTAACACTTGATCGTGTATTTTATACTCCAATCGCAGTCTCTTATTATTTATAATATTAATTAATCAAAGCCTAAAAGGTGTATTCAGTTATGTCGAACTATGAAAAATCGAACAACATGCGTGGTAAACCCGCAAACAATCCTCCTCAAAGGAGGATGCGCCCGCGAGATCTAGCCCGGGTGTCCGCTCATAAAGAGCAAACATTAGATGTCACTTATGGAAAGACATCTAATTGGGCAAAGCGAATTACTTTCCAACGTAAACATTAATAAAAGCATACCAAGCATATTTGCTTGAGTATAATAAATTATATGAATCAAAAAATTCTTGGAATCATAAACAAAACGTTATACTATGTATATATGTATGTATCTTTACTGTGTCAATGTATTCAATTCATGCAGCATTGCTGCACAGATAAATAATTAAGTATAGAAGGGCTTGCATAACGAGTCACAAGTAGATTCTAGTTTGAACACTCAAATATAGCTGATGATTTCCCCCCACCAAAGGTAAGGGATCTGAGGCTTCGAGAATTAAAAGAATAAAATATTGAAATATAATAATTGTGAGTTTTATTTCATTCATTTTTAAAAATTGATCCCGGAGGATCAAATTTCAAGTTTGAAAAGAAAAGTGATGTTGCAAAAGAATTTAAGATTCCTCTGAGTACTCTCTCAACCATAATAAAGCACAAGGAGAAAATTAATGCTGCTCAAACTGCTGGAGTACGGAAAAGAACTACTAAAGGTGAATTTCCTCGTCTGGAAGAAAGCCTGGTCATTTGGCTAAGACAGTGTAGAGGACAAAAAGTGTCTATTAGCGGAAACTTGTTGAAGGAAAAAGCAAAAGAGTTCGCGTCTACTCTAAGCATCGCAAACTTTGCGGCAAGTGAAGGGTGGCTTACAAATTTCAAAAAGAGAAATGGAGTTGTGTTTAAAAAAGTTTGTGGGGAAAGTGGAAGTGTTGATAACGCAGTTTGCTTAGATTGGCACGGTAAATTGAAGACCTTAATTGAAAACTATGATGCTCGAAACATTTTTAATACTGATGAAACTGGCCTATTTTTCAAATGTTTACCGGACAAGACGCTTACTTTTAAAGATGAAAAATGCCACGGGGGAAAACATAGTAAAGAGAGGTTGACAGTTTTACTTGCAGTAAATATGGACGGATCGGAAAAACTTAAACCCTTAGTGATAGGAAAAGCAATGAAACCACGATGTTTCAAAGGAGTGAAATCGTTTCCTACTGATTATCGTGCTAACAAAAAAGCTTGGATGACGACAGAACTTTTTAACAATTGGCTTTTAACAGTTAATGGGGACATGAAACGACAAAAGCGGAAAATATTACTCTTTTTAGACAATTGCACTGTCCACAACAGTGCTCCTACATTGTCCAACGTGGAACTCTACTTTTTTCCGCCGAATACAACTTCCAAATTGCAACCATTGGACCAAGGGATCATCCATAATTTTAAGACGTTTTATCGTAAAGAAATTGTTAAACTCGTTTTAGAATCTCTCGACAAGCAGGTAACCGTGACTATCACGGTTCTGACAGCTATTTTACTGATTGACAAGGCATGGAGAGCTGTAACACCCCTAACGATTCTCAACTGCTTCAAAAAATCCGGTTTCTTAAAAGAAGGTCAGGAAAATCTTCCAATAATTTTGGATGATGAAGAACCAGCAATAGAACCATTAGTTGACATCAGCGGTGTGAGTTTTTCTGACTTTGTTCAAGTGGATGAAGATGTTGCTGTCTCAGGTTCTCTAACCGATGGTGAAATTTTATCTGCGACAGATACAAATGAAAAAAGCAACGATGTAGATGAGGAAGATACATCAGAACCTTTGGCAGAGGTGTCAGTCAAGGAAGCAAGATCCTCATTTGATACCTTACAATGCTTCTGTCTACAAAACGAAAGTGATGAGAAAGCATTTCAGGCACTTTTTCTCTTAAAAAAAGTTATTGAGCAGTCTGAGCAGCAGCAATGTGCTTTGAAGCAAACCAGCATAACAGAGTTCTTTCAAAAGATGAATTAATGCACATTATGAATACGTACATGTATGTTCACGAATGTACCTCAAAACTTATGCTATTGTTAAAGTGTAGCCGTTAATAAATAATTATAATTGATCAACACTTAATAATCCGCAGTTTTATTTATTTACTCTCACAAATTTCGAACCATTTGATATTTCAAACTCTCGATAATTCGTAATATTTTAAGAGTCCCTCGAGTTTCGAATTACCGAGAGTCGACTGTAATATTATAAATTACACAAAAAAAAACTCTTTTAGAAACGAAATAAAAAAAATAAATTTACAAAAATGGCAAATCCAGCAGCAGACCAAAATATACCATTAGTATGATTGGAAAAAATTCCAACATTCTCGGGAATGAGATGAGGATGTCATAGCCTTCATCGAGTACATATATTTTGTGTACAGTTATATAAGTGTGGAAAATCAACAAATAGCGACACTTATAATAAAAAATAAAATACAAGGAGCAGCGATCAACACCTTACGGAGAATTTTAATGCCAACTTGGCCAACAATAAAAGATGCATTAATCCAGGATTTTGGAGTTAGCGAAACATACTATGAACAAATTCTACAAGATCTCCATACAATTAACACGAGTGATCTTCAACAACTATTTGACCAGACCTTTTAAAACTTAATAAAAAAAGTAAGTTAGAACAAAGTATTTTTTATAACCCAGAAAATAATGAGAGTATTGTTATGAATAAATTTTTAAATAATTTAAATGCCAATCAAGCATCTGTCATTATTGCACAAAATATTAAAAATATAAGAGAGGCTTATACTTTGCTAATGCGTCATAGAAATTTAAATAAAGAACATAAAAAGGGAAATTCGAACAATTTTAAACAAAATAATAACAATTACCACAATAATAACAGAGGAATGAATTATAATCAGAGACCAAATAATTATATTGCTAGACCACCATTCCAAAATAATTTTAGAAATAGTTATCAAAAACATCAGAATTCAGGACAGTTTAGAAATTATAATGACTTTAATAAAAACAGTCAAAGGTCATTCCATTCAGGACAATATAGGAATCCAAGACCAGAACCTATGGATGTAAATAATACTGAAATAAAACATGGAGGTAAATTTTACCTTAGCCGGGAAAAGAATCACTTCCCATAATAAAAGTCACAATAAATAATAAAAAATTTAATATTTTAATAGATACTGGCTCAACAATAAGTATACTTGATGAGTCACAACTATTAGAAATTCAATATAACACTTAATCATGAAAATATAATAAAATTTGAGATCATAACTGAAGTACCAGTAGAATTCAATGAAGATAAATCTGCTATGGCATGGAAGTTGATGAAAATACAAAATAATAAATTTGTAGGAATTATAGGTCAAAATTTATTAAAACAATTAATAGTCAATTAATAGATGAGAATTTAAATTTTGAAGAAAAACAAGAATTAAGAAAATTTATTGATGAAAATAAATACGTTTTTTTATAAAGAAGGTGATAAACTTACTTCAACAAAACAAACTATGCATAGCATTAGGACAGAGCATTATTGTCCTATATTCAGCAAAATATATAGATACCCTAAAATTCACGAAAAAGAAATTGAACGCCAAGTTCAAGATTTATTACAACAAGGTATAATAAGAAAAAAGTGTTTCCCCTTATAATGCCCTATTTGGATAGTCCCAAAGAAAATATATAATTCAGCTGAACAAAAATGGTGAATGGTAGTTGATTATAGAAAATTAAATTATTAGATAAATTAGGAAGAGCTCACAGTATTTTTCAACCCTTGACCTTGCTAAAGGTTTTCATTAAATAAAAATGAATCCTGCTGATTCTGAAAAAAAAACAGCTTTTTCAACTCCATATGGACATTACGAATGGTCAAGAATGCCATTTGATCTGAAAAATAAACCAGCCACTTTTCAAAGAATGAAGAATGAGGTTTTAGAAGGTTTAATAAATAAAATGTGTGTGGTATATCTTGATGATATATTAATCTTTAGTACTTCATTACAGGAACATATAGTTAATCTTCGATTAGTTTTTCAACGTTTAAAAAAATATAACCTTAAAGTGCAGATAGATAAATGTAATTTTCTTAAAATAGAAACAAAGTTTTTAGGGAATTTAATTACAGATAAAGGCGTGAAACCAAATATAGACAAAATAGAAGCCATAGAAAAAAAAAACAACTTCCTTGTACAACTAAAGAAATTAAATCATTCCTAGGAATAACAGGGTACTACAGGAAATTTTTCAAAGATTATGCAAAAATTGCACAGCTCATTACCAAGTTTTTAAAGAAAGATAAGAAAATTGATAGAAAAGATATAAATTATATTAAAGCACATCAAGAATTAAAAAATGCGCTTCAAACAGAACCAGTACCTACTTAAGCTCTTCTTATAGCATAGTGCATATATATTTGTATTCTGAAATATCAAAGTCCGTAGTTAATTAGTTAATATAACTTTCTATTTGCCTACGTTGTTTTTTTTAAGTCTTTTTTCCAAGTTTCTTTTAAATATTCCTTTTTCCATCTTCCTAACAATCAATTTTTTTATCCTTCAAATAGTTTTGAAGAAACGGTGAAGAGAGTAGTTTTATACAATAATTCAAAATATGTTTCATACTTTATTAATTCTGGACTTTCTAAGAAGATTTATTCGAAGTATATAAAATGGAGAGCGTGTATTAATTAAAAACTCGATTTCAGACCCTTCTTCTTCGCGATTACAACTTGTTCGTTTAATCGGGACATATATTTTAAAAACTGAACCCGAGAGAAATATTACCACCGACATTTATACATATTGGACGCATGAAATCGTCAAACTCTTTCCCCAAGAAAACAAAACAGTGTATTTACACACCAAATTAATTGAAACTACGGGTCGTGGTATTTCAAATCGTTTAGTGGGAAAATTACCCGACCAAATCCACAACCTGAAAAGGAAATACCGGCAATCGGGACTAATTCCGAAAAGAACACGATTGTCGAGAACGCCCTCACCTGCACCTTCTTCACCAGCACCGTCAATTTCATCCAGTCTTGATTTCCTTGACGAAGTGGAAATACAAACTGTTAGCAACAGCGAAGACACCATTGAATGGCTCAAGAATTCTAGTCACCCATTGGAAACAGTGTTAGAAAAATGGGAGCAAACCACTCGGGCTCGTCTGCAGCTGTTAAAAAATACATCAATTGATAACTATTTCAAAGAGTTTCCAGCATTACAAAAGCCGACTGGGTATATTTTGGTAAGTTAATTTCGCAATTACTACTTTGTATATTATGTAAAATTTGTTTAATATATTGTACCCAACGTTGTAACGCTTGTGATTTTTTCTTCTTAAATTTTTCCAGTTGCAAAAGGACTTCTAGTTCCTCTATCCGGATAGCTATAATGGACTTATAGAAACATTCCTAAATACTAAAGTGAAGCTGTATCAAATAGCCAAGAAGCGATCAGTCAAGGACAAGTGCATCCAAAACTTGTTGGCCCTTGAAAATAGTAAGTAAAATCACCTTTATTTTATTAAATAGGTAACCTCTCAAATTTCAAAATATACAATCAACATTTGTTTTATTTTTATAGCTTCTGAGGACACCAGCAACCTCGCTGCTTTCCTTCTCATTCCTTTGCTGCTATCCGTGAGCACCTTAAGATTGAAGGGCAGCTCAAAAAAAGTTTGGAGGCCTTCGAAATCAGAGGTGAGGGAGGCCTTTATTACTCACATTACATCGGATGCTGGCATCAGCGAAGCAATACAAAGTAGGAAAAAAAAAACTAACCCTCCAACCATATATTTTGGCAGTTGGTGAGTCCTTAAACCACATTAAATCTTATTTTGTAATAGTAAATGAAAATAAATACGTACTTCCTTCGATAGTGGAAGCAGTGGATACTTGCCTAAAATTAATATTTACTCTCAATGCTAAGTATCCAGAGGAGAGTTTTTGTACCTGGATGTTAATTCAAAAAGGCTTTTATAAAATTAAAACCCGATTTGATTCAACATCCACTTCCACTTTAACTCTCCTCTCGGAACTCGGCTTAACGGAGAGCTAGTTATTTTTCACTTTCCGTTCCTCCACATTTAATCCTGGAATTGATATTAAGTCCTTTTTGTTGACACTTTATGGTTCAATAGTAATATTAAGTCCTTTTTGTCATAGCAAATGACACATTCCTGGAATTGATACTAAGTCCTTTTTGTCGACACTTTATCGTTCAATAGTAATATTAAGTCCTTTTTGTCATAGCAAATGACACATTTTGTCCTGGAATTGATATTAAGTCCTTTTTGTCGACACTTTATCGTTCAATAGTAATATTAAGTCCTTTTTGTCATAGCAAATGACACATTTTATCCTGGAATTGATATTAAGTCCTTTTTGTCGATACTTTTTATCGTTCAATAGTAATATTAAGTCCCTTTTGTCATAGCAAATGACACATCGTCGCTTGGATAAACATTTGTCGTATGTGAAAAATTGAGGTTTTGAGGTTTAAATGCAGTTTTGTTAATCGATTTTTTGTCTACAATTCTGTGTTATCGGTTTTTTGTATCTATTTTAGTTTCCGAGATATTCAGTGTGCCTTTTGTCGTATATCCAAGGTCACTAACGGTTTCAGTCATTTTTTTATCGTATGTGTCAAAAACAGGTACACATACGACAAATTTTACACATACGACAATTTTTTCTATGCAAAACCGGTTTTTCCTCGATTCGTTAAATAATTGTCGTATATGCCATTTCTTTGAACACATACGACAATAATTTACTGATGTCTTAGTATGCGTTTGTCGTATGTCCCATAACAATTAACACACATGAGGGTAGTTTTTGAGTTCAGTTGCAATCATTATGTCACAGATTTCGGAAGACGATTCTCCTGCTCCGAGTTTGGCGGAAGAAATTTATGCGTATGCGTAATAACTATGAAAATGCATGCAATATACTTATGTTTTAATTCTTTTTGTCTAATTTGTTAAGCATGGGTGACGAAATATTAGGTGAGGACTTTTCAGCTGACGATGAAGGCAATGATCCATCGTACCAACCTCCAGCAGCAAACGAAAGAAATACATTGAAACATTTTTATGAGCATGCAAACGAATTGATTTTGCCAACAACTCCAGATTCTAATCAAATTCAAATCCGAAATCTTCCATCCGATTATAGTAGTTCATGTAAGTTTCTGATTATTTGGTGTTTGTCAAATTATGGATAGCAATTTCATTTCAATAGCATGCTCTATAACACCAACAATTACAAGAAAAAGAAAGAGGAACCCATTGTTGTGGAAACAAAATTTAAGAAAAAGACTTCGAGAGCAGGGTCTTTCGTATGAGGGAAAAAATGGAATAACAAGACCTTCTAAGGCGTTGGGTCCGACCTGTTCATCACTTTGTTTCTATAATTGTTGCAATAATATTACTGATAATCAAAGACAGGACATCCACACCTATTTTTGGAATTTAAAGTCTGAAGAAAAAAAGATTTTTTATGGAAATTTCGTTAAAAAGGTTGACATAAAACGGAGGCGAGCAGAAAAAAAACTAGAAGTTGATCCAAAAAAACAGGCAAGTTTTAAATATTATTTCAAAGTCAGAGATCAAGTGTTACAAGTATGCAAAAAGTATTTTCTAAGCACGCTTAGCATATCAGAAAAAACCATTTACTACTTTTTCTCAAAATTTTACGATAATGAGCAAATAAAACCAGACAAAAAGCGCGGGCGAAAGCGTACTGATGAGGATCGTATTAAGAACATTAAAGATCATATTTCCAGCTTCTCCGTTGTCGATTCTCATTATTGTCGTTCGACGACTTCACGGCAATACTTAGAATCGCACTTAAATTTACAACGAATGTACGATTTATATAAAGTAAAATTTGAAAACCCAGTTTCGATTGACATTTACCGCAACATTTTCAATACAGAGTTTAATCTTTCTTTCCACCACCCAAAAAAAGACTTGTGCGATAAATGCTCTCTCTACAAAGTAAATAAAGAGAGCTGTACAGAACGTGAAACTATACTTTATGAAAAACACTTGGAAGAAAAAAGGTATACTAAAGCAGAGCGAGATAAAGATTTACAAAATATTGATGAGAATACTGCCACTTTGATGTATGACTTGGAAAATGTTTTCACCTTGCCGAAAATGTATACTTCAAACTTTTATTATAAAAGAAAACTTTGTGTTTATAATCTCACTGGCACGCTTATTATTCCTGGATTTGCAAAAGTGACTTATTGTGTTTTGTGGAATGAAACTGTTTGCGGAAGATCTGGGAACGACATTGCAAGTGCACTCATTAAAATGTTGAACAAAATTATGGAAGATCATCCAAATATAAGGACTTTAATCTTGTGGAGTGATTCATGTGTTCCACAGAATAGGAACCGCATCACATCAACCGCAATTCTTCAATTCATATACGATCACCAACATTCCGTAGAAAAGGTAATACAAAAATTTAGTGAACCTGGGCACTCTTCCCTTCAAGCCAGCTAACTCTAATCCGTCTTTTGAAAAAAATTAACTTTCCTAACGTTTCGTTAAAAATATTGCAAATGAACCAGAAGGACTTTAAAAATTATTCTTTAAAATCTGAAAAACTCAACTTTAAGCAAGTTCAATATTTTAAATGCAAATCGATCTTTTACCACAAAGACGATTTAAATGAAATCGGGATAAAAACAACATTCAAAGAATTATGTTATAATAACGTTAAATTACAAAAACCTCGTTTAAAAAATTCTACAAAAATAAATATATGGAATGAAGAGCTTCGCATACATTCAACCAAAAATATGGATGTGAATAAGAAAAACGATTTGAAAAGTATGATACCCTATATTGAGAAAGCCGAAGATAAAAGTTTTTACCGAGCCATTTTGAAGCTAAACGAAGAATCTTCATAATAACAAGTTTTTATTTTATTTCAAAAAAAAACCAATGCGTTTTTTTTTAGTTTTTCTTATAATAATTATTATCAATTAATCAAAATGTGCTGTGAAAAAACGCAAATTTATGTTCAAAAACAATTTCTTTATTTATTTTTTTTACTTTATGAGAAGGTTTCGTTATTAATTATTATAAATGAATGTATTTATTTATTTTTGTTTAATTGAATTGAATTAAGTTTTTGTTAATAAAAATAAATGAATTTAAAAAAAACGTTTGTCTTATTTTATTTCTATGTCCTTTTGTCGTATCTAGAAGACTATCCCATTTAAACATTTGATAAATCTTTGTCGCATGTGTACAAATTTTGTCGTATGTGTATGGGAAACAAGGAGATTTGGTGAAATAGTCACATACGACAAAGGCATTCTGAACAAAATTGGCTCTAAATTGTGCCTTGACAACTATTCTGATATTATTTCAACTCAATTGAACTAACAATTTCGTGTTACATAAGTCATCCAATTTTCAAGAAAATTTGACGAAGGGTTTCCGAGAAATAAAATTCTGAACTTTAATGTTGATTTCCCAAAAGTAGCCAAATGTAACATACGACAAACGTTTATCCAAGCGACGACATTTTTTCCTGGAATTGATATTAAGTCCTTTTTGTTTACGCTTTATCGTTCAATAGTAATATTAAGTCCTTTTTGTCATAGCAAATGACACATTTTATCCTGGAATTGATACTAAGTCCTTTTTGTCGACACTTTATCGTTCAATAGTAATATTAAGTCCTTTTTGTCATAGCAAATGACACATTTTGTCCTGGAATTGATATTAAGTCCTTTTTGTTTACGCTTTATGGTTCAATAGTAATATTAAGTCCTTTTTGTCATAGCAAATGACAAATTTTATCCTGGAATTGATACTAAGTCCTTTTTGTCGACACTTTATCGTTCAATAGTAATATTAAGTCCTTTTTGTCATAGCAAATGACACATTTTATCCTGGAATTGATATTAAGTCCTTTTTGTCGATACTTTTTATCGTTCAATAGTAATATTAAGTCCTTTTTGTCATAGCAAATGACACATTTTATCCTGGAATTGATACTAAGTCCTTTTTGTCGAAAATGTAAGAAAATGGATATAAGATGTGGTAGATACTTGATGATACTTTAAAGAATCATTATTCATTTTAGGGTGAAGATCGGTACTTGGAGGTTGCAATCGAGGAAAAACGGGAAGAATTGAATTTGATTAAACAAAAAATGCAAATGCAAATCGAAATTCAAAATCTAGTATCCGATGAACGGAGAAGGGAAGGGGAGCATCAATTGAAATTAAAACACATGGAAGAAGAGCATCAACTGCGAATCAAAATGATGAAGGATCAGCACTTAAAATGATTACTTTTCATTAATTTATCAATTAATTATCATCAATATATTGACAAAAAGCATACTCATGACTCATGAGTATTTGGCAATTTTCTGAATATTTTACAGTTTTTGCTCAATCTCTTTTTAATTTGTGTCTACTGAGTTAAGAATAAAACATTTTTTGTTGACTCACCAGCGATAGATACGTAGAATATTTGGTAGAGTTGTTTAATTCTAACCATTTTCGAAAATTATTCAACATTTTGCTTTAAAATTCGCTAATTTCAACTTTTAGTTAAGAAAGTTAACTGAAAATTCAACACAATGTGTTCATTTACGAGCAAAAAATTGAAAGATTGATAAATTATTTGATTTTAATCAATTTTTAAAAAATATTCAACATTTCGATTTAATAAAATATATAATTAATAGTATTTCAATATTTATGTTCAAAAATTTTCGTAATACTAAACATTTTAATTTAAAAAAATAATATTTTTTGTTGCTCCTTTATCAAATTGTATAACTGTTAAAAATTTTTTCATTAGATTCCAAAAAACCGCAACTCCTAGGTTTAACTTTGGTAAACCAGTAACGACTTTGAGGTTTTTGACAGTCTGACGTAACTAACAACAAGGTTAAGTTCAGTTAAGTACTTTTTTGCCCATAAAAATACAAAAAAATTAGTGCGTATATATACATACAATTCGGTAACATAACAGTCGATATCGATCTGTGAAGGTGTGAACATCGTATTGGCTTTTACAGTGTATTGAAATTTAAATCGCGAGTGCTTAACAAAGTCTAGATTAGCCAAGCTATTTTTAATAGTGCCCATAGCACAGTGGAAGAGGTGGCGGACCCCAGAGCCAAAGGTTCCGGGATCGAATCCCAGTCAGGCATCAAAACTTTATCTGCTTTTTTCCACAACAGAGAAGTGGAAGGAAAAAGTCTTGCTGGGGCATCGAAAGGTGTTCCAAAAAAAAGCAAGTAGGTCACCAACGGCATCAGCCGCAGATATAGTATCGGGATCGGCGAAAGATGACCAGACATCAACAACAACAACAACAAAAGCTATGAAGCCGCCAACGGCAACATCTACCGTGATTTCACATGAGGCCACAGCAATGACAACAACAGCTAGAAGAGCAACGGCACGACCAGTTGATGCTACTGTGAAAAGGAGGAGGAGCATTCTGTATACACCGAACTTAGTAAAGCGTCGCTCTACGATCGCCTCAGCTAAGCCGCCAGCTGCAGGCAAGCCCAAAAAAAAAAGCAGAAAAAAAGTTGCAACCGTACGATACAGGTCCGGGTCCAGCAATAGGTTTGCTGGCCTTACAACTCAGTCGTCCTCGGACGAAGAAGAGGGTGAGGAGGAAACGGCTCAGTCGATCGTCAACGAGCAATATGACGAGATCGAAAGCATCAAGAGGAGGATGGAACCTTACCTCCAAGTGCTTAAAAAGAAGCAGGAGGCAAGCCGGCAGAAGGAGGCTGAGATGCGAAGGCAACAACAGCAGCAGCAAAATTAAGGTGCTAAAATCTATCCGTTTGCAGCACCCAAGCCACTTAAACAAAAAATCAGCCGTACCAACAAAACACAGGGGCGGCACAGACAGGCCCCCGTTCATTGGGGGCCCCAAAAACAGCAACGGCCGCAATATAAAAGGGCCCAGCAGCACCAATCCGGCTGCAGTACCAGCTGCAGTACCGGCTGCTCCTGTAGCAGCACCAACATCAGCAGCAACCACAGCCAAAGTCGGAGGAAGTTCCACCAATTCGTACCTATGGGGTCGACCTTGCAGACATAAAACAGGTATGTAAGTCGACCACTAGTAACAAATTTTTTATCAAATTCATAAATGAACAACAAAAAGGTATTCGGTTCAATGCTTCACATTGGCTGAATACAAATTAGTTAAAGATTGCCTTAGAAAAGCCACTGCCGAATTCTTCAGCTTCACTCCTAGAAGTGAAAAACCGAAAACGGTCCTGTTAAAGGGAATCAGTTCTTACACGGAACCCGAAGAGCTCCTAGCTAAGCTCCGTCAGAAGGCCACCGATGATCTCCAATTCGTCGGGGTCAAGCCAATTACCACGGTCAAGTCCAGACGGGAGGGGTAGAAACTGCCAATCTTCCTTGTAACTCTGTCGCCCCAAAGTAGACTGGAAAGTCTGAGGAATATTACTGTCCTAGACTACCAGGTAATACACTGGGAAAAATTAAAGAGGCATGACGACATGCTGCAGTGCATGCGCTGCCAAAGGTTCGGTCACGCTGCGGCCAACTGTGAAATGCAGTTGCGCTGTGTGAAATGTGCCGAAACCCACAATAGGGGTGAATGCAGATTAGGGACTGAGAGGGTCGAAGACATGGCCCAGCTCAAGTATGTCATCTGCGGGAACAAGGGACACCCTGCTAATTATCGGGGTTGTCCTAAGGTCCAAGAGATACGGGAAAAACAGGCCAGACAAAAAGCCGAAAGTCAACCCGTAAGACAAGCTCAACAACAAAAACTCCAATCGTTAATCCTATGAAGGGATCGCTCTAGTATCATTTAATGTCTTGACCTTCGATAATTGAAACCTCCCCACGTATGCATGGCGCCACATCAACCTAAATAAATTCATTTGTACCCATTAAGAATAAGTGCATTGCCATCGCTATACTATTTCAAGTGCATACACTTCTATGGAACGAATGACAGAAGGTAAGTGACAAACAACAAACGGACAATTTTCTGATCCAAACCCCCCTGCTGATCAAATTGATCAAGCAGCCCACCATGCTCGCCTGGTCCTTATGGATGACCTCCATCTTTTATACGAAGAGCTACCATGTTTAGGAGTCTTAGCCCATGCTGTTACACAGTCAATTAGTAACTTACCACCGGGCCCCTATACATCGTCACTTACGTATAACCAACAGCAACCAAACCGCAACCTACTTGGTTTTAGAAATTTGGGTTATCGCCGAGCAGAATCAAAGAATTTTGCTATAGAGCATGGAATTACCGAAAACAATTTTCCATCCTACCCATCTAACACTGCTGTTAATATAGAGTTTATCATAGCTCTATCCAATGTACTGGCTAGAACCCGAACCTTTATAATGAATGACATGAGGACCAAGCAACGAGACTGAACTAAGGGATATTTCTAAATTACCGTATCCCGTAAAGGAGATCCAAGTGTTTGAGGGTGACTCTGTACACTATATATCCTGGGTTCAAAGTGTCGAAACGGTTCTGAAAGATTACGAAATAGTTCGTAATAAACCGATTTATAGGGCAATCCTTCAGCATATTAGGCAGAAAATTAGAGGAAAGGCTGATTCTGCACTCGTGTCGTATAATGTATTTGACAACGAGTGGGCAGAAATTAAAAAGATACTCTCGCTGCATTACGCAGACAAGAGAGATCTCTTGAACATCAACTTAATCAACTAAAACAAGGTAGTTCCAGGATGGACGACTACTACGCGACAGTCAATCACCAATTTTCCCTTATTATAAACAAGATAAGAGCGGAAACACATTCTACCGAAACTATGAATGCCTTGATAGAAGCATACAGAAATGGGGCGTTAGATGTGTTTGTGCGGGGGTTGAGTGGAGCCCTCTCTAGGCTTTTTATAATTCAAAAGCCAAAAACACTCCCTGAGGCATATTCCGCATGTCTTGAAATACAGAACTTGAACCTTAGGAATAATTCCCTACACGTTCAAGCTCCAAATATTATATCATCTCCTCTACATTCACAAAAATCCTTATATTTTGGAGAGAGATTTAGGGAAGAGTCAACATACCACAACTTCGCCTATCCTTCCGTCAAAGACCAGTTCCGAGATCAACTTCGGAAGTCAATGACACTAGCGGAAGCCCAGGATATTGCTCGCTTTAAACAAGCAATCTGCGGAACGCAGATATTTAAGAGGGCGGCAGTTACGACGATCACGCATCCACCTACATACAAAAAAGTGCATACGTTGCACACGAGCCACGATCGTGGGCAGTCGTTCCCACCGGGAAATTTGCTTTTAGGGAATAATTATAAGTTTCTTCTAAGTAAATTGAAATTAGCTTCTTCACTTAAAAGCTTAATTAAAAATAATAAAAAACTTGTTTCATTATTAACGGGAACAGTGCCGAGGTCCCTTAAAAATTATTTTTTTAACAACCAAGGAAAACAAATCCTTTACTTTACCTTTGACTATATAATCAATTATTATTTTTTCATTTGTTTGTTTATTTTTTGTCATAGCAACTTCTATTAATTTAATTATTTTTGCCCTATATAAGCCGTAGGATTTTAATAAGCAGATCACTTTCGACTAGACCAGGGAACTGAAAGGAAATATCTCAGAGGTATTACATACCGCTTCTTATTACCTTTTCTTTTCTGGATAATTTTCGTTGGATGTAATACATGCGATACAATTACATCAGTTTTACAAACCGAATTTTTGTATCTATTACAATTACAACAACGACGCTTCCTTTTGAGAGAGTTTAAATTAACTTTGTAATATTAACTTTTTATAATAAAAATTATTTTTCAAAAAGATTGGAACAGTATTAAATGAAATAAAACCTCCAGTAGCTGCGCCATGGATTGCTGTCGTTGGTATGTAAAATACATATTTTTTTGCTTTGTTTACAAAATGAATGTTGTTTTTATTTCATTTAAAAATTAACTAAGCTATGTCATTTTTAAATCAAAGTTTCAATCACGGTTTTATTTAATTTTGAAAAATCATGGTTTTATTTTATTTTGAAAAATTAAGGAAGGAAAAAAGATGGAAGAGAACCATGAATATATTCTCCAAGCGGGCATGCACGCCATCGAGAGGATGGTGGCTTTTTGCAGGTCGGAGCGCCTGAAAGAATGCCCCAGAGAAGGCATAGCCTTCGTCTGGAGGCCCTGAATGAGGCATGGGAGCAGGTGAAGGTCAGCGAAAGAAAGCTCGCAATGAGGATGGATCTACTCGAGATGAGTGGAGTGGAGCGAAATGTAGCGAAAGCAGAGGAGCTCTATTTTGTAGCTCGTACCGCTCTCAAAAAAAGAGAGTCGGAAATGCTACATGATGGAAGGGGAAAGGAAGCACCGCCGATTTCAGTGCAAGTGTCGTTGCCATTCTCACAACATGACATAAAAAATACATGGGGCGAGTTTGACGGCACCGAAACTAAATGGCAGGGGTTCAGGGACCGGTTCATGGCAGCGATCCACGAAAATGACCGCATATCCCCCGCCTACAAGTTCGCGTATTTGAAGGTGTCATTGGTCGGGAAGGCAATACGGACCCTGGGCGAGTGGCAACTTACAGAAACCAATTACATCGAAGCCTGGAAAAGAATGAATGAGATCTACAATCCAGAATACGCCACTTGCCGCGAGCTCCTGCAGATTTTTTTAGTCTGCCATTTTTGGAAAGAGCCCCTCGGGCGGCCGAACTGCAAAAAATGTCCAAAGTCACTCACGAGACAGTGAGGCAGTTGAAGGCCCAGGGTGTACCGACCGAAGGATGGGACATGATAATGTTGCACGAAAAGATGGAGGCGGACACTTCCTGCAAGTGGAAGGAGACAAGGCAATCAGAACGGCCCACAATTCAAGAGGTTTGCGGCTTTTTGGAGAAGCGTGCCATCACGTTGGAAAGTGCTCAAGACTATCGCCTAAGGGAGCAGAATAGGCAGCAGCCTACACCAAACGTCAGGCAAGGTAAACGAAAGGTAGAGAAGGCAAGCCATCAGGCTGGAAGGATTGTGCCGAAGGGGAAGATGCCATGCCATGTATGTGGTTCCATACGACATCCAATATTTGACTGTGTGGACTTTCAAGTGCTGAACCTTAAGGCGCGCCAAGACTTGGTGAAGGAAAAGGGCCTCTGTACCAACTGTCTGAAAACTGTTTCAAGTCTGAAAAAGTTTCAAATCGTTGTACGAACGATCGAGTGTACTAACAAATCTTTGTGAAAACATTTGTGTATATATGTAGTATACGAGTTATATATAACAAAAGCATCACATGTCGTTTTTATATATAATTGAAATAATTGCATACACCTTACAGCATGTCAAGCTATGAAAAAACAAATCAGCGTGGTCAGCCCGCAACCAAATCTAAGCCAAGGCTTAGACAAAGAGATATCGCTAGAGTTTCGTCTCATAAAGAGAGGCTAGCTGATGAACAGTTTGGAGAGAACTCAAACTGGGCTTTGCGCATGAATAATGATGACGCGCTGTTGTGTGAAACACTATCCGTGGTTTCACACCAAACCATAACCCACCTCAAATCGTTTCATATTCAAGGCCAATGTCAGCACCATAGCATTCAAAATGATAAACAAATATTCGATTGCTTGGTGCATGACACAAATCAAAATAATTACCTGACGACGATTCAGTTAATTCACATACTGAAGCGTCATCAAAATTTTGTAACAATAAGATTGCGGCCAAATAATGCACTCAATTGAACTTTGCGAATGCACTTAATGCTGACGCAGTTTAAATAATATAAAATAAAATAAAATAAAATAAAAAGAAAAATATGTACGTCACTTTTAATGTAGGGTAAATTGTTTTGATGATTCAGGAAATGGATTATGAAATAGAAAATTCAAGCGACATAGTTTTAATTATGAAATAGAAAAATTAAGTGACATAGTTAGCAACGTAAGGTAAATTTTAGGTATAAATAGTTGGTAAGTTTTGTAAAAAGTGAGTAGTAAAAAGAGTGAGAGCTCGAAGCACGAACAAAATAAATACATCATAAAAAAAGCCCACTGTTTCAATGCTTCAATAAGAAGAGGAAAGTCACCATCATCTTAAAGAGTAAGTAAAAAGTAATATACCCTTTCGGCCTCGATGCCGTTTTTCCGTACTGGCTTTCATCAAGCCTTTTACAAATGATGAAATTCCCTTCCTCTGCCAATCCCCCATTTACAATCGATATCCTTCGGGATTCCCTTTTTAAACGAATCATTCTGCTACACAACAGCGCTACGTGAAAAAAAAATCACAACAAATCCCAGATAAAGATGCAGATATAACAAAAGCCTCACATCACAACAAATCCCAGATAAGGATGCAGACGAAGATCTAAACATACAAACAAAAGATGATATTATATAGCAGACACGCCATCGAATGAATAAGATAAGTAATCGTACTGTATTAGTTTAGTTTTCAAATTATAACTCAGACGAATAAGTCGTCTTAAAATAAAGATTTTTTAAAAAATCAAGAGTCAAATAAAATAATTTAACTGGCGCAGTCGGTAGCATACAAATATATTTTTTGTATCCTTTAAGAACCGTTATTCCGTTGTTTTTACAAAGTGAAAATTATTTTCGAATTAACTCTGCGAAAATGAGTAAACATATTTTGAAATAACGACAGTAACGCGATAGTTAAAAAGTGAATACGATACAAAATTGATCTTAAACACTTAAAACTATTGTAACTGCAATTCAGTGAAAAAGTGAAGAAGTCCTTTTTCTAGTGAAAATAAAGACTTCCAAAACTAATTCAGTGAACAACATTTTTAATCAGTTAGTAGCTCATGTTAGTGAATATAACCATGCTACGAAGCTCCATAGAGGAGAACTGACCATACAAAAAAAATATAATATATATTAATGCTACCAGAAAATATAAATTTACCAAAAGGAGCAGAAGCCCCACAAGGAGAAGAACTACACAGGGCACAAAACAGAGAACAAAATTGGGTAGACGACGACGAGGCAACGGCCGATTTCCAAGAATACTTCAGATCCATTCAACAAAATAAAAATAAAAATAATATAACAATAAGAATTTTACAAGAATATTAAAAAAAAAAAAAAATCTTGAGGAATATTTTCTTTTTTTTTTTTGATAAATTAAATTTCAAGAGTTAAATTTGTAAACCAATTTCCACAAACATGAATCTAAATAATAATCAACTTGGGCAAGTAGACGAAACAACCAAGAAAAATTTAATGTTAGACCCGTTAAAATATATTGAAAAGCTTCCTACATTCGATGGTCGTTCGGAAGACCTCTACACATTCTTAACGAACGTAGATGACATAATCCCCACATTACTACATTGGTTTCAGCAAGATGGAGCAACTGCACATATAGCCAGACCAGTTATGGCGGATCTAAACAAAAAATTCGCAAACAAATTAATTTCTAGGAACTCCACTCTTCGCTGGCCCCCAAGGTCACCTGACCTGACTGCACCAGACTTCTTTTTATGGGGTTATGTCAAGCAAGAGGTGTATAAAACGAAGCCCAGGAATTTAACTGAATTAAAGCAGTTCATAACGACAATAATTGAGGCGATCCCAACTTCAACTCTTCAGGCCGCAATGAATAGTTTTTTGACCAGGTGGCGCATATGCACGGGAGAGCGTGGAGGTCATTTGCGGTCTATAATGTTTAAAAACAACTAACTATTTAAAATAAAATTTAATTTTCTAACCAATAAAAAAAATAAATGAAATACATCGACTAAAAAAAAAGTTATTTGAATTTCTTATTGTAGCACAATTGGTGCGCCACCCTGTAGAATATAATACACCATCTCAAAGAATGTGTATTAACATTCTAAAGTCAAAATTTATTGGCAAAGCTAAACGTTGTATTGAGATTTATGCTCATTTACAAAAATGGCAAGACATTTAGCAAATGCTTATTAACAATTTTTCAAATATATGAAGATGTACGTCAAACCAGCTTTAAAGGTGACGTATTAACATTTTATAACAACATTCAAAAAACCTTGTGTTTAGTTTATTATAACTCAGACGAATAAGTCGTCTTAAAATAAAGATTTTTTAAAAAATCAAAAATCAAATACAATAATTTAATTTACGTATACACTGTACAGGCCAAAACAGAAACGCATGTTTATCCAATGCATTGCTGAATACATCTGTAATTAACGACATAACAATTATTCAAAAATACCTTTACAAGGGCCATACACAAGCTATTGAGTGAAGACTCAGAAACAAAGATATTAATGTTCCAGCAGATTATATCAATCATTGCGAGAATCGACGACAAACCCCATTTCCATACAAAGTTCGATACATTTTTTAAGGACTTTTCATGCATCAAATACATTTCTTCAATAAGACCAGGTCGTAAAGTTGGTGAACCAACAGTAACTGATCTTAAAAAAATCAAATATACATCGAATTCTGTAATTAAGTACAAACTGAGACACACAGATAACGATTGGACTACGTTGGATGTAAGACGATCAAAAAAGATACAGACTGAAAAATTTGATATGAAAACATTACCCGCTTTATTCTATTATTCAAGAAAGAAAAATACGACCATTTACAGATTTTGAAGAAAAGCTTACCGTCAGATTATCATGCGTTTTACGATGCAATTCCTTTTACTATAAAGTAGATTGCTCTATTTTATTTTAAGTTTTGTGTGTGTAAACCCAAAAACGAGTTAACTAATAATTGTTCACTATTCATTTATTGTAATTTGAAGAAGTTTACATAATAAAGTCACAGTCAGAGAAGTAGGCGAATAATGTTTCTTTGTAAATTAAGAGCTAATGACATTTTAAGTTAAATCCTTACGTCCTTTATAACTGTTACTTATGAATTAGATGTTTTCGTTTCTGTGATAAAATTGCAATAATTTTGAAAAAATTCAATTTTTTTTAATGTTTTATTATTTAAATTTAGGTACACGAAATATCTACAAGAACCTAGAGATCCTTACACTGATAAACGCGTAAGAAAAACGTGAAACTCCTTAGAACATGTAAAAATTTCTAAAGAAAAGTGTGTATCTCCAGGAAAATTTAATACTGTGCAGCATTTTGATTTTAAATCATTTCGAAATATAAACAATATTACGAAATATCATTTCTGAAAATTTCAGATTTCGTTTGCAAATATTGCATCACGCATGTGTGTGTCTCTTTTTTTATAATTGGTTCAATTTTATTTGAAAGTTCTTTAAGTTTCAATTTTAAGAATTTTCTTCGAGTTCTCTTAGAAGGCCAACATGCGAAAACTTATTTCTTTCTAAGAACCAGTCTTTTGACCAAATTCTTTTTTTTTTGCTTTTGTTAACCGTCACTTCAATAATTTTAGCCTTTACTGAGTGAAGTTGGTGGAAAAAAAAATATAAAAACGAGAAAAAAGGAACGGTAAAATAACGTCCAAATATTTGTTTGCATCCCTTAATCATGTTTTAGTGAGCACAACGAGATTTTATTGTTCAAGTGTTGAGATTACTGTTACTCTTTTTTCTTCGTTTGCGTCCTACTTGTACTGTGCATCCGACATAATCCATCGTCTGTGTATTCTCCCCCCTTGAGTGATATTAATAATATAATAGAAGTGGTTAAGTATAACGATCGTGTGGTGAGAGCATATCATCTCTATCTCCCTATATACTCGCACTTGTTGCTTGTTCATCTAACTTCCCTGTGTGTGCGAGTACCAAAATTCTGATTCAACTTGTTACTCGTGCTACTGTTGCCACTTTAAGATTATATTTTGTTTTGGACAATAATATTTTTTTTGCTTGTGTTTGTTGTTTACAATACTCTTTGGTTTCTTGAACATACTTTTATTCTCTTGAAAAGTTTTGCGCCTGTAATTATTGTGCGCGGGTGTGAATGAGAGCTTTATTGTTTAGCTTTTAATCCCTCGCGCGGTACGCGGTTAAGTGCCGAAGAGTGGGTAAGCATGGTTGAAAATTTGCAGCACATTTATGAATGAGATGACCGATCCACATTGTTTTATGCCTCTTTACGAATGAAAGAGGCGGCAAAACAGTGGCTGGCGTCGCAAAGCGGAACCATCACCACCTGGACTCAATTTAAAACCAGTTTGGTGGTGGATTTTCCATCTTTGTCGGATTAGTCGGACGTGCTGGTCAATTTCATGAAAAGGCGGAAGCAAGCTACGAGAGCTATGTCTACGCTATGCTTTCGTTAGGCAATCGGGGTAAGTTGTCCATAAAATCAATAATAAGTTTCATTATTTCTCTGGGCTGGGTGATGGGGCGTTAAGAGATAACGTCACAATGTCAAAATGTACGTCAATCGGCGAGCTACTAGAGCTTTTAAAGTAGCTGTCTAGGGTGAGAACCCAAGCCAGTAGCTGGCAAAAATTTGATGACACTGCCAGAAGCTCAAACCACCATGCAAAACGTGACGTGGGGCCAAGCCGAAAGAAGGAAATTACTTGCTTTAAATGCAAGAACGTCGGGTATTACTCGCGCGACTGCAAATTAAAAGATCAACATCCAAAACCCGACGATCAGAAACAACAGGTCTGTTTTAACTGCAAGGAGCCAGGATATTTCGATCGTAACTGCCGTGCACAAAAACGACGTGCGTCGGCACCATCAACTGACCCACCGAATAAGATACGTCGCTTATTGCATAACCAAGATGATGGCGGCTTGACGAAGCAAATAAAAGTGGGTAATCGTAGTTTTAAAGCATTTTTAGACCTGCCGATTGCTCCACTGGAAGACGCGAAAAAAAATAATTTTAGGCGGGAACATTGTAACGTCATTTTAAACGGATTTGGTGGGGGAACTACAAGCTCCATGGCGAAAACTCACCAAACTGTGACAGTCGGGGTTGTTGAGATGGAAGTTCATAACAATACGCAGGACGTGCCTATGATTTTGGGACGAAATTCGTGTCATCAAGGAATTTGGTTCACTCGAAGTCAAAAACATTGATCCACCTTTGTGACTTAAAGTAATGTCAGACGCCGCCGGTGCGAAAAAAATGATGGACTGCAAGCAATCTGAAATGCATTCAAGGTTCGTGTTTTTGATTGTTTATTCGCCTCGGTAATTTAATGTTTACGTGTTTATATATCGTGAATAGTGTAATTTTCGTTGTAAAAACAATTCAAAAGACAATAAAGTGTTAAAACAATAAGGTGTTTCAATTTGTCTAAATTATTTATCGGTTTTCACGAGTTCAATTTTTATTAATTAACTAATGGACTTTTTGTTATTTGTCAATAATGACAGTTGATACTGAGGTTTGTATTTTGTGTATTTTAATTTAATATTTTCTCAAATTATTCAATGTTTTGCAAATTATTAAATATTTTGGTATCTATAAATTCTAGAAAAAATAGCACCATCATTCAATCAACAAATGGAGACTAAAAAAACAATAACTCGAATACAATAATCGACAAGCAACCCGCAAATAACCATACAGAAATTCCAAACTTGAAATAGAACCAAAAGTTCGGAGCAAAATAACGATGTACATACAATCAGGATCTTAGAGAAAAGCTAATCATGAAGTAGAATCAAACAACCATACAGAAATTCCAAACTTGAAATGTGTCCAAAAGTTTGGAGCAAAACAACGTTGTACATACATACAACCACCGATTCAGGATCTTAGAGGAAAGGCTAATCATGAAGTAGAATCAAAAGTCTGCTCAAAACTAATAGCAGTATGACAAGCAGAAGCATTAGCAGTACCACCAACAACAGCAGGCAAATAGTGATAAATGCATTCTGCAATTTAAATGCAATGTTATCGTATAATGGAAATGTTTCCAGCTTAAAGGTTTCTTCTTACCGATAATGGCGCGTGGTCGATGAAAGAAGTTGAAGTATTTTTTGTGTCAATTTTTACCTATAGAAAAACGTAATAAAAACATCATTTTATTTAAAGTAAGACGATCGACCACGCCGCGCCGCCCGTAAAAAGAGACCAAGTTGGTTATTAATTTATTATTAATTATTTTTTTAATTTAATTTATTTATTTCTTTACAGATATAAAACTTCTCATCAATGTAATAATTGCTTTCGCAATAAAGTTTCGTACTGTCTCGAGTATTATTACTTTGTGTTTATGGTCGTTTTCGTCGACAACATGCAATATAGATAAAAAAAAAAAATATAAGTTAAAAAATTTCTCAGTCTTTAAACAAAAATATTCAACGAAATTTCATTTAAATTAGTTTTCTTTTTCAAGTCATTTTAACTTAGAGAAAAAATATACCTATTCAACTTACAAACAAAGAAATTTAAAAAAAAGTGCTTGGCTGGAATCGCACAATAACCGCACAAAACATCTAAACAAACACGATCTATCAAACTGTTGTCTTGAGGCTTTGGCATCATCGTTACCATCTGCTGTTGATATTGTCGTGCTTCTCCTGATCGTCTAAGCGTAGCCAGATATACAAATATACTCTGTAAATGTTGTGATAACATTTTACTTAAATCACTTGGCATCGGATCGGTACAGAAGAAATCATGATAGAGGGTAGTATCGGCATCTATTCGTTTCTTTGTATCCAATGCTAAAAGCTTATCTATCCAATCCCATCCATCCATGTGAATCGTTTACATATGGACGCATTTACATTTCGATCGCCAAACAAGATTTCTTGGGGACGATACCAACGGCAGACCAAAATTAGCGAGTTCGAAGATAATCTACTTTGTTATGAGAACATTTGCAGCTTTCATATCGCAATGTAATATCTGAAATTATTGAAACAAATTTTATCATTTTTATTATGCAGGCTCTCTTCTAGTTCATCTGACTCAGATGAGGCGCTTCCTACGAAAGAGGAGGAAGATAGTTTGCTTGCAGATGAGGGGGCACCAGCCCCCACCTGGTTAAACAGACTATGGCTGGACGCAGGATCAGCACCAGACTAGTCCAGGTAAATTTGCACCTTGCAAAAGCAGCATCAGCTGTAATATCCCAAAAATGTACAGCTGATGACCTGGGACTAGTACTGATCCAAGAACCCTGAATTTACGGGGTTCAGATTAGAGGCCTAACATGTAAGAACTCTAGATTAATTTGGGATACGAGAAGTGACTCGCCCCGAGCATGCATAAAAATAAGAAATAACATAAAATGTATATGTCTTTCAGAATTTATGACACGGGACCTGCCAATCCAAGCCCAAATTGACAACGAGGGCAACCTCAGCACGATGGTGGTAGCAGCAGCATACTTCGCCGGTGATGAACAAAATATACCACCAACCGAAGTACGGAAGTTAGCAGACTACTGCAGAAGACTACCGTTGTTGGTCGGATGTGACGTAAACGCCCACCATACAACATGGGGTAGTACCGATATTAATCAAAGGGGTGAGTACCTTTTAGACTTTATTATCGAGAAAAATCTAGATATTTATAACGTAGGGAATACACCTACCTTTATTACTAGAATAAGAAAAGAAGTCTTAGACTTAACGTTTGGAAGCCCAAACGTAGGTAACCTGATAAGGGATTGTAGAGTTTCAAACGAACTGTCTATGTCTGACCATAGAATTATAGAGTTTACCTTAGACAACTTGCTCACAGGGAATACCTCTGGCAAGAACCCTAAGAAAACAAACTGGAACCTGTACAAAAGCGTTCTCAAAACAAACCTTTAACGAATAGGTCCAGTTGAAACGACAAATAGTAACCTTGAGTTAGAACACTTAGTAAATGAGTTTAGTGGGGCAATAATTGAGGCTTATGAACTCAGTTGCCCATAAAGCAAATTGTTACGTATGGCAACACTGGCCATACGTATAGTGCTTTTCAATCAACATTTTTTAGCTTTGTATAAGAAAAAGTTCAGTTCACTCTCGACTATTAATATGAGAGGTCTGTTCCACCATTTTATTGTATAGGAATACAGGAGAATAAATGTGGGTTTTTTTATATACTTTTTCCCACAGAAAAAGTTAACGTCTTTTTATTTCGATCGGACTCATAATGGTGCGAACATTATGGTCAATCGAGCCGGGATTTATAAAAAAAAAAAAGATAAAAAGCGACCTATGGATGGAGACCACGGGAGTGAAAAATGAAAAAAGGAACACGGGAGTGAAAAAAGAGAAAAAAGTCCAGGACCAGGAGGGTCTTGCAAAAGGGATCCGTCCAGGAGGATGAAAAATTAAAGGAAAATCAGCACAGGAGATGCATGGAGGAAGCAGGAGCGTAAATTTAAGGTAACATGGTCGGCTGAACAACTGGAAAATGTACAGTTCGATCATGGAGAAAATATATTTTGTATAATGCATAAATTGCGAAATTTCCATTATTTTTTACTTTTTTTTGCGGCTAATTTGTCCGTCTGTGTGCCTTACAACCACATAGATTGGTCAAATTATTACTTTTTTTGCGGCCAATTTGTCCGTCTGTGTGCCTTACAACCACACAGATTGGTCAAATTATTATTTTTTTTTTTTTTTTGCGGCAAATTTGTCCGTCTGTGTGCCTTACAACCACACAGATTGGTCGACCTATTATTTTTTTTTCTTCTTCTCTTTCTTTTCATCTTGCAAATGCATAGATTGCTCAATTTGCCTTATTTTTTGTTTGTCTTTTGTTGTTGGCGTGAGTTTTCAATGAGACCATCTGTGCATCTTGCAAATGTACAGTTTGGCAAAATTGAATTTTTTGTCTTGTTGCCGTGTTTGCGTCCGGCATGGTGTGCCAATGTATAACAAATACATCAATGGCAGAACAGAGAAATAGCCACATTTCTTTGTGTGCGGGATTCGACTTGTTTGTGCGGCGTCGAGAGCTTGCATTAAACAAGCAACAACGCATCACAAAAATAGGTAAGAAAAATAAATTCCAACCACCAACACCGACAGCACATCACAAAACCGGTCGAGCATCTTAAAACAAACCACCACCATCAAACCAGCCATCCGCGCTAGAGGAGGAAGAGAGAAAAAAAAACACCACGGCGAAGAGAACGACAGCAGCGACGATCGGTGCAATTTTTCTTCCCTCTAGTCAGTTGCATTCGAGTCGAGTAGTAGACAAGGAAACACTACACGGTATAAGAACAAATCTAAAAAAGTGGAAATAATTTAAAGGAAATAATAATTTGGAATAAGCAAAATAAGAATACAGAGTTCAAAACTTGAATACGGAGAAATATTGAACAAAAAATGGCAGACAAAAGAGGTGAGTGCATTAAAATAAAACAAGGAGAAAAAATAGTGCTTGTGTTGTGTGGTGAAAGTGTGGTCAGGGAAAATAATTTGAGGTACAAAAAAGAAAAATAAAAAAAATGTAATATTATAGGAAATATTTTGGCGCGAATATAAAAATAAAGGAAATCTTTTGGTGTGTATATAGGATGTAGGAAATATTTTTGGGGTGGGTACAGGATATAGGAAATATTTTGGTGTGGAGAGGGATCGTGTATAAGGTAGGGGCAATTATTGGGATGATTGTTGCTGTGGGAAGGAAATTTTCTGGACAATTGTGTCTACGCTACTGGGTATATTTTGATTGGAAATTTTTCAGAAGGATCTGATAGAATTAAATTATTTTGAAATTTCATTAGCACAGGATGTGCAGATTTTTAATTTTTTCTAGCATAGGATATGCAGAAATTGGAATTTCATTAGCACAGGATGTGCAGATTTTTAATTTTTTCTAGCATAGGATATGCAGGAATTGGAATTTTATTTGGATAGGATATACAGATTTGGGAATTTACTAAATAGGAAGGGCGAAATTTTGGAATCTTGCTAGCACAAGTTTAGCAACACTTTTTTATTTTTCGGAATTTTAGCACAGGATGTGCAATTTTATAAATTTTACAAAAAATTCCTTAGGGACTAGGAATAAAATTTGTTTTTCTCAGGAAGAGATTTGGATTTGTTAAGTACAGGATGTGCAATTTTTATAAATTTTACAAAAAAATTCCTGGGGGACTAGGAATAAAATTTGTTTTTCTCAGGAAGAGATTTGGATTGTTAAGTACAGGATGTGCAATTTTTATAAATTTTACAAAAAATTCCTGGGGGACTAGGAATAAAGATTTGTTTTTCTCAGGAGAGAATTGGATTTGTGCCACACAGGATGTAGTTGGTAATTTTGCGGGCATTGAGAATGCAATTATAAGGAATTTAGGATACAATCGGGCGGGCATTGATTATGCATTTGTCATAAAAATTAATACACGTTTTGTTTTAGTTGCAGGAGCAAAAAAGAAGGAGTCTGGGAAGACAACGGAAAATCGAAACCAGGAAAGCCAGGAGGTGGGACAAAAGCTGTTCCAATCCACAAGGAGAGGGATAGCGAGGCTGGCAAGCTATGCAAAATCGCAGGAAGCGACCACAGCATCCCGGGATGGGATACTACTGCGAAGCGACAGGCTGTTGCAACTTTGGGAGAAGGCCAACGACCAGTTCCGATCCCTGGTAGAAACCGCAGAGGAGGAATCTCTGACGGTATTGGAGGGATTGATGGAAATAGCCGAAACGGAATACTATGAGACAGCCGAAATCTTACGCCAGCATTTGCATAAAACAGCCAAGGATGGCCAGGATACAGCAGGAGCTACCACAGGCAGTGGAAATGGAAATACCCCGCAGGTCATTGTAAGCCTTACTCTGCCAGTGCAGCAGCATGACCTGAGGCCTACATGGGGGAAATTTGGAGGAGCTCTGTCTGACTGGATGAGTTTCAGAGACAGGTTCAAGGCTGCCATCCATGACAACCCGGAGGTGTCTACGGCATACAAATACTCGTATTTGAGGAATTCGTTGTCAGGAGACGCGGAGAAAGCTCTAGGACAGAGCAATTTGGCCGAAGGAAGCTATCAGGAAGCGTGGGAACGCCTCAACCAGCTATACCACAAGCCATATCATATTGCGAAAGAGCAAGTAAATAAATTCAACAGGCTGCCGTTTTTATCAGGAAGACCTACGGCCAAGGACCTCCAAAAGATGTCAAACGACACTTATGAGGTCATCCGACAACTAAAGGCCCTGGAGGTTCCGGTAGAACACTGGGGGTTACTGTTTGTGTTCGGTCTACACGAAAGATTGGATCCGGACACAAAAAGGCAGTGGGAGCTGCAACGATCCTCGGAGGCACCGGAAGTGACCGAGATGTTAAATTTCTTGGATAAACAAGCAGGATCGCTTGAAGATACCAGGGTGGTAAGGGCTGCAGGAGCACCCGTGGCAGGACAGCCACCATGGATAGGAAATCCAAGGAGAGCAGGAGTGCCAAATTCGACGGCACCAGTGGTGAGGACACCGTGTGAGGCATGTGGTGTCGAAGCCCATGGGCTGTACCATTGCCAGGAATTCTTGTCACTGAATCTTGCGGCACGTAAGAGTTTTATACTACGGAGAAAGTTATGTCCAAATTGCCTCAAAAAGGGGCATAGCAAAGAGTACTGTACGGCCATACAATGCCGGCAATTACCGTGCCAGGGGGACCCGAGACACAATAGTGTTCTTTGTCCATTCAAACAACCGGAGCCGAATATATTTACACTGAGGGCACCGACTAGGCAGAACGGTAACCCTCAGGTGAAAAACAGGAGTAAATGACTAGGCCAGGAAGGTCTAAGGAAACGAAAGCTGGAGGACCAGGGCAAGGAGTGCCAAAGAGTAATAAGCAAAAAATTAAAATTTGAAGAAAATAAAAATAAAAAGAGTAATTTTGAAACATATACCAGGGATTTTCAATTGTCTTTAGGTCAGAAAGTTTCGTTTATGCCAACTCTATTAGTGAGGATGGTGGGGGAAAATTATAATATCGGACCTATAAGAGGGTTCTTAGATACGGGGTCACAACCAAATGTGGTAAGTCATAATATGGTAGAGGAATACAAATTGACGGTTTATTCCACAAAACAAAGAGCGGTTGGTATAGACGGAGAACCGTTTATTATAAAGCAATGGACAAAGGCAATTGTACTACCATGGTACGATTCGGAGATGCAGGAGCATACGGAGGAAATATTTTGGGTTCTTCCGAAAGAAAGTAGGTGGAAACCAATAATGCCATCAGCAACATTGGACGTGTTGAGAATGCCAATCCCAACCAATGGCCTTCCGTTAGCCGATCCCACATTTTACAAACCGGATCTTACCTATATGCTATTCGGTGTCGGATTTTTTGCAAAAATAGTCATGTCAGTGATTCAAAGAAACATTGATGGTACTACTTTAATGGAGACAACACTAGGAATTGTTGTATTTGGAGAACAAGGAGAGGAAGGAGATGAGACAACTGGACAACCAATCTCATGTATCCAATATAAGGAAGAGGATCAGCTAGACAAATTATTGCAACGGCTATGGCAACAAGACCAAATCGGAACAGGTAGTAAATATTCGGAAGAAGAAGCATTGGTGGAAAAGCATTTCAAAGAAACGCATAGGAGAGACGAATCAGGAAGATTCATTATAAAAATACCAATAAAAACGGAAATAAAAGAACTAGGAGGTTCCCGAGAAATATCGTTGAGACGCTTTTTCTATTTAGAGAAACGGTTGGAAAAGCATCCGGAGATGCGAAAAATCTACATAGAAAAAATGAGAGAGGAGATACAGTTAGGGCATTTAGCAGAAGCTACGAAAGGCCAAAGCAAGGAGAAATGGTGTATTATATACCACACCATTGCATACCCAAGGATAATAGAATCGTTTACGACGCTAGTTGTAAAACGGATAATGGAATATCGCTAAACGACATTCAAATGCTAGGACCAAAGCTGCAGAAGGACCTGCATGAAACAATAATGCGTTTCAGGAGACACAGGATCGCAATATATGCGGATATACGGAAAATGTTTAATCAAGTTAAACTCGCTAAGGAGCAATGGAATTTGCAAAGGCTGTTTTGGAGAGAGGACTCAAACCAAAAACTAAAGGAATATTGGCTCACAGTAGTCACCTTTGGACTAACAGCATCACCATTTGTCGCTGTTAGAGCAGTGATAGAAACTGCCAGGCTGGCAAAGGAAAATTATCCAAAAGCAGCAAAAGCAATAGAAGAGGACTTCTACATGGATGACTGTACAACAGGAGCTCATACAGTCAAAGCAGCAATCAAATTAGCAAAAGAAATCGACACAATATTAAAAGGAGCTAAATTTGAGTTGAGGAAGTGGAAATCAAACAGCAAAGCTGTAATACAAGCTATGGATTCGGAGTCAGAAAAAACATTGTTGTTTTCTGAGGGGGAAGGGACAACCATTCTAGGACTGAAATGGTTGATAGAAGAGGACAAATTTACCTTCATGGTTAAAAATCCCAAGTTTGACGGAATGATAACAAAAAGGAAAATAGTGAGCCATGTAGCTCAATTGTATGATCCGAACGGTTATATATCACCTGTAACGATCATAGGGAAGATATTAATCCAGGACATATGGAGATCAAAGATTGATTGGGATGATAGGCCAGCGACTGAAATAGAACGTCGATGGTCGGAATTTTGGGATTCTATCAGCTACTTGGAAAATTTCAAAATAGATAGATGGCTAGGCTCGGGGGGAAGCACAAGTATACAGGTCCATGGGTTTTCGGACAGCAGTGAGGCAGCATTAGGTGCGGTCGTATATTTGAGAGCGAATTATGGAAATGGAGTTATAACAAGCAAACTCTTAACGTCAAAGACAAGGGTGGCACCTTTGAAAATGGTGACCATCCCGCGTTTGGAGTTATCGGCAGCGGAGCTGCTATCAAGGATGATAAAGGAGATTATGGATTCAATGGAATGGGAAGTTACAGAATATGTGTTATGGATTGATTCAAGCCCAGCATTTTACTGGATAAGGAAAGAAACAAGGGATTTAAGAACATATGTTGCGGATAGAGTAGCATCTATCCAATCAAATACGGAAATAAGAAATTGGCGCCACATAGATGGTAAGGAGAACCCAGCAGATTTGCTGACAAGGGGGATGTTACCAAAGGAATTGGTAGGCAACAATTTATGGCTTCACGGACCTAGTTGGATAATAAAGGAAGAGCAGGATTGGCCAAAGAGTGGGATAATGGAAGGTATTAACAAGGAGATGGAACACGAAATGAAAATACATTCAATTTCGGAATTTAAGGAACCAATAAGCATTGGCCTCGGGAGAGGAAAGGGTAAAGTACCACTATTGGAATATGCAAGCAAACTGGAGAAGGCGGTGAACATCGTTAGTTATGTAAACCGATTTATAAACAATTGGATTGAAAACAGGAGGAACCTGAGACCAAAGAGAAAAAGGAGAAAGGGGCCACAGGAAGTTATGCCACCAACAAGAGAGGAGAAGGCGGGAGCCACGGAATATCTAATACGAATTAGTCAACAGGAATATTATAATCGGGAGATTACGGCACTAAAAGCGGGAAAAGCACTTCCGGAGAAGAGCAAAATAATAAGCTTAAAGCCGATATTGGATAAAAATAATATCTTGCGAGTAGGGGGAAGGTTAGGTAGGTCAGAAATCGATTACGAGATGAAACATCCGGCAATTGTAGCAAACGGATCAAACTTAGCGGGATTGCTAATGGAATATGCACACAGGAGTACAGAACATGGAGGGATCCAAGTCATGATGCAATTCATCAGACAACAATATTGGATACCGAAACTCAGGAATGGGTTAAGGAATTACATCCACAAATGCGTGGTTTGCGTGCGATTAAATGCACGAATGGAGGGACAACTGATGGCGGAACTACCATCAGAAAGAGTCCAGGTTGGGAAACCATTTTTATCTACGGGAGTAGACTATGCAGGGCCATTCCAATTAAGGAAAAATAAGGGACAAGGGGAGAAATGGTGGGTCGCAATATTTGTTTGTCTAAAGACTAGAGCAATACATATTGAGCCTGTCACAGATTTATCTTCTAGAGCTTTCATAGCTACATATGAAAGGTTCATTGCCAGGAGGGGAAGATGTGAAAAAATGTTTAGCGACAACGGAACGGCTTTCGTTGGCGCATCCAAAGAATTAAATAAAGCATTAAGAATCTTTTCAGATAAGGACATGTTAGATCATTTGCACCGGAAGGGTACTGACTGGAGATTTATGACCCCCGCCGCCCCGCATCAAGGAGGGATCTATGAAGCGGCGGTGAAATCTATGAAGTTCCACCTAAGGAGAATCATGGGGCAAAGGATGTTGCCACCGGAAGAATTTAGAACACTCCTCACTCAAATAGAAGCCATTCTCAATTCCAGGCCTCTTCACACATTGAGTGAGGACCCGATGGACATTCAGGCGTTAACGCCGGGACATTTTTTGGTAGGTGAACCGTTAATTTTACCCCTTCCTTTCAGATTAGACGATCGTTCGGATGCAGTAGGAACTGCTCTGTGGAAGGAACGGCAAAGGATGATACAGCATTTTTGGGTACGATGGCAATCAGAATACCTCACAACCTTGCAGGAGCGGAAAAAATGGAGAAAGGAAAAGGAGAATATGAAAGTAGGACAACTGGTGGTACTCCGGAGTGAGAACTTCCCGCCTACGAGCTGGGCCATGGCTCGAGTATGTGAGTTGCTACCTAGCCAGGACGGCTTGGTACGCAATGTCATTGTACAAACGGCCACTAATAAACTCAGGAGACCTGTGCAAAAGCTATGCATCCTGCCCATGGAAATGAAATAGAATTTTTTAACAAACTGTAATGATATTAAAAAACCATGTTTTTTGCCGGGACTGTTACGTATGGCAACACTGGCCATACGTATAGTGCTTTTCAATCAACATTTTTTAGCTTTGTATAAGAAAAAGTTCAGTTCACTCTCGACTATTAATATGAGAGGTCTGTTCCACCATTTTATTGTATAGGAATACAGGAGAATAAATGTGGGTTTTTTTATATACTTTTTCCCACAGAAAAAGTTAACGTCTTTTTATTTCGATCGGACTCATAATGGTGCGAACACAAATAAAAAGACAGAAAGATGCTCCGTGGTGGAACAAAAATCTGTCAAAACTAAGATCCAAGGTTAGAAAACTCTTCAACAAGGCAAAGAGCACTGGAGAGTGGAATAACTACTCTGAAGAGCTGACCAAGTATAACGGGGAGACCAGAAGAGCAAAAAGGAAAAGCTTTGCGATGTTCTGTGAGAGGGTTTCCTCTACCCCTGTGGCTGCTAGACTTCACAAAGCTCTAGCAAAAGAACCTACCATCACATCGTTAGCACTTCGATACCCGCATGGTAGCTATACAGAGAATGAGGAGCAAAGGGCTAGCCTACTGTTAAACACTCGTTTTCCGGGTAGCTTACCAATAGTAGAGAACTGGATAGAGAGAACACCTCTCAGGACAAACCGGATAGACTGGCAGATAGCCTCGAATATTTGCACAGGCAATAGGATTGAATGGGCGATAAGTACCTTTCAACCCTTTAAATCACCGGGTGTAGATGGAATTTTCCCATCCCTTTTACAAAAGGGAAGAGAGGAATTAATGCCGTACATTATAAAATTGCTTCGAAGTAGCATTGCACTTGGGCACATACCAAGTCTAAGTAGAAGAGCCAAAGTAATTTTTATCCCCAAAGTGGGGGAAAAAGATACAACCCATCCAAAGTCATTCAGGCCAATTAGCTTGACATCTTTTTTACTGAAAACTTTGGAGAAGGTAATTGATAACTATATAAGAGTAGAAATCTTAACAAGCATGCCTTCAAATCGCATGAATAAACCTCAAATTGGACTGAGCAATTTGGTCTATTTGAGCTAAAGCAACAACTAATACATCCATAGATGCTCCATCCCATAAGAAATGCACTAGACAACTATCACATTCACACCTCTATTGCCTTAATCCTCTCAGTACAGCTTGTAGGGTGAAAGAGAAGGAACCCCCTGAGTCGGTTCTCTAGGTGTCGACGACCAAAAATGCGGCCAAAATGCACAGATCCACCGACGAACAAAAGGAGCAACAAACGAACACATCTTTTATTATTTTATGTATGTTGGCTATCGTGCCATTTCTTCATTGGTCTGAAAATTCTTGTGTTTAATTGTTGGCACCATTGTCATTTTACTTAATCCATTGTCATTTTAAATGTTCAAGTTAAGTTCAAACGTTCAAGAAAAAGAAAAATTACTAATCGGTAAAAATACTAACAATCTTAATATTTTTCAATATTATAACAACATTATATTAATTTTTAGAAAATAAACATTTCGCTACAAGTTTAATTTTCGCATTTTCTACTTGAACACAGGTAAGTTTTTCTCTATGCTCAGTACACCTTTCCATACACTTTTCCCTTCCCATCCTAACATATCCTTCACGCCCGCGCTGTGTTGAAACATATAAAGGGTACACCAAAAATCCCCTTGAGCGCGCGCAAATTATAAAAAAAATTAAAAAAATGAAAAGAAAAGAAGAGCTGAACATGAGAAAAATGGAGGTGGCTAAACTAGCCAACGAACTAAAGTTGAAGTTGAAAATAAAAACTTTTTAAATCCTAAATTTCCAGTAATTTCGGTGTCGACTCATATTTTCATTCTTTGTACAAAGACATTACCAGACCGAGCTTGTATATGATAATTAAAATTTTTGATCTACAAGTAAAGATCTAAAATTTAACTAGCTAAATTTGTTTTTTAAATTTCAAAGTTGAAAGATTTTAAAGTAAGTTTTTCTTAGCCAAAATACCCAAAATGCAATGATCAATATTAAAATCAAATTTAAGTTAAGTTTTTACTATTTTTCATTTTTTTCCTATAATTTTAGGCAAGTTGTTAGAAATCTATTTAAGAATTTCCCTAATTACACCATGTGAGGAGACAAAATATTTTCTTCTTTGGAAAGTTGGAAATTTCACTTTTTAATATTCATAGCTGTAATAATTTTATATATCGTTTTTTGCTTCAGTAACACAAACTTAATGCTCCTTCCTATAAATAAGCCACTAAATACCTCGTAATAAATAATAATTATTAAGTAATTAAAATGTTTTTTTTTTTCTAAATTTCATTATCTATGTACAATTATATACTTTTTTCATATACATACATATAAAAATGTAAAATATTCTACGAGTATTTTGTATTTTTAAACACTTAACTGACTAGGTTCTCCTACTCTAGTATCTCCTCGTTTGCAGGTGTTGCATTTTGTGGTGGTAACTCAAGACGAAACAAATTAATTGCTTCTTTTTGTGCTAGAAAATTTCTCATTTCGGCAAAATTGTCACGTTCTTTAAGTTTTTTGCTTCGCTTTTCAGCTTCATCAGCCGACCCTTCGTCACTACCACTTCCCGAATCATCATTGCCACATTCAGACAATGCCAATCTATTATCGTCTTCTTCAGGGGCAAAAAGTTCATCAACATTAATGCCTTTAGCTTGAAGAACACGACGTTCTTTTTCCAACATCTCTTTACGAATAGGATCTATGCGATTCTTAAGCTGCCTAAGAACTGGTTTGAATTTTCCCTTGGTAACACGTTTTTCAAAATTCAATATTTCCCGATCTGTGTTTTCAGGGATTTCATTATCAAAATCATTTTCAGATTGTTGTTGTTCGTTTTCCTCAAACATATAAGCATAAAAATCATCTGATTTCACCCCACCATCGCCATTGTTAGCTGAATTCTCATGAGATATTTCTACACGCAAAATACTTTCGTTACCATCCGCAATTGCATCGCTTGCCAACAATGATTTCTTATCATTTAACAATCTATCATCTAGTTTACTACTTAAGAACTTATTGTAAACTAACATTAAACGATGGAAATCATCAAAACATACCGATAAGGTGCCCTCAATTGATCGCATACTATTTGCAACGTCAATTAGATCTTTACTTTCGTCCTTTTGCACAGCTTCGGTTTCGGTGAGTCTTTGTAGGGCTTCGTCTAGTTGTTGACATTCATCGGCAACTGCTACCATACAGGAACTTAATTTCAACGATGAACTTTGTAGTACGGCTACGGGTCCAGTTTTGCAGCGCATTGTTTTATTTTGATTAAATTCGTTTGCTTCCAATTGTTTCTTTCGGCGTAAATCGATTGAAAGATTTTTAAAGTGATTTTCTTCTTCTTTGACTAATTGACGAATTTGGTATTCAACACTGGATAAGTCTCGACTTAGTGCGGATAGTGATGGCTTTTGTGAAATTGTTAGTGCCAAACGAAACAGGTATTGTGATTGTACGTAAGCGAAGATGTTGTAAAAATCCTGAAATTAAAACAAGAATCAAGTTAAAAATTCATGTCTATGTATGCAAAACAAGATGAAACGTTAAACACAATTTAAAATGTACTTATTTAAATTATTTGATACAATCATTATAATAATACTTTGTGAATTTAGAGTCATTTAAAATAATCTCAAGGGATAAGGTATATGTTCTCCATTTACAAGGGAAAACAAATTTTTTAAATGTTAATGATTTTGTAAAAGCTAAACAATTTTAATTTAATTTTTTAATGGACATCAAAAAAATAAAAAAATTCTTTTTAAAATACAAAAAAAAAAAAAAAACTTATGAAACAAAAAAAAATAAAAATTGGTATCTTAGGTTTTGAGTTATGATCTTAGACTTTCCTGCCTTTCCTCTTAATTTATTAGATTCTATTGATATTTTTTATTTTGGAATTCGAATAAAAAATTTTTGTCAAACTTTACCCAACGTTTCGGAAGAATTGCTTACTTCTTCAAGAGTTTTATTATTTCAATTTGCTAAAATTTTTACAATTTACAATGAGGGTAGGATATTCAGATAAAAGCGGAAAATGGTGAAGTATATGCCCATTTGAACTAACTTATGTACAGTAGTGGACACATAAATAGCACATATGTATTAACTTTAATTTTGTGAATTTCACAAGAGAACATAAAACCGTTATATTTTTCATGTTTTATTATTGACAGATATGTTTAATAAGCGATAATCGCTACAGGTCATTATTTTAGCTTGGACATTTAATTAGCACAGAGGAAGTTTCGCATTAAGTACTCCATAATGTTTCCATTGATTTGATATTAAAATTAATATTTTTTATTTAATTTATGGACTGGTAAGTGTTTATAAGTGGATATGAAATAAATGTCTATAAGAAAAAATCGATAGACATGGGAAGAGGACCAAATTTTTCAGCGGATAAATGAGCTTTAATAAGTGAGGAGAAATCTCGTGGAAAGACGGTTTCAGAAATCTCAGAGTTATTAAATTATTCGAGAGAGCTTGCGTATAACACAATCCGGCATCGTGAGGCATTTGAAACAATACAAAAGGTTCGAAGAGCTCCCCCGAAAAAGAAAAACCACCATTAGAGAAGATCATTTAATTCAGGGAGTGTCGACTGCAGATGAATTGAATTGATTGATTGATTGAATTCTTTATTATATCGTAAAGTAGACAGGATAAGGTTATGTATGGAACAACACATCGAGCAGATGACCGCCGCGCTCTTTTAATAAAATTTTCAAAGACCGTTTTGCATAAATGCTGCGGTATTTCATTAATGCATCGTCCAATTTCCTCTTTTAAGGCTTGAGTCAAAAAACCCCAAAGAAAAAAGTCCAATGTTGTTAAATCGCACGATCTAGGCGGCCAATTCTGGTCTCCAAAACGCGAAATAACACGACCGGGAAATGACTGATGCAGCAATTGAATTGTTTCTCTGGCTGTATGAGATGTGGCGGCGTCTTGTTGAAACCACATCCCACATTCATTTCTTCAATTCTAGGCACGAAAAAATTGGTTTTTGGATTTGGAAACACTAATTTGCTGACCTTGGTGTCGAATTGAGGTGGATGGAGTTTGAGCGACATCATCACGTACTGCTGCGATATTTTCGTTCGATCGATCTGGTCGAAGGCGCTTTGTTGTCTTTACATCAGTGACAGACTCAGTTTTAGCAAATTTTTCCATTAATCGCTTTACAGTTGACTCTTTTGGAGCATTATTGTAACCCCAAATTGATCGCAATTTGCGAACTGTAGCCGCAAAACTTTCACCATTTTGGTAAAACAATTTCACAATGAGAACGCCTTGTTCATTCGTGTAGGGCTCTATTTTTATTAACCTTATATGTACAAATGACACCCTTTGTAAGAGGCTGCATAGCGTAGAAAAAACCACTTGTGTCAAAAAAGAATTTGAAATGCCGCATTCAGAAAGGAAAACCTTCGAAAACTATTACTTTTTGGAAGAACGTGCTATCGGATCAGATGGAAAAAATATGTTTGGCGTCGACCTAACCAACAATACAACCCAAAGTACACTCTCAAAACAATTAAACACGGAGGAGGAAATGTTAATCAATGTGTGCTACTTATATGTCCACCACTGTATATGCGGCAAATGATGGTGTAAATCAATGAGCTGTTCATAGAATGGGTGACTTTTGATGTCAAGAACAAGGTAATTTTATCAATTAAGATTTCGCTGGAGAAAAAAGTTAAAGTAACTGTGAGTACATTCTTTTTATCTCTTGTCAAATTTTGCAGTTTGACACCGTTTTTGTACAATATTAAACATCTTCATTTATACGACCGATTTGTTGTGTGAATGTGCCAAAAATAATTAACTAAATTTCTATATAAATGTTGAAGGTTCATTTACCCACCGTTGCCATCAAAGTTCTAATATAAAACTTCCTCCAGAACACGGCACCGAAACAAATAACATATACATGGGTACATATATGAATGAAATAAGAACCCTGATTTTTTGTTGAGGATGCCCTGGAGCGCAAAAAAATTTTCTGTATGTGCATATCGCCTTTATTTGAATTGGGCCATATTGTAGTACAGTAAGTCTACTTCTGTGAAGCTTTTGCGCATTAAATAAAATAAATCCTCGTATTTGTTTTGTTTGAATGAGTTAGATAGCTCACAGATAACTTTGATTCAATCAAAATCTTAGCAATAACAAAAACCGAAGTTCATCGATAAAACTCCTTAGTCATATCCGAATATTTCGCGTTGGTCTGGGCCAGCCTTAATATTGCATTTGCATCACCTAATTTTGTTTTTCCATCCTATATTCATCTAAAAACACATATTCATCAAAAAAACTAATCAAACCTATTCTACTACGCCTTTTGACCACAAACAACAGATTCATTTTTAATATTGATAAAATTAACTCACCTTAATACTCTTTGGATTATAATCTGTAATGTTGTTCCTGAAGTAATCGCACTCCTTCAAATCTTCCATCGGTGAATAATGTTCGGTGAATCTAGATGGTATGGGATGTAATGTTTCCAATTTTCTTGTAGCATCAAAAAGTACTTCCACAACTTCTTTAATCGAAGTTATACAATCCCATGCTCTTTCAATCTGTCTAGATCTAATTAAGTAAACAAAAATATGAAACTTAGTTTCTCTCCACAGAAGAAATTTGAAAGTACTCACTCAATCAATTCTGAAGCCTTCATGACAAGCACTTCATTGAAATAAGTCATATTGCGTCTAATGCAATTTCCAAACTCATCAATGCTTCGAATTAAATTATCCAACTCACGTTCAACAACTTTGTTACGAAAGATGAAAACATTCTTGACAAGAAATAAAGCACTAAAGCTGGCGCTAAATAATACCGATGGAATTAAAGTGAGCTTCAGCGATTTGGGTGTAATGAAATGCTCCAGAATAGTTGATCCTAATAGAACACATGTATTTCGTGCAGTGAAGATTTCCAAGGGTTTCTTTTCAGTTAAACTGCTTTCTTGTTCCTGCAGAAATGACAAGCAATGTTCAAGGGATTCGACATGATCGGCTAGAAGCCGTTTCGAATAGAGAATTCGTTGAATAATGTTTTCGCTGATTTCCTTTGATTTGCAAGAATAGAAAATTATTGTTGGATATAATAAAAAAAAACGCATAATTAACTTACATTCTCTTGTTTGAGTTCTGACACTTGTTCCGATATATCCAGCTTTAAATAATAATTTTATTTAACTCAAAGAAGCTTTAATTTAACAGAAAAATTACCTTCATTTTCTATGATTTTTATCTAAATTTGGTCAGTTCTTGATGTGGAAAGATTTTCCTTCATTTCTTTTCTTACTTTTTTATTGTTAAACTCTAACCTCAAATTAGTTGAGAAACAAAAAATTGTTGTTTCTTAAAAAGGCCGATAGTCGATTGCAATTATGTTCTCTTAGTTTTAAATGGATTCTATTATGTTGCAATGTAAGGAAAGATTATTTTATAATTTATTTTAAGTTGAATTTGGTTCAGGTTATAGAAGAAATTTATTTTTTTTTTCTGTTGAGATGAACTTGTATTGCAACTGTGTCTTCAAAAAAATGAAGTGGAAAATGCCGGACAGAAAACAGAATGCAGAAATGCAAAATGGCCGTCTTCTGCAAAGGTAATGAAAAGTAATGCCAAACAATTTAATTTAAATACACTTCGAACTATAATGACGACAGTAAGGGCTGAACTACACTACTCTCGTGTCATGTAGGAATTCAAGTTTACGTCACTTCTACGTCAGTGGAGACAAAGCAAAAAACCAAATGTGAAGACCGAAAAAAATCATTGGAGATGCTTTTAATGCGAAATTAATTTGATGATTAAACATGTATTTCATTCTCAAAATAAGAAATTGGTTATTAATAGATCAAAATTCAGCACACAATATTCGACAAAAAGAATAGAAAAATATTTACCTAAAGTCTAGTATACAGTTCTTTTGGGAAAATAATGTACTATATGTTGTGAGTAAATTATGTTTGTATATTATGTAAGTATCTACGTAATATTATATAATAATTTTCACTGCCTCCTAACATATCCTAAAATATTTGATGGACAAATCACTGGAAGTCAGCGGGGGCAATGGTTTCACCAAAGGCGTACAATGGCATGAAGTCATCTTCATTACTTCAACACCAACCTAGTTTAAGGCGTCGTTCAAGCCGAACAATATAAACCAGCGCTTACCCTCGATGTATTTAAGACATTTTGTTATCAACGCGAGAGGAAAATTGTTGCTGTAGTTTTTTTTTATGTATTTATGCCATTGTATATAGATTTGCATAGTACTCTCATGAACACGTTCCACACGTCGGCCCCCTGGCAATCACACAACTAACTAATTTTCTGGTTGCTGTTTCTGTGTATATACAAGTGCGCCCCCAGACGACCACACAACACAACTGAAAAATCATCGTGATGATAGTACTATAAGTTTTATATACAATGACCATTGCGTATGAAATCTATAGTACTCTCATCAGCACGTTCCACACGTCGTCCCCCAAGCGATCACACCACTTACTAATTTTTTGGTTCCTTTTTCTGTTTATAAACAAGTGCGCCCTCAAACGATTACACCACATACATAGCTGTGTGCAGCGTGCTGATGAGAGTACTATAGATTTCATATACAATGAACGCACTAAAATCTATACACACATATACATCACAATTTTCCGAATCTCTCCTTGTTCAAACAAAAAAAATTCACGAACAGTCCAATATAGCGGTGATGGGCTTGAGTAATTATTTGAGAACAAAAACTAATGGGGTTTTTCATTGGTTAATAAAGATTTCTTAATAAAAACTGATTTTTTTCATGATGAATGGAACACAATTAATAAATTGATTTTTTTTGTCACTGTGTTTGTGTTATTTCTTGTCGGTTAAAATACTCTCGGTGTAGCTGTCAAATATGCATTCAACAACAACTTAAAGCAGAATAAAAAATAAATAAAAATGAATGAACAAGTAAATTTAGACTTTTCAGAGTAGATAATTATTATTTATTAAATCCTTGACGGAGTGGAGAATTTTTCAATTTGAGTCATGACGGCGTACTGCAGAAAAGCAGAATACAATTTTTCCTTTATCTTTTGTTCTGTTATATTTCGTTTCAAATGAAAACACCAACTAACACTTGTCGTATATACATATTTTGGCGCCCTAAACCTAAAGTCATAACTCCCAATGAGGCTGATGACCCATTTGAGTGGGAAATATGTCTATTTCGGGACTTTTGCTTGCTTTCGTCAAATGTGACATCAGTCCCGTTCTTTGCATTTCACATTTTAATTTGCAGGGAAATTGATAAAAAAGGATTGTCCTTTGTGTCTCATTTTTGCGCTATGTTTTTTTCTAATTTGGGAGTTATGACACATAAATTTGGGTATTGGTCCTATGAAAAAACACCCAAATTTTGCAATATGCGAATAAGATTTAAAATTAAATTATTGAAAATATTTTAAATCTCTATTTAACAAGCTTAGATTAGATAACAATCACCCTTATTACGAAGATCAACTATCAATTAAGAGTTGACATTTATCAATCAGTTTTATTAAATGGTATTGTGATTCATCGAGTTTCTCGTCAGCTGTCAATTTTTCTTTCAATCGTACACAAGTTTTTTTCATACTATGATATAGAGCAAGTTAAAATGACATACAAGATAGTAGGTAGTTAAACATAAGTTGTATTTTTTTTAAACCCTGGGTGAATTCACGGATATAACGATCTCTAGGTTTGAGGACGCCATGAAAGGAGAAAAATGGTGCTTCCATACATACAAACTAGTATGGCTTGTAGCATATCTGGTGGTTAAGCTAGGCCCCAAGAATTATCTGAGTTTAGCTTAAAACTCGCGGGCATAAGTTGTTGGATTTAACATGCAAATTGTTTGCACACATGGTTGTTTTTTTTCGTTACATTGCTTCGTGGTCTAGAAAAAATCACGTATATAAATAATTACCTTTTATTCTTCATCTATATTTTCTAGATAATAAATTCAAAAAATTAAATAAAGAACAACTCGTATTCTAATACAACTAGTTTTTTTTTTTTTTTATTTAACAATAATATATATTCTAAGAAAACACAACGAAAAAATAAATTCAAAATTAATAGATAAGAATAAAATTAGATTCAGAAAAAAAAAACTAAATGAGCATGAATATCGAAATACAAGAACCCTTCTATTTGCATACGAGTACAAAGGTTGGAGTATTTTTTTTCCGAAGTAGTGATATAAAACTTAAGAATTTATTTTTTGTTTAACAAATTCCATTTCCCTTCCCTGAATTATATATTTTTTTTATTAAGTCTGCTTTTTGGTTAAATTAATGGTTGGTGGTGTTGTGAGTTTAATGGATAGGTAGTAATATTTTAGACATTTATATCAGTCCTAGGTTACATTTTACAATTTATTACTCCACTGATATACTTCAGGTACTGCGGGTGAATAGTTAAGTTCATACATTTGGGACTTGATGAAGGCTTCCTTGTCTTCGGGCTCTGGCTTGACTGTTGCAAGACCTGTATAAAGCGCATATAACGAATAAGTTATCTGAATCTATTTATCACAGTAAAATTTAAACTTACCATTTTTATATGCATACTCCATAATTTTAACAGCTATCTGAATAGAACATTGAGTGATGGCAGAAAGTGGTGGATAAAGACTGCCCTTGGCCAAATCTTCATCGGAACAAATTTCAGCCAATTTTTCAGCAGAAATTAGGAATACCTCTTCCGGAATGGTCAACATGCCAGCACAAATCACACCCAGTGCAACTCCGGGGAAAATATACGAGTTATTTCCCTGGCCAGGATAGAAAGTCCTACCGTTGTATTCGACAGGATCAAATGGTGATCCTGAGGCAAAAATACATTTACCCTTTGTGTGTGTGTATGCTTGGATGGCAGTGCATTCAGCTTTGATGGTGGGATTTGAGAGGGCAAAAATAATTGGAGTTTCGTTAAGTTCGGCCATCTTTTCCAAAATTGCTGGTGTAAATGCTCCTCCAATGGCAGCAGCACCAATTAGAATATTTGGCTTAATTACATTCACTGCCTCTGCCAAAGTATCGACTGGTTCGTGTTCGTGAGCAAAATGTAATTTGTGCTCGGAGAGTCCACCACTTGGACGGTTCTTAACAATCAGACCTTTACTATCTACCAGCCAGACATGTTGTTTAGCCTCTTCTTCGCTGAGACCTTCTTGTTGCATAGCCATAACGCAAAGGTTTGCAATTCCCAGAGCAGCTTCACCAGCACCTTGGAACAAAATTGTGTTCTCCTTGAGACTTGTGTTTTTGATCTTCAACGAAGCAAGAAGACCAGCCAATGCCACAGATGCAGTTCCCTGAATATCGTCATTGAAGACACAGTTAGTGTCACGATAGCGGGATAAGAGACGGAATGCATTTGCATTTCCAAAGTCCTCAAATTGTACGAGGCAGTTTTGTCCGAAACGTCTCATTACGGCTTGCATAAATTCCTCGAGGAATTCATCGTATTCTGCACCGGTGACTCGCTTTTGACGAAGTCCAATATACAGAGGGTCGTCCAGGATAGACTGAGTGTTAGTTCCTACATCCAAAGTTATAGGAAGGCATTGGTGTGGTGGAATGCCAGCCAACGCTGTGTAGAGGGATAACTTTCCACAAGGAATACCCATTCCGTTAGCTCCGAGATCACCCAAACCAAGGATACGCTCTCCGTCTGTTACAACAATAGCTCTTACATCGGATTCTGGCCAATTCTGGAAAAATTGAAAAAAAATTCTTAACATTTGTCCCATTCTGTTCCTCATTAAACTTACTTTCAAAACATTATAAACATGTCCTTTATCCTTGATGGTAATGTACATTCCCTTTGGATTTTGAAATACCAAACTAAATTTCTGACATCCCAATCCAACAACAGGGGTATAAACAATTGGCATGAGCTTACCAATATCAGCAGCAAGTACATTGTAAAACAATCGTTCATTTCGATCTGCAAGACCATTCAAGTAGATGTATTTGTCAAGGTCGTTGTCCAAACGATCAAGCAGAATGATAGCATGTTTAACTTGTTCATCAAGAGTTTTTACAACAGCTGGTAAGAGACCTTGAATACCCATCAATTGACGTTCTTCAAGTGTAAATGCAAGACCCTGTAATTAAAGAAAAAACATTGATACTATTATTATTAAAAAGAAATAGGGTCAAATTATAAAGTATCTACATATATTTAACTAAAAGCTGTTTAATATATTAATGGCCAGTTTTATAAACATTTAACAAGCTTTTAAATTTTTAAATGACGAATTTTGTATGGAACTAACGTCATTTTAAGAGCAAAAAGACTGTTAAATTTTTAAAAGGGCTTTATGAAATCGGGGGTAGGGGTGAGTTTGTTCATATTGAGTTAGGTTTCTGACACAATAAATAAATGTCGGATAGGTATCCAAAATGCACAAATTTCTCGAATTAATATGAATTGTTGTTGAAGCAGCTGGGTTTTAAAACACCAACTGCAAAAGTATCTTAGATACCATATCGGCCTATCACCCGAAGACGGCCATTAATGGGCATAAAATCGACATTTATTTTTGATTTACAAATTTTCAACTGTCAGTTTTATCTTTCATCCGTCACAAATCAATGGCTTTCACTTTTGACGTTGACATTCGTTAAGTTCCCGCCATTTAACTAATTATTCTCTTTTCAATCAATAAATAGGTTCTTTGTGTTTTTTTTTTCTTCTAGAACAATGCATGTAGTTTGAAATCAACTTTGAAATTATCATTGATCAAGATCACGCCATTATATGCATGGCGTCGTTGATCGCAAAAAACCACACCTCCAATCGAAAATTATTGCAATATCAAATAACACCAAGTGCTTGAGCCTCTATCACCTTGAATACTTTCAAATCAGAGCAGTTTTTCATAAAGTATATACATATGTATGTAACTCAAACTGTTTCAAGTTCAATGTCACTGAAAAGTCTCGCACAACCTGATGCATTTAAACAAAACCAAACAAAATACTCGAGTTTTAGTGCAGGTATTGAAATGCTTCCAGCTTTTCGTTCAGCCATGCGTAATCAATATTCATTAGCTCATCGAGATCGAGACTGATGTAATTATTTAAACGCCTGAAAAAAAAAATGCTCATGCAATCTACAAGGCTTATGAAAGAGAGTGCGTTATGTTTTTAATATTGCAATTCGCACATGGCCAGTCGTCGCCGCCGCCGCCGCGCCGTCGAAGCTAAATATTTGAGTTTTTATATGTTTGTTGATAGATTTATACCTATTTAGATTAAGCAATAAAAATAACATTAGGTAAGTGGGTATACAAAGGCATGCAGTGGTTGAAATATTTTTACATTTACCTTCATTTTAATTGATAAACTTGTTTGCTGTTTAGCTAATGACGAATACGTTCATTTCATATTTCATATGTAGAGCAATGCTTTAATTTTATTTCCGGTGTTTGAAATTTACTTTACACTAGTTTGCTTCATATTTTTCTAAAGATTTAAGGCCTGATTACATATCAAAGATAAAATAGATATATATTGAACTAAAATAAAAATAATAACGGCTCACTATAGACTCATCAGTTGTCAATTAGCAATTTGATTACTGACAAGGCAATCACTACTCAATCTTACGAAAATGTTATATTGTGAACTAAATGCAATGCATTACTCGTCGAGTAAAATAAATATTTTACTTTAAGTTATAGTTTTTGAATTAAAAAGCACAAAAATGTAATAATCAGAAACAAAAATGGAAATAAATTTGTTGAAAATTCAATAATAGAAAAAAAACGCGTATACGCACGACAAGTATACCAATGTTCAGGTTCGTTAGAGCATCCCTTCAAAATTAAAACTTAACTTTGTAATATTGACAACTATTTCCACAGGTTAAAAAATAAATACCTGCACACAAATTTAATAAGCAAACCGATAAAGGTGTGGAACTTACTTTGATGTTAATTTGAGAGCACAAAAATAAATGCGGCCAGCAAATCATAATATGTAGTTGCGAAACATTGTTGTCACTTAAGTACAAAAAATTAAACAAATTATTTCATTTCTTAACGATGCCATACTAATTATTTTAAGTGCAAATGTCAATTCTGAAGTGTCAAAAAAAAAAAACAGATTATGTAACTGAATAAATTTTAAATGACTTGTCTATGCATATTTTGAATGTACTTTACTTATTTGTTTAACTAAAACAAAATTATGTAGTCACCTTTAAGAAAAAAAGTTGAAACAAAATGAAAGCATATACACATATATGTAATAGATTTGGGGTATTCATTTTTATTCATTTGCATTGAAATTTAAAAAAAATGAGTGAAGACTAACAGAGAGAACATGGCTGATGAATATGATTAATGGTATTAATTTTTTAAACTTTTTTGTCGCCTGTAAATCATGAAGTTTAAACTTTGACGTGGAACTTTCAACAGAGTCTTTAAACATTACCATTTAAATATTTCAATCCGAGATAATTGAAAAAAAAAAAAAAATAACACGGTTTCTCTATGGTTTTCAGAAGAAGGTCGTATTAAAACAAGCAAGAAAATTTTATCGACCATTTTATAAAAATGGCCATTACCCACCGGGATTCTGACCTAATTCCTCATAGAAAACTCCAATGTTAAATATTAATCACGTTTAGCCACAGGCAAAAACTCCAGTATAAAACAAATGGAACGACACCTGCGTTAAGTTGACCTCAGACTTTCAAAAATCAGAAACCGGGAGGTCTGTGGACGTTTTCTGAGGTCACTCCGGCAAACCCCACAAGTGAAGCCCTAACTCTTAAGGTAAAGCAGGAAAGTGGAAGTGCTTCAGTTTGGTCGAGAAATTCGAGATCATGATAATCGTCACTTAAAAAAGACGAAAGCAATTCAATAGTATTATAGGTATACTCTATTCGTTTTTTTTGAAAATAGATAAAAATAAAAAACAAACGATCTCATTCAATGTCCCATTGATGCTATCATTTTACAAGTCACCAGGGAAATGTTTAAAATTGATTTTGAAGAGATCTATCATTTAATCACGGAAATATCTATTATGTATTTACTCACTATCAACAGATCAGTCCAATATAATTAAAATTGTATTTTCAACTGTCATGTTTTGTATTGTCACTCTTATTTTAATTAATCCTTAAAAATATTTTGTTTTGAATTTATTTTCGACCATTGCTATAAATATTTGAAAGTCAACACCAACACTCATTTAAGTTTAACCAAATAATCAAACTTTATGCAGTTAATCTTAGTTTTATACAAAAAAATGTTTCACTCTTCTTATCTTCAAGATAAACAAGAAATTAAACCATAACAAAACAAAACACTTGGTTCTAATTTATTAAATTTAAAAAAAAATCCGAAGTATAATTATCAGAGTAAACAAACCCAATATGTCCAAACTAGTTTTTTTTTTAATTGCAAATTAATCTGGACTTTTGGTACTAAAACTTTATATCAGCCAGGAGTTTTATTTTAATCTCTTATAATATTTATCAAGACAATTATTTGCGTAAAGTAATTAAAAGGGAATATTTTAAAAAAATAAATTTAGTACAAAAAAAGTACCGACCCAAGATTTAACATTTTCTGAAATTTCTTTTTATGTTCTTTAAAAATGTACTTTTAACTAAGATAAAGCTTATAATAATTATACGAGTGATGATGGTTCACTCAGGCGTATATGCTATTTTCTTATTTTTGTGATGAATTGTATTAGAAATTTCAAATATGCCTTGACTAATTAGTTGGCCTTCAAATGAAATCGTGAATAAAAGTATACAATCAAATATTGTATTGTATGTAATAGTATATTATAATTGTTTATCTTATATTTATTTTTGTATGTTACTGTTTGAGCAAAACGAAATAAAAATAAAATTAATAAAATAAAATGACATTTTTTTTCCAAATTTTCTAAATTTATTGTTGGCTTCACTTAAGATAATCCAATAATTGATTTAAAATAGCTTTCAACAGCCTTTAGTCCAAATAGTTACGTCCCAGCAACCTCCTACAAAGATTATACGAAAAAAATCTTGTGTACTATATCCAATAAAATAAGAATTTCTAATCCTTTAAATTGGAAATTGTTTTGCCCGGCGGCGGCGCGGCGCAGGTTATCAATACTTTTATACGAAGTGTTTTTTTAAATACAATTTCTATTACTGAAATTAATCAGGCAAGAAGGAAATTTAGCTCTATTTAATTAGACTTATTGAATTATCGATATAAAAATAGCTTTTAACGGCTAGCTGGGCCGAAACACCAGTTTTTATTTTAAACCAATATCAATCAATTCAATAAAAAAGTAGTAGGTCTTCTACTTGGATGATTTATTGCAGCAGTGTTACCCATGCTACGAGTATAAGAAAAACGTTCTATGATATTCCGCATTTTTTAATATTGGCTTCATTTTAAATTAAATTGAATATAGGAATAAAATTTTGAAACAGAAGTGATGATTTATGTAAATTAGATATAATAAAGCACACATAAAGCAAATAAAAAACGATACGAAGTGACGTCAAACTTTGAGTATCGCACCATTTTTTTCTTTGTACCTTGAGTAATACCTATGCATTTATATTATAAAAAAAAACTTTTTGGTTTTTAGCCGTTAATCTGTCATCAAGATTAAAATAAATTAAGTTATTAAGATAATTGTTTTTAATTATTTTCTATCCTATCTAATTTTAAAAATACTATTTTGGACAAACAAAACAAATCGAAGATCCGCATTTAACCAAAAAAGACTGTCTAAGAAAAAAACCAATATTTTGCATTCACTATCAAAAAAGATAAGAATACAATAAAACTCCACAATAAATGTTTACTTTAACAACCTCTGTTACCTAGCGTTATCAAAATACTACTTAATTATGATTTTATCAAAAGAAAAAGTAGCTTGTGTATCTACGCCAAACAAAAATATGTATAAGCCCAATAATAACAGTCACTGCGTGATAATAGATAAGATTGCTCGATCACAATTAACTTTGCCGGCATTTTTTACTAAATAAATCAATAAAATCACAAATCTGACAGCTATGTACATATGTATTTATATATCTGTCTGGATTACATACATATGTTACATTTCATCAAATTCTCTAATAAAAAATTTATAATTTATATTCATTATGTCTAAAAATACCAAATCACTAATGAGTGTCTGGCTAAGAAATCACTTTAAGAAATTGATCGTCAAACAATGTTTTCGCACTTTGAACTCAGACATTTCCTGTTAAACAGCTGACATTTGTACTTTATCATCTACTGATTTCTACCAGACGAGTCAATCAGCTGACCGAATAAACAACGTGCAAAAAAGCAAATGAGTCAGCAAAACAAGCTATTTTCATTTTAAAAAATTCTAATATTTGTGTCTTTAAGAAAATATGGCTTCTTCTAGTCACATATTTACTGGCGGTTTATTTTTCATCTAAGTTGAATCTGTACTCTTGGATTTGTAACCAAAGGGCAATGTCGAAAGATTGCAGTTGAAAAAATTATTATTAATTATAATCTTGAAAAACATATAATATTTAGGTGCAATGGTGCCTTTTGTTTTGTAAAACAAAATTGAATGGACTAAAGGTCCATTTATTTCATTGTTATTCGCTTAAATATACATGAATTTAATCTCTTCTTGGGTATCATGGGTTTGAAAAATATCTAAAGTCCAAATTAATAAAATAATAAACTTTTAAAATAGCTCAGAAATGTCCTCTTTTATAATTTATTGTTAAAAAGGTAAACAATCCAATTTTTTTTGTATTTGTAGCAAAGATAAAAATTGGCGTTTTTCTTTGGATGTGGCGAAGTACTTGCGAGTAGGTGCAAATTGAAATCTAGTATACTTTTATCTAATCATTATTGTTAACTGAGATTAAGTGAACAGATTATTTATGCATTTAAAATTCGCCTGCGGGCATGCGTCGAATTAGAAAATTTTTAGTAGTAGAAGTAATTCGCCACCTTTAAAGGAAAACGCCTATCAATGTCGTTAGGTCAAAAATAAAAATAAAAGATCCTGTCTTAAGGTAAGTGGAGAACATAAGGAATATAAACTATAGTTCTTTCAAGTTGGTTAACATTTTTTATTTAATTAAAATAATTAAATTTTCAATTTAAAAAAAATTTTTGTAAATAAAATAAAATTTTGAATCACGATAAGTAGCTGACTTAATTTTAAAACATATCTGTTTGGATCGCAAGAACTTCTGTTTCTATGTAACAATGCTTTAGAATAATAAAAAAAAAGTTAAAACAAACAAAATAGTTAGCGTAGTGCACTGATTTCCCAAACAAAACATCGTTTCTAACATTGTTTCCAAATCCAAATCAAAAAAAAATATTTTTTGTATTCTTGATATGCAATAGGTATTATGTATTAACACATGAGGAGTACGTCTTTCATAAAAATTTTGAGCGCAATCCATCAGACATTGTATGACAAAATCGAAAACCGATCGAAAAATGATTCTATGGCAGGTAGCATTATTTCCTATTTTTTTTGGAAAAAAAAAACATTCTTTAACCAAAATACATAATTATAATTATCTATGAAAACACCACAGAAAATTTTACAAAATCGTTAGAAATAAATAAATTTTGTCGTAACGGTAAACGATTTTTGGACAGATCAAAGAGATAGCATTGTTCTTGGATCTAAAAATAAACTCGATTTCGCCACTAGAACGTTAAGTTCCAAATTTAAAGAAAATTGACAGACACTTTTCTGCGTTCTCTATCAACGTAAGTGAGCTTGCCCTTAGCACCTATTGTCGCAAATAAAATCTGATTAAAAGTGTAACAAAAAAAATTGTTTGCATCAGAATATTTGGAAAGTTTGTTTTTCAGAACCTTGTCCATAACAAAAACAGGAGGTTAATGATCGGATGAGCTATTATTTATTGTATCAGTTATTATTACAAATAATTTAAAAATAAGATTCAAATTAATTATTCGAGGTTGTGGTTAATGAGATGCGTCATAAACTAGCTCAAACAATTTCGTATGAGGTAATACCGTGTCTCGCTTATTTTCTTTTCTGTAGAATAGAAAAAAGTAACAGACATTCTGTAAATACACCACCCTAAATAACCTTGTTCACTGTCACCGATACACTGATAAATCTTTCAAAAGAGCTTTGAAAATTATTGTTGCGCTCAGTATTTTATGAGGTAAGATTTATAATATATCTTATAACATATATGTACATGCGCGTACTTTTTGTATCAACAAAAAAATTCAACCCTTTAAGCAAATGAGAAAAACATCTGCTTCCGTGAGAATTTTCGTTAAAGCGCATGAACATGAAAACATCCATCTCATCTGACGATTTTTTTGTTTCTAAAAAAAATGCATTTCTCTATTGAATTATTTGAAATACAGTGACATGTTCAATAGTACAGGGTAGATTTGATAAAATTATTCATACTCTTATTAGAGGAAGTACAGGCAATGAAATAAATATGTCATTGAATTTGGGGTGACCATACACAAACATGATCTAAAGATTTTTATACATCCGCATTAACAAATCTATTTTTACAAGTATTTTTTTTTTTGAAATTCCTTTCTTTCTTCTATACTAGGGCGTACTTACTGATTTTATTCTTAAATATTCTTGACAAAATAAAAGTTGTCAGCAAAAATATCAAACAAATTTAACTCCCTCGTATCCTAGCCAAAACTTTCATAATTGAAGTACCAATTTTTTTATGTTAGCTTTGAAGTCGTACAGAAATAACTGATCCACTGCATATTCAATCGACCAAATCGTTGGCGTGTTGAAATTATTTTAAATGCTTCTCTAAGAGGATATTTTGCTTATTTCATCAATGATAGAATAAAACCTCAAAAAAAGTTGTTTGCCTGCTTTTGTGTTCTCTGGTTCGCAGCTTTCTGCGACCACTCATATGAATGAAATGTGAAATTCTGTGATCGTTCGCATTTCGCAGACGCAGGTCGCAGCTCATATGAACTGCCCTTAACACATTCACTTCCAATTCTTATATACTTGAAAGAAATTATATTTAATACAAACTGGGTTATCGTGAAGAAAATTTTTCACTGCTTCGAAAATTATTAAAAACGCATTTATTTTTCCACTGCAACTTGTACTATATAAAAACGTCGTGCAAATAAGTCAAAACATTATTGCCATTCACAATATTTCAGCAGCCTAGGGACGTCAAATAATACTACGTTTCCACTAGAGCCAAAATGAGTTAAAACTGCGAAAGAAGCGTTCTCATTACAATTGTGCCGAATTTGTTTGACTTCTGCTCATTGTTGTTTTCTCCTTTTTTCTCCTTCAACTCGAGAGGAACAATATAAAACTGCAATAATTATTTAATTTTTTAATTGAGCCCTAAAGTAATAATTATCGTATGCAAAGATTTTTCAGGGATAAATATATAACAAATATAATTTACAATAACATTTCTTAAAAAAAAACTTATAAAAAAAAACATTTTAAAATGGCCCGAAACATAAGAATAGCGAAAGTGTAAGTTGGACTTATTATGATCTCTCCTAGCGAATGGTTAACAAAATCTCCTCAGTAATTTGTGCAACTTTAAATTTACTAGTTCGAACTGAGAATCATTCAGATTTTTTATATTGGTAAATATTTCAAAACTGCTCAGTTTCAAATAAAGCTTTGAGAATCTATATTAATAAAATCTGGTTTAAAACAAAAATCGTTTTCAAATTCAGTTTAATTAAAAGTTATCTGGTCACACCAAACGATAAAAATAAATAAATATTACACTCAGTCCGAGCATGACTAGACTAGCCACAGAATAAATTCGAATAAATGAATGAACAAAATAAATTTGTAGTGAACCCACCCCGAGTTTCTTAAGTTTAACAGTTTTCATATTATACTGTATGTACATAAATAAATGAAATAATTTATCTAAACTAAAACAAGAAGGTGAAAAGTTTCCATTCTTAAAGTACCCAACTTAAGTTGTTTTTCAATTAATTTTATATCTTCTTTATTTATCTATGCAAAAACAAAGAAAATACAAAAAAAAACTGTGTATCTACATATATAAGTACGAATATATATATATTCAGAGATAATACCCTTTCTAAAAAAAGGTATATTATGATGTAGATAAATGTGTGTATTTTTAGGTACCTTTCGCAACTATTAACTTATTGCCATAGAAAAATTATAAATGCTTGCTGAAATGCTGATTCATTTTTTTCTCTTTCAAACGAGTGAGTTTGTGTTTCTTACAACATAATTTGTATTTTTGCGAAATAAATTATTGTTTGGTTGAAATTTCAGCAAAAAAAAAGTTTGTCTATTCAAGCGTTGAATTAAAATTCGATTACCAACTATATTGTGCCATGTCGCGGTGCTCATCGTGCACATTCACAATAGATACATGAATGGCAAATTATAGATAGTTGTTTAAACTATGCCCTTTAGACATCATTAATATTCAAATAAATGTTTATTCAAATTTTGTATCTAAATGTCTTCTTCTATTTGGTGATTTTTTATCCACTCAATTTAAACAAAAAAAGAATTTAGAATCGAATTAAATCGATTTTTCAATTTGAGAAAACAAACTGTCACTTCTTATCGATTTTTACGGTAAATTTCAAAAAAAACCTTTCTGTACAATTTCAGAATCTATCACTTTCATACTGGAAATTTCCATTGCCCATAATTAATATCCAATTTGCCTACCTTATTGTATCGCTTCTTCTGCAGACGATCCAATCCAGAAAGAGTTCCGGTAACTTCATTATCGCCACTGGTTCCCCATAAGCCCAATCGATCACGGTTATGTCCTGATGCCATTGTTCTTAGCTTCTCGTTGTCACTATTATTTGCTGTTGGAATGCCTCGTAATTTGTCAATATAACTGCTATAAGCACGATGACTATTTTGAAAATAAAAATTTGAATTATTATTATTTGTAGTTCTAGTTGCGTCCGCTAGAGCAGGAGAATACGAATACGACGACTGAGTGTTTCGATTCGAACTAAATTGGCAAAGTTTTGCCACACCGTCTGTGAGCTCGCCGCTGCTGCCGTTGCCGCAGCCGCCATATCCAACAAGGGTCGTATGGTGTGATGGTTCTGTCATTGTGTTTGTAGGGCATACAAATCTTTTGCCATCTAGATGAGGGGAGGTGGCAGAGTTGCGCATTTGATGGCAGTTGTTGTTGTTGTGACAACAACAACAATGTGTATGTGACGTGTTGGAGCAGGGGATTCCTCCGTTTGTCACGTCATTGTTTGTTATGCCGGTAGTCATGCCGCAAACAGCTGATTGATTCATTTGAATATTGGAACAACGATTTTGACATTGGTGGCTGTTCACCGGAATTGTTGTTTTATAAATTTGGTGTTCATGATGTTGTTGCGACGGCGACGACACTGACTGTTGATTGGAATCCAAGGAGTTCATTTTTCCATTTCCACTAGCGTACAGGTGGTGTTGATTGAGTTGATGGGGAATGTGTTGACTGTGACGACGATGGCGGTAGGAATCACGCTCACGATCCCCATTCGAAGTGGCACTATGAGAACCATTTGCCGACGGGTATATTATTTGGTCACTGTAAAGAAAATTGAAGCATAATATTTCTTTATGAGTCAGCTGTATGAATCAAAGATGATAAATTATTAATTTTTTTATTTTTTTGTTTTAATTGGACTACATTACATACATATGTATGTATGTATGTACATTTTGAAGTAGAAGGTTATTTGAAAGTTAAAATGTTTTAAAAAGTTATTGGTGGTTTTTGTTTTGTTTTTGATTTAATTTGAAGGCGTGCATGACTTAATGATAGTAATTTACACAAAACAGTGGGTTTGAGGATAGTTGAAAGCTTTGAACTATTATTACCTATCTTTTATTAATGTTTTGTTTCAATGGTGATGAATAGAGAGGTTGTAAAATAATGAATCAAACTAATTTTTTTTAATGAAAAAATTGAAAGCACATGATAAAATCACATGGTAGTTTTTTTTTATGTACCTGAGTTTAATTTTGGGCAAAATAGTTGAATGGTTTTTAAAATTTAAAATATAAATTTAAAAGTGAAGAACATGTTTACTCAGTTGGTATGAAGATATTCACGTATGTAGTTTTCTCAAAAAAAAAAACTAAATAACTAAATGATAAGATCATTTAAAAAAAGGCTTTACATTTTTTCATTTCGAGATCACATACTTTTTTAAATATATACCATTAAGTTTTCTATGGCAAGGAATTGGCTTGATTTCATTCATTTTAAAAATGAAATGAATATTTCTATCCCAATCTTTGAGTTCTCTAACGGGGACAATACAATAAATAAATTGCTCTGCCTTTTCTAATTAAATTCCCATGGGAGTCATAACTAATTTGATTGAAATAATACAAAAAAATTGAGTAAAAGCTGTTAGTAATAGTTTTCATTTGCATTTTTAATTTAATGTAGAATAGGTACTTATAAGTTTTAGTATTAGGTTAGGTTAGGCTTTTATTTCTTAAAAATTGTTATTTAGAAATTTTTTAAACTTTTAACCTTTCATGCCATTTATGTAGTTTCTAAAATCCATTTTCAACAATAAAAAATAAAAATAAAAAAACGTGAAGATATCTTGTATAAGAGATTTTATAAGTCTATATAGGCCTACATTGCTATGCTATGTATTTTTAAGATTAAAACGAATGTATTGCTGTTTCTTCTCAGTATTTTAGAGCTATTTAATAAATAAAAAAAAATTAATAACCTTCACTTGCATTTCAGGAAATAACGGTTAACTGTTTTCTTTATTTTTAAATAATTTTAAAGAAGATATGCATAAATATCATTATTTTCAACAATCGCAGTTTTTAATTTTTTTTTTATTAGAAAATAATAGGTATCTAATCATATGCAAGTTGAATAATTTATATAAAACTTGTTTGTAACAATTATTGCATTTTTAAATATGTATACTGCAAAGCAGTTGATTGTGGAATGAAGTATAAATAAAAAATTACTGGAACAAGATATTTTTTCTCTAAAACAGGATTATTCAGTTATTTCTTTTTATAGAAAAATACATAATTGTGGAACTTAATTTTTAAAATAAAAAAAATTGCAAGTTTTTTTTTGACATATAAATTCTATTCACATTATAATTTATGAACATAACATCATTATATTTAATTTTATTTAATTTAACAGAAATACGTGACTAAATAATAAATGACATCTATATTTGAAACGTAACTTTTTTTTCAAATTATCTTCAATTATAATTGGTCACGATAAAACTTAATAACAATTAATACATGCTTAGTTTATTGATGTATTCAATCAGGTAATTAGAAAGACTCTATACTGTATATCGATGTATATATTTCAAACTATAGCAAAAAAAATATTTTAAAGTTAGATAATTCGTATACACTATAGCGTATGTGTAATTTTTAGTATTAAACATTTTTTTGTGGTTCTTATAGCGAAATAATTGATATGTATCTTTAGTGCAAAGGCATTTGGTTTGTAATAAATAAAACAAATTTAAAAGAATGTTTATACAAAAAACATTAAATATCATAATTTGCATGATTATATGGCACAAACTTATAATTTATTATACAAACTTTTGATATTAATAACTTGTTGAGTTTTTAACTGATTTAGAGGAAATAAAACCAACAATATAAACAGGACTTTCAAACTTCAAGCAAGGCGACTGTATTATATTGAAATTTAATGGCTTTTTTTTCCAAAAATTGAATTTTCTCGCTCTGTTGGCATACAGCTTAGTTAAAGATACAGATAGACCGACTGGGGGCTAGTTTTTTTTTGCGTTCATAGTGTTCGACTTTTTAACAAAAGTTTAAATAATTTTAAGTCTAGTTGCAACCTTTTTTAAGTAACCAAGAATATCACGAGTTTTTTCATGATATTATATTATTATGAATGGACATTCAGTTTTCCGGATTAATATAATGCCAGACCCGCGAGGAAAAAATTCACCAATATTCATTTTTTCAAAATTTTCAAATCACAAGAGCCTTTAACAAAAAGCAAGAGTTTCATGGCAATTTGGTAATGTTGATAACAATTTTTATGAAAAACAAAAAATTGAGCAAAAAGTACAATGAAATAGGTTGGTCATAATTCTAGTTGTGTCCAAATCCGGATTACTAAATTCTGCATTTCAAAGTTCTGTAAATCCAAAATTCAGCTTCTAAAGTTAGTTATTCCAAAATTTCAAAATCTGTTAACCGAATTATGTAAGAATTACATTAGGTATTTAGAATATATGTAGATATACATATGTAGAACTTAGAATATAGAATTAAAAAAAAAATTTAACTAAAAAAAACCTGAACTTTGATTGATTTCAAAAACTATATCCATAGAAAAGACTTATATTAGAACTGCCTTCTAGGACGTAATTTATAAGCATATGTACGTACGTTACGTGAGAAAGGAACTTATTTAGTCAAAATTTGAAAAAGTGTTTTAAGTCAAATAAAATATGTTAAAAGGTTCTTAAAGAATTTTTCATACTTAATACATTAGTTGTGCATTTCTTTTTTGTTTAATTTTTTTTTGTTGTCTATTCAAAGTTTTTTCAATTTTTGTAAATTGAATAAGAGTTGTGCAACTGGAAACACCGGTTCAAAATATTTCCATACTTTTAATGAATAGTAGTTTGGATTAACAGAATTTTGAAAAACAGAATTATGGAAAAGCAAAAATAAAGAATACAGAATTATGTTCATTAAGAATTATTGATCAAAATACAAAGTTTTGGAATAAAGAATAATGACCTATTCCCGAATTATAAACATTTACAAGTTACCTCTTAAAAATTCATACTGCAGGTAGGTATCGTTACTTATGTCATTTAAACAGAAATCAATCTCAATTTTAAGTTCGATAAGTTAAATTAATTTTTGAGATTTAAGAATTATTTTTAACATAGTTTTGAGTGCTTAGCAAGTTAACATTTGAATAAAATAATAAAAATCTTAATTTAAAAAAATTGCATACTTACTTGATTAAATTTGAATGCAATGACCTCGATGATGCAAGGCGAGTTGCACTTTGGCCTAAAAGGCATCTTGTTTGATGATATAGGAACATTGGATTTACTTTTGATTTGTTTTACTAAACTAGTTGAATAATTATTTTTCGCTGGATTTTAAATATATAGGACACTTAGGAGAGGAAATTTAATCATGTAAATTGCACTGTCTATAAAGTAATTCAAAAAGGAAACAAAAAACTTTTATCAGTATTCACAAGAAGGAATACAAATTAATATTTTTCAAATTTGCACAATCATGTTTCTTCTGTAATTTCATTTTTTTTCAGTACCAGTTAAATGAAACATTTGAGGGATAAATCATGTTGAGGCAATTTCTCAGAGCAGAAAAAAAGCCAAACAATCGGTCAATCAGAAAAGGAAAAATGTCTCAATACAAATTTATCGCAAAAAACATAACAATAAGCGTACGCATATCTTACGAGTAGATGCATAAAAGCTATGTCCTATCTCAACTCATTTCAAATTTCAAAAGAATTCAGTAAAATGACGTCAAACAGCTGTCAGTGGTCACGTTTCCCCTTTCGATAAAATATACCACGAATTGTTCATTCGTTTTTTTTGTGGTTCACTCCAACTCCAATGAACTAAAATAGATGACTTCGTGAATATCTAAACGTATACAAACCGGCGTAAAAGTGATGAGTAAAAGCCATGACGCAATACATTCTCATTGATTCGCAATGCTAAAAAAAATTAGTGTATTCAGCGAACTACTCCAAAACTCGTCTTGGAAATAAAATGTGAAAAAAATTCAAAAACAGAACATTCGGGTTTTTTTTTTGGAATGTCACTTGAGTGATAGATATTATTAAAGTATACGTCAGCTCTATCATGCCACGCAAAGATAATGAAATTGAATTGAATAAAATTCCCACACGCTTGAGGTGAGTGATTTACGTTTTCTTATTTTAACATTAAATAATATGTTAATCTCTATCAGCAGCATAACGTCAATGAATGAGACAACAACAATGAAAAATACAAACTACAACTACACTATGTCTCAATAATGACCTTGAAAGAAAACTTTCTAGGTAGGTACCTTAAATGCAATATAACACTCATGAGTTTCGCTCGGTAGGTTTACAATTTTTTTTCTTTTCGATTAAAAGCAGAACTCAATCCAAAGAATTTTTATGAATGGGAAAATCCAATAAACATTAATTTTCATTTAATTTCACTTTTTACTTTGAGTTTATTGTCTAGACAGAGTTATTTAAATATGTACGTAAGTAAAAAGTTGTTTGACGTTTTCGAATTCACAAACTAGACTAAAGAATTCTGCGGGTGAAATTGTTTGGTGAGTTTGTCTTGTTTTTATAATCTCATTAGTCGTCCAAGAGGGAAAAATCAATTAAATGTTTTTGGGATACAACTATAGCTGGAAGAAATATTCCACTAATTTAAAATAAATAATTTGATATAAATACATATGTACATTGTACGAGTACATAATATGTATGTTGTTGAATAGAAAAGTCAGTTCCTATTCAATTGATTTTGAATCCAATTTGATTGATTGTATGGAGAAAAGAAATTTGGACTCTAATATGAAAAGTTACTTTTGTGAACTAACTAAAAGCGCATATGTATGGACGCATGTTCAAGAAATGTGGGCCATTTATTAGAAAAATAAACTAGGAATCTTTTTGCTTGGTAAGCATTTTTAATTTTTAAAAAATACTATTTTTTTATTTAGTTTTAATGCGCGATAATGTTTTGCTTTTTCAAATCCTTGAAAATTGAAAATTGATTTTTTTTCAATTCGGCTTAAAAATTAAGAAAAAAAAACCGATTTGGTCAGTGTTAATAGTATTTTTTCACTCACCATAAAGATATCAAATATTTTTTTTTCAGTTTTTATGTGAATTTGAAAGAGTACAATTACATAAACTGAAAAACGTATTTTCAAAACTTTATTTACTGTCATATGGCCTTAATCTTTTTTAACGATCATTTTAATTATATACATACATATGTACGTAGGTACACTCGATCTTATAAGAAAAAATTGTCTAATAAACTGACATTCTATGTACAAAATAGTACAATAAAAATAATAAAAAGTAATAAGAATAAATTATGGCCAGCGCCAAACTCTTCCGTAACTCTCCCCCCTTTGATACAGACTACGATCTGTAGTCTATCGAAGTAAGGTATGGAGAAAAATGGAAGCGGAACAAGATAACATACTTTAAGGCGTTTGTAAAAATGCTGTGACTCCAAATGCATTTGATGAACAAGTACGACATCTGGACACGTAGCATCAGTGGTCTGAAGTGGTGTGTAAGGGCACATGACTACAAAGACTGAGCAAATCTGATATGCGTGGGTTCGAATCCTACAAGTGTTCTTCAAATAAAATTGGATTAAAGCTCAGCGCCACTAAAAGGAGTCTGATGATTGTCTGGCAAGCATGAAATAGCTATAACTCCGGCCAAAATCAAATATAAACGAATTAATATAAAAATTAATTCGTAAAAACAATTAATGGTAGTGCCTTAAAGTTGTTGTTGTTGTTCACAAAAATTCAAAAAATTATATAGCAAACTTGTAGAAAATCTAATACAAATATTGTAAGTGTGTAATATTACTCTCCCAATTTGTCTTAAAAAATGTCTCTTGTAATTAAATTCGTTTCGATTCATTCGGCTTGAAATAGAGCTGCTTCCGTAAAATCAAGAAATTAAAAAAGTGTGAGAGGCACGAGGCGAATTTAAACTTAAACCAGTGTCGAGACTTAGAAAATCATTGAAAATTGGTTATTTTCGATATTGTGTTTTATCGATAACTTTTTTTTTTGCTTTAATTTGTTTTCTCTGTCTCTCAAATGTTTGAATATAAAATCGCACTTAACTTATTCAATAAATGGCTAAACCGCTAGACGAGTTAAGCGATATGAGTCGGTGGCGTGTAAAGCGGTTCATCTCATTAAATATTTGTATATTTTTCTCGTTCATTCCAACAAACTCTGAAAATTTTATTAACTTTGATATAGAATATACAAGATATATCAATTTTTGTATGATTTGACTCAGTGAGTTCAGCACCCAGAAGTATGCCTTTTTTTCTCGTGTTGAAAAGTTTTTTCTCTGTATGTACGTAAGTACTATGTCTATGTATATGTACTTATATTTATTTTTAGTTATTTACAAATAAAAATGACAATAACAACTTACTTCTCTTATCAACATGTATTTTGTTATGTTCATGCAATTATCATTATACGTATGAGTTCATATTTACTATCATTTCATGTTACGATTTTCCAGGGGAAAAATACTAGAAATCCAGGCTGGAAATTTGATTTTTTGAACATTTTGAATGAACAGCAACAACTTATTGCAGACAAATGTCAATACAGAACGTTTCAAGGTTTCCGAACCTATCTTCAGATTTCTTTGCCTTTTGTAGGTGGAACTGAGACGTTTATCTTTAATCTATGTATAATTTTTCTGACCTCAGCAAGAAAAATGTTCAACAGAAATAGTGACTGTACAACGTGACTGCATTTGTATAGTTTCCTATCATGCAAAAACCACCTTGAATTTTTGATTAAGATTAAGTTTATCGCTATAAACTTTTACTTTTTACCAATGTAGTATTAATTTTTTTTAAAAAGGCAAAAAAAAAAATATACTAAAAATATACAATGAACGTTCCCTTATAAGAAAAACGGTTAACCACAACGATTTGATAACTAAAAATAATTTTTACGGTTTATTACTCTTTGATCAGGATTGCGATCAATATTTGCAAATAATTAAAAGACACAAAACTCCGATTTTTGTCCAATTTTAAATTTGAAAAACAGTTAAAAATATGAAATATGAATATTAAAAATGTTATTCGTTTTATTTCCCAACATGACTTTTTTTTTTAAATAAAGCTCTAGAAAAATACGAAAAAATATTGTTTCATAATTTTTTTGGCTAGTGTACCTATGTAGTTGGTCAGTAAGTTGTCCTCAATTTAGGGAATTTTAAAATAATTGAAAAACGAATAAAAGTAAACTACTTGCGAGTACTTCGCCACCTCCAAAGGAAAACGCCTAATGTAACACGCCTGCACTATTAACCCAAGATTTTGCTAAATCCTTAGATCAATTAATTTCTTAATACTTTTAATGAAATTTGAATCGATCCCTCTCTATAGCTACGTGCTTGCATTTGAAATTGAAATGAAGTTTTTATATTGTTCCAAACAACATTCACAATATGCATTAACAATGAACATCCTCATCCTATTCATCTCTAAAAATGTGGCTATGTAGACATCAAAACAAACGATGTCATTATTTTTAGAAGGCACCAATAAAAACCATTTCAAATTTTGCCATTAAACAATAAAAACCGAGTAAAAAAAATCGTTTGTATATTCTGTGTAGCAGTGTAGTTAAGTTTTGTGGCGGGGTCACCATGGAATCTAAATTGAATCACAAAAATATAACACCTTGCCTGTGTGCCCTCGCAAAAAAAAAATAAAGTAGATACGAGTATACAAACATAAAATGTACTTTAAATTAATTAATCAAATTGAAGTCAGCTGATCTGATGATGATGACCTTGAAACAGTTGCAGTGTTATTATATTTTTTGTTGTTATTGGAGATCTTATAAAATTCACCGACTAAAAACAGGTCACGATTTTAAATAACTGTCAAGTAAAACTATTATTGCACTCTTTTGGGGGCACAGTGTGGGGGAGGAATGGCGTATAGCTTATTAATGTAATCGAATTAAAAAAAAACAATAATAAAATAAACTAACTAAGTTTCCACGATTACCGTTTCGAGTTATACAACAAATCAAACTATCTACAATCTGAAAATGTTCCTAGTGAATTTAGAAAAATCAACTTCATAGCGGAATTGAAAGCTCTCTTCCTTTCTATAGATTGTGATGACGAGTATTTAGCATCGGCGGCGGCGTTCCTTATCTCCTGCGTCATTTGTTGTATGTAAATATTTATATTTTGCATTATTTGTGTAGATTCTATTTTCATTAATCTACACTGACCGTCCGTCAATTCTGATGAGCTTGCGCAGGGCATTTTAGAGAGACAAACAAACAATCAAAACAAAATCCAATCTAGATGGTTGAAGTACGAAAATTCTATTTTCGAAATCGAAATGAATAATAAAATAAATAAATTTAGCAAAAGTGCACCTACCCATCATGGCCGCGATGTTGCACCGACTTTTTGTCCCTACACATTGAACTAGAGTTGCCCATCATTGATTACAGTGATTTTGAATAGTACACAAAACGTTTAAGTTAATTAAAGTTGTTTTTTTGTAACACTTTTCACATTCAATAGCACTTTTATTTAATATTATTTTTTTTTCTTTCACTCGGTTGTTTTGCATTCGAATAAATAATTTTCTAGGTTCACTGCATGAGTTAAGTGTTTAACTTGTTAAGTCGATTGAATCCAGTCTCAAACTGAACTCTGGCTAATTGTTTTGGAGTCGCGATTTTTTGTAGTAGTTGTTGTTGCTGTTGTTTCATTAAATAACTTTAAAAAGTTGTGCAAAATTAAATTAAAACTTGTTATGGTCGGTGCTGCTAGCCAGCGTGCTGCCAGCTTCTCAGACTTCAGTACTTTTTTTTTTATTTCTACACCTTTTTGTTGTTGTAATAATGAGTTGAGTGATGTTTGGAAAAAAATCAGCAGTGATGCAATGTGTTTATTGTTGAATAGCTAAATTTTGATGTCCCTCTAGTCACAAAACATTCACTTTTTAGATTCTTTAATTGAATGGAATATCGTAAGACTAGTATAACTAAGTATATCTTCATCACAACTTGGTTTTTGCTGTTCAGAAACAATGACTAATGGTTTATAGGGTTTACTTAAGAAATTGACCTTGCGGTTGATACTCGTTAACTGTAACGGCAAGTTAGTCGAACCTTCTATTGGAAATACTGTCAAGTCAAATCTTAGGGTACGTTATGAGTTGTTTGCCAGTTTGAATGAATTGAAATATTAAAATGAAAAAAAAAAAATATAAAAAACATTAAAACATATAAAAAACAACAATTTTGTTTTTTAATAAATAAAAATAAAAATGTTTTATACTCAACAATAAAATGTTATCGGATTTCTTAAAGAAATATTAAATGAAAATCTATAATACGAGTATTTTTTTTCAAAATTCTATTAGGTATTGTTTTCATATATGCGCAACACATCGCAACATAGTCTATCAATCTTAGCTTTCAAAACAATTCACAAGTTTTCAACTGAAAAAAACAGAGCGCAGAAAAAAAGATGAACTTCTCAAAATTATCAAGGCACTCAAAGCAAATTATAAACGACGATGGCAACTCTGCAATAGCACAAAAATGCGTTTCTTGAATAAGAATGAACAGTAGCTTAACGAAGAAATAACACTACTTCTTGGCATACTTCCCAGAAGGTCTAAAGGTCGCCTTAGCAAAGAAAAAACGTCGAAAAACAGTGGATCATCGAAAGAGTGTGTCCGTTGATGAACTCATATACGCGACACAGCTGAGTCAAAGAGCGGCGGAAAATATTGGTATAGTAAAAGTGATACAGGTTTTGACCAAAACTCAAACCTGGGCTATGAGGTTCCGGAAAGCAGTTGCAATTGGCAGTAAACCCCTGAAAACGATTTGAGGATATTTGTCGAAGCCAATTTAACTGCAAGTCAATACGAAGTGATTCATCAGGCCAACAGAGATATAAATCCATACTATACCTCACAAAAAAAATTGTCAGGTCATTGAATTTTGAAAAAAAAAAAAAATATTCTTAATATTTCAAAATTAAAAAAAAAATCAATTAAAAACGAAAAACAGGAGGTAAGTGGGTAGGCGCATATGTGGGTTTCACTGAACCAGTAAAATCAGAATGTACCTACGCTTTGAAATAACGTTCTAGTCATTTGGTACATATTTGATGTGAAAAACATAACTTCATAATATTTGTCACATTTTGTAGCTTTAACGTATGTTTTTTTTTTGTTATATGTAACTTACTAACAATGCAACACAATAATTGCGTGCAATGTGGGAATAAAGGACAACCAATAAAAGTGACCTCAATATGCACGCAATCGAAACGAATTTGCTTGCTTTAAATATTGATTTTTTTGTGAGTTATTCGCTGATGATTTTTTAAAGACATAACATAGGTATACATATAAAGCACAAGCAATTGATTACCTAATTAAAAAATTAAATGTCGTTTCAAAAAAAAAAAAAAAAATACACAAAATATGAATTTATGTACAGAAATATTTTTAAAACCGCAAAAATATATTTCCGAGAATTTTGATATTGTTTCGATAACAGAATTCCACCTTCTTGCCTAAACGGCAGAGTCAAAAATGTATATAATTTATGATTGTTGGAATTGATAAATGGTTTACTTATTATTCTAAAATAAAAAACGCATTTCAACCCTTATCTCGTTAGCACTTTTTCGATTGCAAATATAATAATTACATATATTTCTTTTTTGTGACCATTTTGTCCATGGGACTTGAGTACTTCCGAATTCAAAAGCTTTAAAGTTTCCTTTTTTCTGTTAATATTATGAATAAGTATAAATAAGTATAAAAGATTAGATTATACTTTAAGGCGTTTTAACTCTGAAAGTTTAAGTCTTATCAAAAAATGTTGTAGAAAAAAAGGAAGATAGTTAAATTTCATATCAAAAGAGTGCCTACAAATTTCTTGTACGATGAACCTTTCTTGCTTTGTATATGAAAAACATAGTACCATCATGGCGAGTATTTTTTAATTTTGCCCCGGCCCTTGCGGTGGGGGCGCTGGAAAAATGGAGGTTTAGAATTTGATTAAGGGAGTCTTTAAGCAACGGAAATTGGGAGTAGGAGCAAGAGGAGACCATTATTTCGATTCCCATAACCAAAAAATATCGATAAATATCGATTAAAGCCTCCACATTTTAGATGTCGCCCCATTCAATTTCCAACATGATAGTGCTTTTCTTCATATACGTTCATCCATCTTTCCATTTATAAAATTTGAAATTATTGTTTTTTCTAAAAAAAAGACATTGTTGGATTTCTTATTATTGTTGGCATCCGGAATTCGCGCTCAGTCGCGAAAGTAGGTATACACTAGACCTAATGGAAGATAAGCTTATGTCAAGCCCCGATTGAGAAAAACGATGACTCTTTTGTCAAAAACATACTAGACAATCTGAAGCATGTTTTCACAAGAGACAAATTTTTTTTCTTAATTCGTTCTTTCTATGAGGTCTAGTGTATAATTACTTTCGTGACTGAGTGAGTATTTCACACGTTTCTGTTAAGAATGTTATCGTAAAAATAATTGTATAATATTTTTTTTATAATACATATCTTCAATGCAAGAGCACCGTATAACCTTGAACCGTAGAAGAGGAAGGGTGATCCATTGTAGGCAGGTATATATTATGTATAACTTAATATTTCTTTTTGAAAGCCGATGGTTTCCCTGATTGTGAAATTTATCGCAAAACTTGTGCTTATTTTAAGAATAATGCAATTTAAAATAAAAAGATTTTCTGATATATGGTATTTTGTTTGTAGTTCAACAGCATTTTTAGATTGGTATTATTTAAAAAAGAACATTTTCCAAATAAATAGTTCGTATAAATGAGTAAAATCTCAGAACCTTGTTCAAGACTTTTTTTAAGGCTGATCAGATTAATGGGTTCCAAAAATTTAATACTTACAGGAAATTTTCATACTGCATAGGTAGTTTGCAGTAATTTTTGTCTTATCGAACTGAAATTTAATATTGCATTTGAAGAGCTAAAGAACAAAAGGTGACATTTCTTTTAGAAACTGAGAAAAATGCAAACATTAATTCAGATATGCCTCGCTAATTAAAGAATTTTTTTTATGTATATATAAGGGACACTTTAGTAGGCTCTATTGATCTTGCAGAAGGTTTTTTTTGGAGTTTATATTTAATACAACTGGTTGTAAATGTCACCAATTTTACTGGTGTTCAAATGTCAAATTAGAAGAACAAAAGACAGCGATAAGTCCCATTTTAAACAAAAATAAGTTTCAGGTTTTTTACTAACAGACCTATTTTGGCGTTGTGAGGTTCTCATGCTGTAAGAACGCTGCCGGAATACGAAAAACGTCACATTGTGAGATTGTTGTAACTTGTGACGTTTGCCGGAATCGGGCTGTAAAATTTACTTAAGGAATTCCATAACCTGAATGGTAATGTTATTTGTGATCTTTCTATTTTATGTGTTTGTTTTTTCATTTAATTTGTTTTTCAAAAGCGCTAACGAACGCGGTCATTGCCAATGGAGGCTTTTTGACAATGGAAATATTGACGGCTCGCATTCGAATAGTCTCAAAACTATTTCAATTTTCTCAAATATTGCAAATGGTGCCACAACTTTGGAGTTCTCTGATTTTCTTTAGTTAAGATGCTACGCTTTGGTCCTGTTGTAGCAATGAATAAACGTTTACCCGAACGCGTCCAATATTTGGTGGGCACTGGGTATTTCATTGATGGAAACTTCAGTTCTGTTTCTGTTGTTTCTATTAAACTAGTGGGAAGCCATTTTGAATTTGCTTCGGATTCGCAAGCCGCCTCTATTGGAAATTTTCAAAACAATGACTTTATCCGAGGCAAATTATTGCTTAACATATTGCATGTGGAGCCTTTGGATTAAAAACGAACAACCAAGGAGATTCCGATAAGAATAATAAATTCAAAATTCATTTTCTTCTGCATAGATTTTTTTGAAAATTTAAGAAAACTAACGAAATTATGGTACAACTGTCATTCCAAGAACTTAATTTTTCACAAAACACATTATATCTCCCTCCAATAAATATGTTCACTACTCTGTATCTAAATTCAGAACTCTATAAATTCAAATATGTATATTAAATTTTTTTGATTAAAAAATAAATTAAAAAAAAAAAACTTAGGTACTAACATACGCAGTAAGTGAAGGTAGGTATATTGAAAACAAGACGTTATGAATTATGTACTGATTAAGTAGGTATGCGATAGGTGCTGAACTTCGAAAGAAGTGGTTACCGGATGGTAAGATTGTTTCAAATTCCTAAATTGTGCATATAATATATGTATGCGTATAAATTGCGATAATTTTTTGCACATTTTTAATAATTTTAATTTTCAGAAAAAAAACAATATTTTATTCATATAAATAGAAGGAGTTAAGGCTACAAATTGTTAGTTTATTTCGATAGCTTTAACGTTCCGTTAGGCTTAGAATCGTGTGAAGAAATTTAAAAAAAAGGTCCCAAAAATGGGTTTACGTATGTATACAGTTCTTTTAGTGTTTTGCTTGTATTTTGTGTTTGTTAATGCATTTAGTATAAGTCCAATCGAAGAAGAAGAAGAAAACTACGAGTCAGAGTAAGCTTTATTTTAAAGATTTTGAAAAAGGTTTTCTATAAAAAAAAACCTCTTTTAATATTAAGATATCGATAATTTATTTTCTACAAAATGTTCACTAAATGTTCAAAAATATTTTAATTTGATAAAGTTTTAGGACTTTATTATTCCATAAAATCATCAAATACTTGACATTCTATTAAATAATAGGTAATAATAATTAAATATTTAGAGAGATTTGAGACAAAGTTGCCAAATTTGAAATGTATAGTGAAATGATTTTGTTATCTACATAGTGTAAAAAATATAACATTTTCTAAAAATTTAGTTTAATTTAAATTTGGCAGATTTTTAAAAATTGAAAAAAAAAAAAATTGGTCGATTTTTGTTAAAATTCCGTTCTTGCCAGAGGTAGGTAGTTGGTTTTTTTTTTTTTCTGTGCATGGAAGTTTAAAATAATAAGTTGAATCTTAATTTTTAGTTTTCAATTTGAAATAGATTTTTTTACTAGTCGAAAATCTCAGTACACAAATTATCGTTTGAGTACACATAAATATTTACAATGTCGCCAGATAACGGACACATATTTTGCAGAAGAAATACATTGACGCTTGCTTGGCGACATAAACGATGGGAGCTAAAATTCTTGGGTTCCGCGAAGCGCCCCAAGCCCGTAGTTTAAATAATAATAAATAAAATGTGCTATTTTTTTGCAAAAAATAGTGGCAGTCAAGGTTGATTCACAACCTTTCATTGAAGAACTACATATATACATACTAGGCTCCAATTAATATTTTTTCCAATAAATCCTACCAATTAAATGAGGGCACAACGTCCACCTAAAAAAAAAAAAAGAAAATCAACCCGTCAAGATTCAAGATGAAATAGAAGTCATGTTAATCATAACCCCACTCCTTCTACAGTATTTCCACAGAAGTTTTTGTCATTTACCCATCGAAAGTCAGATGGAATATAAAATATTTAGAATTAATTGTAACCGAATATATCATTAATAAATTGATAATTTAAAATTTCAGACATCTTGAAACTGTTCCTCCTTGTTCTAAACCGTGCCAGAATAATGGATATTGTATTCAACCTGGTGTCTGCCAGTGTCCCAAAAAAACTGAAGGAGAATTTTGTGAATTGAATTATGATACGAAATGTCTGAATCTAACATCTTCGAAAGCAATTTTAAAACTTGTAACTGCGGAAAAACATTACACTCCCATTTGTACCAAAGAAAACGATTTGTAAGTGTGATATTTTAAAAAGAAACAATTTTAATTCTTCTTTTTTTCATTTTTTCATTTTTTCATTGAAAAATTATTTTAAATATGTTTTGATTTCCAGACCCATTGTATGTAAAATAAATTGCCATTCTAAATATCGAATTCCCGGTACTTATAATTACCGTGTGGATTATCTCAGTTGTGTAAATGAACATTGGTATCTAAAAACGCAAGAAGGAAATTTAATTGAACCATACTGTGAAGGTTAGTTGAGTTCTACTATATAAGTAAAAAAAAAGTCTATAATTTGGTTATTTCAATAATGAGAATTCCTCATTTGAATATCACTAGAAAACGTAGTATTCCAAATGTATATACGAGTATGAATTCCTAAATATTATTTAAAAGCGTTATATATAACCTTCAATATGCATTCCTTAGCTCTTCCCCCAGGAATAGAAGAAATAGGTGAAAAAGAAGAAGAAGATGAGAATCCTGAAGAAGTACCAGACACTGAAGATGACCATGGATTAGTAGAAGATCATGCAAATTCCACAGACCTAGCCAGTTGTGCTTCTTTATGCCAAAACAATGGAATTTGTCAAGATTCTGGTGTCTGCGAATGTCCTGAAAATATTTATGGAAATTATTGTGAATTCAATTACAATTTGGAATGTAAAGAATTTGACAAAATGCAATATAATGAAAATATTTATTGCTACAAAATATCCGGGTAAGGAATTTTTAAGAAATTAGTTTGTGATTTTTTTAATTAAAAATACAACACTAACAATATTATTTTTTTTTTCAGAAAAATGTTATGTGAATTAACCTGTTTCAATGGATATAGAATTCCCGGCACTCAAGATACTGATAGCGAATTACTAAAATGTATTAATGGAGAATGGTCTATTCAAATGGATGATGGAAAATTAATTGATCCCTATTGTGAAGGTTAGTTGAGTTATTTATTAAAAAATATTTTCAAGTTCGGAATTTATTACAATTTTGATTAAATATTTATCTTGACAATATTGAACAAACAGAACTTTGAAGTCTTAAAAATTGGAATTTTGAAATTTGTCTCGACAAAATCAAAGTTTTCAAAAGAATCATTTTTTGTTTTGTTTTTATAATTTTTTTTTTTAATTATTTGTTTAGCAGTAGTTCCTTTTAATTCATCAGTTAATATTAAGCTGTATTTTACTTATTTTTTTTTTTTTTAGTTTTAGTAAAACCAGAATGTCCACACAAGCCTTTATTACCCAAAAATGCTACACACATCAAATTAACATCCGACAGGTATGCGAAGCAAGAATCTAATTAATAATTTTTTTCAAGAGTGTTCCGCAGTGAAAAAACAAACAGTATCATTGAATTAAAAAAAAATTTTTTTCTCCAACAGTTTTAGATTATAAATATTGTTTTTGCTGGTAAACATTGTTTTTACAACCGCTTTGAAAAATAAAATAACTGTTCGTGTTTCATTTTTTTTTTTAATTTCAAAGGTAAGAAAGCGAAAGTGATAAGAATTTTATTTTTTGTTTAAAAAAAGAAATATTGAAATGGCGGTAGCACGACGGAACACCCTTAACATCATGCTAGATTAAAATTTTGTTCTGATATCTTTTTAAACTAAGTCTAAGAATTTGATTGTATGTTTACATTTATCGAATAACTTGTTAATAATTCTTTATTTACAATAATTCATTTCCAGCAAAGTAGAACATGTATTTGAATGTGTTGCGGGATATTCTTTTCCCGATGGTACCAAAAAACAATATCTCGAATGTGTTGATGGTAAATGGTTTAATAAGCTAAGTGGAACATCAAAAGCTCCGGATTGTGGTAAGTTAGGTTCAGAAATTTATGAAGACAAACAAATTAATTTATAATTTTTCCTGAAGAACAAAATCTAAATGTGAAATGTGTTTCGGCTAAGGATTGCCGATGCGTCTACGATGGTTTGACTTTTGCACAAAACTACAAGCAAGTACGTCCTGGTCAGGACTTTCTGGAACTTTGGTAAGTTAATAATCTGTGTAATGATGTCTGATCATTATAAAGTTCTATTTAATATACATATAATAATTGATTCTTTGTTTTTCTGTATTTAACAATCTAAGCACCTGCGAAGGAGGAAGTTGGGACTGCAATTTGGCTCAAGATGGAGATCTACAAAAATATCCATCCTCACCAGATATGAACATTGGATGCGCAAAAAATCCCAATTCATGCAAAGTTAAAAAGCCAACAAGTGATTGTTATGAAGAACCTTCATGCGATAACAATTACTATGGAAATGGACTCATTAAAAAGTTAATTAATCAATTAACGAATGGGTTGGGTTCGAACTTACAAAAGACGGATAACAGTAACATTAAAGTTATGTCTGTCAATATGCAATCAGTGGAAATTGGAGGAGGATCAAAATGAAACCATAAGAGAAAGAGAAATTAATTATATTATACGTTTTATAATAAAGTGTCTTTAAAACATCTCCATGTTAATTATTTTTATGTCGAATGTTTTATACCACTCCTGCCAAGCAGGGCCGGCCCAGCCCAAACGAGCGCCCTGTACAAAATTTAGCTTTTTCTCCCCTTATTTTCATTACCTACTTCGTTTCTTAAGCCATTCCCACATTACCCATGAGGTAGGCTTTTGAATGCGTTTGAAGCGGTTCCTATTTGAATTATTCTACTCATATTTTCTCATTCGAAATGTAAACGAACTACCAAGAGAGACAAAAAGAGAAAATCGGGTTTGACAGTAAAAAAAACCACCCACATTCATTTCGTTTCAAAGAGTTGAGCGCATAAGATTGAGAGATTTTGCTTTTGTGCAGGATCTGCACAGTCTACGTCGTCGGTCGCACTACTTATTGTGGGAAACATTCATTTCAAACAAAAATCAACGTTTGAGTTCATTTTTCTATCAAAAATTTTGGTTGAGTGAATTCCCATATGTACAAATCTGAAATTTGCACGTTTCCACTCGAACGATTGAATGGGAAATAAAAATGAGTATATTTATTTGTATGGGGATTTTCGAGTGAAACGGGTAATTAATTATTAATTGTTCTTGGCGTTGATTTTGGTACTTATACGAAGGATGATAAAATGGTTTAATTCGCATGTTTGGAAATTATGTATTTGATAGTGACATTGTAAAAAAGTTATTAAAAAAAAAAAAAAATAAAGCAGGTTAATATAAAAAGAATGAAAACGTAAGAATGTAGTTTTCTTGTGAGTTTGCGCCCCTGCAGCTCTGCGCCCTGTACATTTGCACATCTTGCACATATGGTATGGTCGGCCCTGCTGCCAAGGCTATGAATCATATATGGTTCATAAACATGTATTTACTAAAAACACATCTGCTACATGAAAAAAATAGCTTTTGAAAATGGCTTGACTTCAAAGCTTAATAGATACAAGTACATACGTCTATTTACTCCGCGTTGGACGCCAATTTTTTTTAAGCGTTAAAACAAATTATTAAAAAAACTCGCCTTCTTCTTCCATCAATCCGAGTTTTTCTATTCTACACACCTAGTTGACAGAAACTTTATATTACAGTTGTAGAAACGACTCTAAAGATTCTTCAAAGATAATTTAATAAAAAGGACTGTAAAAAGAAACATTTCAGGTTGGCGCCAAAAAATGATGAGGCCGCATTCGTGTCTCGTCCGACGTATGGTTTTCGATCTATAGGCTTATATATAAAAGATTACACATTAATGGAGTATTTTTAAAACCCTATACTATCTTCAAAAAGCGACAGGCACGAGAATAAAAACACGAGAATAAATATTGAGATATTAAACCCAACGGATAGAAAAAGAAGTCCATGAGTCAAAGAAAGAAGTTTCGGAAATTGCTCTACATTAAAATATTAGAACGAGGAGGGTGCAATATTTAGTGTCCAACCTTAAATACTACATACATAAATGTGCTCAGCGTGCAAGTTAATTTTAAAAAGGAAGCCTTCTGTTTGTTTCATATTCATGTGAACTTTTTTTTGCAACGTATTATAGATGTCGAAATAATACACTATTTCCATGATTTGGTAAATCGCAGACAAAAATAATAAAGAGTATAAGACCAAGTACTGTACCTTGAGGAATTCCATATGGAATGTTATGTATAGTAGATGTATCGATTTGTTCTTTTACTAAAAATTGTATCCCACTTAAAAGTCTTTGAATAATTTTTACTGTCGCTTTTTCAATATCCAAAAGTACTAAAGAAATAGGCTCTTTTGTATTAAATTTTTCTTACGCATCGTTTTTAATAATCACATCTCTTTGAGTGGGTGAATGTCTGATTTTAGAAGTTCTATTTTGATTTTTTCAAAGATTTCATTCGAAGGAGAGAAAATTTTTGACCGAGAGAGATATTTTTGATAAGATAGTTGTCGATCTTTAAATCACTAAGCAAGAGATGCACTCATTCACTTGTTGATTTGAGAACCACTGGACGAACAGACTATGATACATATTATCAGTCGATATTAGTTAAATAAATTTAATTTGATTTGATCTATTCTTTTTGTTTCCTTGGGAATTAACTTTTTGTGTAGTTTAATTTAAGACAAATTTGCATTTAAAACCGACGTCACGATAATAAGTTACTGATAAAATATGCGATGAATAATAGGAATTACAAAGAAGTAATTGATATCAAACAGGCGTGAGCGGTGTGTGGCACTGTACACAGGCACAGGCGCCCCTTTCAAGGGGCCCTTTCGATGTCAAATGCATGAGGAGGCTCCAGAAGCCCTCAAAGGAACGCTCAAGCGAAATACCTCGGATTTTCTGTGGCAATGTTTGAATGACAGCGCGCAAAAGGCTTGGACAATTTTTGGGGTTCAAAGACCTTTTCGTATTTTCATTGTATTAACTTTTTTCAATGCAAATAAAACAATCTTTAACCAAAAATGCAAGAAAAATAGAAATTATTTTCAAATTTTTAGATTGAAATTTAACAAGCAATGGAGCAAAGAATTAAATTTTTTAAGAGAACTTTTTTCCTATCAATTAAGACACCTTAATCGTTTTAATCGGGATAGGGACACGCTTCAGAATCTTACTATTCAACCCTGAAACGCTTTTAAATGTCAAAATTGACATGACTATGACATTAACAAATAAGTATTGTAATATATTTTATTAGGTCTCATCGTGCACGAAGTCGTGTACTAGACAAAAGTACCAGTTACCAGATTTAGTTCAAACACCTTCGAATGTTTACATTTTTTTTCTGAGAGCTCACGAGAAACTAATTTATTTACCCTTTTGTACATTTTGTGCCAGTTCTGATTTCTGTCAAAATTGTTGTTTTTATTTTCTATTTTAGATTTATTTTTTTGGGAAGGACTATATTTTTATGTTTTGTTGATCTCTAATGTTTTTTATAACTATTACTATTTTTTGTTCAATTAAATTGTATCAAATAATAAAAAATGATGGAATATAATTTATTACCAAATATGATTTAAATAAAATAAAAAAATTTGCACAGTTTCACTTTTCATTGAGAGACATCCCGCTCTTTAAAATTTGACAGATTGCAGGCTTCAATCCAAAAAGAAAGCAAACAAACCTATTCAGCTTTTTTTTGTTTGATTTAGTTTGAGAAGCATTTTTTGACTTTAATTCCTTACGTACGTATGTATATGTATAATAGCTTTAAAAACGCAACTCGTGTTGTCAAGAGCCCCGCTGGTCAATAAGGTCCTCCGCCGGCCGCCTCTGATAACAAATTTTTAAGTTTTACATTATGATGATACATACCTACATACATATTATATAGAATGTTCATACTGCGATAATATTTATTTTTAATTATTTATTTTAATTTTGAAGAAAGAAAGGAGGGAAAAAAATTTAGTTCTTTTCAATAGCTCTAACATTCTGCCAGTCTTAGAATCGTGTGTAGAAATTTAATAGGTCCTAAAAATGGCTTATTTAAATACAGTCGTTTTAGTGTTTCTCTTATGTGTTGTGTTTATTGATGCACTACCAGACGAAAATGAAAACTACAATGCAGAGTAATCATAGTTTTAAGATTTCTCAAAAAGATTTTTCATAATATGAATTCTCATAATAATCATATTTTTTCAACACTATTTTCCAAAGCTTACTTTCACTACAAGAAGTTCCAATCCATAAACAGAATTTCTCCATCGCAACATATTTTCGATTGTACATACATATATGTAGATAGATTTCTCTTAGAGATGTCTCGTTGAATTACATTGTTTTTTTTTTTATAAGTTTTGTTTTATTATTATTATTCCAGTTAATACTACTGTATGTTACGAAAACTAATAACATAACAACTTTTAATTGCAGATATGATGAAAATGATGAATTGGATGAATTGGATGAGCCATCTTGTTCAAAACAGTGCCAGAACAATGGACATTGTATTCACCCTGATATCTGCGATTGTCCCAAAAATACACTTGGAGAGTATTGTGAACTCATTTATAGTACCAAATGTACGGACTTCAACTTATCGGAATCACTTGGTGCAGCAGAAAAACATTTCAATGTTTCTTGCAACAAAGAACATGACGGGTATGAACGTAATTCAAAATAGATATTAAAAAGTTGTTTGCCAAGTCCATTTAAATTTTTTTCATTTTTAAAAAAACTTCGTCGAAGACTTTCGCTAGTAACATGTACATATTTAATCTTTCAGATCCATCACATGTATAATAAATTGTGATTTTAATTATCGAATTCCTGGTACTCATGATATCAGTGAGGCATTTCTCAGTTGTGTGAATGACAATTGGCATTTAAAATCGGACGATGAAAAGTTAGTTCAACCCTATTGTGAAGGTTAGTTGAGTATAATAATAAGAAAAAAAAAATGACACAATTGTGTCATTTTAATATTTATATACTACGTCAGATTGCATGATATTGCAATACGGCTGAGTAATTGATTTTTCAGTCGCGGCCTTATTTTATTTTTCTATCAAACTTTCGATAAACATTCTAAAAGTTTATTCAAAAACGATAAACAATTTGTAACATGCAATGTTATATGTTTTAGCTCTCCCGAAAGAATTAGAAGAACTTGTTGAAAACAAAGAACCAGAAGAAGAAATAGAAAGTTCAGATGAAGTACCAGACGACTCAGATGTTTTACATACAGATGCAGAATCAGATATTGAAAATTCAACTACAACTACAACTAAAACTAAAACTACAACTACAACTACAACTACAACACCAACGCCATCCGCGGCCCCTGCCCTAACCATATTCAAGAGTTATTTATTTATTTTTCTGTTTTTTTTTGTTGAGTTGCATTGCACAATAATATAGGTAATGAATTTTTTTTTTTCGAAAATAGTTGTATAATAAAATATAATAATTCTCGGAGAAATTTTTTTTTCTACTTTTGCTGCTAAAGTTTCAACAATTCTTTCATATGATCAAATAACCGCTGGTAGTCTTCTGTTTGGTTGAGCGCAATAATTCCCAGATTGATATTGTTTGGCCCAAAATCTTTGTCCTAATTAATAAATTAATTTTGAAAATGAAATAAGAAAATGCAGCCTAATTTTGATCACGGCCTTATTTCGTTTTTAAATTAATTATTTGATCGCGCAAAAATGAATTAAGGTATAGCGGTAATGTTAATGGAATGTCTTGTACTTCTTTCACCTGGACTCCAAAGACCGGACAGTTACCTGGCATTACAACCACAATAATCCAAACAATAATCAATTTTCAATTTCGTTTTATTGAATAGCGGCTTAACTTGGTATTCTCGCATTCTTGTTACATTTTTAGATTGTGGTCTTAGGCGGCCATATTTCCACTTTCCAAGCAGTATCAAACATTGGCTTAGATTTGCCTTAAATAAACCCTTATTTATTATAATCTATTACATAATCTACGTATACAAATTGCAAAAATTCCACTTTTATGAAAATTTCCATATTTATTGTTTGTTTTATGTTATTAAAAATATATGATTATAATGACGTTTATTTATTCATAATATTATAGAAATTATATAATTCATAGTTTGTTTTTAATATTGTATTATTATAATATTAGTAATTAAATGTATTTTACAAAAATGAATTGCACATAAAATGAAATATATTCTAACTTGAAAACAAAAATGAACTATTATGTTTAAATTCATAAATATTTAAGAGAAAAAAAAACTTTTTTTTATTTATTAATAATATGTATACTTTAAGTAAAATTAAAAAAGAAAATATTTTTTTATCTAAGTATTTCAATAATTTTGTATTAATAATTCTTAAGACACATTTTTATGAATTAACATAAAAATTTTTAGTTTTTAATTAAATTGTTTTAAACTATTTCAATATATTTTATTTTGTTTGTGTAACTTAAACAATAGATACGTAGTTAAAGTATATGAATTAAATGGATGCGATGCTTTCTAAAATATTTATATATTGATTTTGATGTGAATTATATTTTATGATGTGTTTACTTTAAAACAATTGATCATTACCGATCGACTAGCTGGTGTTGATTAAACAAGTACATATATTTAAAAAAAAAAATTAATATTTTAAAAAGAAACGTGAATAAATTACGGTTGAAATAAATAATTTTGTTTTGAAATTTTTTCCAATATATAGATAACAAATCCTGAAGAATTAAAAAAAACTGTATACCTTTGTAAAAGTACTAAAAACCTGTGTAAATTCTATAATAAATCTTCTTGAAAAAAAAACGAGCTTGGGCGAAGCAGTTTAAATACAATTTACATCGTGTAAAATTAACTGCAAGTCATTCCCTCCTGGGTAACCTGACACCAAAAAATCATTTAGGGATTCAGATTTCATAAATCTAAGAAATTTGAATTTAACTGCTGAAGAGGTTCCTGTCAAAAATGTGAAACTTTTTACTTATTCGTTTTATTTTTTTATACCAAACAGGAATAGCAGCTGATTGTTGCTTTGTTCCTGTGATCTTGTGTCAGATTCATAAATTTTCTGGCAGATGTTTATGACGTGTTCAATAAAAATGTTTGACTGTTTAAATTTCTTTTTAAATGCAATGGTTGTTTTTGGCAGCTTCCAATTAGTCTTGAAGAAAATTGAAAATCTTTGTGATGTAGATATTTACTGTGCATACCGCTCAAAATAAGTGGCACTTATGTATGTACTTAGCGTTGGAGTGTCACCTTCTTTCGCATACTGCAATTAACTGCAATAAACTGTTTACAATTTCGTATATACCAGCCTATTTTCTAACTAAATCAATGATATATGTATACATGGCTCATTTTCCCCATCGATAACTTTAAAGCAAATACATTCCGACGTAACAACGTTGCAGAATAATAACGGGGCAGAATTTGGTGAAATGTGAACGTTATCAACACAATTTTTTGACTGCACACAAAATGCTCTCCTTAAATAATGCGAAACTTTTGTTGCAGACGACGAAAAAACAATAATAGCAAGCCGCTAAGATTAGTGTTGTTGTTGTTTCGCCATCTTCAGTGAATATTTTGCATTGGTTTGGGAGAGCCTTTTTAAGAAACGTACTACTTAGAAAAAGCTGATTTCTGTTGTTTGACATTATCTTCCTACAACTTTTGACTATTCTTAGTTCTATTTTAAGCTGACAAATGCTTTGTGTCTCAACTAAAAGAGGCCTGTCACTATTGTATCGGAGTTGAAAAAATAATATATATTTCAAAATTTTCTAATAGAAAGTATAAACTTGAAACTTGAAACTTGATATTACCTCTTTTTTGAGAGTGTCATATACTTTCTACTAAATTGATAAATATTCAAATTTATCGTTATAAAATTCATTACTTTCAAATTCACAACAATCAAATACTCAATGTAATTTAAGTACTTAGCTTCAACATAGAATTCATATTCATATTCAATCGCAATAAGTGTTTGAATAATTCGTAAATCGATATTAAGCAATTATTTTTTTTTTCAACACATTATTAATTTGTTTAACTGCCTTGAGATGATATTCTAATTTGTTTTAACAAATAAATATAAAAACATTATAAAATACTATTTATATTTTCATAGACATTTATATTATATGAATAACAACTAAATATAACTCGTGAAGGAATGCACCTAGAGGGCTAAAAAATGCATTTCTGTAATCTAGAGAGTCAGACCTTTCCAATGATGTATGATTTGTATATATTTGAGTAAAATAAAATTTTGAAATTTTGGTCGAAATCTGAAAAATTTTCAAATGCTGTTTTGAGGGTGAAGATCGCATCTTTTGGCATTTTCAGTACCAGAAAAATGTCCGTTTTTTCGAAAACTTTAAATGCTCATAATGTCCGTTTTTCCGAAAACTTTAAATGCTCATAACTCGTAGAGAAATGCACCTAGAGGGCTAAAAATTGCATTTCTGTAATCTAGAGAGTCAGACCTTTTCAATGATGTATGATTTGTATATACTCGAGTAAAAAAAATTTTGAAATTTTGGTCGAAATCTGAAAAATTTTCAAATGCTGTTTTGAGGGTGAAGATCGCATCTTTTGGCATTTTCAGTACCAGAAAAATGTCCGTTTTTTCGAAAACTTTAAATGCTCATAATGTCCGTTTTTCCGAAAACTTTAAATGCTCATAACTCGTAGAGAAATGCACCTAGAGGGCTAAAAATTGCATTTCTGTAATCTAGAGAGTCAGACCTTTTCAATGATGTATGATTTGTATATACTCGAGTAAAAAAAATTTTTTAATTTTGGTCGAAATCTGAAAAATTTTCAAATGCTGTTTTGAGGGTGAAGATCGCATCTTTTGGGATTTTCAGTACCAGAAAAATGTCCGTTTTTTCGAAAACTTTAAATGCTCATAACTCGTAGAGAAATGCATCTAGAGGGCTAAAAATTGCATTTCTGTAATCTAGAGAGTCAGACCTTTCCAATGATGTATGATTTGTATATATTCGAGAAAAATAAAATTTTGAAATTTTTGGTCGAAATCTGAAAAATTTTCAAATGCTGTTTTGAGGGTGAAGATCGCATCTTTTGGGATTTTCAGTACCAGAAAAATGTCCGTTTTTTCGAAAACTTTAAATGCTCATAACTCGTAAAGAAATGCACCTAGAGGGCTAAAAATTGCATTTCTGTAATCTAGAGAGTCAGACCTTTCCAATGATGTATGTGTTGGAGATTGATTTTTCATCTATCAATATCTTTTAATTACAACACCAACGTTAAATATCAATCTTAATACTAAATCACTTTGCATGTTTTATTTTAACTTTACAAAACTTTCAAGTATTCTTTGTAAAATGTGTTTTGTATTTTTTCCTAATTTAATTTTTCTTGTTCACTCTTTTATCGTCGTTCAATAAATAAACTGTTGTTATATAAATTCAAACGCTTTTCTTCTGGAAACATCTTTGGCTCAAACAATATTTCACAGGTTATGGGCCCAGAACTCAGTTCCATTTAAATAATATTGTGCTGCAGATAGTTTGAAGATTTTTCAAGAAATTTATATAACTGAAATGGCTGCGACGATGTTTAGTTCCTCACGCATGGAGTTGCTATCAAAAGAGAACTATGATACTTGGAGTATGCAAGCGGAGGCACTTCTTACTAAGAGTGATCTATGGGATTTTGTAAATGGAAAATCTGTAAAACCTGAACAGGGTGATGATGTGATTGAAGAATGGTGTAAACAGGATCGAAAGGCCAGAGCTGATCTAATTCTGTCCATTCATCCATCAGAACTGAAGCAGATTCGTGGATGTGAAACCTCGCGTGCAGTTTGGCTTAAATTAGAGTCTATTTATGCTTCAAAAGGTCCGGCTAGAAAGGCGACTCTGTTAAAGCAGTTAATGCTTCACAAGTTGAACGATGGTGGTGACGTGAGAGAGCATATGACCAAGTTTTTCGATGTAGTTGACAAGCTCGAAAGCATGAAGGTCGAAATAAATGGCGACCTGTTGTCTATTATGTTATTGTATAGTCTTCCATCTTCATTTGAGAATTTTCGGTGCGCAATAGAATCTCGTGATGACTTGCCTACTGCTGAGGTGCTGAAAATTAAAATAATAGAAGAATGTGAAGCACGAAAACAGACAACTGGAGGCGTCGTAATGGCGATGGTAGCTAGAAACGGAAAAGGTTCATCCAAACCTTATCATAAACCTGGAGAATCATTGTTGAAGACTGGCGATAAAAAGGTAAAATGTTTTAAGTGTGGTATTTTAGGGCATAAGGCAAATGTTTGTCCTACCAAAAACTCGGAGTATTCGAAAAAGAAGTTCAAGCAAGCTGTTCATAATGCTGATGATTCTTTTGCTGCAAATTATTCTACAGCTATGGATGCGAGTTATAAGGCTGAACCAACCAGGGCATGGATTCTTGATAGTGGTTGCACGTCGCATTTGTGTGGTGATGAAAGTCTTTTCGAGTCTTTGGGTGAATCGCCGAAAGCGAAGCTAAATCTTGCCAGTAATGCAACAGCAGAAGTCAAAGGCAAAGGAGTTGTGCATTTATCTGTTGCAAGTGATACTGGTTCCCGTTTGATTTCCTTTAAGGACACGTTGTTTGTTCCAGAGCTGCGTACAAATTTAATTTCGGTGGCTAGGCTGACAAACAAGGGCCATGAAGTTAGATTTGGAAAAGATGGAGCCATTGTTCAAGCTAAGGATGGTACTATTAGCATGAATGCAGATAGAAGAGGTGATCTTTATATCGTTCGAGAAGAGACGGAATGTGCAAAAGTTGTTGTCCAGCCTGATTGCTCCGAACTGTTGAAGTGGCATGAAAGGTTGGGTCATTTGAACAGCAAAGATCTTGTTAAGCTTATTCAAATTGGTGTAATTCCCGCGATTGATACTAAACACCATGAGCAATTATCAAAATGTGAAGTGTGCTTGAAAGGCAAAATGGTGGCGTTGCCTTTTCCGAGGGTTCGAGATTTTTGTACAGAAATTTTGAAAGTAGTGCACTCTGATGTCGTAGGTCCATTTAGAAAGGAGTCACCTGGTGGCGCAAAGTATTTCGTGACCTTTATAGACGAAAGCACAAGGTGGTGCGAAGTTTATTTCCTTAAACAGAAGAGTGACGTTTTTGAGGCTTTCAAACTTTACCAAAATCTCGTAGAAAGACAAATTGGTGCAAAAATAAAATGCTTGCAGTCAGACAATGGTGGAGAATACTGTAGTTCTAATTTTGATAAGTATCTTTCAGATCAAGGTATCAAAAGAAGGCTCACGATTCCTCACACACCTCAACAAAATGGTTTAGCCGAAAGGATGAACCGGACTTTAATGGACATGGCTAGATGTTTGATGCTGCAGTCTGGATTGAGTGCTGGTTTTTGGTCTGAAGCAGTTGCCACGGCTTGTCATATTCGGAATCGCTGCCCGACAAGTAGTCTGAATGGTGAGATTCCATTTGTTAAATGGAATAAAAAGAATCTTCATCTTAACTATCTGAGGAAGTTTGGATCTAAAGTCCATGTTTTGGATAAGAGTCCAGCAAAAGATAAATTTGCAGAGAGATCTGTAGAAGGAGTATTTGTTGGATATCCCCGTGAAAGGAAAGGATATCGAGTGTGGCTACCGAGTAAAAAACAGATTATTCACGCTCGTGACCTGAAATTTCTTGAAGAGAGTTCACATGCTTCAAGAAGTACTCCTGTGCTAGATGAGTTGTTTGTTCTGTTCAAAAACTCAAATCCTGGAGGAAACAATGCAATTGATGAAGACTGTTGGCAGAAGCAATTAAAACTTGAAGAGGTTGCGTCGGAAACTCCAACTGAACCACGTGAGATACCACAAACTTCTGAACAAAGCTTAAGAAGAGCTCCTGGACGACCTCGTTTAATGAGAAATGGAAGCAGAGGGCGACCGAAGAAGTTATTTCAAATAACAAATCCCAAGAACGAAAAACAAGACGGGGAAGAATTTCATGGTTTTCCTGAAAGTGATGAGGAAGATGAACATTACGCTGGGGTTGCTGAAGTAAGTGTTGCAGATGCTCTTAAAAGTGATGAATGTGAGGAATGGAAGGATGCCATGGAATCAGAGGTTATGAGTCTTCTCAAAAATGACACCTGGGAAATTGTTGAAAACAAAAAGAAGAAAGATGTCGTTGGATGCCGTTGGGTTTTGGTTAACAAATATAACTCAGATGGCAAAATAGACAAAAGGAAAGCTAGAGTTGTGGCAAAAGGATACAGCCAGAAGTTGGGGGTCAACTATCACCAAACATTTGCTCCAGTAGCAAGACTGGAAACATTGCGTTTATTGTTGGCTCTTGCAGTTCAGCTTGATCTAAAAATATGGCAGTTTGACGTTGTGACTGCATACTTAAATGGCACGTTGGATGAAGAAGTTACGATGAGAGTACCTGACATGTTAAACGAGATGTTGGAAAGAATTATTTCCAAACAAGGGGGAAAATCACACTTTGGAAAACGAGCGATGGAGATGATAAAAAGTCTAAATAATGGAGGAAATGTATGCAGATTGCGGAAGGCCCTCTATGGACTGCGGCAGGCTGGTCGTCAGTGGTATCTCAAACTGACTGAAAAGTTATTGAGTTTGGGACTGAAGCCTACAGTTAATGAGCCATGCCTTTTTCAAAATGATTCTGAGGGTGAAATTATGTTCGTGTTAATATATGTTGACGACATATTGGTTGCATCAAAGGACGTCAAGAAAAGCCTGGAATTACGGAGCCGTTTGCTTGAAGACTTTGAGATAAAGGATCTTGGTTTGGCAAACTACTGTCTTGGTCTGGAAATTAAACAAAGTTCTCATAAAATTGAGCTGTTCCAGAGAGGGTATACATTAGGACTGCTCAAACAATATGGAATGGAAAAGTGTAATCCAGTTGCGACACCTTCCGAAATGAATGTAAGTTTTGAAAATATTGCTGATAATGATTCACAGGAAAAGTTTCCATATCGAGAGCTGATCGGTAGTCTGATGTATTTATCGGTTGCAACCCGACCGGATATTGCAAACACTGTATACAGATTGGCACAGTTTACGAGTAATCCGAAGAAGTGTCATTGGGTAGCAGCGAAGCGTATTCTAAGATATCTTGCGGGAAGTGCAAACTGTGGACTGGTCTATACGAAAACTGATAAACCGTTAATTGGATACACGGATGCAGACTGGGGAAGCTGTACGATTGATCGTCGATCATATACAGGGTATGCATTTTTACTTAGTGGTGCAGCTATATCATGGAAGTCACAGAAACAACGTACTGTAGCGCTTTCATCGACAGAAGCATTTGTATATATTCGAGAAAAATAAAATTTTGTAATTTTGGTCGAAATCTGAAAAATTTTCAAATGCTGTTTTGAGGGTGAAGATCGCATCTTTTGGGATTTTCAGTACCAGAAAAATGTCCGTTTTTTCGAAAACTTTAAATGCTCACAACTCGTAGAGAAATGCATCTAGAGGGCTAAAAATTGCATTTCTGTAATCTAGAGAGTCAGACCTTTCCAATGATGTATGATTTGTATATATTCGAGAAAAATAAAATTTTGAAATTTTGGTCGAAATCTGAAAAATTTTCAAATGCTGTTTTGAGGGTGAAGATCGCATCTTTTGGCATTTTCAGTACCAGAAAAATGTCCGTTTTTTCGAAAACTTTAAATGCTCATAACTCGTAGAGAAATACACCTAGAGGGCTAAAAATTGCATTTATGTAATCTAGAGAGTCAGACCTTTCCAATGATGTATGATTTGTATATATTCGAGAAAAATAAAATTTTGAAATTTTGGTCGAAATCTGAAAAAATTTCAAATGCTGTTTTGAGGGTGAAGATCGCATCTTTTGGGATTTTCAGTACCAGAAAAATGTCCGTTTTTTCGAAAACTTTAAATGCTCACAACTCGTAGAGAAATGCATGCAGTACCAGAAAAATGTCCGTTTTTTCGAAAACTTTAAATGCTCATAACTCGTAGAGAAATGCATCTAGAGGGCTAAAAATTGCATTTCTGTAATCTAGAGAGTCAGACCTTTCCAATGATGTATGATTTGTATATATTCGAGAAAAATAAAATTTTGAAATTTTGGTCGAAATCTGAAAAATTTTCAAATGCTGTTTTGAGGGTGAAGATCGCATCTTTTGGGATTTTCAGTACCAGAAAAATGTCCGTTTTTTCGAAAACTTTAAATGCTCATAACTCGTAGAGAAATACACCTAGAGGGCTAAAAATTGCATTTATGTAATCTAGAGAGTCAGACCTTTCCAATGATGTATGATTTGTATATATTCGAGAAAAATAAAATTTTGAAATTTTGGTCGAAATCTGAAAAAATTTCAAATGCTGTTTTGAGGGTGAAGATCGCATCTTTTGGCATTTTCAGTACCAGACAAATGTCCGTTTTTTCGAAAACTTTAAATGCTCATAACTCGTAGAGAAATGCATCTAGAGGGCTAAAAATTGCATTTCTGTAATCTAGAGAGTCAGACCTTTCCAATGATGTATGATTTGTATATATTCGAGAAAAATAAAATTTTGAAATTTTGGTCGAAATCTGAAAAATTTTCAAATGCTGTTTTGAGGGTGAAGATCGCATCTTTTGGCATTTTCAGTACCAGAAAAATGTCCGTTTTTTCGAAAACTTTAAATGCTCATAACTCGTAGAGAAATGCATCTAGAGGGCTAAAAATTGCAATTCTGTAATCTAGAGAGTACGACCTTTCCAATGATGTATGATTTGTATATATTCGAGAAAAATAAAATTTTGAAATTTTGGTCGAAATCTGAAAAATTTTCAAATGCTGTTTTGAGGGTGAAGATCGCATCTTTTGGCATTTTCAGTACCAGAAAAATGTCCGTTTTTTCGAAAACTTTAAATGCTCATAACTCGTAGAGAAATGCATCTAGAGGGCTAAAAATTGCATTTCTGTAATCTAGAGAGTCAGACCTTTCCAATGATGTATGATTTGTATATATTCGAGAAAAATAAAATTTTGAAATTTTGGTCGAAATCTGAAAAATTTTCAAATGCTGTTTTGAGGGTGAAGATCGCATCTTTTGGGATTTTCAGTACCAGAAAAATGTCCGTTTTTTTCGAAAACTTTAAATGCTCATAACTCGTAGAGAAATACACCTAGAGGGCTAAAAATTGCATTTATGTAATCTAGAGAGTCAGACCTTTCCAATGATGTATGATTTGTATATATTCGAGAAAAATAAAATTTTGAAATTTTGGTCGAAATCTGAAAAATTTTCAAATGCTGTTTTGAGGGTGAAGATCGCATCTTTTGGGATTTTCAGTACCAGAAAAATGTCCGTTTTTTTCGAAAACTTTAAATGCTCATAACTCGTAGAGAAATACACCTAGAGGGCTAAAAATTGCATTTATGTAATCTAGAGAGTCAGACCTTTCCAATGATGTATGATTTGTATATATTCGAGAAAAATAAAATTTTGAAATTTTGGTCGAAATCTGAAAAATTTTCAAATGCTGTTTTGAGGGTGAAGATCGCATCTTTTGGGATTTTCAGTACCAGAAAAATGTCCGTTTTTTCGAAAACTTTAAATGCTCATAACTCGTAGAGAAATACACCTAGAGGGCTAAAAATTGCATTTATGTAATCTAGAGAGTCAGACCTTTCCAATGATGTATGATTTGTATATATTCGAGAAAAATAAAATTTTGAAATTTTGGTCGAAATCTGAAAAAATTTCAAATGCTGTTTTGAGGGTGAAGATCGCATCTTTTGGGATTTTCAGTACCAGAAAAATGTCCGTTTTTTCGAAAACTTTAAATGCTCATAACTCGTAGAGAAATGCATCTAGAGGGCTAAAAATTGCATTTCTGTAATCTAGAGAGTCGGACCTTTCCAATGATGTATGATTTGTATATATTCGAGAAAAATAAAATTTTGAAATTTTGGTCGAAATCTGAAAAATTTTCAAATGCTGTTTTGAGGGTGAAGATCGCATCTTTTGGGATTTTCAGTACCAGAAAAATGTCCGTTTTTTGAAAACTTTAAATGCTCATAACTCGTAGAGAAATGCATCTAGAGGGCTAAAAATTGCATTTCTGTAATCTAGAGAGTCAGACCTTTCCAATGATGTATGATTTGTATATATTCGAGAAAAATAAAATTTTGAAATTTTGGTCGAAATCTGAAAAATTTTCAAATGCTGTTTTGAGGGTGAAGATCGCATCTTTTGGCATTTTCAGTACCAGAAAAATGTCCGTTTTTTCGAAAACTTTAAATGCTCATAACTCGTAGAGAAATGCATCTAGAGGGCTAAAAATTGCAATTCTGTAATCTAGAGAGTACGACCTTTCCAATGATGTATGATTTGTATATATTCGAGAAAAATAAAATTTTGAAATTTTGGTCGAAATCTGAAAAATTTTCAAATGCTGTTTTGAGGGTGAAGATCGCATCTTTTGGCATTTTCAGTACCAGAAAAATGTCCGTTTTTTCGAAAACTTTAAATGCTCATAACTCGTAGAGAAATGCATCTAGAGGGCTAAAAATTGCATTTCTGTAATCTAGAGAGTCAGACCTTTCCAATGATGTATGATTTGTATATATTCGAGAAAAATAAAATTTTGAAATTTTGGTCGAAATCTGAAAAATTTTCAAATGCTGTTTTGAGGGTGAAGATCGCATCTTTTGGGATTTTCAGTACCAGAAAAATGTCCGTTTTTTCGAAAACTTTAAATGCTCATAACTCGTAGAGAAATGCATCTAGAGGGCTAAAAATTGCATTTCTGTAATCTAGAGAGTCAGACCTTTCCAATGATGTACATATGATTTGTATATATTCGAGAAAAATAAAATTTTGAAATTTTGGTCGAAATCTGAAAAATTTTCAAATGCTGTTTTGAGGGTGAAGATCGCATCTTTTGGCATTTTCAGTACCAGAAAAATGTCCGTTTTTTCGAAAACTTTAAATGCTCATAACTCGTAGAGAAATGCATCTAGAGGGCTAAAAATTGCATTTCTGTAATCTAGAGAGTCAGACCTTTCCAATGATGTATGATTTGTATATATTCGAGAAAAATAAAATTTTGAAATTTTGGTCGAAATCTGAAAAATTTTCAAATGCTGTTTTGAGGGTGAAGATCGCATCTTTTGGCATTTTCAGTACCAGAAAAATGTCCGTTTTTTCGAAAACTTTAAATGCTCATAACTCGTAGAGAAATGCATCTAGAGGGCTAAAAATTGCAATTCTGTAATCTAGAGAGTACGACCTTTCCAATGATGTATGATTTGTATATATTCGAGAAAAATAAAATTTTGAAATTTTGGTCGAAATCTGAAAAATTTTCAAATGCTGTTTTGAGGGTGAAGATCGCATCTTTTGGCATTTTCAGTACCAGAAAAATGTCCGTTTTTTCGAAAACTTTAAATGCTCATAACTCGTAGAGAAATGCATCTAGAGGGCTAAAAATTGCATTTCTGTAATCTAGAGAGTCAGACCTTTCCAATGATGTATGATTTGTATATATTCGAGAAAAATAAAATTTTGAAATTTTGGTCGAAATCTGAAAAATTTTCAAATGCTGTTTTGAGGGTGAAGATCGCATCTTTTGGGATTTTCAGTACCAGAAAAATGTCCGTTTTTTCGAAAACTTTAAATGCTCATAACTCGTAGAGAAATACACCTAGAGGGCTAAAAATTGCATTTATGTAATCTAGAGAGTCAGACCTTTCCAATGATGTATGATTTGTATATATTCGAGAAAAATAAAATTTTGAAATTTTGGTCGAAATCTGAAAAATTTTCAAATGCTGTTTTGAGGGTGAAGATCGCATCTTTTGGGATTTTCAGTACCAGAAAAATGTCCGTTTTTTCGAAAACTTTAAATGCTCATAACTCGTAGAGAAATACACCTAGAGGGCTAAAAATTGCATTTATGTAATCTAGAGAGTCAGACCTTTCCAATGATGTATGATTTGTATATATTCGAGAAAAATAAAATTTTGAAATTTTGGTCGAAATCTGAAAAAATTTCAAATGCTGTTTTGAGGGTGAAGATCGCATCTTTTGGGATTTTCAGTACCAGAAAAATGTCCGTTTTTTCGAAAACTTTAAATGCTCATAACTCGTAGAGAAATGCATCTAGAGGGCTAAAAATTGCATTTCTGTAATCTAGAGAGTCAGACCTTTCCAATGATGTATGATTTGTATATATTCGAGAAAAATAAAATTTTGAAATTTTGGTCGAAATCTGAAAAATTTTCAAATGCTGTTTTGAGGGTGAAGATCGCATCTTTTGGCATTTTCAGTACCAGAAAAATGTCCGTTTTTTCGAAAACTTTAAATGCTCATAACTCGTAGAGAAATGCATCTAGAGGGCTAAAAATTGCAATTCTGTAATCTAGAGAGTACGACCTTTCCAATGATGTATGATTTGTATATATTCGAGAAAAATAAAATTTTGAAATTTTGGTCGAAATCTGAAAAATTTTCAAATGCTGTTTTGAGGGTGAAGATCGCATCTTTTGGGATTTTCAGTACCAGAAAAATGTCCGTTTTTTCGAAAACTTTAAATGCTCATAACTCGTAGAGAAATGCATCTAGAGGGCTAAAAATTGCATTTCTGTAATCTAGAGAGTCAGACCTTTCCAATGATGTATGATTTGTATATATTCGAGAAAAATAAAATTTTGAAATTTTGGTCGAAATCTGAAAAATTTTCAAATGCTGTTTTGAGGGTGAAGATCGCATCTTTTGGGATTTTCAGTACCAGAAAAATGTCCGTTTTTTCGAAAACTTTAAATGCTCATAACTCGTAGAGAAATACACCTAGAGGGCTAAAAATTGCATTTATGTAATCTAGAGAGTCAGACCTTTCCAATGATGTATGATTTGTATATATTCGAGAAAAATAAAATTTTGAAATTTTGGTCGAAATCTGAAAAATTTTCAAATGCTGTTTTGAGGGTGAATATCGCATCTTTTGGGATTTTCAGTACCAGAAAAATGTCCGTTTTTTCGAAAACTTTAAATGCTCATAACTCGTAGAGAAATGCATCTAGAGGGCTAAAAATTGCAATTCTGTAATCTAGAGAGTACGACCTTTCCAATGATGTATGATTTGTATATATTCGAGAAAAATAAAATTTTGAAATTTTGGTCGAAATCTGAAAAATTTTCAAATGCTGTTTTGAGGGTGAAGATCGCATCTTTTGGCATTTTCAGTACCAGAAAAATGTCCGTTTTTTCGAAAACTTTAAATGCTCATAACTCGTAGAGAAATGCACCTAGAGGGCTAAAAATTGCATTTCTGTAATCTAGAGAGTCAGACCTTTCCAATGATGTATGATTTGTATATATTCGAGAAAAATAAAATTTTGAAATTTTGGTCGAAATCTGAAAAATTTTCAAATGCTGTTTTGAGGGTGAAGATCGCATCTTTTGGGATTTTCAGTACCAGAAAAATGTCCGTTTTTTCGAAAACTTTAAATGCTCATAACTCGTAGAGAAATGCATCTAGAGGGCTAAAAATTGCATTTCTGTAATCTAGAGAGTCAGACCTTTCCAATGATGTATGATTTGTATATATTCGAGAAAGGATTTTCAGTACCAGAAAAATGTCCAATTTTTCGAAAACTTTAAATGCTCATAACTCGTAGAGAAATGCACCTAGAGGGCTAAAAATTGCATTTCTGTAATCTAGAGAGTCAGACCTTAAAATTTTGAAATTTTGGTCGAAATCTGAAAAATTTTCAAATGCTGTTTTGAGGGTGAAGATCGCATCTTTTGTGATTTTCAGTACCAGAAAAATGTCCGTTTTTCGAAAACTTTAAATGCTCATAACTCGTAGAGAAATGCATCTAGAGGGCTAAAAATTGCATTTCTGTAATCTAGAGAGTCAGACCTTTCCAATGATGTATGATTTGTATATATTCGAGAAAAATAAAATTTTGAAATTTTGGTCGAAATCTGAAAAATTTTCAAATGCTGTTTTGAGGGTGAAGATCGCATCTTTTGGGATTTTCAGTACCAGAAAAATGTCCGTTTTTTCGAAAACTTTAAATGCTCACAAATCGTAGAGAAATGCATCTAGAGGGCTAAATTGCATTTCTGTAATCTAGAGAGTCAGACCTTTCCAATGATGTATGATTTGTATATATTCGAGAAAAATAAAATTTTGAAATTTTGGTCGAAATCTGAAAAATTTTCAAATGCTGTTTTGAGGGTGAAGATCGCATCTTTTGGCATTTTCAGTACCAGAAAAATGTCCGTTTTTTCGAAAACTTTAAATGCTCATAACTCGTAGAGAAATACACCTAGAGGGCTAAAAATTGCATTTATGTAATCTAGAGAGTCAGACCTTTCCAATGATGTATGATTTGTATATATTCGAGAAAAATAAAATTTTGAAATTTTGGTCGAAATCTGAAAAAATTTCAAATGCATCTTTTGGGATTTTCAGTACCAGAAAAATGTCCGTTTTTTCGAAAACTTTAAATGCTCATAACTCGTAGAGAAATGCATCTAGAGGGCTAAAAATTGCATTTCTGTAATCTAGAGAGTCAGACCTTTCCAATGATGTATGATTTGTACCTATATATATTCGAGAAAAATAAAATTATTTTGAAATTTTGGTCGAAATCTGAAAAAATTTCAAATGCTGTTTTGAGGGTGAAGATCGCATCTTTTGGCATTTTCAGTACCAGAAAAATGTCCGTTTTTTCGAAAACTTTAAATGCTCATAACTCGTGAAGAAATACATCTAGAGGGCTAAAAATTGCATTTCTGTAATCTAGAGAGTCAGACCTTTCCAATGATGTATGATTTGTATATATTCGAGAAAAATAAAATTTTGAAATTTTGGTCGAAATCTGAAAAATTTTCAAATGCTGTTTTGAGGGTGAAGATCGCATCTTTTGGGATTTTCAGTACCAGAAAAATGTCCGTTTTTTCGAAAACTTTAAATGCTCACAACTCGTAGAGAAATGCATCTAGAGGGTTAAATTGCATTTCTGTAATCTAGAGAGTCAGACCTTTCCAATGATGTATGATTTGTATATATTCGAGAAAAATAAAATTTTGAAATTTTGGTCGAAATCTGAAAAATTTTCAAATGCTGTTTTGAGGGTGAAGATCGCATCTTTTGGCATTTTCAGTACCAGAAAAATGTCCGTTTTTTCGAAAACTTTAAATGCTCATAACTCGTAGAGAAATACACCTAGAGGGCTAAAAATTGCATTTATGTAATCTAGAGAGTCAGACCTTTCCAATGATGTATGATTTGTATATATTCGAGAAAAATAAAATTTTGAAATTTTGGTCGAAATCTGAAAAAATTTCAAATGCTGTTTTGAGGGTGAAGATCGCATCTTTTGGCATTTTCAGTACCAGAAAAATGTCCGTTTTTTCGAAAACTTTAAATGCTCACAACTCGTAGAGAAATGCATCTAGAGGGCTAAAAATTGCATTTCTGTAATCTAGAGAGTCAGACCTTTCCAATGATGTATGATTTGTATATATTCGAGAAAAATAAAATTTTGAAATTTTGGTCGAAATCTGAAAAATTTTCAAATGCTGTTTTGAGGGTGAAGATCGCATCTTTTGGGATTTTCAGTACCAGAAAAATGTCCGTTTTTTCGAAAACTTTAAATGCTCATAACTCGTAGAGAAATGCATCTAGAGGGCTAAAAATTGCATTTCTGTAATCTAGAGAGTCAGACCTTTCCAATGATGTATGATTTGTATATATTCGAGAAAAATAAAATTTTGAAATTTTGGTCGAAATCTGAAAAATTTTCAAATGCTGTTTTGAGGGTGAAGATCGCATCTTTTGGGATTTTCAGTACCAGAAAAATGTCCGTTTTTTCGAAAACTTTAAATGCTCACAACTCGTAGAGAAATGCATCTAGAGGGCTAAAAATTGCATTTCTGTAATCTAGAGAGTCAGACCTTTCCAATGATGTATGATTTGTATATATTCGAGAAAAATAAAATTTTGAAATTTTGGTCGAAATCTGAAAAATTTTCAAATGCTGTTTTGAGGGTGAAGATCGCATCTTTTGGGATTTTCAGTACCAGAAAAATGTCCGTTTTTTCGAAAACTTTAAATGCTCATAACTCGTAGAGAAATGCATCTAGAGGGCTAAAAATTGCATTTCTGTAATCTAGAGAGTCAGACCTTTCCAATGATGTATGATTTGTACCTATATATATTCGAGAAAAATAAAATTATTTTGAAATTTTGGTCGAAATCTGAAAAAATTTCAAATGCTGTTTTGAGGGTGAAGATCGCATCTTTTGGGATTTTCAGTACCAGAAAAATGTCCGTTTTTTCGAAAACTTTAAATGCTCATAACTCGTGAAGAAATACACCTAGAGGGCTAAAAATTGCATTTCTGTAATCTAGAGAGTCAGACCTTTCCAATGATGTATGATTTGTATAAATTCGAGAAAAATAAAATTTTGAAATTTTTGGTCGAAATCTGAAAAATTTTCAAATGCTGTTTTGAGGGTGAAGATCGCATCTTTTGGCATTTTCAGTACCAGAAAAATGTCCGTTTTTTCGAAAACTTTAAATGCTCATAACTCGTAGAGAAATGCATCTAGAGGGCTAAAAATTGCATTTCTGTAATCTAGAGAGTCAGACCTTTCCAATGATGTATGATTTGTATATATTCGAGAAAAATAAAATTTTGAAATTTTGGTCGAAATCTGAAAAATTTTCAAATGCTGTTTTGAGGGTGAAGATCGCATCTTTTGGCATTTTCAGTACCAGAAAAATGTCCGTTTTTTCGAAAACTTTAAATGCTCATAACTCGTAGAGAAATACACCTAGAGGGCTAAAAATTGCATTTATGTAATCTAGAGAGTCAGACCTTTCCAATGATGTATGATTTGTATATATTCGAGAAAAATAAAATTTTGAAATTTTGGTCGAAATCTGAAAAATTTTCAAATGCTGTTTTGAGGGTGAAGATCGCATCTTTTGGGATTTTCAGTACCAGAAAAATGTCCGTTTTTTCGAAAACTTTAAATGCTCATAACTCGTAGAGAAATGCATCTAGAGGGCTAAAAATTGCATTTCTGTAATCTAGAGAGTCAGACCTTTCCAATGATGTATGATTTGTATATATTCGAGAAAAATAAAATTTTGAAATTTTGGTCGAAATCTGAAAAATTTTCAAATGCTGTTTTGAGGGTGAAGATCGCATCTTTTGGGATTTTCAGTACCAGAAAAATGTCCGTTTTTTCGAAAACTTTAAATGCTCACAACTCGTAGAGAAATGCATCTAGAGGGCTAAAAATTGCATTTCTGTAATCTAGAGAGTCAGACCTTTCCAATGATGTATGATTTGTATATATTCGAGAAAAATAAAATTTTGAAATTTTGGTCGAAATCTGAAAAATTTTCAAATGCTGTTTTGAGGGTGAAGATCGCATCTTTTGGCATTTTCAGTACCAGAAAAATGTCCGTTTTTTCGAAAACTTTAAATGCTCATAACTCGTAGAGAAATACACCTAGAGGGCTAAAAATTGCATTTATGTAATCTAGAGAGTCAGACCTTTCCAATGATGTATGATTTGTATATATTCGAGAAAAATAAAATTTTGAAATTTTGGTCGAAATCTGAAAAAATTTCAAATGCTGTTTTGAGGGTGAAGATCGCATCTTTTGGCATTTTCAGTACCAGAAAAATGTCCGTTTTTTCGAAAACTTTAAATGCTCACAACTCGTAGAGAAATGCATCTAGAGGGCTAAAAATTGCATTTCTGTAATCTAGAGAGTCAGACCTTTCCAATGATGTATGATTTGTATATATTCGAGAAAAATAAAATTTTGAAATTTTGGTCGAAATCTGAAAAATTTTCAAATGCTGTTTTGAGGGTGAAGATCGCATCTTTTGGGATTTTCAGTACCAGAAAAATGTCCGTTTTTTTCGAAAACTTTAAATGCTCATAACTCGTAGAGAAATGCATCTAGAGGGCTAAAAATTGCATTTCTGTAATCTAGAGAGTCAGACCTTTCCAATGATGTATGATTTGTATATATTCGAGAAAAATAAAATTTTGAAATTTTGGTCGAAATCTGAAAAATTTTCAAATGCTGTTTTGAGGGTGAAGATCGCATCTTTTGGGATTTTCAGTACCAGAAAAATGTCCGTTTTTTCGAAAACTTTAAATGCTCATAACTCGTAGAGAAATGCATCTAGAGGGCTAAAAATTGCATTTCTGTAATCTAGAGAGTCAGACCTTTCCAATGATGTATGATTTGTATATATTCGAGAAAAATAAAATTTTGAAATTTTGGTCGAAATCTGAAAAAATTTCAAATGCTGTTTTGAGGGTGAAGATCGCATCTTTTGGCATTTTCAGTACCAGAAAAATGTCCGTTTTTTCGAAAACTTTAAATGCTCATAACTCGTAGAGAAATGCATCTAGAGGGCTAAAAATTGCATTTCTGTAATCTAGAGAGTCAGACCTTTCCAATGATGTATGATTTGTACCTATATATATTCGAGAAAAATAAAATTTTGAAATTTTTGGTCGAAATCTGAAAAATTTTCAAATGCTGTTTTGAGGGTGAAGATCGCATCTTTTGGCATTTTCAGTACCAGAAAAATGTCCGTTTTTTCGAAAACTTTAAATGCTCATAACTCGTAGAGAAATGCATCTAGAGGGCTAAAAATTGCATTTCTGTAATCTAGAGAGTCAGACCTTTCCAATGATGTATGATTTGTATATATTCGAGAAAAATAAAATTTTGAAATTTTGGTCGAAATCTGAAAAATTTTCAAATGCTGTTTTGAGGGTGAAGATCGCATCTTTTGGCATTTTCAGTACCAGAAAAATGTCCGTTTTTTCGAAAACTTTAAATGCTCATAACTCGTAGAGAAATACACCTAGAGGGCTAAAAATTGCATTTATGTAATCTAGAGAGTCAGACCTTTCCAATGATGTATGATTTGTATATATTCGAGAAAAATAAAATTTTGAAATTTTGGTCGAAATCTGAAAAATTTTCAAATGCTGTTTTGAGGGTGAAGATCGCATCTTTTGGCATTTTCAGTACCAGAAAAATGTCCGTTTTTTTCGAAAACTTTAAATGCTCATAACTCGTAGAGAAATGCATCTAGAGGGCTAAAAATTGCATTTCTGTAATCTAGAGAGTCAGACCTTTCCAATGATGTATGATTTGTATATATTCGAGAAAAATAAAATTTTGAAATTTTGGTCGAAATCTGAAAAATTTTCAAATGCTGTTTTGAGGGTGAAGATCGCATCTTTTGGGATTTTCAGTACCAGAAAAATGTCCGTTTTTTCGAAAACTTTAAATGCTCACAACTCGTAGAGAAATGCATCTAGAGGGCTAAAAATTGCATTTCTGTAATCTAGAGAGTCAGACCTTTCCAATGATGTATGATTTGTATATATTCGAGAAAAATAAAATTTTGAAATTTTGGTCGAAATCTGAAAAATTTTCAAATGCTGTTTTGAGGGTGAAGATCGCATCTTTTGGCATTTTCAGTACCAGAAAAATGTCCGTTTTTTCAAAAACTTTAAATGCTCATAACTCGTAGAGAAATACACCTAGAGGGCTAAAAATTGCATTTATGTAATCTAGAGAGTCAGACCTTTCCAATGATGTATGATTTGTATATATTCGAGAAAAATAAAATTTTGAAATTTTGGTCGAAATCTGAAAAAATTTCAAATGCTGTTTTGAGGGTGAAGATCGCATCTTTTGGCATTTTCAGTACCAGAAAAATGTCCGTTTTTTCGAAAACTTTAAATGCTCACAACTCGTAGAGAAATGCATCTAGAGGGCTAAAAATTGCATTTCTGTAATCTAGAGAGTCAGACCTTTCCAATGATGTATGATTTGTATATATTCGAGAAAAATAAAATTTTGAAATTTTGGTCGAAATCTGAAAAATTTTCAAATGCTGTTTTGAGGGTGAAGATCGCATCTTTTGGGATTTTCAGTACCAGAAAAATGTCCGTTTTTTCGAAAACTTTAAATGCTCATAACTCGTAGAGAAATGCATCTAGAGGGCTAAAAATTGCATTTCTGTAATCTAGAGAGTCAGACCTTTCCAATGATGTATGATTTGTATATATTCGAGAAAAATAAAATTTTGAAATTTTGGTCGAAATCTGAAAAATTTTCAAATGCTGTTTTGAGGGTGAAGATCGCATCTTTTGGGATTTTCAGTACCAGAAAAATGTCCGTTTTTTCGAAAACTTTAAATGCTCATAACTCGTAGAGAAATACATCTAGAGGGCTAAAAATTGCATTTCTGTAATCTAGAGAGTCAGACCTTTCCAATGATGTATGATTTGTATATATTCGAGAAAAATAAAATTTTGAAATTTTGGTCGAAATCTGAAAAAATTTCAAATGCTGTTTTGAGGGTGAAGATCGCATCTTTTGGCATTTTCAGTACCAGAAAAATGTCCGTTTTTTCGAAAACTTTAAATGCTCATAACTCGTAGAGAAATGCATCTAGAGGGCTAAAAATTGCATTTCTGTAATCTAGAGAGTCAGACCTTTCCAATGATGTATGATTTGTATATATTCGAGAAAAATAAAATTTTGAAATTTTGGTCGAAATCTGAAAAAATTTCAAATGCTGTTTTGAGGGTGAAGATCGCATCTTTTGGCATTTTCAGTACCAGAAAAATGTCCGTTTTTTCGAAAACTTTAAATGCTCATAACTCGTGAAGAAATGCACCTAGAGGGCTAAAAATTGCATTTCTGTAATCTAGAGAGTCAGACCTTTCCAATGATGTATGATTTGTATATATTCGAGAAAAATAAAATTTTGAAATTTTGGTCGAAATCTGAAAAATTTTCAAATGCTGTTTTGAGGGTGAAGATCGCATCTTTTGGCATTTTCAGTACCAGAAAAATGTCCGTTTTTTTCGAAAACTTTAAATGCTCATAACTCGTAGAGAAATGCATCTAGAGGGCTAAAAATTGCATTTCTGTAATCTAGAGAGTCAGACCTTTCCAATGATGTATGATTTGTATATATTCGAGAAAAATAAAATTTTGAAATTTTGGTCGAAATCTGAAAAATTTTCAAATGCTGTTTTGAGGGTGAAGATCGCATCTTTTGGGATTTTCAGTACCAGAAAAATGTCCGTTTTTTCGAAAACTTTAAATGCTCATAACTCGTAGAGAAATGCATCTAGAGGGCTAAAAATTGCATTTCTGTAATCTAGAGAGTCAGACCTTTCCAATGATGTATGATTTGTATATATTCGAGAAAAATAAAATTTTGAAATTTTGGTCGAAATCTGAAAAATTTTCAAATGCTGTTTTGAGGGTGAAGATCGCATCTTTTGGCATTTTCAGTACCAGAAAAATGTCCGTTTTTTCGAAAACTTTAAATGCTCATAACTCGTAGAGAAAAATAAAATTTTGAAATTTTGGTCGAAATCTGAAAAAATTTCAAATGCTGTTTTGAGGGTGAAGATCGCATCTTTTGGGATTTTCAGTACCAGAAAAATGTCCGTTTTTTCGAAAACTTTAAATGCTCATAACTCGTAGAGAAATGCATCTAGAGGGCTAAAAATTGCATTTCTGTAATCTAGAGAGTCAGACCTTTCCAATGATGTATGATTTGTGGTGTCAACGCAGCCTATCCCAAGACAACTGATACCAGCACAACCTATCCCCGACAACTGGTACCAAGCCACAACTCGTCCCAAGACAACTGGTCCCGGAAGTAAGACTCATCCCACAACGAAAGAAAATATTTAGAAACTAAAACTAATGGTTTGTGTATTTGATAACATTTGGTGTCGTTCAATCATCCGTTAATTTAAATTATTTTTGAAATGGTACGAAAATTTATGCAAGGGATTTTGAAAGGGATTTTTTGGGAAGCAAATGTCGGACTGAAAGAATATTCATCATCTGTTTAAAAATTGTTATTGAATTGAGCTTTTTAGAATTGAATTATTATTGATTTCACGTAGATTTATTAAATTTTATGAATGAAATCGAAAAGACAGACAAAAAATGTGTAATCTCTGGGGGTCAAGGACGCACAGTGTAGCCGCCAATCGCGTTTAAGTTTAAAATTGGGTTTTCGTTTCATGCGATACGCCGATTGAAACAAAATATGTCATATCAAAAAGAATATTCTCAGTGAAAATGACAAAGATTGAGAATGAAATATATACAACAATTCTCAAAGAAATAAAAATTGTTGTTGTGACGCCTTTTAAAAATACAAAAGCAAATAAAATTAAATTAATTAATTTGTAAAATTGAGAAATCGAATCCAAAAATTTTCTTTCTCAGAGTTTTGACAGTAGAATTGATAAATTTGTATGAGAATTTTTGTTTATATTTCTGAGAATACGAAAATCTCTGAGATCTTAGAAATATAACGTGTTCATGAGAGTACTATGCAAATTTATATACAATGGCTGCAGTCAACTTATGTACGCCCTTTGAACGAGTCATTCTCCTTGGTCATTGTATATGAATTTGCATACATTTTATATACAATGCCTTGGTGTAATTATTTTAGAAATATTAGCATCACTACAAGACGGACCATTGCTTAGATTTAAGTCTTTCATTAATAAATAAAGCGAATTTATGTGACTAATACAATTTGTCAAAGGATTATCAAGGCACATATTACATTTCCAATGCAAGTTTACACTCTTAAGAAGTAATGATAAATCGTTTTTATCGATAAAACTACATTCGATGTGAATTTTGCGAACATATAACACACACGATGTGATCATCAGAGAGTTTTTCATTACATTTAGCGCACTGCATTGTTAGGCTTATCAATATGTATTATTATGATGACAATAGATTAGATGAGAACACGTCTATCTAGTTTGACAACTTGAAGTAGACTGTCAATGCATTTGTGTTTGTGCAGTGAAAAAAGCAAAAAAAATTAAAAATGAAAAAACCAAAAAAAATTAAAAATGAAAAAAGCCCAAAAAAATTAAAAAAAATCAAAATCAAAGAAAAAAAAATGTGAGTTAAGTTCAATAGTATCAGAAAAAAATTAAAAAAACAAAAAAAAAACGGAATCAAACAAAAAATCCAAAAAAAAATTCATTTAAAAAATGAAAATCAATGCTAATATAAGTTCAATCATTGATATAAAAAAACTACTTTTATTTAGTTTTAGTTTTTTTTTGCATTAAAGTAATTAACTTTTTCACTTTACCAATCTCCCAAAATTAACAATAAAAATTGTCAATGATTGGTAAAGGTGTCAGTTATACCTTATACTTTCAAACTACAGTACATTCTCGATTATCGCAACTAATTAAAAAATTAAAACAAGGGTGGTTGCAATGACCGAGGTTGTTAGTTTTGGAAAAATAGAAACTGATTTTGTTAAAACCATTTTTTTTCAAAATTATAGGTCATTAAGTGCCATTTTTATTTTCAATATTTAATGCTTTATCAATTTTTTACCAAACACTAAAAATTGGATAGTTTTTTGGACTTACAATTTCAAAGATAAAAGTAAATACTTACATAGTACATAATATAAAGTAATAAAAAGAAAAACTTAAAAAAAAAAAGTACAAGCACCATGGTGGGTCCGAACATGGTACATCAGGGTTGCGAACCCAACACTCTTACACTAGACTACCTAAAGATATAATAATTGTTGGCTCAGAAACAATATAATAAACTTGAAAACTAAAGCTATTTTACAAAGTTTGTATTTGCAGTTTGACTAAAAATATGCAATCTCTTTTACATCATTTTTGTCAGGGAAATTTCCCTTTGGCTTTCTATCAAAATATTACAATATTCATTTAGGAATACGACACAAACCTCAATTTACAAATTTCTTTTCGTGTTTCATAGAAATCCCAATTGTTTTTGAACGTTTGGCCAAAATATTTCCATTCCTCATTCCTCAAAAATATTTTTAGACACAGGCACGTTTTAGACATTTGGCCAGTTTATATTTCTAAGATCTCAGAGATCTTCGTATTCTCAGAAATATAAACAATTCTCATACAAATTTATCAATTCTACTGTCAAAACTCTGAAAATGAAAATTTTTGGATTTGATTTCTCAATTTTACAAAGTAATAGCTTTGACTTTTGAAATTAATTTAATTTTATTTGCTTTTGTATTTTTAAAAGGCGTCACAACAACAATTTTTATTTCTTTGAGAATTGTTGTATATATTTCATTCTCAATCTTTGTCATTTTCACTGAGAATATTCTTTTTGATATGACATATTTTGTTTCAATCGGCGTATCGCATGAAACGAAAACCCAATTTTATCCTTAAACGCGATTGGCGGCTACACTGTGCGTCCTTGACCCCCAGAGATTACACATTTTTTGTCTGTCTTTTCGATTTCATTCATAAATTCAAAAATTTCCAAAAAAAAAATCCAAAGTACGCAACACTTTTATTATCATTTTGTGAGGGAAATTTAGGAATTTCCCCTTGAGGAACTGGTTCATGTATTGGTTTTCGTTGAATTTAAAAAGTTTCGTTGTGGGATGAGTTCTACTTCCGGTATCAGGTGTCCCGGGACCAGTTGTCGTGGGACCAGTTGTCGCTTGGGACCAGTTGTCTGGGATAAGTTGTCTTGGGATAAGTTGTCTTGGGATAGCCTATACCCAACCCATGATTTGTATATATTCGAGAAAAATAAAATTTTGAAATTTTGGTCGAAATCTGAAAAAATTTCAAATGCTGTTTTGAGGGTGAAGATCGCATCTTTTGGCATTTTCAGTACCAGAAAAATGTCCGTTTTTTCGAAAACTTTAAATGCTCATAACTCGTGAAGAAATGCACCTAGAGGGCTAAAAATTGCATTTCTGTAATCTAGAGAGTCAGACCTTTCCAATGATGTATGATTTGTATATATTCGAGAAAAATAAAATTTTGAAATTTTGGTCGAAATCTGAAAAATTTTCAAATGCTGTTTTGAGGGTGAAGATCGCATCTTTTGGGATTTTCAGTACCAGAAAAATGTCCGTTTTTTCGAAAACTTTAAATGCTCATAACTCGTAGAGAAATGCATCTAGAGGGCTAAAAATTGCATTTCTGTAATCTAGAGAGTCAGACCTTTCCAATGATGTATGATTTGTATATATTCGAGAAAAATAAAATTTTGAAATTTTGGTCGAAATCTGAAAAATTTTCAAATGCTGTTTTGAGGGTGAAGATCGCATCTTTTGGGATTTTCAGTACCAGAAAAATGTCCGTTTTTTCGAAAACTTTAAATGCTCATAACTCGTAGAGAAATACATCTAGAGGGCTAAAAATTGCATTTCTGTAATCTAGAGAGTCAGACCTTTCCAATGATGTATGATTTGTATATATTCGAGAAAAATAAAATTTTGAAATTTTGGTCGAAATCTGAAAAAATTTCAAATGCTGTTTTGAGGGTGAAGATCGCATCTTTTGGCATTTTCAGTACCAGAAAAATGTCCGTTTTTTCGAAAACTTTAAATGCTCATAACTCGTAGAGAAATGCATCTAGAGGGCTAAAAATTGCATTTCTGTAATCTAGAGAGTCAGACCTTTCCAATGATGTATGATTTGTATATATTCGAGAAAAATAAAATTTTGAAATTTTGGTCGAAATCTGAAAAATTTTCAAATGCTGTTTTGAGGGTGAAGATCGCATCTTTTGGCATTTTCAGTACCAGAAAAATGTCCGTTTTTTCAAAAACTTTAAATGCTCATAACTCGTAGAGAAATACACCTAGAGGGCTAAAAATTGCATTTATGTAATCTAGAGAGTCAGACCTTTCCAATGATGTATGATTTGTATATATTCGAGAAAAATAAAATTTTGAAATTTTGGTCGAAATCTGAAAAAATTTCAAATGCTGTTTTGAGGGTGAAGATCGCATCTTTTGGCATTTTCAGTACCAGAAAAATGTCCGTTTTTTCGAAAACTTTAAATGCTCACAACTCGTAGAGAAATGCATCTAGAGGGCTAAAAATTGCATTTCTGTAATCTAGAGAGTCAGACCTTTCCAATGATGTATGATTTGTATATATTCGAGAAAAATAAAATTTTGAAATTTTGGTCGAAATCTGAAAAATTTTCAAATGCTGTTTTGAGGGTGAAGATCGCATCTTTTGGGATTTTCAGTACCAGAAAAATGTCCGTTTTTTCGAAAACTTTAAATGCTCATAACTCGTAGAGAAATGCATCTAGAGGGCTAAAAATTGCATTTCTGTAATCTAGAGAGTCAGACCTTTCCAATGATGTATGATTTGTATATATTCGAGAAAAATAAAATTTTGAAATTTTGGTCGAAATCTGAAAAATTTTCAAATGCTGTTTTGAGGGTGAAGATCGCATCTTTTGGGATTTTCAGTACCAGAAAAATGTCCGTTTTTTCGAAAACTTTAAATGCTCATAACTCGTAGAGAAATACATCTAGAGGGCTAAAAATTGCATTTCTGTAATCTAGAGAGTCAGACCTTTCCAATGATGTATGATTTGTATATATTCGAGAAAAATAAAATTTTGAAATTTTGGTCGAAATCTGAAAAAATTTCAAATGCTGTTTTGAGGGTGAAGATCGCATCTTTTGGCATTTTCAGTACCAGAAAAATGTCCGTTTTTTCGAAAACTTTAAATGCTCATAACTCGTAGAGAAATGCATCTAGAGGGCTAAAAATTGCATTTCTGTAATCTAGAGAGTCAGACCTTTCCAATGATGTATGATTTGTATATATTCGAGAAAAATAAAATTTTGAAATTTTGGTCGAAATCTGAAAAAATTTCAAATGCTGTTTTGAGGGTGAAGATCGCATCTTTTGGCATTTTCAGTACCAGAAAAATGTCCGTTTTTTCGAAAACTTTAAATGCTCATAACTCGTGAAGAAATGCACCTAGAGGGCTAAAAATTGCATTTCTGTAATCTAGAGAGTCAGACCTTTCCAATGATGTATGATTTGTATATATTCGAGAAAAATAAAATTTTGAAATTTTGGTCGAAATCTGAAAAATTTTCAAATGCTGTTTTGAGGGTGAAGATCGCATCTTTTGGCATTTTCAGTACCAGAAAAATGTCCGTTTTTTTCGAAAACTTTAAATGCTCATAACTCGTAGAGAAATGCATCTAGAGGGCTAAAAATTGCATTTCTGTAATCTAGAGAGTCAGACCTTTCCAATGATGTATGATTTGTATATATTCGAGAAAAATAAAATTTTGAAATTTTGGTCGAAATCTGAAAAATTTTCAAATGCTGTTTTGAGGGTGAAGATCGCATCTTTTGGGATTTTCAGTACCAGAAAAATGTCCGTTTTTTCGAAAACTTTAAATGCTCATAACTCGTAGAGAAATGCATCTAGAGGGCTAAAAATTGCATTTCTGTAATCTAGAGAGTCAGACCTTTCCAATGATGTATGATTTGTATATATTCGAGAAAAATAAAATTTTGAAATTTTGGTCGAAATCTGAAAAATTTTCAAATGCTGTTTTGAGGGTGAAGATCGCATCTTTTGGCATTTTCAGTACCAGAAAAATGTCCGTTTTTTCGAAAACTTTAAATGCTCATAACTCGTAGAGAAAAATAAAATTTTGAAATTTTGGTCGAAATCTGAAAAAATTTCAAATGCTGTTTTGAGGGTGAAGATCGCATCTTTTGGGATTTTCAGTACCAGAAAAATGTCCGTTTTTTCGAAAACTTTAAATGCTCATAACTCGTAGAGAAATGCATCTAGAGGGCTAAAAATTGCATTTCTGTAATCTAGAGAGTCAGACCTTTCCAATGATGTATGATTTGTGGTGTCAACGCAGCCTATCCCAAGACAACTGATACCAGCACAACCTATCCCCGACAACTGGTACCAAGCCACAACTCGTCCCAAGACAACTGGTCCCGGAAGTAAGACTCATCCCACAACGAAAGAAAATATTTAGAAACTAAAACTAATGGTTTGTGTATTTGATAACATTTGGTGTCGTTCAATCATCCGTTAATTTAAATTATTTTTGAAATGGTACGAAAATTTATGCAAGGGATTTTGAAAGGGATTTTTTGGGAAGCAAATGTCGGACTGAAAGAATATTCATCATCTGTTTAAAAATTGTTATTGAATTGAGCTTTTTAGAATTGAATTATTATTGATTTCACGTAGATTTATTAAATTTTATGAATGAAATCGAAAAGACAGACAAAAAATGTGTAATCTCTGGGGGTCAAGGACGCACAGTGTAGCCGCCAATCGCGTTTAAGTTTAAAATTGGGTTTTCGTTTCATGCGATACGCCGATTGAAACAAAATATGTCATATCAAAAAGAATATTCTCAGTGAAAATGACAAAGATTGAGAATGAAATATATACAACAATTCTCAAAGAAATAAAAATTGTTGTTGTGACGCCTTTTAAAAATACAAAAGCAAATAAAATTAAATTAATTAATTTGTAAAATTGAGAAATCGAATCCAAAAATTTTCTTTCTCAGAGTTTTGACAGTAGAATTGATAAATTTGTATGAGAATTTTTGTTTATATTTCTGAGAATACGAAAATCTCTGAGATCTTAGAAATATAACGTGTTCATGAGAGTACTATGCAAATTTATATACAATGGCTGCAGTCAACTTATGTACGCCCTTTGAACGAGTCATTCTCCTTGGTCATTGTATATGAATTTGCATACATTTTATATACAATGCCTTGGTGTAATTATTTTAGAAATATTAGCATCACTACAAGACGGACCATTGCTTAGATTTAAGTCTTTCATTAATAAATAAAGCGAATTTATGTGACTAATACAATTTGTCAAAGGATTATCAAGGCACATATTACATTTCCAATGCAAGTTTACACTCTTAAGAAGTAATGATAAATCGTTTTTATCGATAAAACTACATTCGATGTGAATTTTGCGAACATATAACACACACGATGTGATCATCAGAGAGTTTTTCATTACATTTAGCGCACTGCATTGTTAGGCTTATCAATATGTATTATTATGATGACAATAGATTAGATGAGAACACGTCTATCTAGTTTGACAACTTGAAGTAGACTGTCAATGCATTTGTGTTTGTGCAGTGAAAAAAGCAAAAAAAATTAAAAATGAAAAAACCAAAAAAAATTAAAAATGAAAAAAGCCCAAAAAAATTAAAAAAAATCAAAATCAAAGAAAAAAAAATGTGAGTTAAGTTCAATAGTATCAGAAAAAAATTAAAAAAACAAAAAAAAAACGGAATCAAACAAAAAATCCAAAAAAAAATTCATTTAAAAAATGAAAATCAATGCTAATATAAGTTCAATCATTGATATAAAAAAACTACTTTTATTTAGTTTTAGTTTTTTTTTGCATTAAAGTAATTAACTTTTTCACTTTACCAATCTCCCAAAATTAACAATAAAAATTGTCAATGATTGGTAAAGGTGTCAGTTATACCTTATACTTTCAAACTACAGTACATTCTCGATTATCGCAACTAATTAAAAAATTAAAACAAGGGTGGTTGCAATGACCGAGGTTGTTAGTTTTGGAAAAATAGAAACTGATTTTGTTAAAACCATTTTTTTTCAAAATTATAGGTCATTAAGTGCCATTTTTATTTTCAATATTTAATGCTTTATCAATTTTTTACCAAACACTAAAAATTGGATAGTTTTTTGGACTTACAATTTCAAAGATAAAAGTAAATACTTACATAGTACATAATATAAAGTAATAAAAAGAAAAACTTAAAAAAAAAAGTACAAGCACCATGGTGGGTCCGAACATGGTACATCAGGGTTGCGAACCCAACACTCTTACACTAGACTACCTAAAGATATAATAATTGTTGGCTCAGAAACAATATAATAAACTTGAAAACTAAAGCTATTTTACAAAGTTTGTATTTGCAGTTTGACTAAAAATATGCAATCTCTTTTACATCATTTTTGTCAGGGAAATTTCCCTTTGGCTTTCTATCAAAATATTACAATATTCATTTAGGAATACGACACAAACCTCAATTTACAAATTTCTTTTCGTGTTTCATAGAAATCCCAATTGTTTTTGAACGTTTGGCCAAAATATTTCCATTCCTCATTCCTCAAAAATATTTTTAGACACAGGCACGTTTTAGACATTTGGCCAGTTTATATTTCTAAGATCTCAGAGATCTTCGTATTCTCAGAAATATAAACAATTCTCATACAAATTTATCAATTCTACTGTCAAAACTCTGAAAATGAAAATTTTTGGATTTGATTTCTCAATTTTACAAAGTAATAGCTTTGACTTTTGAAATTAATTTAATTTTATTTGCTTTTGTATTTTTAAAAGGCGTCACAACAACAATTTTTATTTCTTTGAGAATTGTTGTATATATTTCATTCTCAATCTTTGTCATTTTCACTGAGAATATTCTTTTTGATATGACATATTTTGTTTCAATCGGCGTATCGCATGAAACGAAAACCCAATTTTATCCTTAAACGCGATTGGCGGCTACACTGTGCGTCCTTGACCCCCAGAGATTACACATTTTTTGTCTGTCTTTTCGATTTCATTCATAAATTCAAAAATTTCCAAAAAAAAAATCCAAAGTACGCAACACTTTTATTATCATTTTGTGAGGGAAATTTAGGAATTTCCCCTTGAGGAACTGGTTCATGTATTGGTTTTCGTTGAATTTAAAAAGTTTCGTTGTGGGATGAGTTCTACTTCCGGTATCAGGTGTCCCGGGACCAGTTGTCGTGGGACCAGTTGTCGCTTGGGACCAGTTGTCTGGGATAAGTTGTCTTGGGATAAGTTGTCTTGGGATAGCCTATACCCAACCCATGATTTGTATATATTCGAGAAAAATAAAATTTTGAAATTTTGGTCGAAATCTGAAAAAATTTCAAATGCTGTTTTGAGGGTGAAGATCGCATCTTTTGGCATTTTCAGTACCAGAAAAATGTCCGTTTTTTCGAAAACTTTAAATGCTCATAACTCGTGAAGAAATGCACCTAGAGGGCTAAAAATTGCATTTCTGTAATCTAGAGAGTCAGACCTTTCCAATGATGTATGATTTGTATATATTCGAGAAAAATAAAATTTTGAAATTTTGGTCGAAATCTGAAAAATTTTCAAATGCTGTTTTGAGGGTGAAGATCGCATCTTTTGGGATTTTCAGTACCAGAAAAATGTCCGTTTTTTCGAAAACTTTAAATGCTCATAACTCGTAGAGAAATGCATCTAGAGGGCTAAAAATTGCATTTCTGTAATCTAGAGAGTCAGACCTTTCCAATGATGTATGATTTGTATATATTCGAGAAAAATAAAATTTTGAAATTTTGGTCGAAATCTGAAAAATTTTCAAATGCTGTTTTGAGGGTGAAGATCGCATCTTTTGGGATTTTCAGTACCAGAAAAATGTCCGTTTTTTCGAAAACTTTAAATGCTCATAACTCGTAGAGAAATACATCTAGAGGGCTAAAAATTGCATTTCTGTAATCTAGAGAGTCAGACCTTTCCAATGATGTATGATTTGTATATATTCGAGAAAAATAAAATTTTGAAATTTTGGTCGAAATCTGAAAAAATTTCAAATGCTGTTTTGAGGGTGAAGATCGCATCTTTTGGCATTTTCAGTACCAGAAAAATGTCCGTTTTTTCGAAAACTTTAAATGCTCATAACTCGTAGAGAAATGCATCTAGAGGGCTAAAAATTGCATTTCTGTAATCTAGAGAGTCAGACCTTTCCAATGATGTATGATTTGTATATATTCGAGAAAAATAAAATTTTGAAATTTTGGTCGAAATCTGAAAAATTTTCAAATGCTGTTTTGAGGGTGAAGATCGCATCTTTTGGCATTTTCAGTACCAGAAAAATGTCCGTTTTTTCGAAAACTTTAAATGCTCATAACTCGTAGAGAAAAATAAAATTTTGAAATTTTGGTCGAAATCTGAAAAAATTTCAAATGCTGTTTTGAGGGTGAAGATCGCATCTTTTGGGATTTTCAGTACCAGAAAAATGTCCGTTTTTTCGAAAACTTTAAATGCTCATAACTCGTAGAGAAATGCATCTAGAGGGCTAAAAATTGCATTTCTGTAATCTAGAGAGTCAGACCTTTCCAATGATGTATGATTTGTATATATTCGAGAAAAATAAAATTTTGAAATTTTGGTCGAAATCTGAAAAAATTTCAAATGCTGTTTTGAGGGTGAAGATCGCATCTTTTGGCATTTTCAGTACCAGAAAAATGTCCGTTTTTTCGAAAACTTTAAATGCTCATAACTCGTAGAGAAATGCATCTAGAGGGCTAAAAATTGCATTTCTGTAATCTAGAGAGTCAGACCTTTCCAATGATGTATGATTTGTATATATTCGAGAAAAATAAAATTTTGAAATTTTGGTCGAAATCTGAAAAATTTTCAAATGCTGTTTTGAGGGTGAAGATCGCATCTTTTGGGATTTTCAGTACCAGAAAAATGTCCGTTTTTTCGAAAACTTTAAATGCTCATAACTCGTAGAGAAATACATCTAGAGGGCTAAAAATTGCATTTCTGTAATCTAGAGAGTCAGACCTTTCCAATGATGTATGATTTGTATATATTCGAGAAAAATAAAATTTTGAAATTTTGGTCGAAATCTGAAAAAATTTCAAATGCTGTTTTGAGGGTGAAGATCGCATCTTTTGGCATTTTCAGTACCAGAAAAATGTCCGTTTTTTCGAAAACTTTAAATGCTCATAACTCGTAGAGAAATGCATCTAGAGGGCTAAAAATTGCATTTCTGTAATCTAGAGAGTCAGACCTTTCCAATGATGTATGATTTGTATATATTCGAGAAAAATAAAATTTTGAAATTTTGGTCGAAATCTGAAAAAATTTCAAATGCTGTTTTGAGGGTGAAGATCGCATCTTTTGGGATTTTCAGTACCAGAAAAATGTCCGTTTTTTCGAAAACTTTAAATGCTCATAACTCGTGAAGAAATGCACCTAGAGGGCTAAAAATTGCATTTCTGTAATCTAGAGAGTCAGACCTTTCCAATGATGTATGATTTGTATATATTCGAGAAAAATAAAATTTTGAAATTTTGGTCGAAATCTGAAAAATTTTCAAATGCTGTTTTGAGGGTGAAGATCGCATCTTTTGGCATTTCCAGTACCAGAAAAATGTCCGTTTTTTCGAAAACTTTAAATGCTCATTACTCGTGAAGAAATGCACCTAGAGGGCTAAAAATTGCATTTCTGTAATCTAGAGAGTCAGACCTTTCCAATGATGTATGATTTGTATATATTCGAGAAAAATAAAATTTTGAAATTTTGGTCGAAATCTGAAAAATTTTCAAATGCTGTTTTGAGGGTGAAGATCGCATCTTTTGGGATTTTCAGTACCAGAAAAATGTCCGTTTTTTCGAAAACTTTAAATGCTCATAACTCGTAGAGAAATGCATCTAGAGGGCTAAAAATTGCATTTCTGTAATCTAGAGAGTCAGACCTTTCCAATGATGTATGATTTGTATATATTCGAGAAAAATAAAATTTTGAAATTTTGGTCGAAATCTGAAAAATTTTCAAATGCTGTTTTGAGGGTGAAGATCGCATCTTTTGGCATTTTCAGTACCAGAAAAATGTCCGTTTTTTCGAAAACTTTAAATGCTCATAACTCGTAGAGAAAAATAAAATTTTGAAATTTTGGTCGAAATCTGAAAAAATTTCAAATGCTGTTTTGAGGGTGAAGATCGCATCTTTTGGGATTTTCAGTACCAGAAAAATGTCCGTTTTTTCGAAAACTTTAAATGCTCATAACTCGTAGAGAAATGCATCTAGAGGGCTAAAAATTGCATTTCTGTAATCTAGAGAGTCAGACCTTTCCAATGATGTATGATTTGTATATATTCGAGAAAAATAAAATTTTGAAATTTTGGTCGAAATCTGAAAAAATTTCAAATGCTGTTTTGAGGGTGAAGATCGCATCTTTTGGCATTTTCAGTACCAGAAAAATGTCCGTTTTTTCGAAAACTTTAAATGCTCATAACTCGTGAAGAAATGCACCTAGAGGGCTAAAAATTGCATTTCTGTAATCTAGAGAGTCAGACCTTTCCAATGATGTATGATTTGTATATATTCGAGAAAAATAAAATTTTGAAATTTTGGTCGAAATCTGAAAAATTTTCAAATGCTGTTTTGAGGGTGAAGATCGCATCTTTTGGCATTTTCAGTACCAGAAAAATGTCCGTTTTTTCGAAAACTTTAAATGCTCATAACTCGTAGAGAAATGCATCTAGAGGGCTAAAAATTGCATTTCTGTAATCTAGAGAGTCAGACCTTTCCAATGATGTATGATTTGTATATATTCGAGAAAAATAAAATTTTGAAATTTTGGTCGAAATCTGAAAAATTTTCAAATGCTGTTTTGAGGGTGAAGATCGCATCTTTTGGGATTTTCAGTACCAGAAAAATGTCCGTTTTTTCGAAAACTTTAAATGCTCATAACTCGTAGAGAAATGCATCTAGAGGGCTAAAAATTGCATTTCTGTAATCTAGAGAGTCAGACCTTTCCAATGATGTATGATTTGTATATATTCGAGAAAAATAAAATTTTGAAATTTTGGTCGAAATCTGAAAAATTTTCAAATGCTGTTTTGAGGGTGAAGATCGCATCTTTTGGCATTTTCAGTACCAGAAAAATGTCCGTTTTTTCGAAAACTTTAAATGCTCATAACTCGTAGAGAAAAATAAAATTTTGAAATTTTGGTCGAAATCTGAAAAAATTTCAAATGCTGTTTTGAGGGTGAAGATCGCATCTTTTGGGATTTTCAGTACCAGAAAAATGTCCGTTTTTTCGAAAACTTTAAATGCTCATAACTCGTAGAGAAATGCATCTAGAGGGCTAAAAATTGCATTTCTGTAATCTAGAGAGTCAGACCTTTCCAATGATGTATGATTTGTATATATTCGAGAAAAATAAAATTTTGAAATTTTGGTCGAAATCTGAAAAAATTTCAAATGCTGTTTTGAGGGTGAAGATCGCATCTTTTGGCATTTTCAGTACCAGAAAAATGTCCGTTTTTTCGAAAACTTTAAATGCTCATAACTCGTGAAGAAATGCACCTAGAGGGCTAAAAATTGCATTTCTGTAATCTAGAGAGTCAGACCTTTCCAATGATGTATGATTTGTATATATTCGAGAAAAATAAAATTTTGAAATTTTGGTCGAAATCTGAAAAATTTTCAAATGCTGTTTTGAGGGTGAAGATCGCATCTTTTGGCATTTTCAGTACCAGAAAAATGTCCGTTTTTTCGAAAACTTTAAATGCTCATAACTCGTAGAGAAATGCATCTAGAGGGCTAAAAATTGCATTTCTGTAATCTAGAGAGTCAGACCTTTCCAATGATGTATGATTTGTATATATTCGAGAAAAATAAAATTTTGAAATTTTGGTCGAAATCTGAAAAATTTTCAAATGCTGTTTTGAGGGTGAAGATCGCATCTTTTGGGATTTTCAGAACCAGAAAAATGTCCGTTTTTTCGAAAACTTTAAATGCTCATAACTCGTAGAGAAATGCATCTAGAGGGCTAAAAATTGCATTTCTGTAATCTAGAGAGTCAGACCTTTCCAATGATGTATGATTTGTATATATTCGAGAAAAATAAAATTTTGAAATTTTGGTCGAAATCTGAAAAATTTTCAAATGCTGTTTTGAGGGTGAAGATCGCATCTTTTGGCATTTTCAGTACCAGAAAAATGTCCGTTTTTTCGAAAACTTTAAATGCTCATAACTCGTAGAGAAATGCATCTAGAGGGCTAAAAATTGCATTTCTGTAATCTAGAGAGTCAGACCTTTCCAATGATGTATGATTTGTATATATTCGAGAAAAATAAAATTTTGAAATTTTGGTCGAAATCTGAAAAAATTTCAAATGCTGTTTTGAGGGTGAAGATCGCATCTTTTGGCATTTTCAGTACCAGAAAAATGTCCGTTTTTTCGAAAACTTTAAATGCTCATAACTCGTGAAGAAATGCACCTAGAGGGCTAAAAATTGCATTTCTGTAATCTAGAGAGTCAGACCTTTCCAATGATGTATGATTTGTATATATTCGAGAAAAATAAAATTTTGAAATTTTGGTCGAAATCTGAAAAATTTTCAAATGCTGTTTTGAGGGTGAAGATCGCATCTTTTGGCATTTTCAGTACCAGAAAAATGTCCGTTTTTTTGAAAACTTTAAATGCTCATAACTCGTAGAGAAATGCATCTAGAGGGCTAAAAATTGCATTTCTGTAATCTAGAGAGTCAGACCTTTCCAATGATGTATGATTTGTATATATTCGAGAAAAATAAAATTTTGAAATTTTGGTCGAAATCTGAAAAATTTTCAAATGCTGTTTTGAGGGTGAAGATCGCATCTTTTGGCATTTTCAGTACCAGAAAAATGTCCGTTTTTTCAAAAACTTTAAATGCTCATAACTCGTAGAGAAATGCATCTAGAGGGCTAAAAATTGCATTTCTGTAATCTAGAGAGTCAGACCTTTCCAATGATGTATGATTTGTATATATTCGAGAAAAATAAAATTTTGAAATTTTGGTCGAAATCTGAAAAATTTTCAAATGCTGTTTTGAGGGTGAAGATCGCATCTTTTGGCATTTTCAGTACCAGAAAAATGTCCGTTTTTTCAAAAACTTTAAATGCTCATAACTCGTAGAGAAATGCATCTAGAGGGCTAAAAATTGCATTTCTGTAATCTAGAGAGTCAGACCTTTCCAATGATGTATGATTTGTATATATTCGAGAAAAATAAAATTTTGAAATTTTGGTCGAAATCTGAAAAATTTTCAAATGCTGTTTTGAGGGTGAAGATCGCATCTTTTGGCATTTTCAGTACCAGAAAAATGTCCAATTTTTCGAAAACTTTAAATGCTCATAACTCGTAGAGAAATGCATCTAGAGGGCTAAAAATTGCATTTCTGTAATCTAGAGAGTCAGACCTTTCCAATGATGTATGATTTGTATATATTCGAGAAAAATAAAATTTTGAAATTTTGGTCGAAATCTGAAAAAATTTCAAATGCTGTTTTGAGGGTGAAGATCGCATCTTTTGGCATTTTCAGTACCAGAAAAATGTCCGTTTTTTCGAAAACTTTAAATGCTCATAACTCGTAGAGAAATGCATCTAGAGGGCTAAAAATTGCATTTCTGTAATCTAGAGAGTCAGACCTTTCCAATGATGTATGATTTGTATATATTCGAGAAAAATAAAATTTTGAAATTTTGGTCGAAATCTGAAAAAATTTCAAATGCTGTTTTAAGGGTGAAGATCGCATCTTTTGGGATTTTCAGTACCAGAAAAATGTCCGTTTTTTCGAAAACTTTAAATGCTCATAACTCGTGAAGAAATGCACCTAGAGGGCTAAAAATTGCATTTCTGTAATCTAGAGAGTCAGACCTTTCCAATGATGTATGATTTGTATATATTCGAGAAAAATAAAATTTTGAATTTTGGTCGAAATCTGAAAAAATTTCAAATGCTGTTTTGAGGGTGAAGATCGCATCTTTTGGCATTTTCAGTACCAGAAAAATGTCCGTTTTTTCGAAAACTTTAAATGCTCATAACTCGTGAAGAAATGCACCTAGAGGGCTAAAAATTGCATTTCTGTAATCTAGAGAGTCAGACCTTTCCAATGATGTATGATTTGTATATATTCGAGAAAAATAAAATTTTGAAATTTTGGTCGAAATCTGAAAAATTTTCAAATGCTGTTTTGAGGGTGAAGATCGCATCTTTTGGCATTTTCAGTACCAGAAAAATGTCCGTTTTTTCGAAAACTTTAAATGCTCATAACTCGTGAAGAAATGCACCTAGAGGGCTAAAAATTGCATTTCTGTAATCTAGAGAGTCAGACCTTTCCAATGATGTATGATTTGTATATATTCGAGAAAAATAAAATTTTGAAATTTTGGTCGAAATCTGAAAAATTTTCAAATGTTGTTTTGAGGGTGAAGATCATCTAGAGGGCTAAAAATTGCATTTCTGTAATCTAGAGAGTCAGACCTTTCCAATGATGTATGATTTGTATATATTCGAGAAAAATAAAATTTTGAAATTTTGGTCGAAATCTGAAAAAATTTCAAATGCTGTTTTGAGGGTGAAGATCGCATCTTTTGGCATTTTCAGTACCAGAAAAATGTCCGTTTTTTCGAAAACTTTAAATGCTCATAACTCGTAGAGAAATGCATCTAGAGGGCTAAAAATTGCATTTCTGTAATCTAGAGAGTCAGACCTTTCCAATGATGTATGATTTGTATATATTCGAGAAAAATAAAATTTTGAAATTTTGGTCGAAATCTGAAAAAATTTCAAATGCTGTTTTAAGGGTGAAGATCGCATCTTTTGGGATTTTCAGTACCAGAAAAATGTCCGTTTTTTCGAAAACTTTAAATGCTCATAACTCGTGAAGAAATGCACCTAGAGGGCTAAAAATTGCATTTCTGTAATCTAGAGAGTCAGACCTTTCCAATGATGTATGATTTGTATATATTCGAGAAAAATAAAATTTTGAATTTTGGTCGAAATCTGAAAAAATTTCAAATGCTGTTTTGAGGGTGAAGATCGCATCTTTTGGCATTTTCAGTACCAGAAAAATGTCCGTTTTTTCGAAAACTTTAAATGCTCATAACTCGTGAAGAAATGCACCTAGAGGGCTAAAAATTGCATTTCTGTAATCTAGAGAGTCAGACCTTTCCAATGATGTATGATTTGTATATATTCGAGAAAAATAAAATTTTGAAATTTTGGTCGAAATCTGAAAAATTTTCAAATGCTGTTTTGAGGGTGAAGATCGCATCTTTTGGCATTTTCAGTACCAGAAAAATGTCCGTTTTTTCGAAAACTTTAAATGCTCATAACTCGTGAAGAAATGCACCTAGAGGGCTAAAAATTGCATTTCTGTAATCTAGAGAGTCAGACCTTTCCAATGATGTATGATTTGTATATATTCGAGAAAAATAAAATTTTGAAATTTTGGTCGAAATCTGAAAAATTTTCAAATGTTGTTTTGAGGGTGAAGATCATCTAGAGGGCTAAAAATTGCATTTCTGTAATCTAGAGAGTCAGACCTTTCCAATGATGTATGATTTGTATATATTCGAGAAAAATAAAATTTTGAAATTTTGGTCGAAATCTGAAAAAATTTCAAATGCTGTTTTAAGGGTGAAGATCGCATCTTTTGGCATTTTCAGTACCAGAAAAATGTCCGTTTTTTCGAAAACTTTAAATGCTCATAACTCGTGAAGAAATGCACCTAGAGGGCTAAAAATTGCATTTCTGTAATCTAGAGAGTCAGACCTTTCCAATGATGTATGATTTGTATATATTCGAGAAAAATAAAATTTTGAATTTTGGTCGAAATCTGAAAAAATTTCAAATGCTGTTTTGAGGGTGAAGATCGCATCTTTTGGCATTTTCAGTACCAGAAAAATGTCCGTTTTTTCGAAAACTTTAAATGCTCATAACTCGTAGAGAAATGCATCTAGAGGGCTAAAAATTGCATTTCTGTAATCTAGAGAGTCAGACCTTTCCAATGATGTATGATTTGTATATATTCGAGAAAAATAAAATTTTGAAATTTTGGTCGAAATCTGAAAAATTTTCAAATGCTGTTTTGAGGGTGAAGATCGCATCTTTTGGGATTTTCAGTACCAGAAAAATGTCCGTTTTTTCGAAAACTTTAAATGCTCATAACTCGTAGAGAAATACATCTAGAGGGCTAAAAATTGCATTTCTGTAATCTAGAGAGTCAGACCTTTCCAATGATGTATGATTTGTATATATTCGAGAAAAATAAAATTTTGAAATTTTGGTCGAAATCTGAAAAAATTTCAAATGCTGTTTTGAGGGTGAAGATCGCATCTTTTGGGATTTTCAGTACCAGAAAAATGTCCGTTTTTTCGAAAACTTTAAATGCTCATAACTCGTAGAGAAATGCATCTAGAGGGCTAAAAATTGCATTTCTGTAATCTAGAGAGTCAGACCTTTCCAATGATGTATGATTTGTATATATTCGAGAAAAATAAAATTTTGAAATTTTGGTCGAAATCTGAAAAAATTTCAAATGCTGTTTTGAGGGTGAAGATCGCATCTTTGGGCATTTTCAGTACCAGAAAAATGTCCGTTTTTTCGAAAACTTTAAATGCTCATAACTCGTGAAGAAATGCACCTAGAGGGCTAAAAATTGCATTTCTGTAATCTAGAGAGTCAGACCTTTCCAATGATGTATGATTTGTATATATTCGAGAAAAATAAAATTTTGAAATTTTGGTCGAAATCTGAAAAAATTTCAAATGCTGTTTTGAGGGTGAAGATCGCATCTTTTGGCATTTTCAGTACCAGAAAAATGTCCGTTTTTTCGAAAACTTTAAATGCTCATAACTCGTAGAGAAATGCATCTAGAGGGCTAAAAATTGCATTTCTGTAATCTAGAGTGTCAGACCTTTCCAATGATGTATGATTTGTATATATTCGAGAAAAATAAAATTTTGAAATTTTGGTCGAAATCTGAAAAATTTCAAATGCTGTTTTGAGGGTGAAGATCGCATCTTTTGGCATTTTCAGTACCAGAAAAATGTCCGTTTTTTCGAAAACTTTAAATGCTCATAACTCGTAGAGAAATGCATCTAGAGGGCTAAAAATTGCATTTCTGTAATCTAGAGAGTCAGACCTTTCCAATGATGTATGATTTGTATATATTCGAGAAAAATAAAATTTTGAAATTTTGGTCGAAATCTGAAAAAATTTCAAATGCTGTTTTGAGGGTGAAGATCGCATCTTTTGGCATTTTCAGTACCAGAAAAATGTCCGTTTTTTCGAAAACTTTAAATGCTCATAACTCGTGAAGAAATGCACCTAGAGGGCTAAAAATTGCATTTCTGTAATCTAGAGAGTCAGACCTTTCCAATGATGTATGATTTGTATATATTCGAGAAAAATAAAATTTTGAAATTTTGGTCGAAATCTGAAAAAATTTCAAATGCTGTTTTGAGGGTGAAGATCGCATCTTTTGGCATTTTCAGTACCAGAAAAATGTCCGTTTTTTCGAAAACTTTAAATGCTCATAACTCGTGAAGAAATGCACCTAGAGGGCTAAAAATTGCATTTCTGTAATCTAGAGAGTCAGACCTTTCCAATGATGTATGATTTGTATATATTCGAGAAAAATAAAATTTTGAAATTTTGGTCGAAATCTGAAAAATTTTCAAATGCTGTTTTGAGGGTGAAGATCGCATCTTTTGGGATTTTCAGTACCAGAAAAATTTCCGTTTTTTCGAAAACTTTAAATGCTCATAACTCGTAGAGAAATGCATCTAGAGGGCTAAAAATTGCATTTCTGTAATCTAGAGAGTCAGACCTTTCCAATGATGTATGATTTGTATATATTCGAGAAAAATAAAATTTTGAAATTTTGGTCGAAATCTGAAAAAATTTCAAATGCTGTTTTGAGGGTGAAGATCGCATCTTTTGGCATTTTCAGTACCAGAAAAATGTCCGTTTTTTCGAAAACTTTAAATGCTCATAACTCGTGAAGAAATGCACCTAGAGGGCTAAAAATTGCATTTCTGTAATCTAGAGAGTCAGACCTTTCCAATGATGTATGATTTGTATATATTCGAGAAAAATAAAATTTTGAAATTTTGGTCGAAATCTGAAAAAATTTCAAATGCTGTTTTGAGGGTGAAGATCGCATCTTTTGGCATTTTCAGTACCAGAAAAATGTCCGTTTTTTCGAAAACTTTAAATGCTCATAACTCGTGAAGAAATGCACCTAGAGGGCTAAAAATTGCATTTCTGTAATCTAGAGAGTCAGACCTTTCCAATGATGTATGATTTGTATATATTCGAGAAAAATAAAATTTTGAAATTTTGGTCGAAATCTGAAAAAATTTCAAATGCTGTTTTGAGGGTGAAGATCGCATCTTTTGGCATTTTCAGTACCAGAAAAATGTCCGTTTTTTCGAAAACTTTAAATGCTCATAACTCGTAGAGAAATGCATCTAGAGGGCTAAAAATTGCATTTCTGTAATCTAGAGAGTCAGACCTTTCCAATGATGTATGATTTGTATATATTCGAGAAAAATAAAATTTTGAAATTTTGGTCGAAATCTGAAAAATTTCAAATGCTGTTTTGAGGGTGAAGATCGCATCTTTTGGCATTTTCAGTACCAGAAAAATGTCCGTTTTTTCGAAAACTTTAAATGCTCATAACTCGTAGAGAAATGCATCTAGAGGGCTAAAAATTGCATTTCTGTAATCTAGAGAGTCAGACCTTTCCAATGATGTATGATTTGTATATATTCGAGAAAAATAAAATTTTGAAATTTTGGTCGAAATCTGAAAAAATTTCAAATGCTGTTTTGAGGGTGAAGCTCGCATCTTTTGGCATTTTCAGTACCAGAAAAATGTCCGTTTTTTCGAAAACTTTAAATGCTCATAACTCGTAGAGAAATGCATCTAGAGGGCTAAAAATTGCATTTCTGTAATCTAGAGTGTCAGACCTTTCCAATGATGTATGATTTGTATATATTCGAGAAAAATAAAATTTTGAAATTTTGGTCGAAATCTGAAAAATTTCAAATGCTGTTTTGAGGGTGAAGATCGCATCTTTTGGCATTTTCAGTACCAGAAAAATGTCCGTTTTTTCGAAAACTTTAAATGCTCATAACTCGTAGAGAAATGCATCTAGAGGGCTAAAAATTGCATTTCTGTAATCTAGAGAGTCAGACCTTTCCAATGATGTATGATTTGTATATATTCGAGAAAAATAAAATTTTGAAATTTTGGTCGAAATCTGAAAAAATTTCAAATGCTGTTTTGAGGGTGAAGATCGCATCTTTTGGCATTTTCAGTACCAGAAAAATGTCCGTTTTTTCGGAAACTTTAAATGCTCATAACTCGTGAAGAAATGCACCTAGAGGGCTAAAAATTGCATTTCTGTAATCTAGAGAGTCAGACCTTTCCAATGATGTATGATTTGTATATATTCGAGAAAAATAAAATTTTGAAATTTTGGTCGAAATCTGAAAAAATTTCAAATGCTGTTTTGAGGGTGAAGATCGCATCTTTTGGCATTTTCAGTACCAGAAAAATGTCCGTTTTTTCGAAAACTTTAAATGCTCATAACTCGTGAAGAAATGCACCTAGAGGGCTAAAAATTGCATTTCTGTAATCTAGAGAGTCAGACCTTTCCAATGATGTATGATTTGTATATATTCGAGAAAAATAAAATTTTGAAATTTTGGTCGAAATCTGAAAAAATTTCAAATGCTGTTTTGAGGGTGAAGATCGCATCTTTTGGCATTTTCAGTACCAGAAAAATGTCCGTTTTTTCGAAAACTTTAAATGCTCATAACTCGTGAAGAAATGCACCTAGAGGGCTAAAAATTGCATTTCTGTAATCTAGAGAGTCAGACCTTTCCAATGATGTATGATTTGTATATATTCGAGAAAAATAAAATTTTGAAATTTTGGTCGAAATCTGAAAAAATTTCAAATGCTGTTTTGAGGGTGAAGATCGCATCTTTTGGCATTTTCAGTACCAGAAAAATGTCCGTTTTTTCGAAAACTTTAAATGCTCATAACTCGTAGAGAAATGCATCTAGAGGGCTAAAAATTGCATTTCTGTAATCTAGAGAGTCAGACCTTTCCAATGATGTATGATTTGTATATATTCGAGAAAAATAAAATTTTGAAATTTTGGTCGAAATCTGAAAAATTTCAAATGCTGTTTTGAGGGTGAAGATCGCATCTTTTGGCATTTTCAGTACCAGAAAAATGTCCGTTTTTTCGAAAACTTTAAATGCTCATAACTCGTAGAGAAATGCATCTAGAGGGCTAAAAATTGCATTTCTGTAATCTAGAGAGTCAGACCTTTCCAATGATGTATGATTTGTATATATTCGAGAAAAATAAAATTTTGAAATTTTGGTCGAAATCTGAAAAAATTTCAAATGCTGTTTTGAGGGTGAAGCTCGCATCTTTTGGCATTTTCAGTACCAGAAAAATGTCCGTTTTTTCGAAAACTTTAAATGCTCATAACTCGTAGAGAAATGCATCTAGAGGGCTAAAAATTGCATTTCTGTAATCTAGAGAGTCAGACCTTTCCAATGATGTATGATTTGTATATATTCGAGAAAAATAAAATTTTGAAATTTTGGTCGAAATCTGAAAAATTTCAAATGCTGTTTTGAGGGTGAAGATCGCATCTTTTGGCATTTTCAGTACCAGAAAAATGTCCGTTTTTTCGAAAACTTTAAATGCTCATAACTCGTAGAGAAATGCATCTAGAGGGCTAAAAATTGCATTTCTGTAATCTAGAGAGTCAGACCTTTCCAATGATGTATGATTTGTATATATTCGAGAAAAATAAAATTTTGAAATTTTGGTCGAAATCTGAAAAATTTCAAATGCTGTTTTGAGGGTGAAGATCGCATCTTTTGGCATTTTCAGTACCAGAAAAATGTCCGTTTTTTCGAAAACTTTAAATGCTCATAACTCGTGAAGAAATGCACCTAGAGGGCTAAAAATTGCATTTCTGTAATCTAGAGAGTCAGACCTTTCCAATGATGTATGATTTGTATATATTCGAGAAAAATAAAATTTTGAAATTTTGGTCGAAATCTGAAAAATTTTCAAATGCTGTTTTGAGGGTGAAGATCGCATCTTTTGGCATTTTCAGTACCAGAAAAATGTCCGTTTTTTCGAAAACTTTAAATGCTCATAACTCGTAGAGAAATACACCTAGAGGGCTAAAAATTGCATTTATGTAATCTAGAGAGTCAGACCTTTCCAATGATGTATGATTTGTATATATTCGAGAAAAATAAAATTTTGAAATTTTGGTCGAAATCTGAAAAATTTTCAAATGCTGTTTTGAGGGTGAAGATCGCATCTTTTGGCATTTTCAGTACCAGAAAAATGTCCGTTTTTTCGAAAACTTTAAATGCTCATAACTCGTAGAGAAATGCACCTAGAGGCCTAAAAATTGCATTTCTGTAATCTAGAGAGTCAGACCTTTCCAATGATGTATGATTTGTATATATTCGAGAAAAATAAAATTTTGAAATTTTGGTCGAAATCTGAAAAATTTTCAAATGCTGTTTTGAGGGTGAAGATCGCATCTTTTGGGATTTTCAGTACCAGAAAAATGTCCGTTTTTTCGAAAACTTTAAATGCTCATAACTCGTAGAGAAATGCATCTAGAGGGCTAAAAATTGCATTTCTGTAATCTAGAGAGTCAGACCTTTCCAATGATGTATGATTTGTATATATTCGAGAAAAATAAAATTTTGAAATTTTGGTCGAAATCTGAAAAATTTTCAAATGCTGTTTTGAGGGTGAAGATCGCATCTTTTGGCATTTTCAGTACCAGAAAAATGTCCGTTTTTTCGAAAACTTTAAATGCTCATAACTCGTAGAGAAATACACCTAGAGGGCTAAAAATTGCATTTATGTAATCTAGAGAGTCAGACCTTTCCAATGATGTATGATTTGTATATATTCGAGAAAAATAAAATTTTGAAATTTTGGTCGAAATCTGAAAAAATTTCAAATGCTGTTTTGAGGGTGAAGATCGCATCTTTTGGCATTTTCAGTACCAGAAAAATGTCCGTTTTTTCGAAAACTTTAAATGCTCATAAGTCGTAGAGAAATGCATCTAGAGGGCTAAAAATTGCATTTCTGTAATCTAGAGAGGCGGACCTTTCCAATGATGTATGATTTGTATATATTCGAGAAAAATAAAATTTTGAAATTTTGGTCGAAATCTGAAAAATTTTCAAATGCTGTTTTGAGGGTGAAGATCGCATCTTTTGGGATTTTCAGTACCAGAAAAATGTCCGTTTTTTCGAAAACTTTAAATGCTCATAACTCGTAGAGAAATACATCTAGAGGGCTAAAAATTGCATTTCTGTAATCTAGAGAGTCAGACCTTTCCAATGATGTATGATTTGTATATATTCGAGAAAAATAAAATTTTGAAATTTTGGTCGAAATCTGAAAAAATTTCAAATGCTGTTTTGAGGGTGAAGATCGCATCTTTTGGGATTTTCAGTACCAGAAAAATGTCCGTTTTTTCGAAAACTTTAAATGCTCATAACTCGTAGAGAAATGCATCTAGAGGGCTAAAAATTGCATTTCTGTAATCTAGAGAGTCAGACCTTTCCAATGATGTATGATTTGTATATATTCGAGAAAAATAAAATTTTGAAATTTTGGTCGAAATCTGAAAAAATTTCAAATGCTGTTTTGAGGGTGAAGATCGCATCTTTTGGCATTTTCAGTACCAGAAAAATGTCCGTTTTTTCGAAAACTTTAAATGCTCATAACTCGTGAAGAAATGCACCTAGAGGGCTAAAAATTGCATTTCTGTAATCTAGAGAGTCAGACCTTTCCAATGATGTATGATTTGTATATATTCGAGAAAAATAAAATTTTGAAATTTTGGTCGAAATCTGAAAAATTTCAAATGCTGTTTTGAGGGTGAAGATCGCATCTTTTGGCATTTTCAGTACCAGAAAAATGTCCGTTTTTTCGAAAACTTTAAATGCTCATAACTCGTAGAGAAATGCATCTAGAGGGCTAAAAATTGCATTTCTGTAATCTAGAGAGTCAGACCTTTCCAATGATGTATGATTTGTATATATTCGAGAAAAATAAAATTTTGAAATTTTGGTCGAAATCTGAAAAAATTTCAAATGCTGTTTTGAGGGTGAAGATCGCATCTTTTGGCATTTTCAGTACCAGAAAAATGTCCGTTTTTTCGAAAACTTTAAATGCTCATAACTCGTAGAGAAATACACCTAGAGGGCTAAAAATTGCATTTATGTAATCTAGAGAGTCAGACCTTTCCAATGATGTATGATTTGTATATATTCGAGAAAAATAAAATTTTGAAATTTTGGTCGAAATCTGAAAAATTTTCAAATGCTGTTTTGAGGGTGAAGATCGCATCTTTTGGCATTTTCAGTACCAGAAAAATGTCCGTTTTTTCGAAAACTTTAAATGCTCATAACTCGTAGAGAAATACACCTAGAGGGCTAAAAATTGCATTTATGTAATCTAGAGAGTCAGACCTTTCCAATGATGTATGATTTGTATATATTCGAGAAAAATAAAATTTTGAAATTTTGGTCGAAATCTGAAAAAATTTCAAATGCTGTTTTGAGGGTGAAGATCGCATCTTTTGGCATTTTCAGTACCAGAAAAATGTCCGTTTTTTCGAAAACTTTAAATGCTCATAAGTCGTAGAGAAATGCATCTAGAGGGCTAAAAATTGCATTTCTGTAATCTAGAGAGGCGGACCTTTCCAATGATGTATGATTTGTATATATTCGAGAAAAATAAAATTTTGAAATTTTGGTCGAAATCTGAAAAATTTTCAAATGCTGTTTTGAGGGTGAAGATCGCATCTTTTGGGATTTTCAGTACCAGAAAAATGTCCGTTTTTTCGAAAACTTTAAATGCTCATAACTCGTAGAGAAATACATCTAGAGGGCTAAAAATTGCATTTCTGTAATCTAGAGAGTCAGACCTTTCCAATGATGTATGATTTGTATATATTCGAGAAAAATAAAATTTTGAAATTTTGGTCGAAATCTGAAAAAATTTCAAATGCTGTTTTGAGGGTGAAGATCGCATCTTTTGGGATTTTCAGTACCAGAAAAATGTCCGTTTTTTCGAAAACTTTAAATGCTCATAACTCGTAGAGAAATGCATCTAGAGGGCTAAAAATTGCATTTCTGTAATCTAGAGAGTCAGACCTTTCCAATGATGTATGATTTGTATATATTCGAGAAAAATAAAATTTTGAAATTTTGGTCGAAATCTGAAAAAATTTCAAATGCTGTTTTGAGGGTGAAGATCGCATCTTTTGGCATTTTCAGTACCAGAAAAATGTCCGTTTTTTCGAAAACTTTAAATGCTCATAACTCGTGAAGAAATGCACCTAGAGGGCTAAAAATTGCATTTCTGTAATCTAGAGAGTCAGACCTTTCCAATGATGTATGATTTGTATATATTCGAGAAAAATAAAATTTTGAAATTTTGGTCGAAATCTGAAAAATTTCAAATGCTGTTTTGAGGGTGAAGATCGCATCTTTTGGCATTTTCAGTACCAGAAAAATGTCCGTTTTTTCGAAAACTTTAAATGCTCATAACTCGTAGAGAAATGCATCTAGAGGGCTAAAAATTGCATTTCTGTAATCTAGAGAGTCAGACCTTTCCAATGATGTATGATTTGTATATATTCGAGAAAAATAAAATTTTGAAATTTTGGTCGAAATCTGAAAAAATTTCAAATGCTGTTTTGAGGGTGAAGATCGCATCTTTTGGCATTTTCAGTACCAGAAAAATGTCCGTTTTTTCGAAAACTTTAAATGCTCATAACTCGTGAAGAAATGCACCTAGAGGGCTAAAAATTGCATTTCTGTAATCTAGAGAGTCAGACCTTTCCAATGATGTATGATTTGTATATATTCGAGAAAAATAAAATTTTGAAATTTTGGTCGAAATCTGAAAAATTTCAAATGCTGTTTTGAGGGTGAAGATCGCATCTTTTGGCATTTTCAGTACCAGAAAAATGTCCGTTTTTTCGAAAACTTTAAATGCTCATAACTCGTAGAGAAATGCATCTAGAGGGCTAAAAATTGCATTTCTGTAATCTAGAGAGTCAGACCTTTCCAATGATGTATGATTTGTATATATTCGAGAAAAATAAAATTTTGAAATTTTGGTCGAAATCTGAAAAAATTTCAAATGCTGTTTTGAGGGTGAAGATCGCATCTTTTGGCATTTTCAGTACCAGAAAAATGTCCGTTTTTTCGAAAACTTTAAATGCTCATAACTCGTGAAGAAATGCACCTAGAGGGCTAAAAATTGCATTTCTGTAATCTAGAGAGTCAGACCTTTCCAATGATGTATGATTTGTATATATTCGAGAAAAATAAAATTTTGAAATTTTGGTCGAAATCTGAAAAAATTTCAAATGCTGTTTTGAGGGTGAAGATCGCATCTTTTGGCATTTTCAGTACCAGAAAAATGTCCGTTTTTTTGAAAACTTTAAATGCTCATAACTCGTGAAGAAATGCACCTAGAGGGCTAAAAATTGCATTTCTGTAATCTAGAGAGTCAGACCTTTCCAATGATGTATGATTTGTATATATTCGAGAAAAATAAAATTTTGAAATTTTGGTCGAAATCTGAAAAATTTTCAAATGCTGTTTTGAGGGTGAAGATCGCATCTTTTGGGATTTTCAGTACCAGAAAAATTTCCGTTTTTTCGAAAACTTTAAATGCTCATAACTCGTAGAGAAATGCATCTAGAGGGCTAAAAATTGCATTTCTGTAATCTAGAGAGTCAGACCTTTCCAATGATGTATGATTTGTATATATTCGAGAAAAATAAAATTTTGAAATTTTGGTCGAAATCTGAAAAAATTTCAAATGCTGTTTTGAGGGTGAAGATCGCATCTTTTGGCATTTTCAGTACCAGAAAAATGTCCGTTTTTTCGAAAACTTTAAATGCTCATAACTCGTGAAGAAATGCACCTAGAGGGCTAAAAATTGCATTTCTGTAATCTAGAGAGTCAGACCTTTCCAATGATGTATGATTTGTATATATTCGAGAAAAATAAAATTTTGAAATTTTGGTCGAAATCTGAAAAATTTTCAAATGCTGTTTTGAGGGTGAAGATCGCATCTTTTGGCATTTTCAGTACCAGAAAAATGTCCGTTTTTTCGAAAACTTTAAATGCTCATAACTCGTAGAGAAATGCATCTAGAGGGCTAAAAATTGCATTTCTGTAATCTAGAGAGTCAGACCTTTCCAATGATGTATGATTTGTATATATTCGAGAAAAATAAAATTTTGAAATTTTGGTCGAAATCTGAAAAATTTCAAATGCTGTTTTGAGGGTGAAGATCGCATCTTTTGGCATTTTCAGTACCAGAAAAATGTCCGTTTTTTCGAAAACTTTAAATGCTCATAACTCGTAGAGAAATGCATCTAGAGGGCTAAAAATTGCATTTCTGTAATCTAGAGAGTCAGACCTTTCCAATGATGTATGATTTGTATATATTCGAGAAAAATAAAATTTTGAAATTTTGGTCGAAATCTGAAAAAATTTCAAATGCTGTTTTGAGGGTGAAGATCGCATCTTTTGGCATTTTCAGTACCAGAAAAATGTCCGTTTTTTCGAAAACTTTAAATGCTCATAACTCGTGAAGAAATGCACCTAGAGGGCTAAAAATTGCATTTCTGTAATCTAGAGAGTCAGACCTTTCCAATGATGTATGATTTGTATATATTCGAGAAAAATAAAATTTTGAAATTTTGGTCGAAATCTGAAAAAATTTCAAATGCTGTTTTGAGGGTGAAGATCGCATCTTTTGGCATTTTCAGTACCAGAAAAATGTCCGTTTTTTCGAAAACTTTAAATGCTCATAACTCGTGAAGAAATGCACCTAGAGGGCTAAAAATTGCATTTCTGTAATCTAGAGAGTCAGACCTTTCCAATGATGTATGATTTGTATATATTCGAGAAAAATAAAATTTTGAAATTTTGGTCGAAATCTGAAAAAATTTCAAATGCTGTTTTGAGGGTGAAGATCGCATCTTTTGGCATTTTCAGTACCAGAAAAATGTCCGTTTTTTCGAAAACTTTAAATGCTCATAACTCGTGAAGAAATGCACCTAGAGGGCTAAAAATTGCATTTCTGTAATCTAGAGAGTCAGACCTTTCCAATGATGTATGATTTGTATATATTCGAGAAAAATAAAATTTTGAAATTTTGGTCGAAATCTGAAAAAATTTCAAATGCTGTTTTGAGGGTGAAGCTCGCATCTTTTGGCATTTTCAGTACCAGAAAAATGTCCGTTTTTTCGAAAACTTTAAATGCTCATAACTCGTAGAGAAATGCATCTAGAGGGCTAAAAATTGCATTTCTGTAATCTAGAGAGTCAGACCTTTCCAATGATGTATGATTTGTATATATTCGAGAAAAATAAAATTTTGAAATTTTGGTCGAAATCTGAAAAATTTCAAATGCTGTTTTGAGGGTGAAGATCGCATCTTTTGGCATTTTCAGTACCAGAAAAATGTCCGTTTTTTCGAAAACTTTAAATGCTCATAACTCGTAGAGAAATGCATCTAGAGGGCTAAAAATTGCATTTCTGTAATCTAGAGAGTCAGACCTTTCCAATGATGTATGATTTGTATATATTCGAGAAAAATAAAATTTTGAAATTTTGGTCGAAATCTGAAAAATTTCAAATGCTGTTTTGAGGGTGAAGATCGCATCTTTTGGCATTTTCAGTACCAGAAAAATGTCCGTTTTTTCGAAAACTTTAAATGCTCATAACTCGTGAAGAAATGCACCTAGAGGGCTAAAAATTGCATTTCTGTAATCTAGAGAGTCAGACCTTTCCAATGATGTATGATTTGTATATATTCGAGAAAAATAAAATTTTGAAATTTTGGTCGAAATCTGAAAAATTTTCAAATGCTGTTTTGAGGGTGAAGATCGCATCTTTTGGGATTTTCAGTACCAGAAAAATGTCCGTTTTTTCGAAAACTTTAAATGCTCATAACTCGTGAAGAAATGCACCTAGAGGGCTAAAAATTGCATTTCTGTAATCTAGAGAGTCAGACCTTTCCAATGATGTATGATTTGTATATATTCGAGAAAAATAAAATTTTGAAATTTTGGTCGAAATCTGAAAAATTTTCAAATGCTGTTTTGAGGGTGAAGATCGCATCTTTTGGCATTTTCAGTACCAGAAAAATGTCCGTTTTTTCGAAAACTTTAAATGCTCATAACTCGTGAAGAAATGCACCTATAGGGCTAAAAATTGCATTTCTGTAATCTAGAGAGTCAGACCTTTCCAATGATGTATGATTTGTATATATTCGAGAAAAATAAAAATGTCCGTTTTTTTCGAAAACTTTAAATGCTCATAACTCGTAGAGAAATGCATCTAGAGGGCTAAAAATTGCATTTCTTTTGGGATTTTCAGTACCAGAAAAATGTCCGTTTTTTCGAAAACTTTAAATGCTCATAACTCGTAGAGAAATGCATCTAGAGGGCTAAAAATTGCATTTCTGTAATCTAGAGAGTCAGACCTTTCCAATGATGTATGATTTGTATATATTCGAGAAAAATAAAATTTTGAAATTTTGGTCGAAATCTGAAAAATTTTCAAATGCTGTTTTGAGGGTGAAGATCGCATCTTTTGGGATTTTCAGTACCAGAAAAATGTCCGTTTTTTCGAAAACTTTAAATGCTCATAACTCGTAGAGAAATGCATCTAGAGGGCTAAAAATTGCATTTCTGTAATCTAGAGAGTCAGACCTTTCCAATGATGTATGATTTGTATATATTCGAGAAAAATAAAATTTTGAAATTTTGGTCGAAATCTGAAAAATTTTCAAATGCTGTTTTGAGGGTGAAGATCGCATCTTTTGGCATTTTCAGTACCAGAAAAATGTCCGTTTTTTCGAAAACTTTAAATGCTCATAACTCGTAGAGAAATGCATCTAGAGGGCTAAAAATTGCATTTCTGTAATCTAGAGAGTCAGACCTTTCCAATGATGTATGATTTGTATATATTCGAGAAAAATAAAATTTTGAAATTTTGGTCGAAATCTGAAAAAATTTCAAATGCTGTTTTGAGGGTGAAGATCGCATCTTTTGGCATTTTCAGTACCAGAAAAATGTCCGTTTTTTCGAAAACTTTAAATGCTCATAACTCGTGAAGAAATGCACCTAGAGGGCTAAAAATTGCATTTCTGTAATCTAGAGAGTCAGACCTTTCCAATGATGTATGATTTGTATATATTCGAGAAAAATAAAAATGTCCGTTTTTTTCGAAAACTTTAAATGCTCATCGTGAAGAAATGCACCTAGAGGGCTAAAAATTGCATTTCTGTAATCTAGAGAGTCAGACCTTTCCAATGATGTATGATTTGTATATATTCGAGAAAAATAAAATTTTGAAATTTTGGTCGAAATCTGAAAAATTTTCAAATGCTGTTTTGAGGGTGAAGATCGCATCTTTTGGCATTTTCAGTACCAGAAAAATGTCCGTTTTTTCGAAAACTTTAAATGCTCATAACTCGTGAAGAAATGCACCTAGAGGGCTAAAAATTGCATTTCTGTAATCTAGAGAGTCAGACCTTTCCAATGATGTATGATTTGTATATATTCGAGAAAAATAAAAATGTCCGTTTTTTTCGAAAACTTTAAATGCTCATCGTGAAGAAATGCACCTAGAGGGCTAAAAATTGCATTTCTGTAATCTAGAGAGTCAGACCTTTCCAATGATGTATGATTTGTATATATTCGAGAAAAATAAAAATGTCCGTTTTTTTCGAAAACTTTAAATGCTCATCGTGAAGAAATGCACCTAGAGGGCTAAAAATTGCATTTCTGTAATCTAGAGAGTCAGACCTTTCCAATGATGTATGATTTGTATATATTCGAGAAAAATAAAATTTTGAAATTTTGGTCGAAATCTGAAAAATTTTCAAATGCTGTTTTGAGGGTGAAGATCGCATCTTTTGGCATTTTCAGTACCAGAAAAATGTCCGTTTTTTCGAAAACTTTAAATGCTCATAACTCGTAGAGAAATGCATCTAGAGGGCTAAAAATTGCATTTCTGTAATCTAGAGAGTCAGACCTTTCCAATGATGTATGATTTGTATATATTCGAGAAAAATAAAATTTTGAAATTTTGGTCGAAATCTGAAAAATTTTCAAATGCTGTTTTGAGGGTGAAGATCGCATCTTTTGGCATTTTCAGTACCAGAAAAATGTCCGTTTTTTCGAAAACTTTAAATGCTCATAACTCGTAGAGAAATGCATCTAGAGGGCTAAAAATTGCATTTCTGTAATCTAGAGAGTCAGACCTTTCCAATGATGTATGATTTGTATATATTCGAGAAAAATAAAATTTTGAAATTCTGAAAAAATTTCAAATGCTGTTTTGAGGGTGAAGATCGCATCTTTTGGCATTTTCAGTACCAGAAAAATGTCCGTTTTTTCGAAAACTTTAAATGCTCATAACTCGTGAAGAAATGCACCTAGAGGGCTAAAAATTGCATTTCTGTAATCTAGAGAGTCAGACCTTTCCAATGATGTATGATTTGTATATATTCGAGAAAAATAAAAATGTCCATTTTTTCGAAAACTTTAAATGCTCATAACTCGTAGAGAAATGCATCTAGAGGGCTAAAAATTGCATTTCTGTAATCTAGAGAGTCAGACCTTTCCAATGATGTATGATTTGTATATATTCGAGAAAAATAAAATTTTGAAATTTTGGTCGAAATCTGAAAAATTTTCAAATGCTGTTTTGAGGGTGAAGATCGCATCTTTTGGCATTTTCAGTACCAGAAAAATGTCCGTTTTTTCGAAAACTTTAAATGCTCATAACTCGTAGAGAAATGCATCTAGAGGGCTAAAAATTGCATTTCTGTAATCTAGAGAGTCAGACCTTTCCAATGATGTATGATTTGTATATATTCGAGAAAAATAAAATTTTGAAATTTTGGTCGAAATCTGAAAAAAATTTCAAATGCTGTTTTGAGGGTGAAGATCGCATCTTTTGGCATTTTCAGTACCAGAAAAATGTCCGTTTTCTCGAAAACTTTAAATGCTCATAACTCGTGAAGAAATGCACCTAGAGGGCTAAAAATTGCATTTCTGTAATCTAGAGAGTCAGACCTTTCCAATGATGTATGATTTGTATATATTCGAGAAAAATAAAATTTTGAAATTTTGGTCGAAATCTGAAAAATTTTCAAATGCTGTTTTGAGGGTGAAGATCGCATCTTTTGGGATTTTCAGTACCAGAAAAATGTCCGTTTTTTCGAAAACTTTAAATGCTCATAACTCGTGAAGAAATGCACCTAGAGGGCTAAAAATTGCATTTCTGTAATCTAGAGAGTCAGACCTTTCCAATGATGTAAATTTTCAAATGCTGTTTTGAGGGTGAAGATCGCATCTTTTGGCATTTTCAGTACCAGAAAAATGTCCGTTTTTTCGAAAACTTTAAATGCTCATAACTCGTGAAGAAATGCACCTATAGGGCTAAAAATTGCATTTCTGTAATCTAGAGAGTCAGACCTTTCCAATGATGTATGATTTGTATATATTCGAGAAAAATAAAAATGTCCGTTTTTTTCGAAAACTTTAAATGCTCATAACTCGTAGAGAAATGCATCTAGAGGGCTAAAAATTGCATTTCTGTAATCTAGAGAGTCAGACCTTTCCAATGATGTATGATTTGTATATATTCGAGAAAAATAAAATTTTGAAATTTTGGTCGAAATCTGAAAAATTTTCAAATGCTGTTTTGAGGGTGAAGATCGCATCTTTTGGGATTTTCAGTACCAGAAAAATGTCCGTTTTTTCGAAAACTTTAAATGCTCATAACTCGTAGAGAAATGCATCTAGAGGGCTAAAAATTGCATTTCTGTAATCTAGAGAGTCAGACCTTTCCAATGATGTATGATTTGTATATATTCGAGAAAAATAAAATTTTGAAATTTTGGTCGAAATCTGAAAAATTTTCAAATGCTGTTTTGAGGGTGAAGATCGCATCTTTTGGCATTTTCAGTACCAGAAAAATGTCCGTTTTTTCGAAAACTTTAAATGCTCATAACTCGTGAAGAAATGCACCTATAGGGCTAAAAATTGCATTTCTGTAATCTAGAGAGTCAGACCTTTCCAATGATGTATGATTTGTATATATTCGAGAAAAATAAAAATGTCCGTTTTTTCGAAAACTTTAAATGCTCATAACTCGTAGAGAAATGCATCTAGAGGGCTAAAAATTGCATTTCTGTAATCTAGAGAGTCAGACCTTTCCAATGATGTATGATTTGTATATATTCGAGAAAAATAAAATTTTGAAATTTTGGTCGAAATCTGAAAAATTTTCAAATGCTGTTTTGAGGGTGAAGATCGCATCTTTTGGGATTTTCAGTACCAGAAAAATGTCCGTTTTTTCGAAAACTTTAAATGCTCATAACTCGTAGAGAAATGCATCTAGAGGGCTAAAAATTGCATTTCTGTAATCTAGAGAGTCAGACCTTTCCAATGATGTATGATTTGTATATATTCGAGAAAAATAAAATTTTGAAATTTTGGTCGAAATCTGAAAAATTTTCAAATGCTGTTTTGAGGGTGAAGATCGCATCTTTTGGCATTTTCAGTACCAGAAAAATGTCCGTTTTTTCGAAAACTTTAAATGCTCATAACTCGTAGAGAAATGCATCTAGAGGGCTAAAAATTGCATTTCTGTAATCTAGAGAGTCAGACCTTTCCAATGATGTATGATTTGTATATATTCGAGAAAAATAAAATTTTGAAATTTTGGTCGAAATCTGAAAAAATTTCAAATGCTGTTTTGAGGGTGAAGATCGCATCTTTTGGCATTTTCAGTACCAGAAAAATGTCCGTTTTTTCGAAAACTTTAAATGCTCATAACTCGTGAAGAAATGCACCTAGAGGGCTAAAAATTGCATTTCTGTAATCTAGAGAGTCAGACCTTTCCAATGATGTATGATTTGTATATATTCGAGAAAAATAAAATTTTGAAATTTTGGTCGAAATCTGAAAAATTTTCAAATGCTGTTTTGAGGGTGAAGATCGCATCTTTTGGCATTTTCAGTACCAGAAAAATGTCCGTTTTTTCGAAAACTTTAAATGCTCATAACTCGTGAAGAAATGCACCTATAGGGCTAAAAATTGCATTTCTGTAATCTAGAGAGTCAGACCTTTCCAATGATGTATGATTTGTATATATTCGAGAAAAATAAAAATGTCCGTTTTTTTCGAAAACTTTAAATGCTCATAACTCGTAGAGAAATGCATCTAGAGGGCTAAAAATTGCATTTCTGTAATCTAGAGAGTCAGACCTTTCCAATGATGTATGATTTGTATATATTCGAGAAAAATAAAATTTTGAAATTTTGGTCGAAATCTGAAAAATTTTCAAATGCTGTTTTGAGGGTGAAGATCGCATCTTTTGGCATTTTCAGTACCAGAAAAATGTCCGTTTTTTCGAAAACTTTAAATGCTCATAACTCGTAGAGAAATGCATCTAGAGGGCTAAAAATTGCATTTCTGTAATCTAGAGAGTCAGACCTTTCCAATGATGTATGATTTGTATATATTCGAGAAAAATAAAATTTTTAAATTTTGGTCGAAATCTGAAAAATTTTCAAATGCTGTTTTGAGGGTGAAGATCGCATCTTTTGGGATTTTCAGTACCAGAAAAATGTCCGTTTTTTCGAAAACTTTAAATGCTCATAACTCGTAGAGAAATGCATCTAGAGGGCTAAAAATTGCATTTCTGTAATCTAGAGAGTCAGACCTTTCCAATGATGTATGATTTGTATATATTCGAGAAAAATAAAATTTTGAAATTTTGGTCGAAATCTGAAAAATTTTCAAATGCTGTTTTGAGGGTGAAGATCGCATCTTTTGGCATTTCCAGTACCAGAAAAATGTCCGTTTTTTCGAAAACTTTAAATGCTCATAACTCGTAGAGAAATACATCTAGAGGGCTAAAAATTGCATTTCTGTAATCTAGAGAGTCAGACCTTTCCAATGATGCATGATTTGTATATATTCGAGAAAAATAAAATTTTGAAATTTTGGTCGAAATCTGAAAAATTTTCAAATGCTGTTTTGAGGGTGAAGATCGCATCTTTTGGCATTTTCAGTACCAGAAAAATGTCCGTTTTTTCGAAAACTTTAAATGCTCATAACTCGTAGAGAAATGCATCTAGAGGGCTAAAAATTGCATTTCTGTAATCTAGAGAGTCAGACCTTTCCAATGATGTATGATTTGTATATATTCGAGAAAAATAAAATTTTGAAATTTTGGTCGAAATCTGAAAAAATTTCAAATGCTGTTTTGAGGGTGAAGATCGCATCTTTTGGCATTTTCAGTACCAGAAAAATGTCCGTTTTTTCGAAAACTTTAAATGCTCATAACTCGTAGAGAAATACATCTAGAGGGCTAAAAATTGCATTTCTGTAATCTAGAGAGTCAGACCTTTCCAATGATGTATGATTTGTATATATTCGAGAAAAATAAAATTTTGAAATTTTGGTCGAAATCTGAAAAAATTTCAAATGCTGTTTTGAGGGTGAAGATCGCATCTTTTGGGATTTTCAGTACCAGAAAAATGTCCGTTTTTTCGAAAACTTTAAATGCTCATAACTCGTAGAGAAATGCATCTAGAGGGCTAAAAATTGCATTTCTGTAATCTAGAGAGTCAGACCTTTCCAATGATGTATGATTTGTATATATTCGAGAAAAATAAAATTTTGAAATTTTGGTCGAAATCTGAAAAAAATTCAAATGCTGTTTTGAGGGTGAAGATCGCATCTTTTGGGATTTTCAGTACCAGAAAAATGTCCGTTTTTTCGAAAACTTTAAATGCTCATAACTCGTAGAGAAATACATCTAGAGGGCTAAAAATTGCATTTCTGTAATCTAGAGAGTCAGACCTTTCCAATGATGTATGATTTGTATATATTCGAGAAAAATAAAATTTTGAAATTTTGGTCGAAATCTGAAAAAATTTCAAATGCTGTTTTGAGGGTGAAGATCGCATCTTTTGGCATTTTCAGTACCAGAAAAATGTCCGTTTTTTCGAAAACTTTAAATGCTCATAACTCGTAGAGAAATGCATCTAGAGGGCTAAAAATTGCATTTCTGTAATCTAGAGAGTCAGACCTTTCCAATGATGTATGATTTGTATATATTCGAGAAAAATAAAATTTTGAAATTTTGGTCGAAATCTGAAAAAATTTCAAATGCTGTTTTGAGGGTGAAGATCGCATCTTTTGGCATTTTCAGTACCAGAAAAATGTCCGTTTTTTCGAAAACTTTAAATGCTCATAACTCGTAGAGAAATGCATCTAGAGGGCTAAAAATTGCATTTCTGTAATCTAGAGAGTCAGACCTTTCCAATGATGTATGATTTGTATATATTCGAGAAAAATAAAATTTTGAAATTTTGGTCGAAATCTGAAAAAATTTCAAATGCTGTTTTGAGGGTGAAGATCGCATCTTTTGGCATTTTCAGTACCAGAAAAATGTCCGTTTTTTCGAAAACTTTAAATGCTCATAACTCGTGAAGAAATGCACCTAGAGGGCTAAAAATTGCATTTCTGTAATCTAGAGAGTCAGACCTTTCCAATGATGTATGATTTGTATATATTCGAGAAAAATAAAATTTTGAAATTTTGGTCGAAATCTGAAAAATTTTCAAATGCTGTTTTGAGGGTGAAGATCGCATCTTTTGGCATTTTCAGTACCAGAAAAATGTCCGTTTTTTTGAAAACTTTAAATGCTCATAACTCGTAGAGGGCTAAAAATTGCATTTCTGTAATCTAGAGAGTCAGACCTTTCCAATGATGTATGATTTGTATATATTCGAGAAAAATAAAATTTTGAAATTTTGGTCGAAATCTGAAAAATTTTCAAATGCTGTTTTGAGGGTGAAGATCGCATCTTTTGGCATTTTCAGTACCAGAAAAATGTCCGTTTTTTCGAAAACTTTAAATGCTCATAACTCGTAGAGAAATGCATCTAGAGGGCTAAAAATTGCATTTCTGTAATCTAGAGAGTCAGACCTTTCCAATGATGTATGATTTGTATATATTCGAGAAAAATAAAATTTTGAAATTTTGGTCGAAATCTGAAAAATTTTCAAATGCTGTTTTGAGGGTGAAGATCGCATCTTTTGGCATTTTCTCAGTACCAGAAAAATGTCCGTTTTTTCGAAAACTTTAAATGCTCATAACTCGTGAAGAAATGCACCTAGAGGGCTAAAAATTGCATTTCTGTAATCTAGAGAGTCAGACCTTTCCAATGATGTATGATTTGTATATATTCGAGAAAAATAAAATTTTGAAATTTTGGTCGAAATCTGAAAAATTTTCAAATGCTGTTTTGAGGGTGAAGATCATCTAGAGGGCTAAAAATTGCATTTCTGTAATCTAGAGAGTCAGACCTTTCCAATGATGTATGATTTGTATATATTCGAGAAAAATAAAATTTTGAATTTTGGTCGAAATCTGAAAAAATTTCAAATGCTGTTTTGAGGGTGAAGATCGCATCTTTTGGCATTTTCAGTACCAGAAAAATGTCCGTTTTTTCGAAAACTTTAAATGCTCATAACTCGTAGAGAAATGCATCTAGAGGGCTAAAAATTGCATTTCTGTAATCTAGAGAGTCAGACCTTTCCAATGATGTATGATTTGTATATATTCGAGAAAAATAAAATTTTGAAATTTTGGTCGAAATCTGAAAAAATTTCAAATGCTGTTTTGAGGGTGAAGATCGCATCTTTTGGCATTTTCAGTACCAGAAAAATGTCCGTTTTTTCGAAAACTTTAAATGCTCATAACTCGTGAAGAAATGCACCTAGAGGGCTAAAAATTGCATTTCTGTAATCTAGAGAGTCAGACCTTTCCAATGATGTATGATTTGTATATATTCGAGAAAAATAAAATTTTGAAATTTTGGTCGAAATCTGAAAAATTTTCAAATGCTGTTTTGAGGGTGAAGATCGCATCTTTTGGCATTTTCAGTACCAGAAAAATGTCCGTTTTTTCGAAAACTTTAAATGCTCATAACTCGTGAAGAAATGCACCTATAGGGCTAAAAATTGCATTTCTGTAATCTAGAGAGTCAGACCTTTCCAATGATGTATGATTTGTATATATTCGAGAAAAATAAAATTTTGAAATTTTGGTCGAAATCTGAAAAATTTTCAAATGCTGTTTTGAGGGTGAAGATCGCATCTTTTGGCATTTTCAGTACCAGAAAAATGTCCGTTTTTTCGAAAACTTTAAATGCTCATAACTCGTAGAGAAATGCATCTAGAGGGCTAAAAATTGCATTTCTGTAATCTAGAGAGTCAGACCTTTCCAATGATGTATGATTTGTATATATTCGAGAAAAATAAAATTTTGAAATTTTGGTCGAAATCTGAAAAATTTTCAAATGCTGTTTTGAGGGTGAAGATCGCATCTTTTGGCATTTTCAGTACCAGAAAAATGTCCGTTTTTTCGAAAACTTTAAATGCTCATAACTCGTAGAGAAATGCATCTAGAGGGCTAAAAATTGCATTTCTGTAATCTAGAGAGTCAGACCTTTCCAATGATGTATGATTTGTATATATTCGAGAAAAATAAAATTTTGAAATTTTGGTCGAAATCTGAAAAAATTTCAAATGCTGTTTTGAGGGTGAAGATCGCATCTTTTGGCATTTTCAGTACCAGAAAAATGTCCGTTTTTTCGAAAACTTTAAATGCTCATAACTCGTAGAGAAATACATCTAGAGGGCTAAAAATTGCATTTCTGTAATCTAGAGAGTCAGACCTTTCCAATGATGTATGATTTGTATATATTCGAGAAAAATAAAATTTTGAAATTTTGGTCGAAATCTGAAAAAATTTCAAATGCTGTTTTGAGGGTGAAGATCGCATCTTTTGGGATTTTCAGTACCAGAAAAATGTCCGTTTTTTCGAAAACTTTAAATGCTCATAACTCGTAGAGAAATGCATCTAGAGGGCTAAAAATTGCATTTCTGTAATCTAGAGAGTCAGACCTTTCCAATGATGTATGATTTGTATATATTCGAGAAAAATAAAATTTTGAAATTTTGGTCGAAATCTGAAAAAATTTCAAATGCTGTTTTGAGGGTGAAGATCGCATCTTTTGGCATTTTCAGTACCAGAAAAATGTCCGTTTTTTCGAAAACTTTAAATGCTCATAACTCGTAGAGAAATACATCTAGAGGGCTAAAAATTGCATTTCTGTAATCTAGAGAGTCAGACCTTTCCAATGATGTATGATTTGTATATATTCGAGAAAAATAAAATTTTGAAATTTTGGTCGAAATCTGAAAAAATTTCAAATGCTGTTTTGAGGGTGAAGATCGCATCTTTTGGGATTTTCAGTACCAGAAAAATGTCCGTTTTTTCGAAAACTTTAAATGCTCATAACTCGTAGAGAAATGCATCTAGAGGGCTAAAAATTGCATTTCTGTAATCTAGAGAGTCAGACCTTTCCAATGATGTATGATTTGTATATATTCGAGAAAAATAAAATTTTGAAATTTTGGTCGAAATCTGAAAAAATTTCAAATGCTGTTTTGAGGGTGAAGATCGCATCTTTTGGGATTTTCAGTACCAGAAAAATGTCCGTTTTTTCGAAAACTTTAAATGCTCATAACTCGTAGAGAAATACATCTAGAGGGCTAAAAATTGCATTTCTGTAATCTAGAGAGTCAGACCTTTCCAATGATGTATGATTTGTATATATTCGAGAAAAATAAAATTTTGAAATTTTGGTCGAAATCTGAAAAAATTTCAAATGCTGTTTTGAGGGTGAAGATCGCATCTTTTGGCATTTTCAGTACCAGAAAAATGTCCGTTTTTTCGAAAACTTTAAATGCTCATAACTCGTAGAGAAATGCACCTAGAGGGCTAAAAATTGCATTTCTGTAATCTAGAGAGTCAGACCTTTCCAATGATGTATGATTTGTATATATTCGAGAAAAATAAAATTTTGAAATTTTGGTCGAAATCTGAAAAATTTTCAAATGCTGTTTTGAGGGTGAAGATCGCATCTTTTGGGATTTTCAGTACCAGAAAAATGTCCGTTTTTTCGAAAACTTTAAATGCTCATAACTCGTGAAGAAATGCACCTAGAGGGCTAAAAATTGCATTTCTGTAATCTAGAGAGTCAGACCTTTCCAATGATGTATGATTTGTATATATTCGAGAAAAATAAAATTTTGAAATTTTGGTCGAAATCTGAAAAATTTTCAAATGCTGTTTTGAGGGTGAAGATCGCATCTTTTGGCATTTCCAGTACCAGAAAAATGTCCGTTTTTTCGAAAACTTTAAATGCTCATAACTCGTAGAGAAATACATCTAGAGGGCTAAAAATTGCATTTCTGTAATCTAGAGAGTCAGACCTTTCCAATGATGTATGATTTGTATATATTCGAGAAAAATAAAATTTTGAAATTTTGGTCGAAATCTGAAAAAATTTCAAATGCTGTTTTGAGGGTGAAGATCGCATCTTTTGGCATTTTCAGTACCAGAAAAATGTCCGTTTTTTTGAAAACTTTAAATGCTCATAACTCGTGAAGAAATGCACCTAGAGGGCTAAAAATTGCATTTCTGTAATCTAGAGAGTCAGACCTTTCCAATGATGTATGATTTGTATATATTCGAGAAAAATAAAATTTTGAAATTTGCTGTTTTGAGGGTGAAGATCGCATCTTTTGGCATTTTCAGTACCAGAAAAATGTCCGTTTTTTCGAAAACTTTAAATGCTCATAACTCGTGAAGAAATGCACCTAGAGGGCTAAAAATTGCATTTCTGTAATCTAGAGAGTCAGACCTTTCCAATGATGTATGATTTGTATATATTCGAGAAAAATAAAATTTTGAAATTTTGGTCGAAATCTGAAAAATTTTCAAATGCTGTTTTGAGGGTGAAGATCGCATCTTTTGGCATTTTCAGTACCAGAAAAATGTCCGTTTTTTCGAAAACTTTAAATGCTCATAACTCGTAGAGAAATGCATCTAGAGGGCTAAAAATTGCATTTCTGTAATCTAGAGAGTCAGACCTTTCCAATGATGTATGATTTGTATATATTCGAGAAAAATAAAATTTTGAAATTTTGGTCGAAATCTGAAAAATTTTCAAATGCTGTTTTGAGGGTGAAGATCGCATCTTTTGGCATTTTCAGTACCAGAAAAATGTCCGTTTTTTCGAAAACTTTAAATGCTCATAACTCGTGAAGAAATGCACCTAGAGGGCTAAAAATTGCATTTCTGTAATCTAGAGAGTCAGACCTTTCCAATGATGTATGATTTGTATATATTCGAGAAAAATAAAATTTTGAAATTTTGGTCGAAATCTGAAAAATTTTCAAATGCTGTTTTGAGGGTGAAGATCGCATCTTTTGGCATTTTCAGTACCAGAAAAATGTCCGTTTTTTCGAAAACTTTAAATGCTCATAACTCGTAGAGAAATGCATCTAGAGGGCTAAAAATTGCATTTCTGTAATCTAGAGAGTCAGACCTTTCCAATGATGTATGATTTGTATATATTCGAGAAAAATAAAATTTTGAAATTTTGGTCGAAATCTGAAAAATTTTCAAATGCTGTTTTGAGGGTGAAGATCGCATCTTTTGGCATTTTCAGTACCAGAAAAATGTCCGTTTTTTCGAAAACTTTAAATGCTCATAACTCGTAGAGAAATGCATCTAGAGGGCTAAAAATTGCATTTCTGTAATCTAGAGAGTCAGACCTTTCCAATGATGTATGATTTGTATATATTCGAGAAAAATAAAATTTTGAAATTTTGGTCGAAATCTGAAAAATTTTCAAATGCTGTTTTGAGGGTGAAGATCGCATCTTTTGGCATTTCCAGTACCAGAAAAATGTCCGTTTTTTCGAAAACTTTAAATGCTCATAACTCGTAGAGAAATACATCTAGAGGGCTAAAAATTGCATTTCTGTAATCTAGAGAGTCAGACCTTTCCAATGATGTATGATTTGTATATATTCGAGAAAAATAAAATTTTGAAATTTTGGTCGAAATCTGAAAAATTTTCAAATGCTGTTTTGAGGGTGAAGATCGCATCTTTTGGCATTTTCAGTACCAGAAAAATGTCCGTTTTTTCGAAAACTTTAAATGCTCATAACTCGTAGAGAAATGCATCTAGAGGGCTAAAAATTGCATTTCTGTAATCTAGAGAGTCAGACCTTTCCAATGATGTATGATTTGTATATATTCGAGAAAAATAAAATTTTGAAATTTTGGTCGAAATCTGAAAAATTTTCAAATGCTGTTTTGAGGGTGAAGATCGCATCTTTTGGCATTTTCAGTACCAGAAAAATGTCCGTTTTTTCGAAAACTTTAAATGCTCATAACTCGTAGAGAAATGCATCTAGAGGGCTAAAAATTGCATTTCTGTAATCTAGAGAGTCAGACCTTTCCAATGATGTATGATTTGTATATATTCGAGAAAAATAAAATTTTGAAATTTTGGTCGAAATCTGAAAAATTTTCAAATGCTGTTTTGAGGGTGAAGATCGCATCTTTTGGCATTTCCAGTACCAGAAAAATGTCCGTTTTTTCGAAAACTTTAAATGCTCATAACTCGTGAAGAAATGCACCTAGAGGGCTAAAAATTGCATTTCTGTAATCTAGAGAGTCAGACCTTTCCAATGATGTATGATTTGTATATATTCGAGAAAAATAAAATTTTGAAATTTTGGTCGAAATCTGAAAAATTTTCAAATGCTGTTTTGAGGGTGAAGATCGCATCTTTTGGCATTTTCAGTACCAGAAAAATGTCCGTTTTTTCGAAAACTTTAAATGCTCATAACTCGTAGAGAAATGCACCTAGAGGGCTAAAAATTGCATTTCTGTAATCTAGAGAGTCAGACCTTTCCAATGATGTATGATTTGTATATATTCGAGAAAAATAAAATTTTGAAATTTTGGTCGAAATCTGAAAAAATTTCAAATGCTGTTTTGAGGGTGAAGATCGCATCTTTTGGGATTTTCAGTACCAGAAAAATGTCCGTTTTTTCGAAAACTTTAAATGCTCATAACTCGTAGAGAAATGCATCTAGAGGGCTAAAAATTGCATTTCTGTAATCTAGAGAGTCAGACCTTTCCAATGATGTATGATTTGTATATATTCGAGAAAAATAAAATTTTGAAATTTTGGTCGAAATCTGAAAAAATTTCAAATGCTGTTTTGAGGGTGAAGATCGCATCTTTTGGCATTTTCAGTACCAGAAAAATGTCCGTTTTTTCGAAAACTTTAAATGCTCATAACTCGTGAAGAAATGCACCTAGAGGGCTAAAAATTGCATTTCTGTAATCTAGAGAGTCAGACCTTTCCAATGATGTATGATTTGTATATATTCGAGAAAAATAAAATTTTGAAATTTTGGTCGAAATCTGAAAAAATTTCAAATGCTGTTTTGAGGGTGAAAATCGCATCTTTTGGCATTTTCAGTACCAGAAAAATGTCCGTTTTTTCGAAAACTTTAAATGCTCATAACTCGTGAAGAAATGCACCCAGAGGGCTAAAAATTGCATTTCTGTAATCTAGAGAGTCAGACCTTTCCAATGATGTATGATTTGTATATATTCGAGAAAAATAAAATTTTGAAATTTTGGTCGAAATCTGAAAAATTTTCAAATGCTGTTTTGAGGGTAAAGATCGCATCTTTTGGGATTTTCAGTACCAGAAAAATGTCCGTTTTTTCGAAAACTTTAAATGCTCATAACTCGTAGAGAAATGCATCTCGAGGGCTAAAAATTGCATTTCTGTAATCTAGAGAGTCAGACCTTTCCAATGATGTATGATTTGTATATATTCGAGAAAAATAAAATTTTGAAATTTTGGTCGAAATCTGAAAAATTTTCAAATGCTGTTTTAAGGGTGAAGATCGCATCTTTTGGCATTTTCAGTACCAGAAAAATGTCCGTTTTTTCGAAAACTTTAAATGCTCATAACTCGTAGAGAAATGCATCTAGAGGGCTAAAAATTGCATTTCTGTAATCTAGAGAGTCAGACCTTTCCAATGATGTATGATTTGTATATATTCGAGAAAAATAAAATTTTGAAATTTTGGTCGAAATCTGAAAAAATTTCAAATGCTGTTTTGATGGTGAAGATCGCATCTTTTGGCATTTTCAGTACCAGAAAAATGTCCGTTTTTTCGAAAACTTTAAATGCTCATAACTCGTGAAGAAATGCACCTAGAGGGCTAAAAATTGCATTTCTGTAATCTAGAGAGTCAGACCTTTCCAATGATGTATGATTTGTATATATTCGAGAAAAATAAAATTTTGAAATTTTGGTCGAAATCTGAAAAATTTTCAAATGCTGTTTTGAGGGTGAAGATCGCATCTTTTGGCATTTTCAGTACCAGAAAAATGTCCGTTTTTTCGAAAACTTTAAATGCTCATAACTCGTGAAGAAATGCACCTAGAGGGCTAAAAATTGCATTTCTGTAATCTAGAGAGTCAGACCTTTCCAATGATGTATGATTTGTATATATTCGAGAAAAATAAAATTTTGAAATTTTGGTCGAAATCTGAAAAATTTTCAAATGCTGTTTTGAGGGTGAAGATCGCATCTTTTGGCATTTTCAGTACCAGAAAAATGTCCGTGTTCAGTACGTGAAAAATTTTCAAATGCTGTTTTGAGGGTGAAGATCGCATCTTTTGGGATTTTCAGTACCAGAAAAATGTCCGTTTTTTTGAAAACTTTAAATGCTCATAACTCGTAGAGAAATACATCTAGAGGGCTAAAAATTGCATTTCTGTAATCTAGAGAGTCAGACCTTTCCAATGATGTATGATTTGTATATATTCGAGAAAAAATAAAATTTTGAAATTTTGGTCGAAATCTGAAAAAATTTCAAATGCTGTTTTGAGGGTGAAGATCGCATCTTTTGGGATTTTCAGTACCAGAAAAATGTCCGTTTTTTCGAAAACTTTAAATGCTCATAACTCGTAGAGAAATGCATCTAGAGGGCTAAAAATTGCATTTCTGTAATCTAGAGAGTCAGACCTTTCCAATGATGTATGATTTGTATATATTCGAGAAAAATAAAATTTTGAAATTTTGGTCGAAATCTGAAAAAATTTCAAATGCTGTTTTGATGGTGAAGATCGCATCTTTTGGCATTTTCAGTACCAGAAAAATGTCCGTTTTTTCGAAAACTTTAAATGCTCATAACTCGTGAAGAAATGCACCTAGAGGGCTAAAAATTGCATTTCTGTAATCTAGAGAGTCAGACCTTTCCAATGATGTATGATTTGTATATATTCGAGAAAAATAAAATTTTGAAATTTTGGTCGAAATCTGAAAAATTTTCAAATGCAGTTTTGAGGGTGAAGATCGCATCTTTTGGCATTTTCAGTACCAGAAAAATGTCCGTTTTTTCGAAAACTTTAAATGCTCATAACTCGTGAAGAAATGCACCTAGAGGGCTAAAAATTGCATTTCTGTAATCTAGAGAGTCAGACCTTTCCAATGATGTATGATTTGTATATATTCGAGAAAAATAAAATTTTGAAATTTTGGTCGAAATCTGAAAAATTTTCAAATGCTGTTTTGAGGGTGAAGATCGCATCTTTTGGCATTTTCAGTACCAGAAAAATGTCCGTTTTTTCGAAAACTTTAAATGCTCATAACTCGTAGAGAAATGCATCTAGAGGGCTAAAAATTGCATTTCTGTAATCTAGAGAGTCAGACCTTTCCAATGATGTATGATTTGTATATATTCGAGAAAAATAAAATTTTGAAATTTTGGTCGAAATCTGAAAAATTTTCAAATGCTGTTTTGAGGGTGAAGATCGCATCTTTTGGCATTTTCAGTACCAGAAAAATGTCCGTTTTTTCGAAAACTTTAAATGCTCATAACTCGTAGAGAAATGCATCTCGAGGGCTAAAAATTGCATTTCTGTAATCTAGAGAGTCAGACCTTTCCAATGATGTATGATTTGTATATATTCGAGAAAAATAAAATTTTGAAATTTTGGTCGAAATCTGAAAAATTTTCAAATGCTGTTTTGAGGGTGAAGATCGCATCTTTTGGGATTTTCAGTACCAGAAAAATGTCCGTTTTTTTGAAAACTTTAAATGCTCATAACTCGTAGAGAAATACATCTAGAGGGCTAAAAATTGCATTTCTGTAATCTAGAGAGTCAGACCTTTCCAATGATGTATGATTTGTATATATTCGAGAAAAAATAAAATTTTGAAATTTTGGTCGAAATCTGAAAAAATTTCAAATGCTGTTTTGAGGGTGAAGATCGCATCTTTTGGGATTTTCAGTACCAGAAAAATGTCCGTTTTTTCGAAAACTTTAAATGCTCATAACTCGTAGAGAAATGCATCTAGAGGGCTAAAAATTGCATTTCTGTAATCTAGAGAGTCAGACCTTTCCAATGATGTATGATTTGTATATATTCGAGAAAAATAAAATTTTGAAATTATGGTCGAAATCTGAAAAAATTTCAAATGCTGTTTTGAGGGTGAAGATCGCATCTTTTGGCATTTTCAGTACCAGAAAAATGTCCGTTTTTTCGAAAACTTTAAATGCTCATAACTCGTAGAGAAATGCATCGAGAGGGCTAAAAATTGCATTTCTGTAATCTAGAGAGTCAGACCTTTCCAATGATGTATGATTTGTATATATTCGAGAAAAATAAAATTTTGAAATTTTGGTCGAAATCTGAAAAAATTTCAAATGCTGTTTTGAGGGTGAAGATCGCATCCTTTGGCATTTTCAGTACCAGAAAAATGTCCGTTTTTTCGAAAACTTTAAATGCTCATAACTCGTAGAGAAATGCATCTAGAGGGCTAAAAATTGCATTTCTGTAATCTAGAGAGTCAGACCTTTCCAATGATGTATGATTTGTATATGTATATTCGAGAAAAATAAAATTTTGAAATTTTGGTCGAAATCTGAAAAAATTTCAAATGCTGTTTTGAGGGTGAAGATCGCATCTTTTGGCATTTTCAGTACCAGAAAAATGTCCGTTTTTTCGAAAACTTTAAATGCTCATAACTCGTAGAGAAATGCATCTAGAGGGCTAAAAATTGCATTTCTGTAATCTAGAGAGTCAGACCTTTCCAATGATGTATGATTTGTATATATTCGAGAAAAATAAAATTTTGAAATTTTGGTCGAAATCTGAAAAAATTTCAAATGCTGTTTTGATGGTGAAGATCGCATCTTTTGGCATTTTCAGTACCAGAAAAATGTCCGTTTTTTCGAAAACTTTAAATGCTCATAACTCGTGAAGAAATGCACCTAGAGGGCTAAAAATTGCATTTCTGTAATCTAGAGAGTCAGACCTTTCCAATGATGTATGATTTGTATATATTCGAGAAAAATAAAATTTTGAAATTTTGGTCGAAATCTGAAAAATTTTCAAATGCTGTTTTGAGGGTGAAGATCGCATCGGCATTTTCAGTACCAGAAAAATGTCCGTTTTTTCGAAAACTTTAAATGCTCATAACTCGTAGAGAAATGCATCTAGAGGGCTAAAAATTGCATTTCTGTAATCTAGAGAGTCAGACCTTTCCAATGATGTATGATTTGTACATATATATTCGAGAAAAATAAAATTTTGAAATTTTGGTCGAAATCTGAAAAATTTTCAAATGCTGTTTTGAGGGTGAAGATCGCATCTTTTGGCATTTTCAGTACCAGAAAAATGTCCGTTTTTTTGAAAACTTTAAATGCTCATAACTCGTAGAGAAATGCATCTAGAGGGCTAAAAATTGCATTTCTGTAATCTAGAGAGTCAGACCTTTCCAATGATGTATGATTTGTATATATTCGAGAAAAATAAAATTTTGAAATTTTGATCGAAATCTGAAAAATTTTCAAATGCTGTTTTGAGGGTGAAGATCGCATCTTTTGGCATTTTCAGTACCAGAAAAATGTCCGTTTTTTCGAAAACTTTAAGTGCTCATAACTCGTAGAGAAATGCACCTAGAGGGCTAAAAATTGCATTTCTGTAATCTAGAGAGTCAGACCTTTCCAATGATGTATGATTTGTATATATTCGAGAAAAATAAAATTTTGAAATTTTGGTCGAAATCTGAAAAATTTTCAAATGCTGTTTTGAGGGTGAAGATCGCATCTTTTGGCATTTTCAGTACCAGAAAAATGTCCGTTTTTTCGAAAACTTTAAATGCTCATAACTCGTAGAGAAATGCACCTAGAGGGCTAAAAATTGCATTTCTGTAATCTAGAGAGTCAGACCTTTCCAATGATGTATGATTTGTATATATTCGAGAAAAATAAAATTTTGAAATTTTGGTCGAAATCTGAAAAATTTTCAAATGCTGTTTTGAGGGTGAAGATCGCATCTTTTGGCATTTTGAGTACCAGAAAAATGTCCGTTTTTTCGAAAACTTTAAATGCTCATAACTCGTAGAGAAATGCATCTAGAGGGCTAAAAATTGCATTTCTGTAATCTAGAGAGTCAGACCTTTCCAATGATGTATGATTTGTATATATTCGAGAAAAATAAAATTTTGAAATTTTGATCGAAATCTGAAAAATTTTCAAATGCTGTTTTGAGGGTGAAGATCGCATCTTTTGGCATTTTCAGTACCAGAAAAATGTCCGTTTTTTCGAAAACTTTAAATGCTCATAACTCATAGAGAAATGCATCTAGAGGGCTAAAAATTGCATTTCTGTAATCTAGAGAGTCAGACCTTTCCAATGATGTATGATTTGTATATATTCGAGAAAAATAAAATTTTGAAATTTTGGTCGAAATCTGAAAAATTTTCAAATGCTGTTTTGAGGGTGAAGATCGCATCTTTTGGCATTTTCAGTACCAGAAAAATGTCCGTTTTTTCGAAAACTTTAAGTGCTCATAACTCGTAGAGAAATGCACCTAGAGGGCTAAAAATTGCATTTCTGTAATCTAGAGAGTCAGACCTTTCCAATGATGTATGATTTGTATATATTCGAGAAAAATAAAATTTTGAAATTTTGGTCGAAATCTGAAAAATTTTCAAATGCTGTTTTGAGGGTGAAGATCGCATCTTTTGGCATTTTCAGTACCAGAAAAATGTCCGTTTTTTCGAAAACTTTAAATGCTCATAACTCGTAGAGAAATGCACCTAGAGGGCTAAAAATTGCATTTCTGTAATCTAGAGAGTCAGACCTTTCCAATGATGTATGATTTGTATATATTCGAGAAAAATAAAATTTTGAAATTTTGGTCGAAATCTGAAAAATTTTCAAATGCTGTTTTGAGGGTGAAGATCGCATCTTTTGGCATTTTGAGTACCAGAAAAATGTCCGTTTTTTCGAAAACTTTAAATGCTCATAACTCGTAGAGAAATGCATCTAGAGGGCTAAAAATTGCATTTCTGTAATCTAGAGAGTCAGACCTTTCCAATGATGTATGATTTGTATAATATATTCGAGAAAAATAAAATTTTGAAATTTTGGTCGAAATCTGAAAAATTTTCAAATGCTGTTTTGAGGGTGAAGATCGCATCTTTTGGCATTTTCAGTACCAGAAAAATGTCCGTTTTTTCGAAAACTTTAAATGCTCATAACTCGTAGAGAAATGCATCTAGAGGGCTAAAAATTGCATTTCTGTAATCTAGAGAGTCAGACCTTTCCAATGATGTATGATTTGTATATATTCGAGAAAAATAAAATTTTGAAATTTTGGTCGAAATCTGAAAAATTTTCAAATGCTGTTTTGAGGGTGAAGATCGCATCTTTTGGCATTTTCAGTACCAGAAAAATGTCCGTTTTTTCGAAAACTTTAAATGCTCATAACTCGTGAAGAATTGCACCTAGAGGGCTAAAAATTGCATTTCTGTAATCTAGAGAGTCAGACCTTTCCAATGATGTATGATTTGTATATATTCGAGAAAAATAAAATTTTGAAATTTTGGTCGAAATCTGAAAAATTTTCAAATGCTGTTTTGAGGGTGAAGATCGCATCTTTTGGCATTTTCAGTACCAGAAAAATGTCCGTTTTTTCGAAAACTTTAAATGCTCATAACTCGTAGAGAAATGCATCTAGAGGGCTGTAATCTAGAGAGTCAGACCTTTCCAATGATGTATGATTTGTATATATTCGAGAAAAATAAAATTTTGAAATTTTGGTCGAAATCTGAAAAATTTTCAAATGCTGTTTTGAGGGTGAAGATCGCATCTTTTGGCATTTTCAGTACCAGAAAAATGTCCGTTTTTTCGAAAACTTTAAATGCTCATAACTCGTAGAGAAATGCATCTAGAGGGCTAAAAATTGCATTTCTGTAATCTAGAGAGTCAGACCTTTCCAATGATGTATGATTTGTATATATTCGAGAAAAATAAAATTTTGAAATTTTGGTCGAAATCTGAAAAATTTTCAAATGCTGTTTTGAGGGTGAAGATCGCATCTTTTGGCATTTTCAGTACCAGAAAAATGTCCGTTTTTTCGAAAACTTTAAATGCTCATAACTCGTGAAGAAATGCATCTAGAGGGCTAAAAATTGCATTTCTGTAATCTAGAGAGTCAGACCTTTCCAATGATGTATGATTTGTATATATTCGAGAAAAATAAAATTTTGAAATTTTGGTCGAAATCTGAAAAATTTTCAAATGCTGTTTTGAGGGTGAAGATCGCATCTTTTGGGATTTTCAGTACCAGAAAAATGTCCGTTTTTTCGAAAACTTTAAATGCTCATAACTCGTAGAGAAATGCACCTAGAGGGCTAAAAATTGCATTTCTGTAATCTAGAGAGTCAGACCTTTCCAATGATGTATGATTTGTATATATTCGAGAAAAATAAAATTTTGAAATTTTGGTCGAAATCTGAAAAATTTTCAAATGCTGTTTTGAGGGTGAAGATCGCATCTTTTGGCATTTTCAGTACCAGAAAAATGTCCATTTTTTCGAAAACTTTAAATGCTCATAACTCGTAGAGAAATGCATCTAGAGGGCTAAAAATTGCATTTCTGTAATCTAGAGAGTCAGACCTTTCCAATGATGTATGATTTGTATATATTCGAGAAAAATAAAATTTTGAAATTTTGGTCGAAATCTGAAAAATTTTCAAATGCTGTTTTGAGGGTGAAGATCGCATCTTTTGGCATTTTCAGTACCAGAAAAATGTCCGTTTTTTCGAAAACTTTAAATGCTCATAACTCGTAGAGAAATGCATCTAGAGGGCTAAAAATTGCATTTCTGTAATCTAGAGAGTCAGACCTTTCCAATGATGTATGATTTGTACATATATATTCGAGAAAAATAAAATTTTGAAATTTTGGTCGAAATCTGAAAAATTTTCAAATGCTGTTTTGAGGGTGAAGATCGCATCTTTTGGCATTTTCAGTACCAGAAAAATGTCCGTTTTTTCGAAAACTTTAAATGCTCATAACTCGTAGAGAAATGCATCTAGAGGGCTAAAAATTGCATTTCTGTAATCTAGAGAGTCAGACCTTTCCAATGATGTATGATTTGTATATATTCGAGAAAAATAAAATTTTGAAATTTTGGTCGAAATCTGAAAAATTTTCAAATGCTGTTTTGAGGGTGAAGATCGCATCTTTTGGCATTTTCAGTACCAGAAAAATGTCCGTTTTTTCGAAAACTTTAAATGCTCATAACTCGTAGAGAAATGCACCTAGAGGGCTAAAAATTGCATTTCTGTAATCTAGAGAGTCAGACCTTTCCAATGATGTATGATTTGTATATATTCGAGAAAAATAAAATTTTGAAATTTTGGTCGAAATCTGAAAAATTTTCAAATGCTGTTTTGAGGGTGAAGATCGCATCTTTTGGGATTTTCAGTACCAGAAAAATGTCCGTTTTTTCGAAAACTTTAAATGCTCATAACTCGTAGAGAAATGCATCTAGAGGGCTAAAAACTGCATTTCTGTAATCTAGAGAGTCAGACCTTTCCAATGATGTATGATTTGTATATATTCGAGAAAAATAAAATTTTGAAATTTTGGTCGAAATCTGAAAAATTTTCAAATGCTGTTTTGAGGGTGAAGATCGCATCTTTTGGCATTTTCAGTACCAGAAAAATGTCCGCTTTTTCGAAAACTTTAAATGCTCATAACTCGTAGAGAAATGCATCTAGAGGGCTAAAAATTGCATTTCTGTAATCTAGAGAGTCAGACCTTTCCAATGATGTATGATTTGTATATATTCGAGAAAAATAAAATTTTGAAATTTTGGTCGAAATCTGAAAAATTCTCAAATGCTGTTTTGAGGGTGAAGATCGCATCTTTTGGCATTTTCAGTACAAGAAAAATGTCCGTTTTTTCGAAAACTTTAAATGCTCATAACTCGTAGAGAAATGCATCTAGAGGGCTAAAAATTGCATTTCTGTAATCTAGAGAGTCAGACCTTTCCAATGATGTATGATTTGTATATATTCGAGAAAAATAAAATTTTGAAATTTTGGTCGAAATCTGAAAAATTTTCAAATGCTGTTTTTCAGTACAAGAAAAATGTCCGTTTTTTCGAAAACTTTAAATGCTCATAACTCGTAGAGAAATGCATCTAGAGGGCTAAAAATTGCATTTCTGTAATCTAGAGAGTCAGACCTTTCCAATGATGTATGATTTGTATATATTCGAGAAAAATAAAATTTTGAAATTTTGGTCGAAATCTGAAAAATTTTCAAATGCTGTTTTGAGGGTGAAGATCGCATCTTTTGGCATTTTCAGTACCAGAAAAATTTGTATATATTCGAGAAAAATAAAATTTTGAAATTTTGGTCGAAATCTGAAAAATTTTCAAATGCTGTTTTGAGGGTGAAGATCGCATCTTTTGGCATTTTCAGTACCAGAAAAATGTCCGTTTTTTCGAAAACTTTAAATGCTCATAACTCGTAGAGAAATGCATCTAGAGGGCTAAAAATTGCATTTCTGTAATCTAGAGAGTCAGACCTTTCCAATGATGTATGATTTGTATATATTCGAGAAAAATAAAATTTTGAAATTTTGGTCGAAATCTGAAAAATTTTCAAATGCTGTTTTGAGGGTGAAGATCGCATCTTTTGGCATTTTCAGTACCAGAAAAATGTCCGTTTTTTCGAAAACTTTAAATGCTCATAACTCGTAGAGAAATGCATCTAGAGGGCTAAAAATTGCATTTCTGTAATCTAGAGAGTCAGACCTTTCCAATGATGTATGATTTGTATATATTCGAGAAAAATAAAATTTTGAAATTTTGGTCGAAATCTGAAAAATTTTCAAATGCTGTTTTGAGGGTGAAGATCGCATCTTTTGGCATTTTCAGTACCAGAAAAATGTCCGTTTTTTCGAAAACTTTAAATGCTCATAACTCGTAGAGAAATGCACCTAGAGGGCTAAAAATTGCATTTCTGTAATCTAGAGAGTCAGACCTTTCCAATGATGTATGATTTGTATATATTCGAGAAAAATAAAATTTTGAAATTTTGGTCGAAATCTGAAAAATTTTCAAATGCTGTTTTGAGGGTGAAGATCGCATCTTTTGGCATTTTCAGTACCAGAAAAATGTCCGTTTTTTCGAAAACTTTAAATGCTCATAACTCGTAGAGAAATGCATCTAGAGGGCTAAAAACTGCATTTCTGTAATCTAGAGAGTCAGACCTTTCCAATGATGTATGATTTGTATATATTCGAGAAAAATAAAATTTTGAAATTTTGGTCGAAATCTGAAAAATTTTCAAATGCTGTTTTGAGGGTGAAGATCGCATCTTTTGGCATTTTCAGTACCAGAAAAATGTCCGTTTTTTCGAAAACTTTAAATGCTCATAACTCGTAGAGAAATGCATCTAGAGGGCTAAAAATTGCATTTCTGTAATCTAGAGAGTCAGACCTTTCCAATGATGTATGATTTGTATATATTCGAGAAAAATAAAATTTTGAAATTTTGGTCGAAATCTGAAAAATTCTCAAATGCTGTTTTGAGGGTGAAGATCGCATCTTTTGGCATTTTCAGTACCAGAAAAATGTCCGTTTTTTCGAAAACTTTAAATGCTCATAACTCGTAGAGAAATGCATCTAGAGGGCTAAAAATTGCATTTCTGTAATCTAGAGAGTCAGACCTTTCCAATGATGTATGATTTGTATATATTCGAGAAAAATTAAATTTTGAAATTTTGGTCGAAATCTGAAAAATTTTCAAATGCTGTTTTGAGGGTGAAGATCGCATCTTTTGGGATTTTCAGTACCAGAAAAATGTCCGTTTTTTCGAAAACTTTAAATGCTCATAACTCGTAGAGAAATGCATCTAGAGGGCTAAAAATTGCATTTCTGTAATCTAGAGAGTCAGACCTTTCCAATGATGTATGATTTGTATATATTCGAGAAAAATAAAATTTTGAAATTTTGGTCGAAATCTAAAAAATTTCAAATGCTGTTTTGAGGGTGAAGATCGCATCTTTTGGGATTTTCAGTACCAGAAAAATGTCCGTTTTTTCGAAAACCTTAATATGCTCATAACTCGTAGAGAAATGCGAAATCTGAAAAATTTTCAAATGCTGTTTTGAGGGTGAAGATCGCACCTTTTGGCATTTTCAGTACCAGAAAAATGTCCGTTTTTTCGAAAACTTTAAATGCTCATAACTCGTAGAGAAATGCACCTAGAGGGCTAAAAATTGCATTTCTGTAATCTAGAGAGTCAGACCATTCCAATGATGTATGATTTGTATATATTCGAGAAAAATAAAATTTTGAAATTTTGGTCGAAATCTGAAAAATTTTCAAATGCTGTTTTGAGGGTGAAGATCGCATCTTTTGGGATTTTCAGTACCAGAAAAATGTCCGTTTTTTTCGAAAACTTTAAATGCTCATAACTCGTAGAGAAATGCATCTAGAGGGCTAAAAATTGCATTTCTGTAATCTAGAGAGTCAGACCTTTCCAATGATGTATGATTTGTATATATTCGAGAAAAATAAAATTTTGAAATTTTGGTCGAAATCTGAAAAATTTTCAAATGCTGTTTTGAGGGTGAAGATCGCATCTTTTGGCATTTTCAGTACCAGAAAAATGTCCGTTTTTTCGAAAATGCTCATAACTCGTAGAGAAATGCATCTAGAGGGCTAAAAATTGCATTTCTGTAATCTAGAGAGTCAGACCTTTCCAATGATGTATGATTTGTATATATTCGAGAAAAATAAAATTTTGAAATTTTGGTCGAAATCTGAAAAATTTTCAAATGCTGTTTTGAGGGTGAAGATCGCATCTTTTGGCATTTTCAGTACCAGAAAAATGTCCGTTTTTTCGAAAACTTTAAATGCTCATAACTCGTAGAGAAATGCATCTAGAGGGCATTTCTGTAATCTAGAGAGTCAGACCTTTCCAATGATGTATGATTTGTATATATTCGAGAAAAATAAAATTTTGAAATTTTGGTCGAAATCTGAAAAATTTTCAAATGCTGTTTTGAGGGTGAAGATCGCATCTTTTGGCATTTTCAGTACCAGAAAAATGTCCGTTTTTTCGGAAACTTTAAATGCTCATAACTCGTAGAGAAATGCATCTAGAGGGCTAAAAATTGCATTTCTGTAATCTAGAGAGTCAGACCTTTCCAATGATGTATGATTTGTATATATTCGAGAAAAATAAAATTTTGAAATTTTGGTCGAAATCTGAAAAATTTTCAAATGCTGTTTTGAGGGTGAAGATCGCATCTTTTGGCATTTTCAGTACCAGAAAAATGTCCGTTTTTTCGGAAACTTTAAATGCTCATAACTCGTAGAGAAATGCATCTAGAGGGCTAAAAATTGCATTTCTGTAATCTAGAGAGTCAGACCTTTCCAATGATGTATGATTTGTATATATTCGAGAAAAATAAAATTTTGAAATTTTGGTCGAAATCTGAAAAATTTTCAAATGCTGTTTTGAGGGTGAAGATCGCATCTTTTGGCATTTTCAGTACCAGAAAAATGTCCATTTTTTCGAAAACTTTAAATGCTCATAACTCGTAGAGAAATGCATCTAGAGGGCTAAAAATTGCATTTCTGTAATCTAGAGAGTCAGACCTTTCCAATGATGTATGATTTGTATATATTCGAGAAAAATAAAATTTTGAAATTTTGGTCGAAATCTGAAAAATTTTCAAATGCTGTTTTGAGGGTGAAGATCGCATCTTTTGGCATTTTCAGTACCAGAAAAATGTCCGTTTTTTCGAAAACTTTAAATGCTCATAACTCGTAGAGAAATGCATCTAGAGGGCTAAAAATTGCATTTCTGTAATCTAGAGAGTCAGACCTTTCCAATGATGTATGATTTGTATATATTCGAGAAAAATAAAATTTTGAAATTTTTGGTCGAAATCTGAAAAATTTTCAAATGCTGTTTTGAGGGTGAAGATTGCATCTTTTGGCATTTTCAGTACCAGAAAAATGTCCGTTTTTTCGGAAACTTTAAATGCTCATAACTCGTAGAGAAATGCATCTAGAGGGCTAAAAATTGCATTTCTGTAATCTAGAGAGTCAGACCTTTCCAATGATGTATGATTCGAGAAAAATAAAATTTTGAAATTTTGGTCGAAATCTGAAAAATTTTCAAATGCTGTTTTGAGGGTGAAGATCGCATCTTTTGGCATTTTCAGTACCAGAAAAATGTCCGTTTTTTCGAAAACTTTAAATGCTCATAACTCGTAGAGAAATGCATCTAGAGGGCATTTCTGTAATCTAGAGAGTCAGACCTTTCCAATGATGTATGATTTGTATATATTCGAGAAAAATAAAATTTTGAAATTTTGGTCGAAATCTGAAAAATTTTCAAATGCTGTTTTGAGGGTGAAGATCGCATCTTTTGGCATTTTCAGTACCAGAAAAATGTCCGTTTTTTCGGAAACTTTAAATGCTCATAACTCGTAGAGAAATGCATCTAGAGGGCTAAAAATTGCATTTCTGTAATCTAGAGAGTCAGACCTTTCCAATGATGTATGATTTGTATATATTCGAGAAAAATAAAATTTTGAAATTTTGGTCGAAATCTGAAAAATTTTCAAATGCTGTTTTGAGGGTGAAGATCGCATCTTTTGGCATTTTCAGTACCAGAAAAATGTCCGTTTTTCGAAAACTTTAAATGCTCATAACTCGTAGAGAAATGCATCTAGAGGGCTAAAAATTGCATTTCTGTAATCTAGAGAGTCAGACCTTTCCAATGATGTATGATTTGTATTTCGAGAAAAATAAAATTTTGAAATTTTGGTCGAAATCTGAAAAATTTTCAAATGCTGTTTTGAGGGTGAAGATCGCATCTTTTGGGATTTTCAGTACCAGAAAAATGTCCGTTTTTTCGAAAACTTTAAATGCTCATAACTCGTAGAGAAATGCATCTAGAGGGCTAAAAATTGCATTTCTGTAATCAGACCTTTCCAATGATGTATGATTTGTATATATTCGAGAAAAATAAAATTTTGAAATTTTGGTCGAAATCTGAAAAATTTTCAAATGCTGTTTTGAGGGTGAAGATCGCATCTTTTGGCATTTTCAGTACCAGAAAAATGTCCGTTTTTTCGAAAACTTTAAATGCTCATAACTCGTAGAGAAAAGCATCTAGAGGGCTAAAAATTGCATTTCTGTAATCTAGAGAGTCAGACCTTTCCAATGATGTATGATTTGTATATATTCGAGAAAAATAAAATTTTGAAATTTTGGTCGAAATCTGAAAAATTTTCAAATGCTGTTTTGAGGGTGAAGATCGCATCTTTTGGGATTTTCAGTACCAGAAAAATGTCCGTTTTTTCGAAAACTTTAAATGCTCATAACTCGTAGAGAAATGCATCTAGAGGGCTAAAAATTGCATTTCTGTAATCTAGAGAGTCAGACAGACCTTTCCAATGATGTATGATTTGTATATATTCGAGAAAAATAAAATTTTGAAATTTTGGTCGAAATCTGAAAAATTTTCAAATGCTGTTTTGAGGGTGAAGATCGCATCTTTTGGCATTTTCAGTACCAGAAAAATGTCCGTTTTTTCGAAAACTTTAAATGCTCATAACTCGTAGAGAAATGCATCTAGAGGGCTAAAAATTGCATTTCTGTAATCTAGAGAGTCAGACCTTTCCAATGATGTATGATTTGTATATATTCGAGAAAAATAAAATTTTGAAATTTTGGTCGAAATCTGAAAAATTTTCAAATGCTGTTTTGAGGGTGAAGATCGCATCTTTTGGCATTTTCAGTACCAGAAAAATGTCCGTTTTTTCGAAAACTTTAAATGCTCATAACTCGTAGAGAAATGCACCTAGAGGGCTAAAAATTGCATTTCTGTAATCTAGAGAGTCAGACCTTTCCAATGATGTATGATTTGTATATATTCGAGAAAAATAAAATTTTGAAATTTTGGTCGAAATCTGAAAAATTTTCAAATGCTGTTTTGAGGGTGAAGATCGCATCTTTTGGCATTTTCAGTACCAGAAAAATGTCCGTTTTTTCGAAAACTTTAAATGCTCATAACTCGTAGAGAAATGCATCTAGAGGGCTAAAAATTGCATTTCTGTAATCTAGAGAGTCAGACCTTTCCAATGATGTATGATTTGTATATATTCGAGAAAAATAAAATTTTGAAATTTTGGTCGAAATCTGAAAAATTTTCAAATGCTGTTTTGAGGGTGAAGATCGCATCTTTTGGCATTTTCAGTACCAGAAAAATGTCCGTTTTTTCGAAAACTTTAAATGCTCATAACTCGTAGAGAAATGCACCTAGAGGGCTAAAAATTGCATTTCTGTAATCTAGAGAGTCAGACCTTTCCAATGATGTATGATTTGTATATATTCGAGAAAAATAAAATTTTGAAATTTTGGTCGAAATCTGAAAAATTTTCAAATGCTGTTTTGAGGGTGAAGATCGCATCTTTTGGCATTTTCAGTACCAGAAAAATGTCCGTTTTTTCGAAAACTTTAAATGCTCATAACTCGTAGAGAAATGCATCTAGAGGGCTAAAAATTGCATTTCTGTAATCTAGAGAGTCAGACCTTTCCAATGATGTATGATTTGTATATATTCGAGAAAAATAAAATTTTGAAATTTTGGTCGAAATCTGAAAAATTTTCAAATGCTGTTTTGAGGGTGAAGATCGCATCTTTTGGCATTTTCAGTACCAGAAAAATGTCCGTTTTTTCGAAAACTTTAAATGCTCATAACTCGTAGAGAAATGCATCTAGAGGGCTAAAAATTGCATTTCTGTAATCTAGAGAGTCAGACCTTTCCAATGATGTATGATTTGTATATATTCGAGAAAAATAAAATTTTGAAATTTTGGTCGAAATCTGAAAAATTTTCAAATGCTGTTTTGAGGGTGAAGATCGCATCTTTTGACATTTTCAGTACCAGAAAAATGTCCGTTTTTTCGAAAACTTTAAATGCTCATAACTCGTAGAGAAATGCATCTAGAGGGCTAAAAATTGCATTTCTGTAATCTAGAGAGTCAGACCTTTCCAATGATGTATGATTTGTATATATTCGAGAAAAATAAAATTTTGAAATTTTGGTCGAAATCTGAAAAATTTTCAAATGCTGTTTTGAGGGTGAAGATCGCATCTTTTGGCATTTTCAGTACCAGAAAAATGTCCGTTTTTTCGAAAACTTTAAATGCTCATAACTCGTAGAGAAATGCATCTAGAGGGCTAAAAATTGCATTTCTGTAATCTAGAGAGTCAGACCTTTCCAATGATGTATGATTTGTATATATTCGAGAAAAATAAAATTTTGAAATTTTGGTCGAAATCTGAAAAATTTTCAAATGCTGTTTTGAGGGTGAAGATCGCATCTTTTGGCATTTTCAGTACCAGAAAAATGTCCGTTTTTTCGAAAACTTTAAATGCTCATAACTCGTAGAGAAATGCATCTAGAGGGCTAAAAATTGCATTTCTGTAATCTAGAGAGTCAGACCTTTCCAATGATGTATGATTTGTATATATTCGAGAAAAATAAAATTTTGAAATTTTGGTCGAAATCTGAAAAATTTTCAAATGCTGTTTTGAGGGTGAAGATCGCATCTTTTGGGATTTTCAGTACCAGAAAAATGTCCGTTTTTTCGAAAACTTTAAATGCTCATAACTCGTAGAGAAATGCATCTAGAGGGCTAAAAATTGCATTTCTGTAATCTAGAGAGTCAGACCTTTCCAATGATGTATGATTTGTATATATTCGAGAAAAATAAAATTTTGAAATTTTTGGTCGAAATCTGAAAAATTTTCAAATGCTGTTTTGAGGGTGAAGATCGCATCTTTTGGGATTTTCAGTACCAGAAAAATGTCCGTTTTTTCGAAAACTTTAAATGCTCATAACTCGTAGAGAAATGCATCTAGAGGGCTAAAAATTGCATTTCTGTAATCTAGAGAATCAGACCTTTCCAATGATGTATGATTTGTATATATTCGAGAAAAATAAAATTTTGAAATTTTGGTCGAAATCTGAAAAATTTTTAAATGCTGTTTTGAGGGTGAAGATCGCATCTTTTGGCATTTTCAGTACCAGAAAAATGTCCGTTTTTTCGAAAACTTTAAATGCTCATAACTCGTAGAGAAATGCATCTAGAGGGCTAAAAATTGCATTTCTGTAATCTAGAGAATCAGACCTTTCCAATGATGTATGATTTGTATATATTCGAGAAAAATAAAATTTTGAAATTTTGGTCGAAATCTGAAAAATTTTTAAATGCTGTTTTGAGGGTGAAGATCGCATCTTTTGGGATTTTCAGTACCAGAAAAATGTCCGTTTTTTCGAAAACTTTAAATGCTCATAACTCGTAGAGAAATGCACCTAGAGGGCTAAAAATTGCATTTCTGTAATCTAGAGAGTCAGACCTTTCCAATGATGTATGATTTGTATATATTCGAGAAAAATAAAATTTTGAAATTTTTGGTCGAAATCTGAAAAATTTTCAAATGCTGTTTTGAGGGTGAAGATCGCATCTTTTGGGATTTTCAGTACCAGAAAAATGTCCGTTTTTTCGAAAACTTTAAATGCTCATAACTCGTAGAGAAATGCACCTAGAGGGCTAAAAATTGCATTTCTGTAATCCAGAGAGTCAGACCTTTCCAATGATGTATGATTTGTATATATTCGAGAAAAATAAAATTTTGAAATTTTGGTCGAAATCTGAAAAATTTTTAAATGCTGTTTTGAGGGTGAAGATCGCATCTTTTGGCATTTTCAGTACCAGAAAAATGTCCGTTTTTTCGAAAACTTTAAATGCTCATAACTCGTAGAGAAATGCATCTAGAGGGCTAAAAATTGAATTTCTGTAATCTAGAGAGTCAGACCTTTCCAATGATGTATGATTTGTATATACTCGAGAAAAATAAAATTTTGAAATTTTTGGTCGAAATCTGAAAAATTTTCAAATGCTGTTTTGAGGGTGAAGATCGCATCTTTTGGGATTTTCAGTACCAGAAAAATGTCCGTTTTTTCGAAAACTTTAAATGCTCATAACTCGTAGAGAAATGCATCTAGAGGGCTAAAAATTGCATTTCTGTAATCTAGAGAGTCAGACCTTTCCAATGATGTATGATTTGTATATATTCGAGAAAAATAAAATTTTGAAATTTTTGGTCGAAATCTGAAAAATTTTCAAATGCTGTTTTGAGGGTGAAGATCGCATCTTTTGGGATTTTCAGTACCAGAAAAATGTCCGTTTTTTCGAAAACTTTAAATGCTCATAACTCGTAGAGAAATGCACCTAGAGGGCTAAAAATTGCATTTCTGTAATCTAGAGAGTCAGACCTTTCCAATGATGTATGATTTGTATATATTCGAGAAAAATAAAATTTTGAAATTTTTGGTCGAAATCTGAAAAATTTTCAAATGCTGTTTTGAGGGTGAAGATCGCATCTTTTGGGATTTTCAGTACCAGAAAAATGTCCGTTTTTTCGAAAACTTTAAATGCTCATAACTCGTAGAGAAATGCACCTAGAGGGCTAAAAATTGCATTTCTGTAATCTAGAGAGTCAGACCTTTCCAATGATGTATGATTTGTATATATTCGAGAAAAATAAAATTTTGAAATTTTTGGTCGAAATCTGAAAAATTTTCAAATGCTGTTTTGAGGGTGAAGATCGCATCTTTTGGGATTTTCAGTACCAGAAAAATGTCCGTTTTTTCGAAAACTTTAAATGCTCATAACTCGTAGAGAAATGCACCTAGAGGGCTAAAAATTGCATTTCTGTAATCCAGAGAGTCAGACCTTTCCAATGATGTATGATTTGTATATATTCGAGAAAAATAAAATTTTGAAATTTTGGTCGAAATCTGAAAAATTTTTAAATGCTGTTTTGAGGGTGAAGATCGCATCTTTTGGCATTTTCAGTACCAGAAAAATGTCCGTTTTTTCGAAAACTTTAAATGCTCATAACTCGTAGAGAAATGCATCTAGAGGGCTAAAAATTGAATTTCTGTAATCTAGAGAGTCAGACCTTTCCAATGATGTATGATTTGTATATACTCGAGAAAAATAAAATTTTGAAATTTTTGGTCGAAATCTGAAAAATTTTCAAATGCTGTTTTGAGGGTGAAGATCGCATCTTTTGGGATTTTCAGTACCAGAAAAATGTCCGTTTTTTCGAAAACTTTAAATGCTCATAACTCGTAGAGAAATGCATCTAGAGGGCTAAAAATTGCATTTCTGTAATCTAGAGAGTCAGACCTTTCCAATGATGTATGATTTGTATATATTCGAGAAAAATAAAATTTTGAAATTTTTGGTCGAAATCTGAAAAATTTTCAAATGCTGTTTTGAGGGTGAAGATCGCATCTTTTGGGATTTTCAGTACCAGAAAAATGTCCGTTTTTTCGAAAACTTTAAATGCTCATAACTCGTAGAGAAATGCACCTAGAGGGCTAAAAATTGCATTTCTGTAATCTAGAGAGTCAGACCTTTCCAATGATGTATGATTTGTATATATTCGAGAAAAATAAAATTTTGAAATTTTTGGTCGAAATCTGAAAAATTTTCAAATGCTGTTTTGAGGGTGAAGATCGCATCTTTTGGCATTTTCAGTACCAGAAAAATGTCCGTTTTTTCGAAAACTTTAAATGCTCATAACTCGTAGAGAAATGCACCTAGAGGGCTAAAAATTGCATTTCTGTAATCTAGAGAGTCAGACCTTTCCAATGATGTATGATTTGTATATATTCGAGAAAAATAAAATTTTGAAATTTTTGGTCGAAATCTGAAAAATTTTCAAATGCTGTTTTGAGGGTGAAGATCGCATCTTTTGGGATTTTCAGTACCAGAAAAATGTCCGTTTTTTCGAAAACTTTAAATGCTCATAACTCGTAGAGAAATGCACCTAGAGGGCTAAAAATTGCATTTCTGTAATCTAGAGAGTCAGACCTTTCCAATGATGTATGATTTGTATATATTCGAGAAAAATAAAATTTTGAAATTTTTGGTCGAAATCTGAAAAATTTTCAAATGCTGTTTTGAGGGTGAAGATCGCATCTTTTGGGATTTTCAGTACCAGAAAAATGTCCGTTTTTTCGAAAACTTTAAATGCTCATAACTCGTAGAGAAATGCATCTAGAGGGCTAAAAATTGCATTTCTGTAATCCAGAGAGTCAGACCTTTCCAATGATGTATGATTTGTATATATTCGAGAAAAATAAAATTTTGAAATTTTGGTCGAAATCTGAAAAATTTTCAAATGCTGTTTTGAGGGTGAAGATCGCATCTTTTGGCATTTTCAGTACCAGAAAAATGTCCGTTTTTTCGAAAACTTTAAATGCTCATAACTCGTAGAGAAATGCACCTAGAGGGCTAAAAATTGCATTTCTGTAATCTAGAGAGTCAGACCTTTCCAATGATGTATGATTTGTATATATTCGAGAAAAATAAAATTTTGAAATTTTTGGTCGAAATCTGAAAAATTTTCAAATGCTGTTTTGAGGGTGAAGATCGCATCTTTTGGGATTTTCAGTACCAGAAAAATGTCCGTTTTTTCGAAAACTTTAAATGCTCATAACTCGTAGAGAAATGCACCTAGAGGGCTAAAAATTGCATTTCTGTAATCTAGAGAGTCAGACCTTTCCAATGATGTATGATTTGTATATATTCGAGAAAAATAAAATTTTGAAATTTTTGGTCGAAATCTGAAAAATTTTCAAATGCTGTTTTGAGGGTGAAGATCGCATCTTTTGGGATTTTCAGTACCAGAAAAATGTCCGTTTTTTCGAAAACTTTAAATGCTCATAACTCGTAGAGAAATGCATCTAGAGGGCTAAAAATTGCATTTCTGTAATCCAGAGAGTCAGACCTTTCCAATGATGTATGATTTGTATATACTCGAGAAAAATAAAATTTTGAAATTTTTGGTCGAAATCTGAAAAATTTTCAAATGCTGTTTTGAGGGTGAAGATCGCATCTTTTGGGATTTTCAGTACCAGAAAAATGTCCGTTTTTTCGAAAACTTTAAATGCTCATAACTCGTAGAGAAATGCATCTAGAGGGCTAAAAATTGCATTTCTGTAATCTAGAGAGTCAGACCTTTAAAATGATGTATGATTTGTATATATTCGAGAAAAATAAAATTTTGAAATTTTGGTCGAAATCTGAAAAATTTTCAAATGCTGTTTTGAGGGTGAAGATCGCATCTTTTGGCATTTTCAGTACCAGAAAAATGTCCGTTTTTTCGAAAACTTTAAATGCTCATAACTCGTAGAGAAATGCACCTAGAGGGCTAAAAATTGCATTTCTGTAATCTAGAGAGTCAGACCTTTCCAATGATGTATGATTTGTATATATTCGAGAAAAATAAAATTTTGAAATTTTTGGTCGAAATCTGAAAAATTTTCAAATGCTGTTTTGAGGGTGAAGATCGCATCTTTTGGCATTTTCAGTACCAGAAAAATGTCCGTTTTTTCGAAAACTTTAAATGCTCATAACTCGTAGAGAAATGCATCTAGAGGGCTAAAAATTGCATTTCTGTAATCTAGAGAGTCAGACCTTTCCAATGATGTATGATTTGTATATATTCGAGAAAAATAAAATTTTGAAATTTTTGGTCGAAATCTGAAAAATTTTCAAATGCTGTTTTGAGGGTGAAGATCGCATCTTTTGGGATTTTCAGTACCAGAAAAATGTCCGTTTTTTCGAAAACTTTAAATGCTCATAACTCGTAGAGAAATGCATCTAGAGGGCTAAAAATTGAATTTCTGTAATCTAGAGAGTCAGACCTTTCCAATGATGTATGATTTGTATATACTCGAGAAAAATAAAATTTTGAAATTTTTGGTCGAAATCTGAAAAATTTTCAAATGCTGTTTTGAGGGTGAAGATCGCATCTTTTGGGATTTTCAGTACCAGAAAAATGTCCGTTTTTTCGAAAACTTTAAATGCTCATAGCTCGTAGAGAAATGCATCTAGAGGGCTAAAAATTGCATTTCTGTAATCTAGAGAGTGAGACCTTTCCAATGATGTATGATTTGTATATATTCGAGAAAAATAAAATTTTGAAATTTTGGTCGAAATCTGAAAAATTTTCAAATGCTGTTTTGAGGGTGAAGATCGCATCTTTTGGCATTTTCAGTACCAGAAAAATGTCCGTTTTTTCGAAAACTTTAAATGCTCATAACTCGTAGAGAAATGCATCTAGAGGGCTAAAAATTGCATTTCTGTAATCTAGAGAGTCAGACCTTTCCAATGATGTATGATTTGTATATATTCGAGAAAAATAAAATTTTGAAATTTTGGTCGAAATCTGAAAAATTTTCAAATGCTGTTTTGAGGGTGAAGATCGCATCTTTTGGCATTTTCAGTACCAGAAAAATGTCCGTTTTTTCGAAAACTTTAAATGCTCATAATTCGTAGAGAAATGCATCTAGAGGGCTAAAAATTGCATTTCTGTAATCTAGAGAGTCAGACCTTTCCAATGATGTATGATTTGTATATATTCGAGAAAAATAAAATTTTGAAATTTTGGTCGAAATCTGAAAAATTTTCAAATGCTGTTTTGAGGGTGAAGATCGCATCTTTTGGCATTTTCAGTACCAGAAAAATGTCCGTTTTTTCGAAAACTTTAAATGCTCATAACTCGTAGAGAAATGCATCTAGAGGGCTAAAAATTGCATTTCTGTAATCTAGAGAGTCAGACCTTTCCAATGATGTATGATTTGTATATATTCGAGAAAAATAAAATTTTGAAATTTTGCTCGAAATTTGAAAAATTTTCAAATGCTGTTTTGAGGGTGAAGATCGCATCTTTTGGCATTTTCAGTACCAGAAAAATGTCCGTTTTTTCGAAAACTTTAAATGCTCATAACTCGTAGAGAAATGCATCTACAGGGCTAAAAATTGCATTTCTGTAATCTAGAGAGTGAGACCTTTCCAATGATGTATGATTTGTATATATTCGCGAAAAATAAAATTTTGAAATTTTGGTCGAAATCTGAAAAATTTTCAAATGCTGTTTTGAGGGTGAAGATCGCATCTTTTGGCATTTTCAGTACCAGAAAAATGTCCGTTTTTTCGAAAACTTTAAATGCTCATAACTCGTAGAGAAATGCATCTAGAGGGCTAAAAATTGCATTTCTGTAATCTAGAGAGTCAGACCTTTCCAATGATGTATGATTTGTATATATTCGAGAAAAATAAAATTTTGAAATTTTGGTCGAAATCTGAAAAATTTTCAAATGCTGTTTTGAGGGTGAAGATCGCATCTTTTGGCATTTTCAGTACCAGAAAAATGTCCGTTTTTTCGAAAACTTTAAATGCTCATAACTCGTAGAGAAATGCATCTAGAGGGCTAAAAATTGCATTTCTGTAATCTAGAGAGTCAGACCTTTCCAATGATGTATGATTTGTATATATTCGCGAAAAATAAAATTTTGAAATTTTGGTCGAAATCTGAAAAATAAATGCTGTTTTGAGGGTGAAGATCGCATCTTTTGGCATTTTCAGTACCAGAAAAATGTCCGTTTTTTCGAAAACTTTAAATGCTCATAACTCGTAGAGAAATGCATCTAGAGGGCTAAAAATTGCATTTCTGTAATCTAGAGAGTCAGACCTTTCCAATGATGTATGATTTGTATATATTCGAGAAAATCTGAAAAATTTTCAAATGCTGTTTTGAGGGTGAAGATCGCATCTTTTGGCATTTTCAGTACCAGAAAAATGTCCGTTTTTTCGAAAACTTTAAATGCTCATAACTCGTAGAGAAATGCATCTAGAGGGCTAAAAATTGCATTTCTGTAATCTAGAGAGTCAGACCTTTCCAATGATGTATGATTTGTATATATTCGAGAAAAATAAAATTTTGAAATTTTGGTCGAAATCTGAAAAATTTTCAAATGATGTTTTGAGGGTGAAGATCGCATCTTTTGGCATTTTCAGTACCAGAAAAATGTCCGTTTTTTCGAAAACTTTAAATGCTCATAACTCGTAGAGAAATGCATCTAGAGGGCTAAAAATTGCATTTCTGTAATCTAGAGAGTCAGACCTTTCCAATGATGTATGATTTGTATATATTCGAGAAAAATAAAATTTTGAAATTTTGGTCGAAATCTGAAAAATTTTCAAATGCTGTTTTGAGGGTGAAGATCGCATCTTTTGGCATTTTCAGTACCAGAAAAATGTCCGTTTTTTCGAAAACTTTAAATGCTCATAACTCGTAGAGAAATGCATCTAGAGGGCTAAAAATTGCATGTCTGTAATCTAGGGAGTGAGACCTTTCCAATGATGTATGATTTGTATATATTCGAGAAAAATAAAATTTTGAAATTTTGGTCGAAATCTGAAAAATTTTCAAATGCTGTTTTGAGGGTGAAGATCGCATCTTTTGGGATTTTCAGTACCAGAAAAATGTCCGTTTTTTCGAAAACTTTAAATGCTCATAACTCGTAGAGAAATGCATCTAGAGGGCTAAAAATTGCATTTCTGTAATCTAGAGAGTCAGACCTTTCCAATGATGTATGATTTGTATATATTCGCGAAAAATAAAATTTTGAAATTTTGGTCGAAATCTGAAAAATTTTCAAATGCTGTTTTGAGGGTGAAGATCGCATCTTTTGGCATTTTCAGTACCAGAAAAATGTCCGTTTTTTCGAAAACTTTAAATGCTCATAACTCGTAGAGAAATGCATCTAGAGGGCTAAAAATTGCATTTCTGTAATCTAGAGAGTCAGACCTTTCCAATGATGTATGATTTGTATATATTCGAGAAAAATAAAATTTTGAAATTTTGGTCGAAATCTGAAAAATTTTCAAATGCTGTTTTGAGGGTGAAGATCGCATCTTTTGGCATTTTCAGTACCAGAAAAATGTCCGTTTTTTCGAAAACTTTAAATGCTCATAACTCGTAGAGAAATGCATCTAGAGGGCTAAAAATTGCATTTCTGTAATCTAGAGAGTCAGACCTTTCCAATGATGTATGATTTGTATATATTCGAGAAAAATAAAATTTTGAAATTTTGGTCGAAATCTGAAAAATTTTCAAATGCTGTTTTGAGGGTGAAGATCGCATCTTTTGGCATTTTCAGTACCAGAAAAATGTCCGTTTTTTCGAAAACTTTAAATGCTCATAACTCGTAGAGAAATGCATCTAGAGGGCTAAAAATTGCATTTCTGTAATCTAGAGAGTCAGACCTTTCCAATGATGTATGATTTGTATATATTCGAGAAAAATAAAATTTTGAAATTTTGGTCGAAATTTGAAAAATTTTCAAATGCTGTTTTGAGGGTGAAGATCGCATCTTTTGGCATTTTCAGTACCAGAAAAATGTCCGTTTTTTCGAAAACTTTAAATGCTCATAACTCGTAGAGAAATGCATCTAGAGGGCTAAAAATTGCATTTCTGTAATCTAGAGAGTCAGACCTTTCCAATGATGTATGATTTGTATATATTCGAGAAAAATAAAATTTTGAAATTTTGGTCGAAATCTGAAAAATTTTCAAATGCTGTTTTGAGGGTGAAGATCGCATCTTTTGGCATTTTCAGTACCAGAAAAATGTCCGTTTTTTCGAAAACTTTAAATGCTCATAACTCGTAGAGAAATGCATCTAGAGGGCTAAAAATTGCATTTCTGTAATCTAGAGAGTCAGACCTTTCCAATGATGTATGATTTGTATATATTCGAGAAAAATAAAATTTTGAAATTTTGGTCGAAATCTGAAAAATTTTCAAATGCTGTTTTGAGGGTGAAGATCGCATCTTTTGGCATTTTCAGTACCAGAAAAATGTCCGTTTTTTCGAAAACTTTAAATGCTCATAACTCGTAGAGAAATGCATCTAGAGGGCTAAAAATTGCATTTCTGTAATCTAGAGAGTCAGACCTTTCCAATGATGTATGATTTGTATATATTCGAGAAAAATAAAATTTTGAAATTTTGGTCGAAATCTGAAAAATTTTCAAATGCTGTTTTGAGGGTGAAGATCGCATCTTTTGGCATTTTCAGTACCAGAAAAATGTCCGTTTTTTCGAAAACTTTAAATGCTCATAACTCGTAGAGAAATGCATCTAGAGGGCTAAAAATTGCATTTCTGTAATCTAGAGAGTCAGACCTTTCCAATGATGTATGATTTGTATATATTCGAGAAAAATAAAATTTTGAAATTTTGGTCGAAATCTGAAAAATTTTCAAATGCTGTTTTGAGGGTGAAGATCGCATCTTTTGGCATTTTCAGTACCAGAAAAATGTCCGTTTTTTCGAAAACTTTAAATGCTCATAACTCGTAGAGAAATGCATCTAGAGGGCTAAAAATTGCATTTCTGTAATCTAGAGAGTCAGACCTTTCCAATGATGTATGATTTGTATATATTCGAGAAAAATAAAATTTTGAAATTTTGGTCGAAATTTGAAAAATTTTCAAATGCTGTTTTGAGGGTGAAGATCGCATCTTTTGGCATTTTCAGTACCAGAAAAATGTCCGTTTTTTCGAAAACTTTAAATGCTCATAACTCGTAGAGAAATGCATCTAGAGGGCTAAAAATTGCATTTCTGTAATCTAGAGAGTCAGACCTTTCCAATGATGTATGATTTGTATATATTCGAGAAAAATAAAATTTTGAAATTTTGGTCGAAATCTGAAAAATTTTCAAATGCTGTTTTGAGGGTGAAGATCGCATCTTTTGGCATTTTCAGTACCAGAAAAATGTCCGTTTTTTTGAAAACTTTAAATGCTCATAACTCGTAGAGAAATGCATCTAGAGGGCTAAAAATTGCATTTCTGTAATCTAGAGAGTCAGACCTTTCCAATGATGTATGATTTGTATATATTCGAGAAAAATAAAATTTTGAAATTTTGGTCGAAATCTGAAAAATTTTCAAATGCTGTTTTGAGGGTGAAGATCGCATCTTTTGGCATTTTCAGTACCAGAAAAATGTCCGTTTTTTCGAAAACTTTAAATGCTCATAACTCGTAGAGAAATGCATCTAGAGGGCTAAAAATTGCATTTCTGTAATCTAGAGAGTCAGACCTTTCCAATGATGTATGATTTGTATATATTCGAGAAAAATAAAATTTTGAAATTTTGGTCGAAATCTGAAAAATTTTCAAATGCTGTTTTGAGGGTGAAGATCGCATCTTTTGGCATTTTCAGTACCAGAAAAATGTCCGTTTTTTCGAAAACTTTAAAATATAATAACTCGTAGAGAAATGCATCTAGAGGGCTAAAAATTGCATTTCTGTAATCTATAGAGTCAGACCTTTCCAATGATGTATGATTTGTATATATTCGAGAAAAATAAAATTTTGAAATTTTGGTCGAAATCTGAAAAATTTTCAAATGCTGTTTTGAGGGTGAAGATCGCATCTTTTGGCATTTTCAGTACCAGAAAAATGTCCGTTTTTTCGAAAACTTTAAATGCTCATAACTCGTAGAGAAATGCATCTAGAGGGCTAAAAATTGCATTTCTGTAATCTAGAGAGTCAGACCTTTCCAATGATGTATGATTTGTATATACTCGAGAAAAATAAAATTTTGAAATTTTTGGTCGAAATCTGAAAAATTTTCAAATGCTGTTTTGAGGGTGAAGATCGCATCTTTTGGGATTTTCAGTACCAGAAAAATGTCCGTTTTTTCGAAAACTTTAAATGCTCATAACTCGTAGAGAAATGCATCTAGAGGGCTAAAAATTGCATTTCTGTAATCTAGAGAGTCAGACCTTTCCAATGATGTATGATTTGTATATATTCGAGAAAAATAAAATTTTGAAATTTTGGTCGAAATCTGAAAAATTTTCAAATGTATGATGTATGATTTGTATATATTCGAGAAAAATAAAATTTTGAAATTTTGGTCGAAATCTGAAAAATTTTCAAATGCTGTTTTGAGGGTGAAGATCGCATCTTTTGGCATTTTCAGTACCAGAAAAATGTCCGTTTTTTCGAAAACTTTAAAATATAGTAACTCGTAGAGAAATGCATCTAGAGGGCTAAAAATTGCATTTCTGTAATCTAGAGAGTCAGACCTTTCCAATGATGTATGATTTGTATATATTCGAGAAAAATAAAATTTTGAAATTTTGGTCGAAATCTGAAAAATTTTCAAATGCTGTTTTGAGGGTGAAGATCGCATCTTTTGGCATTTTCAGTACCAGAAAAATGTCCGTTTTTTCGAAAACTTTAAATGCATTTCTGTAATCTAGAGAGTCAGACCTTTCCAATGATGTATGATTTGTATATATTCGAGAAAAATAAAATTTTGAAATTTTTGGTCGAAATCTGAAAAATTTTCAAATGCTGTTTTGAGGGTGAAGATCGCATCTTTTGGGATTTTCAGTACCAGAAAAATGTCCGTTTTTTTGAAAACTTTAAATGCTCATAACTCGTAGAGAAATGCATCTAGAGGGCTAAAAATTGCATTTCTGTAATCTAGAGAGTGAGACCTTTCCAATGATGTATGATTTGTATATATTCGAGAAAAATAAAATTTTGAAATTTTGGTCGAAATCTGAAAAATTTTCAAATGCTGTTTTGAGGGTGAAGATCGCATCTTTTGGCATTTTCAGTACCAGAAAAATGTCCGTTTTTTCGAAAACTTTAAATGCTCATAACTCGTAGAGAAATGCATCTAGAGGGCTAAAAATTGCATTTCTGTAATCTAGAGAGTCAGACCTTTCCAATGATGTATGATTTGTATATATTCGAGAAAAATAAAATTTTGAAATTTTGGTCGAAATCTGAAAAATTTTCAAATGCTGTTTTGAGGGTGAAGATCGCATCTTTTGGCATTTTCAGTACCAGAAAAATGTCCGTTTTTTCGAAAACTTTAAATGCTCATAACTCGTAGAGAAATGCACCTAGAGGGCTAAAAATTGCATTTCTGTAATCTAGAGAGTCAGACCTTTCCAATGATGTATGATTTGTATATATTCGAGAAAAATAAAATTTTGAAATTTTTGGTCGAAATCTGAAAAATTTTCAAATGCTGTTTTGAGGGTGAAGATCGTATCTTTTGGGATTTTCAGTACCAGAAAAATGTCCGTTTTTTCGAAAACTTTAAATGCTCATAACTCGTAGAGAAATGCATCTAGAGGGCTAAAAATTGAATTTCTGTAATCTAGAGAGTCAGACCTTTCCAATGATGTATGATTTGTATATACTCGAGAAAAATAAAATTTTGAAATTTTTGGTCGAAATCTGAAAAATTTTCAAATGCTGTTTTGAGGGTGAAGATCGCATCTTTTGGGATTTTCAGTACCAGAAAAATGTCCGTTTTTTCGAAAACTTTAAATGCTCATAACTCGTAGAGAAATGCATCTAGAGGGCTAAAAATTGCATTTCTGTAATCTAGAGAGTCAGACCTTTCCAATGATGTATGATTTGTATATATTCGAGAAAAATAAAATTTTGAAATTTTGGTCGAAATCTGAAAAATTTTCAAATGTATGATGTATGATTTGTATATATTCGAGAAAAATAAAATTTTGAAATTTTGGTCGAAATCTGAAAAATTTTCAAATGCTGTTTTGAGGGTGAAGATCGCATCTTTTGGCATTTTCAGTACCAGAAAAATGTCCGTTTTTTCGAAAACTTTAAATGCTCATAACTCGTAGAGAAATGCATCTAGAGGGCTAAAAATTGCATTTCTGTAATCTAGAGAGTCAGACCTTTCCAATGATGTATGATTTGTATATATTCGAGAAAAATAAAATTTTGAAATTTTGGTCGAAATCTGAAAAATTTTCAAATGCTGTTTTGAGGGTGAAGATCGCATCTTTTGGGATTTTCAGTACCAGAAAAATGTCCGTTTTTTCGAAAACTTTAAATGCTCATAACTCGTAGAGAAATGCATCTAGAGGGCTAAAAATTGCATTTCTGTAATCTAGAGAGTCAGACCTTTCCAATGATGTATGATTTGTATATATTCGAGAAAAATAAAATTTTGAAATTTTGGTCGAAATCTGAAAAATTTTCAAATGCTGTTTTGAGGGTGAAGATCGCATCTTTTGGCATTTTCAGTACCAGAAAAATGTCCGTTTTTTCGAAAACTTTAAATGCTCATAACTCGTAGAGAAATGCATCTAGAGGGCTAAAAATTGCATTTCTGTAATCTAGAGAGTCAGACCTTTCCAATGATGTATGATTTGTATATATTCGAGAAAAATAAAATTTTGAAATTTTGGTCGAAATCTGAAAAATTTTCAAATGCTGTTTTGAGGGTGAAGATCGCATCTTTTGGCATTTTCAGTACCAGAAAAATGTCCGTTTTTTCGAAAACTTTAAATGCTTAATAACTCGAAATCTGAAAAATTTTCAAATGCTGTTTTGAGGGTGAAGATCGCATCTTTTGGGATTTTCAGTACCAGAAAAATGTCCGTTTTTTCAAAAACTTTAAATGCTCATAACTCGTAGAGAAATGCATCTAGAGGGCTAAAAATTGAATTTCTGTAATCTAGAGAGTCAGACCTTTCCAATGATGTATGATTTGTATATACTCGAGAAAAATAAAATTTTGAAATTTTTGGTCGAAATCTGAAAAATTTTCAAATGCTGTTTTGAGGGTGAAGATCGCATCTTTTGGGATTTTCAGTACCAGAAAAATGTCCGTTTTTTCGAAAACTTTAAATGCTCATAACTCGTAGAGAAATGCATCTAGAGGGCTAAAAATTGCATTTCTGTAATCTAGAGAGTCAGACCTTTCCAATGATGTATGATTTGTATATATTCGAGAAAAATAAAATTTTGAAATTTTGGTCGAAATCTGAAAAATTTTCAAATGTATGATGTATGATTTGTATATATTCGAGAAAAATAAAATTTTGAAATTTTGGTCGAAATCTGAAAAATTTTCAAATGCTGTTTTGAGGGTGAAGATCGCATCTTTTGGCATTTTCAGTACCAGAAAAATGTCCGTTTTTTCGAAAACTTTAAATGCTCATAACTCGTAGAGAAATGCATCTAGAGGGCTAAAAATTGCATTTCTGTAATCTAGAGAGTCAGACCTTTCCAATGATGTATGATTTGTATATATTCGAGAAAAATAAAATTTTGAAATTTTGGTCGAAATCTGAAAAATTTTCAAATGCTGTTTTGAGGGTGAAGATCGCATCTTTTGGCATTTTCAGTACCAGAAAAATGTCCGTTTTTTCGAAAACTTTAAATGCTCATAACTCGTAGAGAAATGCATCTAGAGGGCTAAAAATTGCATTTCTGTAATCTAGAGAGTCAGACCTTTCCAATGATGTATGATTTGTATATATTCGAGAAAAATAAAATTTTGAAATTTTGGTCGAAATCTGAAAAATTTTCAAATGCTGTTTTGAGGGTGAAGATCGCATCTTTTGGGATTTTCAGTACCAGAAAAATGTCCGTTTTTTCGAAAACTTTAAATGCTCATAACTCGTAGAGAAATGCATCTAGAGGGCTAAAAATTGCATTTCTGTAATCTAGAGAGTCAGACCTTTCCAATGATGTATGATTTGTATATATTCGAGAAAAATAAAATTTTGAAATTTTGGTCGAAATCTGAAAAATTTTCAAATGCTGTTTTGAGGGTGAAGATCGCATCTTTTGGCATTTTCAGTACCAGAAAAATGTCCGTTTTTTCGAAAACTTTAAATGCTCATAACTCGTAGAGAAATGCATCTAGAGGGCTAAAAATTGCATTTCTGTAATCTAGAGAGTCAGACCTTTCCAATGATGTATGATTTGTATATATTCGAGAAAAATAAAATTTTGAAATTTTGGTCGAAATCTGAAAAATTTTCAAATGCTGTTTTGAGGGTGAAGATCGCATCTTTTGGCATTTTCAGTACCAGAAAAATGTCCGTTTTTTCGAAAACTTTAAATGCTCATAACTCGTAGAGAAATGCATCTAGAGGGCTAAAAATTGCATTTCTGTAATCTAGAGAGTCAGACCTTTCCAATGATGTATGATTTGTATATATTCGAGAAAAATAAAATTTTGAAATTTTGGTCGAAATCTGAAAAATTTTCAAATGCTGTTTTGAGGGTGAAGATCGCATCTTTTGGCATTTTCAGTACCAGAAAAATGTCCGTTTTTTCGAAAACTTTAAATGCTCATAACTCGTAGAGAAATGCATCTAGAGGGCTAAAAATTGCATTTCTGTAATCTAGAGAGTCAGACCTTTCCAATGATGTATGATTTGTATATATTCGAGAAAAATAAAATTTTGAAATTTTGGTCGAAATCTGAAAAATTTTCAAATGCTGTTTTGAGGGTGAAGATCGCATCTTTTGGCATTTTCAGTACCAGAAAAATGTCCGTTTTTTCGAAAACTTTAAATGCTCATAACTCGTAGAGAAATGCATCTAGAGGGCTAAAAATTGCATTTCTGTAATCTGGAGAGTGAGACCTTTCCAATGATGTATGATTTGTATATATTCGAGAAAAATAAAATTTTGAAATTTTGGTCGAAATCTGAAAAATTTTCAAATGCTGTTTTGAGGGTGAAGATCGCATCTTTTGGGATTTTCAGTACCAGAAAAATGTCCGTTTTTTCGAAAACTTTAAATGCTCATAACTCGTAGAGAAATGCATCTAGAGGGCTAAAAATTGCATTTCTGTAATCTAGAGAGTGAGACCTTTCCAATGATGTATGATTTGTATATATTCGAGAAAAATAAAATTTTGAAATTTTGGTCGAAATCTGAAAAATTTTCAAATGCTGTTTTGAGGGTGAAGATCGCATCTTTTGGCATTTTCAGTACCAGAAAAATGTCCGTTTTTTCGAAAACTTTAAATGCTCATAACTCGTAGAGAAATGCATCTAGAGGGCTAAAAATTGCATTTCTGTAATCTAGAGAGTCAGACCTTTCCAATGATGTATGATTTGTATATATTCGAGAAAAATAAAATTTTGAAATTTTGGTCGAAATTTGAAAAATTTTCAAATGCTGTTTTGAGGGTGAAGATCGCATCTTTTGGCATTTTCAGTACCAGAAAAATGTCCGTTTTTTCGAAAACTTTAAATGCTCATAACTCGTAGAGAAATGCATCTAGAGGGCTAAAAATTGCATTTCTGTAATCTAGAGAGTCAGACCTTTCCAATGATGTATGATTTGTATATATTCGAGAAAAATAAAATTTTGAAATTTTGGTCGAAATCTGAAAAATTTTCAAATGCTGTTTTGAGGGTGAAGATCGCATCTTTTGGCATTTTCAGTACCAGAAAAATGTCCGTTTTTTCGAAAACTTTAAATGCTCATAACTCGTAGAGAAATGCATCTAGAGGGCTAAAAATTGCATTTCTGTAATCTAGAGAGTCAGACCTTTCCAATGATGTATGATTTGTATATATTCGAGAAAAATAAAATTTTGAAATTTTGGTCGAAATCTGAAAAATTTTCAAATGCTGTTTTGAGGGTGAAGATCGCATCTTCAGTTTTCAGTACCAGAAAAATGTCCGTTTTTTCGAAAACTTTAAATGCTCATAACTCGTAGAGAAATGGATCTAGAGGGCTAAAAATTGCATTTCTGTAATCTAGAGAGTCAGACCTTTCCAATGATGTATGATTTGTATATATTCGAGAAAAATAAAATTTTGGTCGAAATTTGAAAAATTTTCAAATGCTGTTTTGAGGGTGAAGATCGCATCTTTTGGCATTTTCAGTACCAGAAAAATGTCCGTTTTTTCGAAAACTTTAAATGCTCATAACTCGTAGAGAAATGCATCTAGAGGGCTAAAAATTGCATTTCTGTAATCTAGAGAGTCAGACCTTTCCAATGATGTATGATTTGTATATATTCGAGAAAAATAAAATTTTGAAATTTTGGTCGAAATCTGAAAAATTTTCAAATGCTGTTTTGAGGGTGAAGATCGCATCTTTTGGCATTTTCAGTACCAGAAAAATGTCCGTTTTTTCGAAAACTTTAAAATATAATAACTCGTAGAGAAATGCATCTAGAGGGCTAAAAATTGCATTTCTGTAATCTAGAGAGTCAGACCTTTCCAATGATGTATGATTTGTATATATTCGAGAAAAATAAAATTTTGAAATTTTGGTCGAAATCTGAAAAATTTTCAAATGCTGTTTTGAGGGTGAAGATCGCATCTTTTGGCATTTTCAGTACCAGAAAAATGTCCGTTTTTTCGAAAACTTTAAATGCTCATAACTCGTAGAGAAATGCATCTAGAGGGCTAAAAATTGCATTTCTGTAATCTAGAGAGTCAGACCTTTCCAATGATGTATGATTTGTATATATTCGAGAAAAATAAAATTTTGAAATTTTGGTCGAAATCTGAAAAATTTTCAAATGCTGTTTTGAGGGTGAAGATCGCATCTTTTGGGATTTTCAGTACCAGAAAAATGTCCGTTTTTTCGAAAACTTTAAATGCTCATAACTCGTAGAGAAATGCATCTAGAGGGCTAAAAATTGCATTTCTGTAATCTAGAGAGTCAGACCTTTCCAATGATGTATGATTTGTATATATTCGAGAAAAATAAAATTTTGAAATTTTGGTCGAAATCTGAAAAATTTTCAAATGCTGTTTTGAGGGTGAAGATCGCATCTTTTGGCATTTTCAGTACCAGAAAAATGTCCGTTTTTTCGAAAACTTTAAATGCTCATAACTCGTAGAGAAATGCATCTAGAGGGCTAAAAATTGCATTTCTGTAATCTAGAGAGTCAGACCTTTCCAATGATGTATGATTTGTATATATTCGAGAAAAATAAAATTTTGAAATTTTGGTCGAAATTTGAAAAATTTTCAAATGCTGTTTTGAGGGTGAAGATCGCATCTTTTGGCATTTTCAGTACCAGAAAAATGTCCGTTTTTTCGAAAACTTTAAAATATAATAACTCGTAGAGAAATGCATCTAGAGGGCTAAAAATTGCATTTCTGTAATCTAGAGAGTCAGACCTTTCCAATGATGTATGATTTGTATATATTCGAGAAAAATAAAATTTTGAAATTTTGGTCGAAATCTGAAAAATTTTCAAATGCTGTTTTGAGGGTGAAGATCGCATCTTTTGGCATTTTCAGTACCAGAAAAATGTCCGTTTTTTCGAAAACTTTAAATGCTCATAACTCGTAGAGAAATGCATCTAGAGGGCTAAAAATTGCATTTCTGTAATCTAGAGAGTCAGACCTTTCCAATGATGTATGATTTGTATATATTCGAGAAAAATAAAATTTTGAAATTTTGGTCGAAATCTGAAAAATTTTCAAATGCTGTTTTGAGGGTGAAGATCGCATCTTTTGGGATTTTCAGTACCAGAAAAATGTCCGTTTTTTCGAAAACTTTAAATGCTCATAACTCGTAGAGAAATGCATCTAGAGGGCTAAAAATTGCATTTCTGTAATCTAGAGAGTCAGACCTTTCCAATGATGTATGATTTGTATATATTCGAGAAAAATAAAATTTTGAAATTTTGGTCGAAATCTGAAAAATTTTCAAATGCTGTTTTGAGGGTGAAGATCGCATCTTTTGGCATTTTCAGTACCAGAAAAATGTCCGTTTTTTCGAAAACTTTAAATGCTCATAACTCGTAGAGAAATGCATCTAGAGGGCTAAAAATTGCATTTCTGTAATCTAGAGAGTCAGACCTTTCCAATGATGTATGATTTGTATATATTCGAGAAAAATAAAATTTTGAAATTTTGGTCGAAATCTGAAAAATTTTCAAATGCTGTTTTGAGGGTGAAGATCGCATCTTTTGGCATTTTCAGTACCAGAAAAATGTCCGTTTTTTCGAAAACTTTAAATGCTCATAACTCGTAGAGAAATGCATCTAGAGGGCTAAAAATTGCATTTCTGTAATCTAGAGAGTCAGACCTTTCCAATGATGTATGATTTGTATATATTCGAGAAAAATAAAATTTTGAAATTTTGGTCGAAATCTGAAAAATTTTCAAATGCTGTTTTGAGGGTGAAGATCGCATCTTTTGGGATTTTCAGTACCAGAAAAATGTCCGTTTTTTCGAAAACTTTAAATGCTCATAACTCGTAGAGAAATGCATCTAGAGGGCTAAAAATTGCATTTCTGTAATCTAGAGAGTCAGACCTTTCCAATGATGTATGATTTGTATATATTCGAGAAAAATAAAATTTTGAAATTTTGGTCGAAATCTGAAAAATTTTCAAATGCTGTTTTGAGGGTGAAGATCGCATCTTTTGGCATTTTCAGTACCAGAAAAATGTCCGTTTTTTCGAAAACTTTAAATGCTCATAACTCGTAGAGAAATGCATCTAGAGGGCTAAAAATTGCATTTCTGTAATCTAGAGAGTCAGACCTTTCCAATGATGTATGATTTGTATATATTCGAGAAAAATAAAATTTTGAAATTTTGGTCGAAATTTGAAAAATTTTCAAATGCTGTTTTGAGGGTGAAGATCGCATCTTTTGGCATTTTCAGTACCAGAAAAATGTCCGTTTTTTCGAAAACTTTAAAATATAATAACTCGTAGAGAAATGCATCTAGAGGGCTAAAAATTGCATTTCTGTAATCTAGAGAGTCAGACCTTTCCAATGATGTATGATTTGTATATATTCGAGAAAAATAAAATTTTGAAATTTTGGTCGAAATCTGAAAAATTTTCAAATGCTGTTTTGAGGGTGAAGATCGCATCTTTTGGCATTTTCAGTACCAGAAAAATGTCCGTTTTTTCGAAAACTTTAAATGCTCATAACTCGTAGAGAAATGCATCTAGAGGGCTAAAAATTGCATTTCTGTAATCTAGAGAGTCAGACCTTTCCAATGATGTATGATTTGTATATATTCGAGAAAAATAAAATTTTGAAATTTTGGTCGAAATCTGAAAAATTTTCAAATGCTGTTTTGAGGGTGAAGATCGCATCTTTTGGGATTTTCAGTACCAGAAAAATGTCCGTTTTTTCGAAAACTTTAAATGCTCATAACTCGTAGAGAAATGCATCTAGAGGGCTAAAAATTGCATTTCTGTAATCTAGAGAGTCAGACCTTTCCAATGATGTATGATTTGTATATATTCGAGAAAAATAAAATTTTGAAATTTTGGTCGAAATCTGAAAAATTTTCAAATGCTGTTTTGAGGGTGAAGATCGCATCTTTTGGCATTTTCAGTACCAGAAAAATGTCCGTTTTTTCGAAAACTTTAAAATATAATAACTCGTAGAGAAATGCATCTAGAGGGCTAAAAATTGCATTTCTGTAATCTAGAGAGTCAGACCTTTCCAATGATGTATGATTTGTATATATTCGAGAAAAATAAAATTTTGAAATTTTGGTCGAAATCTGAAAAATTTTCAAATGCTGTTTTGAGGGTGAAGATCGCATCTTTTGGCATTTTCAGTACCAGAAAAATGTCCGTTTTTTCGAAAACTTTAAATGCTCATAACTCGTAGAGAAATGCATCTAGAGGGCTAAAAATTGCATTTCTGTAATCTAGAGAGTCAGACCTTTCCAATGATGTATGATTTGTATATATTCGAGAAAAATAAAATTTTGAAATTTTGGTCGAAATCTGAAAAATTTTCAAATGCTGTTTTGAGGGTGAAGATCGCATCTTTTGGGATTTTCAGTACCAGAAAAATGTCCGTTTTTTCGAAAACTTTAAATGCTCATAACTCGTAGAGAAATGCATCTAGAGGGCTAAAAATTGCATTTCTGTAATCTAGAGAGTCAGACCTTTCCAATGATGTATGATTTTTATATATTCGAGAAAAATAAAATTTTGAAATTTTGGTCGAAATCTGAAAAATTTTCAAATGCTGTTTTGAGGGTGAAGATCGCATCTTTTGGCATTTTCAGTACCAGAAAAATGTCCGTTTTTTCGAAAACTTTAAATGCTCATAACTCGTAGAGAAATGCATCTAGAGGGCTAAAAATTGCATTTCTGTAATCTAGAGAGTCAGACCTTTCCAATGATGTATGATTTGTATATATTCGAGAAAAATAAAATTTTGAAATTTTGGTCGAAATTTGAAAAATTTTCAAATGCTGTTTTGAGGGTGAAGATCGCATCTTTTGGCATTTTCAGTACCAGAAAAATGTCCGTTTTTTCGAAAACTTTAAATACTCATAACTCGTAGAGAAATGCATCTAGAGGGCTAAAAATTGCATTTCTGTAATCTAGAGAGTCAGACCTTTCCAATGATGTATGATTTGTATATATTCGAGAAAAATAAAATTTTGAAATTTTGGTCGAAATCTGAAAAATTTTCAAATGCTGTTTTGAGGGTGAAGATCGCATCTTTTGGCATTTTCAGTACCAGAAAAATGTCCTTTTTTTTCGAAAACTTTAAATGCTCATAACTCGTAGAGAAATGCATCTAGAGGGCTAAAAATTGCATTTCTGTAATCTAGAGAGTCAGACCTTTCCAATGATGTATGATTTGTATATATTCGAGAAAAATAAAATTTTGAAATTTTGGTCGAAATCTGAAAAATTTTCAAATGCTGTTTTGAGGGTGAAGATCGCATCTTTTGGCATTTTCAGTACCAGAAAAATGTCCGTTTTTTCGAAAACTTTAAAATATAATAACTCGTAGAGAAATGCATCTAGAGGGCTAAAAATTGCATTTCTGTAATCTAGAGAGTCAGACCTTTCCAATGATGTATGATTTGTATATATTCGAGAAAAATAAAATTTTGAAATTTTGGTCGAAATCTGAAAAATTTTCAAATGCTGTTTTGAGGGTGAAGATCGCATCTTTTGGCATTTTCAGTACCAGAAAAATGTCCGTTTTTTCGAAAACTTTAAATGCTCATAACTCGTAGAGAAATGCATCTAGAGGGCTAAAAATTGCATTTCTGTAATCTAGAGAGTCAGACCTTTCCAATGATGTATGATTTGTATATATTCGAGAAAAATAAAATTTTGAAATTTTGGTCGAAATCTGAAAAATTTTCAAATGCTGTTTTGAGGGTGAAGATCGCATCTTTTGGCATTTTCAGTACCAGAAAAATGTCCGTTTTTTCGAAAACTTTAAATGCTCATAACTCGTAGAGAAATGCATCTAGAGGGCTAAAAATTGCATTTCTGTAATCTAGAGAGTCAGACCTTTCCAATGATGTATGATTTGTATATATTCGAGAAAAATAAAATTTTGAAATTTTGGTCGAAATCTGAAAAATTTTCAAATGCTGTTTTGAGGGTGAAGATCGCATCTTTTGGCATTTTCAGTACCAGAAAAATGTCCGTTTTTTCGAAAATTTTAAATGCTCATAACTCGTAGAGAAATGCATCTAGAGGGCTAAAAATTGCATTTCTGTAATCTAGAGAGTCAGACCTTTCCAATGATGTATGATTTGTATATATTCGAGAAAAATAAAATTTTGAAATTTTGGTCGAAATCTGAAAAATTTTCAAATGCTGTTTTGAGGGTGAAGATCGCATCTTTTGGCATTTTCAGTACCAGAAAAATGTCCGTTTTTTCGAAAACTTTAAATGCTCATAACTCGTAGAGAAATGCATCTAGAGGGCTAAAAATTGCATTTCTGTAATCTAGAGAGTCAGACCTTTCCAATGATGTATGATTTGTATATATTCGAGAAAAATAAAATTTTGAAATTTTGGTCGAAATCTGAAAAATTTTCAAATGCTGTTTTGAGGGTGAAGATCGCATCTTTTGGCATTTTCAGTACCAGAAAAATGTCCGTTTTTTCGAAAACTTTAAATGCTCATAACTCGTAGAGAAATGCATCTAGAGGGCTAAAAATTGCATTTCTGTAATCTAGAGAGTCAGACCTTTCCAATGATGTATGATTTGTATATATTCGAGAAAAATAAAATTTTGAAATTTTGGTCGAAATCTGAAAAATTTTCAAATGCTGTTTTGAGGGTGAAGATCGCATCTTTTGGGATTTTCAGTACCAGAAAAATGTCCGTTTTTTCGAAAACTTTAAATGCTCATAACTCGTAGAGAAATGCATCTAGAGGGCTAAAAATTGCATTTCTGTAATCTAGAGAGTCAGACCTTTCCAATGATGTATGATTTGTATATATTCGAGAAAAATAAAATTTTAAAATTTTGGTCGAAATCTGAAAAATTTTCAAATGCTATTTTGAGGGTGAAGATCGCATCTTTTGGCATTTTCAGTACCAGAAAAATGTCCGTTTTTTCAAAAACTTTAAATGCTCATAACTCGTAGAGAAATGCATCTAGAGGGCTAAAAATTGCATTTCTGTAATCTAGAGAGTCAGACCTTTCCAATGATGTATGATTTGTATATATTCGAGAAAAATAAAATTTTGAAATTTTGGTCGAAATCTGAAAAATTTTCAAATGCTGTTTTGAGGGTGAAGATCGCATCTTTTGGCATTTTCAGTACCAGAAAAATGTCCGTTTTTTCGAAAACTTTAAATGCTCATAACTCGTAGAGAAATGCACCTAGAGGGCTAAAAATTGCATTTCTGTAATCTAGAGAGTCAGACCTTTCCAATGATGTATGATTTGTATATATTCGAGAAAAATAAAATTTTGAAATTTTTGGTCGAAATCTGAAAAATTTTCAAATGCTGTTTTGAGGGTGAAGATCGCATCTTTTGGGATTTTCAGTACCAGAAAAATGTCCGTTTTTTCGAAAACTTTAAATGCTCATAACTCGTAGAGAAATGCATCTAGAGGGCTAAAAATTGCATTTCTGTAATCCAGAGAGTCAGACCTTTCCAATGATGTATGATTTGTATATATTCGAGAAAAATAAAATTTTGAAATTTTTGGTCGAAATCTGAAAAATTTTCAAATGCTGTTTTGAGGGTGAAGATCGCATCTTTTGGGATTTTCAGTACCAGAAAAATGTCCGTTTTTTCGAAAACCTTAAATGCTCATAACTCGTAGAGAAATGCATCTAGAGGGCTAAAAATTGCATTTCTGTAATCTAGAGAGTCAGACCTTTCCAATGATGTATGATTTGTATATATTCGAGAAAAATAAAATTTTGAAATTTTGGTCGAAATCTGAAAAATTTTCAAATGCTGTTTTGAGGGTGAAGATCGCATCTTTTGGGATTTTCAGTACCAGAAAAATGTCCGTTTTTTCGAAAACTTTAAATGCTCATAACTCGTAGAGAAATACACCTAGAGGGCTAAAAATTGCATTTATGTAATCTAGAGAGTCAGACCTTTCCAATGATGTATGATTTGTATATATTCGAGAAAAATAAAATTTTGAAATTTTGGTCGAAATCTGAAAAATTTTCAAATGCTGTTTTGAGGGTGAAGATCGCATCTTTTGGCATTTTCAGTCCCAGAAAATTGTCCGTTTTTTCGAAAACTTTAAATGCTCATAACTCGTAGAGAAATGCATCTAGAGGGCTAAAAATTGCATTTCTGTAATCTAGAGAGTCAGACCTTTCCAATGATGTATGATTTGTATATATTCGAGAAAAATAAAATTTTGAAATTTTGGTCGAAATCTGAAAAATTTTCAAATGCTGTTTTGAGGGTGAAGATCGCATCTTTTGGGATTTTCAGTACCAGAAAAATGTCCGTTTTTTCGAAAACTTTAAATGCTCATAACTCGTAGAGAAATGCATCTAGAGGGCTAAAAATTGCATTTCTGTAATCCAGAGAGTCAGACCTTTCCAATGATGTATGATTTGTATATATTCGAGAAAAATAAAATTTTGAAATTTTTGGTCGAAATCTGAAAAATTTTCAAATGCTGTTTTGAGGGTGAAGATCGCATCTTTTGGGATTTTCAGTACCAGAAAAATGTCCGTTTTTTCGAAAACTTTAAATGCTCATAACTCGTAGAGAAATGCATCTAGAGGGCTAAAAATTGCATTTCTGTAATCTAGAGAGTCAGACCTTTCCAATGATGTATGATTTGTATATATTCGAGAAAAATAAAATTTTGAAATTTTGGTCGAAATCTGAAAAATTTTCAAATGCTGTTTTGAGGGTGAAGATCGCATCTTTTGGCATTTTCAGTACCAGAAAAATGTCCGTTTTTTCGAAAACTTTAAATGCTCATAACTCGTAGAGAAATACACCTAGAGGGCTAAAAATTGCATTTATGTAATCTAGAGAGTCAGACCTTTCCAATGATGTATGATTTGTATATATTCGAGAAAAATAAAATTTTGAAATTTTGGTCGAAATCTGAAAAATTTTCAAATGCTGTTTTGAGGGTGAAGATCGCATCTTTTGGCATTTTCAGTACCAGAAAAATGTCCGTTTTTTCGAAAACTTTAAATGCTCATAACTCGTAGAGAAATGCATCTAGAGGGCTAAAAATTGCATTTCTGTAATCTAGAGAGTCAGACCTTTCCAATGATGTATGATTTGTATATATTCGAGAAAAATAAAATTTTGAAATTTTGGTCGAAATCTGAAAAATTTTCAAATGCTGTTTTGAGGGTGAAGATCGCATCTTTTGGCATTTTCAGTACCAGAAAAATGTCCGTTTTTTCGAAAACTTTAAATGCTCATAACTCGTAGAGAAATGCATCTAGAGGGCTAAAAATTACATTTCTGTAATCTAGAGAGTCAGACCTTTCCAATGATGTATGATTTGTATATATTCGAGAAAAATAAAATTTTGAAATCTTGGTCGAAATCTGAAAAATTTTCAAATGCTGTTTTGAGGGTGAAGATCGCATCTTTTGGCATTTTCAGTACCAGAAAAATGTCCGTTTTTTCGAAAACTTTAAATGCTCATAACTCGTAGAGAAATGCATCTAGAGGGCTAAAAATTGCATTTCTGTAATCTAGAGAGTCAGACCTTTCCAATGATGTATGATTTGTATATATTCGAGAAAAATAAAATTTTGAAATTTTGGTCGAAATCTGAAAAAATTTCAAATGCTGTTTTGAGGGTGAAGATCGCATCTTTTGGCATTTTCAGTACCAGAAAAATGTCCGTTTTTTCGAAAACTTTAAATGCTCATAACTCGTAGAGAAATGCATCTAGAGGGCTAAAAATTGCATTTCTGTAATCTAGAGAGTCAGACCTTTCCAATGATGTATGATTTGTATATATTCGAGAAAAATAAAATTTTGAAATTTTGGTCGAAATCTGAAAAATTTTCAAATGCTGTTTTGAGGGTGAAGATCGCATCTTTTGGCATTTTCAGTACCAGAAAAATGTCCGTTTTTTCGAAAACTTTAAATGCTCATAACTCGTAGAGAAATGCATCTAGAGGGCTAAAAATTGCATTTCTGTAATCTAGAGAGTCAGACCTTTCCAATGATGTATGATTTGTATATATTCGAGAAAAATAAAATTTTGAAATTTTGGTCGAAATCTGAAAAAATTTCAAATGCTGTTTTGAGGGTGAAGATCGCATCTTTTGGCATTTTCAGTACCAGAAAAATGTCCGTTTTTTCGAAAACTTTAAATGCTCATAACTCGTAGAGAAATGCATCTAGAGGGCTAAAAATTGCATTTCTGTAATCTAGAGAGTCAGACCTTTCCAATGATGTATGATTTGTATATATTCGAGAAAAATAAAATTTTGAAATTTTGGTCGAAATCTGAAAAAATTTCAAATGCTGTTTTGAGGGTGAAGATCGCATCTTTTGGCATTTTCAGTACCAGAAAAATGTCCGTTTTTTCGAAAACTTTAAATGCTCATAACTCGTAGAGAAATGCATCTAGAGGGCTAAAAATTGCATTTCTGTAATCTAGAGAGTCAGACCTTTCCAATGATGCATGATTTGTATATATTCGAGAAAAATAAAATTTTGAAATTTTGGTCGAAATCTGAAAAATTTTCAAATGCTGTTTTGAGGGTGAAGATCGCATCTTTTGGCATTTTCAGTACCAGAAAAATGTCCGTTTTTTCGAAAACTTTAAATGCTCATAACTCGTAGAGAAATGCATCTAGAGGGCTAAAAATTGCATTTCTGTAATCTAGAGAGTCAGACCTTTCCAATGATGTATGATTTGTATATATTCGAGAAAAATAAAATTTTGAAATTTTTGGTCGAAATCTGAAAAATTTTCAAATGCTGTTTTGAGGGTGAAGATCGCATCTTTTGGGATTTGCAGTACCAGAAAAATGTCCGTTTTTTCGAAAACTTTAAATGCTCATAACTCGTAGAGAAATGCATCTAGAGGGCTAAATATTGCATTTCTGTAATCTAGAGAGTCAGACCTTTCCAATGATGTATGATTTGTATATATTCGAGAAAAATAAAATTTTGAAATTTTGGTCGAAATCTGAAAAATTTTCAAATGCTGTTTTGAGGGTGAAGATCGCATCTTTTGGGATTTTCAGTACCAGAAAAATGTCCGTTTTTTCGAAAACTTTAAATGCTCATAACTCGTAGAGAAATGCATCTAGAGGGCTAAAAATTGCATTTCTGTAATCTAGAGAGTGAGACCTTTCCAATGATGTATGATTTGTATATATTCGAGAAAAATAAAATTTTGAAATTTTGGTCGAAATCTGAAAAATTTTCAAATGCTGTTTTGAGGGTGAAGATCGCATCTTTTGGCATTTTCAGTACCAGAAAAATGTCCGTTTTTTCGAAAACTTTAAATGCTCATAACTCGTAGAGAAATGCACCTAGAGGGCTAAAAATTGCATTTCTGTAATCTAGAGAGTCAGACCTGTCCATTGTCCAATGATGTATGATTTGTATATATTCGAGAAAAATAAAATTTTGAAATTTTGGTCGAAATCTGAAAAATTTTCAAATGCTGTTTTGAGGGTGAAGATCGCATCTTTTGGCATTTTCAGTACCAGAAAAATGTCCGTTTTTTTGAAAACTTTAAATGCTCATAACTCGTAGAGAATTGCATCTAGAGGGCTAAAAATTGCATTTCTGTAATCTAGAGAGTCAGACCTTTCCAATGATGTATGATTTGTATATATTCGAGAAAAATAAAATTTTGAAATTTTGGTCGAAATCTGAAAAATTTTCAAATGCTGTTTTGAGGGTGAAGATCGCATCTTTTGGGATTTTCAGTACCAGAAAAATGTCCGTTTTTTCGAAAACTTTAAATGCTCATAACTCGTAGAGAAATGCATCTAGAGGGCTAAAAATTGCATTTCTGTAATCTAGAGAGTCAGACCTTTCCAATGATGTATGATTTGTATATATTCGAGAAAAATAAAATTTTGAAATTTTGGTCGAAATCTGAAAAATTTTCAAATGCTGTTTTGAGGGTGAAGATCGCATCTTTTGGCATTTTCAGTACCAGAAAAATGTCCGTTTTTTCGAAAACTTTAAATGCTCATAACTCGTAGAGAAATGCATCTAGAGGGCTAAAAATTGCATTTCTGTAATCTAGAGAGTCAGACCTTTCCAATGATGTATGATTTGTATATATTCGAGAAAAATAAAATTTTGAAATTTTGGTCGAAATCTGAAAAATTTTCAAATGCTGTTTTGAGGGTGAAGATCGCATCTTTTGGGATTTTCAGTACCAGAAAAATGTCCGTTTTTTCGAAAACTTTAAATGCTCATAACTCGTAGAGAAATGCATCTAGAGGGCTAAAAATTGCATTTCTGTAATCTAGAGAGTCAGACCTTTCCAATGATGTATGATTTGTATATATTCGAGAAAAATAAAATTTTGAAATTTTTGGTCGAAATCTGAAAAATTTTCAAATGCTGTTTTGAGGGTGAAGATCGCATCTTTTGGGATTTTCAGTACCAGAAAAATGTCCGTTTTTTCGAAAACTTTAAATGCTCATAACTCGTAGAGAAATGCATCTAGAGGGCTAAAAATTGCATTTCTGTAATCTAGAGAGTCAGACCTTTCCAATGATGTATGATTTGTATATATTCGAGAAAAATAAAATTTTGAAATTTTGGTCGAAATCTGAAAAATTTTCAAATGCTGTTTTGAGGGTGAAGATCGCATCTTTTGGCATTTTCAGTACCAGAAAAATGTCCGTTTTTTCGAAAACTTTAAATGCTCATAACTCGTAGAGAAATGCATCTAGAGGGCTAAAAATTGCATTTCTATAATCTAGAGAGTCAGACCTTTCCAATGATGTATGATTTGTATATATTCGAGAAAAATAAAATTTTGAAATTTTGGTCGAAATCTGAAAAATTTTCAAATGCTGTTTTGAGGGTGAAGATCGCATCTTTTGGCATTTTCAGTACCAGAAAAATGTCCGTTTTTTCGAAAACTTTAAATGCTCATAACTCGTAGAGAAATGCATCTAGAGGGCTAAAAATTGCATTTCTGTAATCTAGAGAGTCAGACCTTTCCAATGATGTATGATTTGTATATATTCGAGAAAAATAAAATTTTGAAATTTTGGTCGAAATCTGAAAAATTTTCAAATGCTGTTTTGAGGGTGAAGATCGCATCTTTTGGGATTTTCAGTACCAGAAAAATGTCCGTTTTTTCGAAAACTTTAAATGCTCATAACTCGTAGAGAAATGCACCTAGAGGGCTAAAAATTGCATTTCTGTAATCTAGAGAGTCAGACCTTTCCAATGATGTATGATTTGTATATATTCGAGAAAAATAAAATTTTGAAATTTTGGTCGAAATCTGAAAAATTTTCAAATGCTGTTTTGAGGGTGAAGATCGCATCTTTTGGCATTTTCAGTACCAGAAAAATGTCCGTTTTTTCGAAAACTTTAAATGCTCATAACTCGTAGAGAAATACACCTAGAGGGCTAAAAATTGCATTTATGTAATCTAGAGAGTCAGACCTTTCCAATGATGTATGATTTGTATATATTCGAGAAAAATAAAATTTTGAAATTTTGGTCGAAATCTGAAAAATTTTCAAATGCTGTTTTGAGGGTGAAGATCGCATCTTTTGGCATTTTCAGTACCAGAAAAATGTCCGTTTTTTCGAAAACTTTAAATGCTCATAACTCGTAGAGAAATGCATCTAGAGGGCTAAAAATTGCATTTCTGTAATCTAGAGAGTCAGACCTTTCCAATGATGTATGATTTGTATATATTCGAGAAAAATAAAATTTTGAAATTTTGGTCGAAATCTGAAAAATTTTCAAATGCTGTTTTGAGGGTGAAGATCGCATCTTTTGGCATTTTCAGTACCAGAAAAATGTCCGTTTTTTCGAAAACTTTAAATGCTCATAACTCGTAGAGAAATGCATCTAGAGGGCTAAAAATTGCATTTCTGTAATCTAGAGAGTCAGACCTCCAATGATGTATGATTTGTATATATTCGAGAAAAATAAAATTTTGAAATTTTGGTCGAAATCTGAAAAATTTTCAAATGCTGTTTTGAGGGTGAAGATCGCATCTTTTGGGATTTTCAGTACCAGAAAAATGTCCGTTTTTTCGAAAACTTTAAATGCTCATAACTCGTAGAGAAATACACCTAGAGGGCTAAAAATTGCATTTATGTAATCTAGAGAGTCAGACCTTTCCAATGATGTATGATTTGTATATATTCGAGAAAAATAAAATTTTGAAATTTTGGTCGAAATCTGAAAAAATTTCAAATGCTGTTTTGAGGGTGAAGATCGCATCTTTTGGCATTTTCAGTACCAGAAAAATGTCCGTTTTTTCGAAAACTTTAAATGCTCATAACTCGTAGAGAAATGCATCTAGAGGGCTAAAAATTGCATTTCTGTAATCTAGAGAGTCAGACCTTTCCAATGATGTATGATTTGTATATATTCGAGAAAAATAAAATTTTGAAATTTTTGGTCGAAATCTGAAAAATTTTCAAATGCTGTTTTGAGGGTGAAGATCGCATCTTTTGGGATTTGCAGTACCAGAAAAATGTCCGTTTTTTCGAAAATGCTCATAACTCGTAGAGAAATGCATCTAGAGGGCTAAATATTGCATTTCTGTAATCTAGAGAGTCAGACCTTTCCAATGATGTATGATTTGTATATATTCGAGAAAAATAAAATTTTGAAATTTTGGTCGAAATCTGAAAAATTTTCAAATGCTGTTTTGAGGGTGAAGATCGCATCTTTTGGGATTTTCAGTACCAGAAAAATGTCCGTTTTTTTGAAAACTTTAAATGCTCATAACTCGTAGAGAAATGCATCTAGAGGGCTAAAAATTGCATTTCTGTAATCTAGAGAGTCAGACCTTTCCAATGATGTATGATTTGTATATATTCGAGAAAAATAAAATTTTGAAATTTTTGGTCGAAATCTGAAAAATTTTCAAATGCTGTTTTGAGGGTGAAGATCGCATCTTTTGGGATTTGCAGTACCAGAAAAATGTCCGTTTTTTCGAAAACTTTAAATGCTCATAACTCGTAGAGAAATGCATCTAGAGGGCTAAATATTGCATTTCTGTAATCTAGAGAGTCAGACCTTTCCAATGATGTATGATTTGTATATATTCGAGAAAAATAAAATTTTGAAATTTTGGTCGAAATCTGAAAAATTTTATTTTTCTCGAATATATACAAATCATACATCATTGGAAAGGTCTGACTCTCTAGATTACAGAAATGCAATATTTAGCCCTCTAGATGCATTTCTCTACGAGTTATGAGCATTTAAAGTTTTCGAAAAAACGGACATTTTTCTGGTACTGCAAATCCCAAAAGATGCGATCTTCACCCTCAAAACAGCATTTGAAAATTTTTCAGATTTCGACCAAAAATTTCAAAATTTTATTTTTCTCGAATATATACAAATCATACATCATTGGAAAGGTCTGACTCTCTAGATTACAGAAATGCAATTTTTAGCCCTCTAGATGCATTTCTCTACGAGTTATGAGCATTTAAAGTTTTCAAAAAAACGGACATTTTTCTGGTACTGAAAATCCCAAAAGATGCGATCTTCACCCTCAAAACAGCATTTGAAAATTTTTCAGATTTCGACCAAAATTTCAAAATTTTATTTTTCTCGAATATATACAAATCATACATCATTGGAAAGGTTTGACTCTCTAGATTACAGAAATGCAATATTTAGCCCTCTAGATGCATTTCTCTACGAGTTATGAGCAGTACCAGAAAAATGTCCGTTTTTTCGAAAACTTTAAATGCTCATAACTCGTAGAGAAATGCATCTAGAGGGCTAAATATTGCATTTCTGTAATCTAGAGAGTCAGACCTTTCCAATGATGTATGATTTGTATATATTCGAGAAAAATAAAATTTTGAAATTTTGGTCGAAATCTGAAAAATTTTCAAATGCTGTTTTGAGGGTGAAGATCGCATCTTTTGGGATTTTCAGTACCAGAAAAATGTCCGTTTTTTCGAAAACTTTAAATGCTCATAACTCGTAGAGAAATGCATCTAGAGGGCTAAAAATTGCATTTCTGTAATCTAGAGAGTCAGACCTTTCCAATGATGTATGATTTGTATATATTCGAGAAAAATAAAATTTTGAAATTTTGGTCGAAATCTGAAAAATTTTCAAATGCTTTTTTGAGGGTGAAGATCGCATCTTTTGGCATTTTCAGTACCAGAAAAATGTCCGTTTTTTCGAAAACTTTAAATGCTCATAACTCGTAGAGAAATGCATCTAGAGGGCTAAAAATTGCATTTCTGTAATCTAGAGAGTCAGACCTTTCCAATGATGTATGATTTGTATATATTCGAGAAAAATAAAATTTTGAAATTTTGGTCGAAATCTGAAAAATTTTCAAATGCTGTTTTGAGGGTGAAGATCGCATCTTTTGGGATTTTCAGTACCAGAAAAATGTCCGTTTTTTCGAAAACTTTAAATGCTCATAACTCGTAGAGAAATGCATCTAGAGGGCTAAAAATTGCATTTCTGTAATCTAGAGAGTCAGACCTTTCCAATGATGTATGATTTGTATATATTCGAGAATAATAAAATTTTGAAATTTTGGTCGAAATCTGAAAAATTTTCAAATGCTGTTTTGAGGGTGAAGATCGCATCTTTTGGCATTTTCAGTACCAGAAAAATGTCCGTTTTTTCGACCTTTCCAATGATGTATGATTTGTATATATTCGAGAAAAATAAAATTTTGAAATTTTTGGTCGAAATCTGAAAAATTATCAAATGCTGTTTTGAGGGTGAAGATCGCATCTTTTGGGATTTTCAGTACCAGAAAAATGTCCGTTTTTTCGAAAACTTTAAATGCTCATAACTCGTAGAGAAATGCATCTAGAGGGCTAAAATTGCATTTCTGTAATCTAGAGAGTCAGACCTTTCCAATGATGTATGATTTGTATATATTCGAGAAAAATAAAATTTTGAAATTTTGGTCGAAATCTGAAAAATTTTCAAATGCTGTTTTGAGGGTGAAGATCGCATCTTTTGGGATTTTCAGTACCAGAAAAATGTCCGTTTTTTCGAAAACTTTAAATGCTCATAACTCGTAGAGAAATACACCTAGAGGGCTAAAAATTGCATTTATGTAATCTAGAGAGTCAGACCTTTCCAATGATGTATGATTTGTATATATGTATTCGAGAAAAATAAAATTTTGAAATTTTGGTCGAAATCTGAAAAATTTTCAAATGCTGTTTTGAGGGTGAAGATCGCATCTTTTGGCATTTTCAGTACCAGAAAAATGTCCGTTTTTTCGAAAACTTTAAATGCTCATAACTCGTAGAGAAATGCATCTAGAGGGCTAAAAATTGCATTTCTGTAATCTAGAGAGTCAGACCTTTCCAATGATGTATGATTTGTATATATTCGAGAAAAATAAAATTTTGAAATTTTTGGTCGAAATCTGAAAAATTTTCAAATGCTGTTTTGAGGGTGAAGATCGCATCTTTTGGGATTTTCAGTACCAGAAAAATGTCCGTTTTTTCGAAAACTTTAAATGCTCATAACTCGTAGAGAAATGCATCTAGAGGGCTAAAAATTGCATTTCTGTAATCTAGAGAGTCAGACCTTTCCAATGATGTATGATTTGTATATATTCGAGAAAAATAAAATTTTGAAATTTTGGTCGAAATCTGAAAAATTTTCAAATGCTGTTTTGAGGGTGAAGATCGCATCTTTTGGCATTTTCAGTACCAGAAAAATGTCCGTTTTTTCGAAAACTTTAAATGCTCATAACTCGTAGAGAAATGCATCTAGAGGGCTAAAAATTGCATTTCTGTAATCTAGAGAGTCAGACCTTTCCAATGATGTATGATTTGTATATATTCGAGAAAAATAAAATTTTGAAATTTTTGGTCGAAATCTGAAAAATTTTCAAATGCTGTTTTGAGGGTGAAGATCGCATCTTTTGGGATTTTCAGTACCAGAAAAATGTCCGTTTTTTCGAAAACTTTAAATGCTCATAACTCGTAGAGAAATGCATCTAGAGGGCTAAAAATTGCATTTCTGTAATCCAGAGAGTCAGACCTTTCCAATGATGTATGATTTGTATATATTCGAGAAAAATAAAATTTTGAAATTTTGGTCGAAATCTGAAAAATTTTCAAATGCTGTTTTGAGGGTGAAGATCGCATCTTTTGGCATTTTCAGTACCAGAAAAATGTCCGTTTTTTCGAAAACTTTAAATGCTCATAACTCGTAGAGAAATACACCTAGAGGGCTAAAAATTGCATTTATGTAATCTAGAGAGTCAGACCTTTCCAATGATGTATGATTTGTATATATTCGAGAAAAATAAAATTTTGAAATTTTGGTCGAAATCTGAAAAATTTTCAAATGCTGTTTTGAGGGTGAAGATCGCATCTTTTGGCATTTTCAGTACCAGAAAAATGTCCGTTTTTTCGAAAACTTTAAATGCTCATAACTCGTAGAGAAATGCATCTAGAGGGCTAAAAATTGCATTTCTGTAATCTAGAGAGTCAGACCTTTCCAATGATGTATGATTTGTATATATTCGAGAAAAATAAAATTTTGAAATTTTGGTCGAAATCTGAAAAATTTTCAAATGCTGTTTTGAGGGTGAAGATCGCATCTTTTGGCATTTTCAGTACCAGAAAAATGTCCGTTTTTTCGAAAACTTTAAATGCTCATAACTCGTAGAGAAATGCATCTAGAGGGCTAAAAATTGCATTTCTGTAATCTAGAGAGTCAGACCTTTCCAATGATGTATGATTTGTATATATTCGAGAAAAATAAAATTTTGAAATTTTGGTCGAAATCTGAAATATTTTCAAATGCTGTTTTGAGGGTGAAGATCGCATCTTTTGGGATTTTCAGTACCAGAAAAATGTCCGTTTTTTCGAAAACTTTAAATGCTCATAACTCGTAGAGAAATGCATCTAGAGGGCTAAAAATTGCATTTCTGTAATCTAGAGAGTCAGACCTTTCCAATGATGTATGATTTGTATATATTCGAGAAAAATAAAATTTTGAAATTTTTGGTCGAAATCTGAAAAATTTTCAAATGCTGTTTTGAGGGTGAAGATCGCATCTTTTGGGATTTTCAGTACCAGAAAAATGTCCGTTTTTTCGAAAACTTTAAATGCTCATAACTCGTAGAGAAATGCATCTAGAGGGCTAAAAATTGCATTTCTGTAATCTAGAGAGTCAGACCTTTCCAATGATGTATGATTTGTATATATTCGAGAAAAATAAAATTTTGAAATTTTGGTCGAAATCTGAAAAATTTTCAAATGCTGTTTTGAGGGTGAAGATCGCATCTTTTGGGATTTTCAGTACCAGAAAATTGTCCGTTTTTTCGAAAACTTTAAATGCTCATAACTCGTAGAGAAATGCATCTAGAGGGCTAAAAATTGCATTTCTGTAATCTAGAGAGTCAGACCTTTCCAATGATGTATGATTTGTATATATTCGAGAAAAATAAAATTTTGAAATTTTGGTCGAAATCTGAAAAATTTTCAAATGCTGTTTTGAGGGTGAAGATCGCATCTTTTGGGATTTTCAGTACCAGAAAAATGTCCGTTTTTTCGAAAACTTTAAATGCTCATAACTCGTAGAGAAATGCATCTAGAGGGCTAAAAATTGCATTTCTGTAATCTAGAGAGTCAGACCTGTCCAATGATGTATGATTTGTATATATTCGAGAAAAATAAAATTTTGAAATTTTGGTCGAAATCTGAAAAATTTTCAAATGCTGTTTTGAGGGTGAAGATCGCATCTTTTGGCATTTTCAGTACCAGAAAAATGTCCGTTTTTTCGAAAACTTTAAATGCTCATAACTCGTAGAGAAATGCATCTAGAGGGCTAAAAATTGCATTTCTGTAATCTAGAGAGTCAGACCTTTCCAATGATGTATGATTTGTATATATTCGAGAAAAATTTTGAAATTTTGGTCGAAATCTGAAAAATTTTCAAATGCTGTTTTGAGGGTGAAGATCGCATCTTTTGGGATTTTCAGTACCAGAAAAATGTCCGTTTTTTCGAAAACTTTAAATGCTCATAACTCGTAGAGAAATACACCTAGAGGGCTAAAAATTGCATTTATGTAATCTTGAGAGTCAGACCTTTCCAATGATGTATGATTTGTATATATTCGAGAAAAATAAAATTTTGAAATTTTGGTCGAAATCTGAAAAAATTTCAAATGCTGTTTTGAGGGTGAAGATCGCATCTTTTGGCATTTTCAGTACCAGAAAAATGTCCGTTTTTTCGAAAACTTTAAATGCTCATGACTCGTAGAGAAATGCATCTAGAGGGCTAAAAATTGCATTTCTGTAATCTAGAGAGTCAGACCTTTCCAATGATGTATGATTTGTATATATTCGAGAAAAATTTTGAAATTTTGGTCGAAATCTGAAAAATTTTCAAATGCTGTTTTGAGGGTGAAGATCGCATCTTTTGGCATTTTCAGTACCAGAAAAATGTCCGTTTTTTCGAAAATTTTAAATGCTCATAACTCGTAGAGAAATACACCTAGAGGGCTAAAAATTGCATTTATGTAATCTAGAGAGTCAGACCTTTCCAATGATGTATGATTTGTATATATTCGAGAAAAATAAAATTTTGAAATTTTGGTCGAAATCTGAAAAAATTTCAAATGCTGTTTTGAGGGTGAAGATCGCATCTTTTGGCATTTTCAGTACCAGAAAAATGTCCGTTTTTTCGAAAACTTTAAATGTTCATAACGTAGAGAAATGCACCTAGAGGGCTAAAAATTGCATTTCTGTAATCTAGAGAGTCAGACCTTTCCAATGATGTATGATTTGTATATATTCGAGAAAAATAAAATTTTGAAATTTTGGTCGAAATCTGAAAAATTTTCAAATGCTGTTTTGAGGGTGAAGATCGCGTCCAGTACCAGAAAAATGTCCGTTTTTTCGAAAACTTTAAATGCTCATAACTCGTAGAGAAATGCATCTAGAGGGCTAAAAATTGCATTTCTGTAATCTAGAGAGTCAGACCTTTCCAATGATGTATGATTTGTATATATTCGAGAAAAATAAAATTTTGAAATTTTGGTCGAAATCTGAAAAAATTTCAAATGCTGTTTTGAGGGTGAAGATCGCATCTTTTGGCATTTTCAGTACCAGAAAAATGTCCGTTTTTTCGAAAACTTTAAATGTTCATAACGTAGAGAAATGCACCTAGAGGGCTAAAAATTGCATTTCTGTAATCTAGAGAGTCAGACCTTTCCAATGATGTATGATTTGTATATATTCGAGAAAAATTTTGAAATTTTGGTCGAAATCTGAAAAATTTTCAAATGCTGTTTTGAGGGTGAAGATCGCATCTTTTGGGATTTTCAGTACCAGAAAAATGTCCGTTTTTTCGAAAACTTTAAATGCTCATAACTCGTAGAGAAATACACCTAGAGGGCTAAAAATTGCATTTATGTAATCTTGAGAGTCAGACCTTTCCAATGATGTATGATTTGTATATATTCGAGAAAAATAAAATTTTGAAATTTTGGTCGAAATCTGAAAAAATTTCAAATGCTGTTTTGAGGGTGAAGATCGCATCTTTTGGCATTTTCAGTACCAGAAAAATGTCCGTTTTTTCGAAAACTTTAAATGCTCATGACTCGTAGAGAAATGCATCTAGAGGGCTAAAAATTGCATTTCTGTAATCTAGAGAGTCAGACCTTTCCAATGATGTATGATTTGTATATATTCGAGAAAAATTTTGAAATTTTGGTCGAAATCTGAAAAATTTTCAAATGCTGTTTTGAGGGTGAAGATCGCATCTTTTGGGATTTTCAGTACCAGAAAAATGTCCGTTTTTTCGAAAATTTTAAATGCTCATAACTCGTAGAGAAATACACCTAGAGGGCTAAAAATTGCATTTATGTAATCTAGAGAGTCAGACCTTTCCAATGATGTATGATTTGTATATATTCGAGAAAAATAAAATTTTGAAATTTTGGTCGAAATCTGAAAAAATTTCAAATGCTGTTTTGAGGGTGAAGATCGCATCTTTTGGCATTTTCAGTACCAGAAAAATGTCCGTTTTTTCGAAAACTTTAAATGTTCATAACGTAGAGAAATGCACCTAGAGGGCTAAAAATTGCATTTCTGTAATCTAGAGAGTCAGACCTTTCCAATGATGTATGATTTGTATATATTCGAGAAAAATAAAATTTTGAAATTTTGGTCGAAATCTGAAAAATTTTCAAATGCTGTTTTGAGGGTGAAGATCGCATCCAGTACCAGAAAAATGTCCGTTTTTTCGAAAACTTTAAATGCTCATAACTCGTAGAGAAATGCATCTAGAGGGCTAAAAATTGCATTTCTGTAATCTAGAGAGTCAGACCTTTCCAATGATGTATGATTTGTATATATTCGAGAAAAATAAAATTTTGAAATTTTGGTCGAAATCTGAAAAATTTTCAAATGCTGTTTTGAGGGTGAAGATCGCATCTTTTGGCATTTTCAGTACCAGAAAAATGTCCGTTTTTTCGAAAACTTTAAATGCTCATAACTCGTAGAGAAATGCATCTAGAGGGCTAAAAATTGCATTTCTGTAATCTAGAGAGTCAGACCTTGCCAATGATGTATGATTTGTATATATTCGAGAAAAATAAAATTGAAATTTTTTTTTTTGAAATTTTGGTCGAAATCTGAAAAATTTTCAAATGCTGTTTTGAGGGTGAAGATCGCATCTTTTGGCATTTTCAGTACCAGAAAAATGTCCGTTTTTTCGAAAACTTTAAATGCTCATAACTCGTAGAGAAATGCATCTAGAGGGCTAAAAATTGCATTTCTGTAATCTAGAGAGTCAGACCTTTCCAATGATGTATGATTTGTATATATTCGAGAAAAATAAAATTTTGAAATTTTGGTCGAAATCTGAAAAATTTTCAAATGCTGTTTTGAGGGTGAAGATCGCATCTTTTGGGATTTTCAGTACCAGAAAAATGTCCGTTTTTCGAAAACTTTAAATGCTCATAACTTGTAGAGAAATGCATCAAGAGGGCTAAAAATTGCATTTCTGTAATCTAGAGAGTCAGACCTTTCCAATGATGTATGATTTGTATATATTCGAGAAAAATAAAATTTTGAAATTTTTGGTCGAAATCTGAAAAATTTTCAAATGCTGTTTTGAGGGTGAAGATCGCATCTTTTGGCATTTTCAGTACCAGAAAAATGTCCGTTTTTTCGAAAACTTTAAATGCTCATAACGTAGAGAAATGCACTTAGAGGGCTAAAAATTGCATTTCTGTAATCTAGAGAGTCAGACCTTTCCAATGATGTATGATTTGTATATATTCGAGAAAAATACAATTTTGAAATTTTGGTCGAAATCTGAAAAATTTTCAAATGCTGTTTTGAGGGTGAAGATCGCATCCAGTACCAGAAAAATGTCCGTTTTTTCGAAAACTTTAAATGCTCATAACTCGTAGAGAAATGCATCTAGAGGGCTAAAAATTGCATTTCTGTAATCTAGAGAGTCAGACCTTTCCAATGATGTATGATTTGTATATATTCGAGAAAAATAAAATTTTGAAATTTTGGTCGAAATCTGAAAAATTTTCAAATGCTGTTTTGAGGGTGAAGATCGCATCTTTTGGCATTTTCAGTACCAGAAAAATGTCCGTTTTTTCGAAAACTTTAAATGCTCATAACTCGTAGAGAAATGCATCTAGAGGGCTAAAAATTGCATTTCTGTAATCTAGAGAGTCAGACCTTGCCAATGATGTATGATTTGTATATATTCGAGAAAAATAAAATTGAAATTTTTTTTTTGAAATTTTGGTCGAAATCTGAAAAATTTTCAAATGCTGTTTTGAGGGTGAAGATCGCATCTTTTGGCATTTTCAGTACCAGAAAAATGTCCGTTTTTTCGAAAACTTTAAATGCTCATAACTCGTAGAGAAATGCATCTAGAGGGCTAAAAATTGCATTTCTGTAATCTAGAGAGTCAGACCTTTCCAATGATGTATGATTTGTATATATTCGAGAAAAATAAAATTTTGAAATTTTGGTCGAAATCTGAAAAATTTTCAAATGCTGTTTTGAGGGTGAAGATCGCATCTTTTGGGATTTTCAGTACCAGAAAAATGTCCGTTTTTCGAAAACTTTAAATGCTCATAACTTGTAGAGAAATGCATCAAGAGGGCTAAAAATTGCATTTCTGTAATCTAGAGAGTCAGACCTTTCCAATGATGTATGATTTGTATATATTCGAGAAAAATAAAATTTTGAAATTTTTGGTCGAAATCTGAAAAATTTTCAAATGCTGTTTTGAGGGTGAAGATCGCATCTTTTGGCATTTTCAGTACCAGAAAAATGTCCGTTTTTTCGAAAACTTTAAATGCTCATAACTCGTAGAGAAATGCATCTAGAGGGCTAAAAATTGCATTTCTGTAATCTAGAGAGTCAGACCTTTCCAATGATGTATGATTTGTATATATTCGAGAAAAATAAAATTTTGAAATTTTGGTCGAAATCTGAAAAAATTTCAAATGCTGTTTTGAGGGTGAAGATCGCATCTTTTGGCATTTTCAGTACCAGAAAAATGTCCGTTTTTTCGAAAACCTTAAATGCTCATAACTCGTAGAGAAATGCACCTAGAGGGCTAAAAATTGCATTTCTGTAATCTAGAGAGTCAGACCTTTCCAATGATGTATGATTTGTATATATTCGAGAAAAATAAAATTTTGAAATTTTTGGTCGAAATCTGAAAAATTTTCAAATGCTGTTTTGAGGGTGAAGATCGCATCTTTTGGCATTTTCAGTACCAGAAAAATGTCCGTTTTTTCGAAAACTTTAAATGCTCATAACTCGTAGAGAAATGCATCTAGAGGGCTAAAAATTGCATTTCTGTAATCTAGAGAGTCAGACCTTTCCAATGATGTATGATTTGTATATATTCGAGAAAAATAAAATTTTGAAATTTTGGTCGAAATCTGAAAAATTTTCAAATGCTGTTTTGAGGGTGAAGATCGCGTCCAGTACCAGAAAAATGTCCGTTTTTTCGAAAACTTTAAATGCTCATAACTCGTAGAGAAATGCATCTAGAGGGCTAAAAATTGCATTTCTGTAATCTAGAGAGTCAGACCTTTCCAATGATGTATGATTTGTATATATTCGAGAAAAATAAAATTTTGAAATTTTGGTCGAAATCTGAAAAATTTTCAAATGCTGTTTTGAGGGTGAAGATCGCATCTTTTGGCATTTTCAGTCCCAGAAAAATGTCCGTTTTTTCGAAAACTTTAAATGCTCATAACTCGTAGAGAAATGCATCTAGAGGGCTAAAAATTGCATTTCTGTAATCTAGAGAGTCAGACCTTTCCAATGATGTATGATTTGTATATATTCGAGAAAAATAAAATTTTGAAATTTTGGTCGAAATCTGAAAAATTTTCAAATGCTGTTTTGAGGGTGAAGATCGCATCTTTTGGCATTTTCAGTACCAGAAAAATGTCCGTTTTTTCGAAAACTTTAAATGCTCATAACTCGTAGAGAAATGCATCTAGAGGGCTAAAAATTGCATTTCTGTAATCTAGAGAGTCAGACCTTTCCAATGATGTATGATTTGTATATATTCGAGAAAAATAAAATTTTGAAATTTTGGTCGAAATCTGAAAAATTTTCAAATGCTGTTTTGAGGGTGAAGATCGCATCTTTTGGCATTTTCAGTACCAGAAAAATGTCCGTTTTTTCAAAAACTTTAAATGCTCATAACTCGTAGAGAAATGCATCTAGAGGGCTAAAAATTGCATTTATGTAATCTTGAGAGTCAGACCTTTCCAATGATGTATGATTTGTATATATTCGAGAAAAATAAAATTTTGAAATTTTGGTCGAAATCTGAAAAATTTTCAAATGCTGTTTTGAGGGTGAAGATCGCATCTTTTGGCATTTTCAGTACCAGAAAAATGTCCGTTTTTTCGAAAACTTTAAATGCTCATAACGTAGAGAAATGCACCTAGAGGGCTAAAAATTGCATTTCTGTAATCTAGAGAGTCAGACCTTTCCAATGATGTATGATTTGTATATATTCGAGAAAAATACAATTTTGAAATTTTGGTCGAAATCTGAAAAATTTTCAAATGCTGTTTTGAGGGTGAAGATCGCATCCAGTACCAGAAAAATGTCCGTTTTTTCGAAAACTTTAAATGCTCATAACTCGTAGAGAAATGCATCTAGAGGGCTAAAAATTGCATTTCTGTAATCTAGAGAGTCAGACCTTTCCAATGATGTATGATTTGTATATATTCGAGAAAAATAAAATGTTGAAATTTTGGTCGAAATCTGAAAAATTTTCAAATGCTGTTTTGAGGGTGAAGATCGCATCTTTTGGCATTTTCAGTACCAGAAAAATGTCCGTTTTTTCGAAAACTTTAAATGCTCATAACTCGTAGAGAAATGCATCTAGAGGGCTAAAAATTGCATTTCTGTAATCTAGAGAGTCAGACCTTGCCAATGATGTATGATTTGTATATATTCGAGAAAAATAAAATTGAAATTTTTTTTTTTGAAATTTTGGTCGAAATCTGAAAAATTTTCAAATGCTGTTTTGAGGGTGAAGATCGCATCTTTTGGCATTTTCAGTACCAGAAAAATGTCCGTTTTTTCGAAAACTTTAAATGCTCATAACTCGTAGAGAAATGCATCTAGAGGGCTAAAAATTGCATTTCTGTAATCTAGAGAGTCAGACCTTTCCAATGATGTATGATTTGTATATATTCGAGAAAAATAAAATTTTGAAATTTTGGTCGAAATCTGAAAAATTTTCAAATGCTGTTTTGAGGGTGAAGATCGCATCTTTTGGGATTTTCAGTACCAGAAAAATGTCCGTTTTTCGAAAACTTTAAATGCTCATAACTTGTAGAGAAATGCATCAAGAGGGCTAAAAATTGCATTTCTGTAATCTAGAGAGTCAGACCTTTCCAATGATGTATGATTTGTATATATTCGAGAAAAATAAAATTTTGAAATTTTTGGTCGAAATCTGAAAAATTTTCAAATGCTGTTTTGAGGGTGAAGATCGCATCTTTTGGCATTTTCAGTACCAGAAAAATGTCCGTTTTTTCGAAAACTTTAAATGCTCATAACTCGTAGAGAAATGCATCTAGAGGGCTAAAAATTGCATTTCTGTAATCTAGAGAGTCAGACCTTTCCAATGATGTATGATTTGTATATATTCGAGAAAAATACAATTTTGAAATTTTGGTCGAAATCTGAAAAATTTTCAAATGCTGTTTTGAGGGTGAAGATCGCATCCAGTACCAGAAAAATGTCCGTTTTTTCGAAAACTTTAAATGCTCATAACTCGTAGAGAAATGCATCTAGAGGGCTAAAAATTGCATTTCTGTAATCTAGAGAGTCAGACCTTTCCAATGATGTATGATTTGTATATATTCGAGAAAAATAAAATTTTGAAATTTTGGTCGAAATCTGAAAAATTTTCAAATGCTGTTTTGAGGGTGAAGATCGCATCTTTTGGCATTTTCAGTACCAGAAAAATGTCCGTTTTTTCGAAAACTTTAAATGCTCATAACTCGTAGAGAAATGCATCTAGAGGGCTAAAAATTGCATTTCTGTAATCTAGAGAGTCAGACCTTGCCAATGATGTATGATTTGTATATATTCGAGAAAAATAAAATTGAAATTTTTTTTTTTGAAATTTTGGTCGAAATCTGAAAAATTTTCAAATGCTGTTTTGAGGGTGAAGATCGCATCTTTTGGCATTTTCAGTACCAGAAAAATGTCCGTTTTTTCGAAAACTTTAAATGCTCATAACTCGTAGAGAAATGCATCTAGAGGGCTAAAAATTGCATTTCTGTAATCTAGAGAGTCAGACCTTTCCAATGATGTATGATTTGTATATATTCGAGAAAAATAAAATTTTGAAATTTTGGTCGAAATCTGAAAAATTTTCAAATGCTGTTTTGAGGGTGAAGATCGCATCTTTTGGGATTTTCAGTACCAGAAAAATGTCCGTTTTTCGAAAACTTTAAATGCTCATAACTTGTAGAGAAATGCATCAAGAGGGCTAAAAATTGCATTTCTGTAATCTAGAGAGTCAGACCTTTCCAATGATGTATGATTTGTATATATTCGAGAAAAATAAAATTTTGAAATTTTTGGTCGAAATCTGAAAAATTTTCAAATGCTGTTTTGAGGGTGAAGATCGCATCTTTTGGCATTTTCAGTACCAGAAAAATGTCCGTTTTTTCGAAAACTTTAAATGCTCATAACTCGTAGAGAAATGCATCTAGAGGGCTAAAAATTGCATTTCTGTAATCTAGAGAGTCAGACCTTTCCAATGATGTATGATTTGTATATATTCGAGAAAAATAAAATTTTGAAATTTTGGTCGAAATCTGAAAAATTTTCAAATGCTGTTTTGAGGGTGAAGATCGCATCTTTTGGGATTTTCAGTACCAGAAAAATGTCCGTTTTTCGAAAACTTTAAATGCTCATAACTTGTAGAGAAATGCATCAAGAGGGCTAAAAATTGCATTTCTGTAATCTAGAGAGTCAGACCTTTCCAATGATGTATGATTTGTATATATTCGAGAAAAATAAAATTTTGAAATTTTTGGTCGAAATCTGAAAAATTTTCAAATGCTGTTTTGAGGGTGAAGATCGCATCTTTTGGCATTTTCAGTACCAGAAAAATGTCCGTTTTTTCGAAAACTTTAAATGCTCATAACTCGTAGAGAAATGCATCTAGAGGGCTAAAAATTGCATTTCTGTAATCTAGAGAGTCAGACCTTTCCAATGATGTATGATTTGTATATATTCGAGAAAAATACAATTTTGAAATTTTGGTCGAAATCTGAAAAATTTTCAAATGCTGTTTTGAGGGTGAAGATCGCATCCAGTACCAGAAAAATGTCCGTTTTTTCGAAAACTTTAAATGCTCATAACTCGTAGAGAAATGCATCTAGAGGGCTAAAAATTGCATTTCTGTAATCTAGAGAGTCAGACCTTTCCAATGATGTATGATTTGTATATATTCGAGAAAAATAAAATTTTGAAATTTTGGTCGAAATCTGAAAAATTTTCAAATGCTGTTTTGAGGGTGAAGATCGCATCTTTTGGCATTTTCAGTACCAGAAAAATGTCCGTTTTTTCGAAAACTTTAAATGCTCATAACTCGTAGAGAAATGCATCTAGAGGGCTAAAAATTGCATTTCTGTAATCTAGAGAGTCAGACCTTGCCAATGATGTATGATTTGTATATATTCGAGAAAAATAAAATTGAAATTTTTTTTTTGAAATTTTGGTCGAAATCTGAAAAATTTTCAAATGCTGTTTTGAGGGTGAAGATCGCATCTTTTGGCATTTTCAGTACCAGAAAAATGTCCGTTTTTTCGAAAACTTTAAATGCTCATAACTCGTAGAGAAATGCATCTAGAGGGCTAAAAATTGCATTTCTGTAATCTAGAGAGTCAGACCTTTCCAATGATGTATGATTTGTATATATTCGAGAAAAATAAAATTTTGAAATTTTGGTCGAAATCTGAAAAATTTTCAAATGCTGTTTTGAGGGTGAAGATCGCATCTTTTGGCATTTTCAGTACCAGAAAAATGTCCGTTTTTTCGAAAACTTTAAATGCTCATAACTTGTAGAGAAATGCATCAAGAGGGCTAAAAATTGCATTTCTGTAATCTAGAGAGTCAGACCTTTCCAATGATGTACGATTTGTATATATTCGAGAAAAATAAAATTTTGAAATTTTTGGTCGAAATCTGAAAAATTTTCAAATGCTGTTTTGAGGGTGAAGATCGCATCTTTTGGCATTTTCAGTACCAGAAAAATGTCCGTTTTTTCGAAAACTTTAAATGCTCATAACTCGTAGAGAAATGCATCTAGAGGGCTAAAAATTGCATTTCTGTAATCTAGAGAGTCAGACCTTTCCAATGATGTATGATTTGTATATATTCGAGAAAAATAAAATTTTGAAATTTTGGTCGAAATCTGAAAAATTTTCAAATGCTGTTTTGAGGGTGAAGATCGCATCTTTTGGCATTTTCAGTACCAGAAAAATGTCCGTTTTTTCGAAAACTTTAAATGCTCATAACTCGTAGAGAAATGCACCTAGAGGGCTAAAAATTGCATTTCTGTAATCTAGAGAGTCAGACCTTTCCAATGATGTATGATTTGTATATACTCGAGAAAAATAAAATTTTGAAATTTTTGGTCGAAATCTGAAATTTTCAAATGCTGTTTTGAGGGTGAAGATCGCATCTTTTGGGATTTTCAGTACCAGAAAAATGTCCGTTTTTTCGAAAACTTTAAATGCTCATAACTCGTAGAGAAATGCATCTAGAGGGCTAAAAATTGCATTTCTGTAATCTAGAGAGTCAGACCTTTCCAATGATGTATGATTTGTATATATTCGAGAAAAATAAAATTTTGAAATTTTGGTCGAAATCTGAAAAATTTTCAAATGCTGTTTTGAGGGTGAAGATCGCATCTTTTGGCATTTTCAGTACCAGAAAAATGTCCGTTTTTTTCGAAAACTTTAAATGCTTATAACTCGTAGAGAAATGCACCTAGAGGGCTAAAAATTGCATTTCTGTAATCTAGAGAGTCAGACCTTTCCAATGATGTATGATTTGTATATATTCGAGAAAAATAAAATTTTGAAATTTTGGTCGAAATCTGAAAAATTTTCAAATGCTGTTTTGAGGGTGAAGATCGCATCTTTTGGCATTTTCAGTACCAGAAAAATGTCCGTTTTTTCGAAAACTTTAAATGCTCATAACTCGTAGAGAAATGCACCTAGAGGGCTAAAAATTGCATTTCTGTAATCTAGAGAGTCAGACCTTTCCAATGATGTATGATTTGTATATATTCGAGAAAAATAAAATTTTGAAATTTTGGTCGAAATCTGAAAAATTTTCAAATGCTGTTTTGAGGGTGAAGATCGCATCTTTTGGCATTTTCAGTACCAGAAAAATGTCCGTTTTTTCGAAAACTTTAAATGCTCATAACTCGTAGAGAAATGCACCTAGAGGGCTAAAAATTGCATTTCTGTAATCTAGAGAGTCAGACCTTTCCAATGATGTATGATTTGTATATATTCGAGAAAAATAAAATTTTAAAATTTTGGTCGAAATCTGAAAAATTTTCAAATGCTGTTTTGAGGGTGAAGATCGCATCTTTTGGCATTTTCAGTACCAGAAAAATGTCCGTTTTTTCGAAAACTTTAAATGCTCATAACTCGTAGAGAAATGCACCTAGAGGGCTAAAAATTGCATTTCTGTAATCTAGAGAGTCAGACCTTTCCAATGATGTATGATTTGTATATATTCGAGAAAAATAAAATTTTGAAATTTTGGTCGAAATCTGAAAAATTTTCAAATGCTGTTTTGAGGGTGAAGATCGCATCTTTTGGCATTTTCAGTACCAGAAAAATGTCCAATTTTTCGAAAACTTTAAATGCTCATAACTCGTAGAGAAATGCATCTAGAGGGCTAAAAATTGCATTTCTGTAATCTAGAGAGTCAGACCTTTCCAATGATGTATGATTTGTATATATTCGAGAAAAATAAAATTTTGAAATTTTGGTCGAAATCTGAAAAATTTTCAAATGCTGTTTTGAGGGTGAAGATCGCATCTTTTGGGATTTTCAGTACCAGAAAAATGTCCGTTTTTTCGAAAACTTTAAATGCTCATAACTCGTAGAGAAATGCATCTAGAGGGCTAAAAATTGCATTTCTGTAATCTAGAGAGTCAGACCTTTCCAATGATGTATGATTTGTATATATTCGAGAAAAATACAATTTTGAAATTTTGGTCGAAATCTGAAAAATTTTCAAATGCTGTTTTGAGGGTGAAGATCGCATCTTTTGGGATTTTCAGTACCAGAAAAATGTCCGTTTTTTCGAAAACTTTAAATGCTCATAACTCGTAGAGAAATGCATCTAGAGGGCTAAAAATTGCATTTCTGTAATCTAGAGAGTCAGAGAGAAATGCATCTAGAGGGCTAAAAATTGCATTTCTGTAATCTAGAGAGTCAGACCTTTCCAATGATGTATGATTTGTATATATTCGAGAAAAATAAAATTTTGAAATTTTGGTCGAAATCTGAAAAATTTTCAAATGCTGTTTTGAGGGTGAAGATCGCATCTTTTGGCATTTTCAGTACCAGAAAAATGTCCAATTTTTCGAAAACTTTAAATGCTCATAACTCGTAGAGAAATGCATCTAGAGGGCTAAAAATTGCATTTCTGTAATCTAGAGAGTCAGACCTTTCCAATGATGTATGATTTGTATATATTCGAGAAAAATAAAATTTTGTAATTTTGGTCGAAATCTGAAAAATATTCAAATGCTGTTTTGAGGGTGAAGATCGCATCTTTTGGCATTTTCAGTACCAGAAAAATGTCCAATTTTTCGAAAACTTTAAATGCTCATAACTCGTAGAGAAATGCATCTAGAGGGCTAAAAATTGCATTTCTGTAATCTAGAGAGTCAGACCTTTCCAATGATGTATGATTTGTATATATTCGAGAAAAATAAAATTTTGAAATTTTGGTCGAAATCTGAAAAATTTTCAAATGCTGTTTTGAGGGTGAAGATCGCATCTTTTGGCATTTTCAGTACCAGAAAAATGTCCGTTTTTTCGAAAACTTTAAATGCTCATAACTCGTAGAGAAATGCACCTAGAGGGCTAAAAATTGCATTTCTGTAATCTAGAGAGTCAGAGAGAAATGCATCTAGAGGGCTAAAAATTGCATTTCTGTAATCTAGAGAGTCAGACCTTTCCAATGATGTATGATTTGTATATATTCGAGAAAAATAAAATTTTGAAATTTTGGTCGAAATCTGAAAAATTTTCAAATGCTGTTTTGAGGGTGAAGATCGCATCTTTTGGCATTTTCAGTACCAGAAAAATGTCCGTTTTTTCGAAAACTTTAAATGCTCATAACTCGTAGAGAAATGCATCTAGAGGGCTAAAAATTGCATTTCTGTAATCTAGAGAGTCAGACCTTTCCAATGATGTATGATTTGTATATATTCGAGAAAAATAAAATTTTGTAATTTTGGTCGAAATCTGAAAAATATTCAAATGCTGTTTTGAGGGTGAAGATCGCATCTTTTGGCATTTTCAGTACCAGAAAAATGTCCAATTTTTCGAAAACTTTAAATGCTCATAACTCGTAGAGAAATGCATCTAGAGGGCTAAAAATTGCATTTCTGTAATCTAGAGAGTCAGACCTTTCCAATGATGTATGATTTGTATATATTCGAGAAAAATAAAATTTTGAAATTTTGGTCGAAATCTGAAAAATTTTCAAATGCTGTTTTGAGGGTGAAGATCGCATCTTTTTGGATTTTCAGTACCAGAAAAATGTCCGTTTTTTCGAAAACTTTAAATGCTCATAACTCGTAGAGAAATACACCTAGAGGGCTAAAAATTGCATTTATGTAATCTAGAGAGTCAGACCTTTCCAATGATGTATGATTTGTATATATTCGAGAAAAATAAAATTTTGAAATTTTGGTCGAAATCTGAAAAATTTTCAAATGCTGTTTTGAGGGTGAAGATCGCATCTTTTGGCATTTTCAGTACCAGAAAAATGTCCGTTTTTTCGAAAACTTTAAATGCTCATAACTCGTAGAGAAATGCACCTAGAGGGCTAAAAATTGCATTTCTGTAATCTAGAGAGTCAGACCTTTCCAATGATGTATGATTTGTATATATTCGAGAAAAATAAAATTTTGAAATTTTGGTCGAAATCTGAAAAATTTTCAAATGCTGTTTTGAGGGTGAAGATCGCATCTTTTGGCATTTTCAGTACCAGAAAAATGTCCGTTTTTTCGAAAACTTTAAATGCTCATAACTCGTAGAGAAATGCACCTAGAGGGCTAAAAATTGCATTTCTGTAATCTAGAGAGTCAGACCTTTCCAATGATGTATGATTTGTATATATTCGAGAAAAATAAAATTTTGAAATTTTGGTCGAAATCTGAAAAATTTTCAAATGCTGTTTTGAGGGTGAAGATCGCATCTTTTGGGATTTTCAGTACCAGAAAAATGTCCGTTTTTTCGAAAACTTTAAATGCTCATAACTCGTAGAGAAATGCATCTAGAGGGCTAAAAATTGCATTTCTGTAATCTAGAGAGTCAGACCTTTCCAATGATGTATGATTTGTATATATTCGAGAAAAATAAAATTTTGAAATTTTGGTCGAAATCTGAAAAATTTTCAAATGCTGTTTTGAGGGTGAAGATCGCATCTTTTGGCATTTTCAGTACCAGAAAAATGTCCAATTTTTCGAAAACTTTAAATGCTCATAACTCGTAGAGAAATGCATCTAGAGGGCTAAAAATTGCATTTCTGTAATCTAGAGAGTCAGACCTTTCCAATGATGTATGATTTGTATATATTCGAGAAAAATAAAATTTTGAAATTTTGGTCGAAATCTGAAAAATTTTCAAATGCTGTTTTGAGGGTGAAGATCGCATCTTTTGGCATTTTCAGTACCAGAAAAATGTCCGTTTTTTCGAAAACTTTAAATGCTCATAACTCGTAGAGAAATGCATCTAGAGGGCTAAAAATTGCATTTCTGTAATCTAGAGAGTCAGACCTTTCCAATGATGTATGATTTGTATATATTCGAGAAAAATAAAATTTTGAAATTTTGGTCGAAATCTGAAAAATTTTCAAATGCTGTTTTGAGGGTGAAGATCGCATCTTTTGGCATTTTCAGTACCAGAAAAATGTCCGTTTTTTCGAAAACTTTAAATGCTCATAACTCGTAGAGAAATGCACCTAGAGGGCTAAAAATTGCATTTCTGTAATCTAGAGAGTCAGACCTTTCCAATGATGTATGATTTGTATATATTCGAGAAAAATAAAATTTTGAAATTTTGGTCGAAATCTGAAAAATTTTCAAATGCTGTTTTGAGGGTGAAGATCGCATCTTTTGGCATTTTCAGTACCAGAAAAATGTCCGTTTTTTCGAAAACTTTAAATGCTTATAACTCGTAGAGAAATGCATCTAGAGGGCTAAAAATTGCATTTCTGTAATCTAGAGAGTCAGACCTTTCCAATGATGTATGATTTGTATATATTCGAGAAAAATAAAATTTTGAAATTTTGGTCGAAATCTGAAAAATTTTCAAATGCTGTTTTGAGGGTGAAGATCGCATCTTTTGGCATTTTCAGTACCAGAAAAATGTCCAATTTTTCGAAAACTTTAAATGCTCATAACTCGTAGAGAAATGCATCAAGAGGGCTAAAAATTGCATTTCTGTAATCTAGAGAGTCAGACCTTTCCAATGATGTATGATTTGTATATATTCGAGAAAAATAAAATTTTGAAATTTTGGTCGAAATCTGAAAAATTTTCAAATGCTGTTTTGAGGGTGAAGATCGCATCTTTTGGCATTTTCAGTACCAATTTTTCGAAAACTTTAAATGCTCATAACTCGTAGAGAAATGCATCTAGAGGGCTAAAAATTGCATTTCTGTAATCTAGAGAGTCAGACCTTTCCAATGATGTATGATTTGTATATATTCGAGAAAAATAAAATTTTGAAATTTTGGTCGAAATCTGAAAAATTTTCAAATGCTGTTTTGAGGGTGAAGATCGCATCTTTTGGCATTTTCAGTACCAGAAAAATGTCCGTTTTTTTGAAAACTTTAAATGCTCATAACTCGTAGAGAAATGCATCTAGAGGGCTAAAAATTGCATTTCTGTAATCTAGAGAGTCAGACCTTTCCAATGATGTATGATTTGTATATATTCGAGAAAAATAAAATTTTGAAATTTTGGTCGAAATCTGAAAAATTTTCAAATGCTGTTTTGAGGGTGAAGATCGCATCTTTTGGCATTTTCAGTACCAGAAAAATGTCCGTTTTTTCGAAAACTTTAAATGCTCATAACTCGTAGAGAAATGCATCTAGAGGGCTAAAAATTGCATTTCTGTAATCTAGAGAGTCAGACCTTTCCAATGATGTATGATTTGTATATATTCGAGAAAAATAAAATTTTGAAATTTTGGTCGAAATCTGAAAAATTTTCAAATGCTGTTTTGAGGGTGAAGATCGCATCTTTTGGCATTTTCAGTACCAGAAAAATGTCCGTTTTTTCGAAAACTTTAAATGCTCATAACTCGTAGAGAAATGCACCTAGAGGGCTAAAAATTGCATTTCTGTAATCTAGAGAGTCAGACCTTTCCAATGATGTATGATTTGTATATATTCGAGAAAAATAAAATTTTGAAATTTTGGTCGAAATCTGAAAAATTTTCAAATGCTGTTTTGAGGGTGAAGATCGCATCTTTTGGCATTTTCAGTACCAGAAAAATGTCCGTTTTTTCGAAAACTTTAAATGCTTATAACTCGTAGAGAAATGCATCTAGAGGGCTAAAAATTGCATTTCTGTAATCTAGAGAGTCAGACCTTTCCAATGATGTATGATTTGTATATATTCGAGAAAAATAAAATTTTGAAATTTTGGTCGAAATCTGAAAAATTTTCAAATGCTGTTTTGAGGGTGAAGATCGCATCTTTTGGCATTTTCAGTACCAGAAAAATGTCCGTTTTTTCGAAAACTTTAAATGCTCATAACTCGTAGAGAAATGCATCTAGAGGGCTAAAAATTGCATTTCTGTAATCTAGAGAGTCAGACCTTTCCAATGATGTATGATTTGTATATATTCGAGAAAAATAAAATTTTGAAATTTTGGTCGAAATCTGAAAAATTTTCAAATGCTGTTTTGAGGGTGAAGATCGCATCTTTTGGCATTTTCAGTACCAGAAAAATGTCCAATTTTTCGAAAACTTTAAATGCTCATAACTCGTAGAGAAATGCATCTAGAGGGCTAAAAATTGCATTTCTGTAATCTAGAGAGTCAGACCTTTCCAATGATGTATGATTTGTATATATTCGAGAAAAAAAAAATTTTGAAATTTTGGTCGAAATCTGAAAAATTTTCAAATGCTGTTTTGAGGGTGAAGATCGCATCTTTTGGGATTTTCAGTACCAGAAAAATGTCCGTTTTTTCGAAAACTTTAAATGCTCATAACTCGTAGAGAAATGCATCTAGAGGGCTAAAAATTGCATTTCTGTAATCTAGAGAGTCAGACCTTTCCAATGATGTATGATTTGTATATATTCGAGAAAAATAAAATTTTGAAATTTTGGTCGAAATCTGAAAAATTTTCAAATGCTGTTTTGAGGGTGAAGATCGCATCTTTTGGCATTTTCAGTACCAGAAAAATGTCCGTTTTTTCGAAAACTTTAAATGCTCATAACTCGTAGAGAAACGCATCTAGAGGGCTAAAAATTGCATTTCTGTAATCTAGAGAGTCAGACCTTTCCAATGATGTATGATTTGTATATATTCGAGAAAAATAAAATTTTGAAATTTTGGTCGAAATCTGAAAAATTTTCAAATGCTGTTTTGAGGGTGAAGATCGCATCTTTTGGCATTTTCAGTACCAGAAAAATGTCCGTTTTTTCGAAAACTTTAAATGCTCATAACTCGTAGAGAAATGCACCTAGAGGGCTAAAAATTGCATTTCTGTAATCTAGAGAGTCAGACCTTTCCAATGATGTATGATTTGTATATATTCGAGAAAAATAAAATTTTGAAATTTTGGTCGAAATCTGAAAAATTTTCAAATGCTGTTTTGAGGGTGAAGATCGCATCTTTTGGCATTTTCAGTACCAGAAAAATGTCCGTTTTTTCGAAAACTTTAAATGCTCATAACTCGTAGAGAAACGCATCTAGAGGGCTAAAAATTGCATTTCTGTAATCTAGAGAGTCAGACCTTTCCAATGATGTATGATTTGTATATATTCGAGAAAAATAAAATTTTGAAATTTTGGTCGAAATCTGAAAAATTTTCAAATGCTGTTTTGAGGGTGAAGATCGCATCTTTTGGCATTTTCAGTACCAGAAAAATGTCCAATTTTTCGAAAACTTTAAATGCTCATAACTCGTAGAGAAATGCATCTAGAAGGCTAAAAATTGCATTTCTGTAATCTAGAGAGTCAGACCTTTCCAATGATGTATGATTTGTATATATTCGAGAAAAATAAAATTTTGAAATTTTGGTCGAAATCTGAAAAATTTTCAAATGCTGTTTTGAGGGTGAAGATCGCATCTTTTGGGATTTTCAGTACCAGAAAAATGTCCGTTTTTTCGAAAACTTTAAATGCTCATAACTCGTAGAGAAATACACCTAGAGGGCTAAAAATTGCATTTATGTAATCTAGAGAGTCAGACCTTTCCAATGATGTATGATTTGTATATATTCGAGAAAAATAAAATTTTGAAATTTTGGTCGAAATCTGAAAAATTTTCAAATGCTGTTTTGAGGGTGAAGATAGCATCTTTTGGCATTTTCAGTACCAGAAAAATGTCCAATTTTTCGAAAACTTTAAATGCTCATAACTCGTAGAGAAATGCATCTAGAAGGCTAAAAATTGCATTTCTGTAATCTAGAGAGTCAGACCTTTCCAATGATGTATGATTTGTATATATTCGAGAAAAATAAAATTTTGAAATTTTGGTCGAAATCTGAAAAATTTTCAAATGCTGTTTTGAGGGTGAAGATCGCATCTTTTGGGATTTTCAGTACCAGAAAAATGTCCGTTTTTTCGAAAACTTTAAATGCTCATAACTCGTAGAGAAATACACCTAGAGGGCTAAAAATTGCATTTATGTAATCTAGAGAGTCAGACCTTTCCAATGATGTATGATTTGTATATATTCGAGAAAAATAAAATTTTGAAATTTTGGTCGAAATCTGAAAAATTTTCAAATGCTGTTTTGAGGGTGAAGATCGCATCTTTTGGCATTTTCATAACCAGAAAAATGTCCGTTTTTTCGAAAACTTTAAATGCTCATAACTCGTAGAGAAATGCACCTAGAGGGCTAAAAATTGCATTTCTGTAATCTAGAGAGTCAGACCTTTCCAATGATGTATGATTTGTATATATTCGAGAAAAATAAAATTTTGAAATTTTGGTCGAAATCTGAAAAATTTTCAAATGCTGTTTTGAGGGTGAAGATCGCATCTTTTGGCATTTTCAGTACCAGAAAAATGTCCGTTTTTTCGAAAACTTTAAATGCTCATAACTCGTAGAGAAATGCATCTAGAGGGCTAAAAATTGCATTTCTGTAATCTAGAGAGTCAGACCTTTCCAATGATGTATGATTTGTATATATTCGAGAAAAATAAAATTTTGAAATTTTGGTCGAAATCTGAAAAATTTTCAAATGCTGTTTTGAGGGTGAAGATCGCATCTTTTGGCATTTTCAGTACCAGAAAAATGTCCGTTTTTTCGAAAACTTTAAATGCTCATAACTCGTAGAGAAATGCATCTAGAGGGCTAAAAATTGCATTTCTGTAATCTAGAGAGTCAGACCTTTCCAATGATGTATGATTTGTATATATTCGAGAAAAATAAAATTTTGAAATTTTGGTCGAAATCTGAAAAATTTTCAAATGCTGTTTTGAGGGTGAAGATCGCATCTTTTGGCATTTTCAGTACCAGAAAAATGTCCGTTTTTTCGAAAACTTTAAATGCTCATAACTCGTAGAGAAATGCATCTAGAGGGCTAAAAATTGCATTTCTGTAATCTAGAGAGTCAGACCTTTCCAATGATGTATGATTTGTATATATTCGAGAAAAATAAAATTTTGAAATTTTGGTCGAAATCTGAAAAATTTTCAAATGCTGTTTTGAGGGTGAAGATCGCATCTTTTGGCATTTTCAGTACCAGAAAAATGTCCGTTTTTTCGAAAACTTTAAATGCTCATAACTCGTAGAGAAATGCATCTAGAGGGCTAAAAATTGCATTTCTGTAATCTAGAGAGTCAGACCTTTCCAATGATGTATGATTTGTATATATTCGAGAAAAATAAAATTTTGAAATTTTGGTCGAAATCTGAAAAATTTTCAAATGCTGTTTTGAGGGTGAAGATCGCATCTTTTGGCATTTTCAGTACCAGAAAAATGTCCGTTTTTTCGAAAACTTTAAATGCTCATAACTCGTAGAGAAATGCACCTAGAGGGCTAAAAATTGCATTTCTGTAATCTAGAGAGTCAGACCTTTCCAATGATGTATATTTTCGAGAAAAATAAAATTTTGAAATTTTGGTCGAAATCTGAAAAATTTTCAAATGCTGTTTTGAGGGTGAAGATCGCATCTTTTGGGATTTTCAGTACCAGAAAAATGTCCGTTTTTTCGAAAACTTTAAATGCTCATAACTCGTAGAGAAATGCATCTAGAGGGCTAAAAATTGCATTTCTGTAATCTAGAGAGTCAGACCTTTCCAATGATGTATGATTTGTATATATTCGAGAAAAATAAAATTTTGAAATTTTGGTCGAAATCTGAAAAATTTTCAAATGCTGTTTTGAGGGTGAAGATCGCATCTTTTGGGATTTTCAGTACCAGAAAAATGTCCGTTTTTTCGAAAACTTTAAATGCTCATAACTCGTAGAGAAATACACCTAGAGGGCTAAAAATTGCATTTATGTAATCTAGAGAGTCAGACCTTTCCAATGATGTATGATTTGTATATATTCGAGAAAAATAAAATTTTGAAATTTTGGTCGAAATCTGAAAAATTTTCAAATGCTGTTTTGAGGGTGAAGATCGCATCTTTTGGCATTTTCAGTACCAGAAAAATGTCCGTTTTTTCGAAAACTTTAAATGCTCATAACTCGTAGAGAAATGCACCTAGAGGGCTAAAAATTGCATTTCTGTAATCTAGAGAGTCAGACCTTTCCAATGATGTATGACTCGTGAAGAAATGCACCTAGAGGGCTAAAAATTGCATTTCTGTAATCTAGAGAGTCAGACCTTTCCAATGATGTATATTTTCGAGAAAAATAAAATTTTGAAATTTTGGTCGAAATCTGAAAAATTTTCAAATGCTGTTTTGAGGGTGAAGATCGCATCTTTTGGCATTTTCAGTACCAGAAAAATGTCCGTTTTTTCGAAAACTTTAAATGCTCATAACTCGTAGAGAAATGCACCTAGAGGGCTAAAAATTGCATTTCTGTAATCTAGAGAGTCAGACCTTTCCAATGATGTATGATTTGTATATATTCGAGAAAAATAAAATTTTGAAATTTTGGTCGAAATCTGAAAAATTTTCAAATGCTGTTTTGAGGGTGAAGATCGCATCTTTTGGCATTTTCAGTACCAGAAAAATGTCCAATTTTTCGAAAACTTTAAATGCTCATAACTCGTAGAGAAATGCATCTAGAGGGCTAAAAATTGCATTTCTGTAATCTAGAGAGTCAGACCTTTCCAATGATGTATGATTTGTATATATTCGAGAAAAATAAAATTTTGAAATTTTGGTCGAAATCTGAAAAATTTTCAAATGCTGTTTTGAGGGTGAAGATCGCATCTTTTGGGATTTTCAGTACCAGAAAAATGTCCGTTTTTTCGAAAACTTTAAATGCTCATAACTCGTAGAGAAATGCATCTAGAGGGCTAAAAATTGCATTTCTGTAATCTAGAGAGTCAGACCTTTCCAATGATGTATGATTTGTATATATTCGAGAAAAATAAAATTTTGAAATTTTGGTCGAAATCTGAAAAATTTTCAAATGCTGTTTTGAGGGTGAAGATCGCATCTTTTGGCATTTTCAGTACCAGAAAAATGTCCGTTTTTTCGAAAACTTTAAATGCTCATAACTCGTAGAGAAATACACCTAGAGGGCTAAAAATTGCATTTATGTAATCTAGAGAGTCAGACCTTTCCAATGATGTATGATTTGTATATATTCGAGAAAAATAAAATTTTGAAATTTTGGTCGAAATCTGAAAAATTTTCAAATGCTGTTTTGAGGGTGAAGATCGCATCTTTTGGAATTTTTAGTACCAGAAAAATGTCCGTTTTTTCGAAAACTTTAAATGCTCATAACTCGTGAAGAAATGCACCTAGAGGGCTAAAAATTGCATTTCTGTAATCTAGAGAGTCAGACCTTTCCAATGATGTATATTTTCGAGAAAAATAAAATTTTGAAATTTTGGTCGAAATCTGAAAAATTTTCAAATGCTGTTTTGAGGGTGAAGATCGCATCTTTTGGGATTTTCAGTACCAGAAAAATGTCCGTTTTTTCGAAAACTTTAAATGCTCATAACTCGTAGAGAAATGCATCTAGAGGGCTAAAAATTGCATTTCTGTAATCTAGAGAGTCAGACCTTTCCAATGATGTATGATTTGTATATATTCGAGAAAAATAAAATTTTGAAATTTTGGTCGAAATCTGAAAAATTTTCAAATGCTGTTTTGAGGGTGAAGATCGCATCTTTTGGCATTTTCAGTACCAGAAAAATGTCCGTTTTTTCGAAAACTTTAAATGCTCATAACTCGTAGAGAAATGCATCTAGAGGGCTAAAAATTGCATTTCTGTAATCTAGAGAGTCAGACCTTTCCAATGATGTATGATTTGTATATATTCGAGAAAAATAAAATTTTGAAATTTTGGTCGAAATCTGAAAAATTTTCAAATGCTGTTTTGAGGGTGAAGATCGCATCTTTTGGCATTTTCAGTACCAGAAAAATGTCCGTTTTTTCGAAAACTTTAAATGCTCATAACTCGTAGAGAAATGCACCTAGAGGGCTAAAAATTGCATTTCTGTAATCTAGAGAGTCAGACCTTTCCAATGATGTATGATTTGTATATATTCGAGAAAAATAAAATTTTAAAATTTTGGTCGAAATCTGAAAAATTTTCAAATGCTGTTTTGAGGGTGAAGATCGCATCTTTTGGCATTTTCAGTACCAGAAAAATGTCCGTTTTTTCGAAAACTTTAAATGCTCATAACTCGTAGAGAAATACACCTAGAGGGCTAAAAATTGCATTTATGTAATCTAGAGAGTCAGACCTTTCCAATGATGTATGATTTGTATATATTCGAGAAAAATAAAATTTTGAAATTTTGGTCGAAATCTGAAAAATTTTCAAATGCTGTTTTGAGGGTGAAGATCGCATCTTTTGGAATTTTTAGTACCAGAAAAATGTCCGTTTTTTCGAAAACTTTAAATGCTCATAACTCGTGAAGAAATGCACCTAGAGGGCTAAAAATTGCATTTCTGTAATCTAGAGAGTCAGACCTTTCCAATGATGTATATTTTCGAGAAAAATAAAATTTTGAAATTTTGGTCGAAATCTGAAAAATTTTCAAATGCTGTTTTGAGGGTGAAGATCGCATCTTTTGGGATTTTCAGTACCAGAAAAATGTCCGTTTTTTCGAAAACTTTAAATGCTCATAACTCGTAGAGAAATGCATCTAGAGGGCTAAAAATTGCATTTCTGTAATCTAGAGAGTCAGACCTTTCCAATGATGTATGATTTGTATATATTCGAGAAAAATAAAATTTTGAAATTTTGGTCGAAATCTGAAAAATTTTCAAATGCTGTTTTGAGGGTGAAGATCGCATCTTTTGGCATTTTCAGTACCAGAAAAATGTCCGTTTTTTCGAAAACTTTAAATGCTCATAACTCGTAGAGAAATGCATCTAGAGGGCTAAAAATTGCATTTCTGTAATCTAGAGAGTCAGACCTTTCCAATGATGTATGATTTGTATATATTCGAGAAAAATAAAATTTTGAAATTTTGGTCGAAATCTGAAAAATTTTCAAATGCTGTTTTGAGGGTGAAGATCGCATCTTTTGGCATTTTCAGTACCAGAAAAATGTCCAATTTTTCGAAAACTTTAAATGCTCATAACTCGTAGAGAAATGCATCTAGAGGGCTAAAAATTGCATTTATGTAATCTAGAGAGTCAGACCTTTCCAATGATGTATGATTTGTATATATTCGAGAAAAATAAAATTTTAAAATTTTGGTCGAAATCTGAAAAATTTTCAAATGCTGTTTTGAGGGTGAAGATCGCATCTTTTGGGATTTTCAGTACCAGAAAAATGTCCGTTTTTTCGAAAACTTTAAATGCTCATAACTCGTAGAGAAATACACCTAGAGGGCTAAAAATTGCATTTCTGTAATCTAGAGAGTCAGACCTTTCCAATGATGTATGATTTGTATATATTCGAGAAAAATAAAATTTTGAAATTTTGGTCGAAATCTGAAAAATTTTCAAATGCTGTTTTGAGGGTGAAGATCGCATCTTTTGGCATTTTCAGTACCAGAAAAATGTCCAATTTTTCGAAAACTTTAAATGCTCATAACTCGTAGAGAAATGCACCTAGAGGGCTAAAAATTGCATTTCTGTAATCTAGAGAGTCAGACCTTTCCAATGATGTATATTTTCGAGAAAAATAAAATTTTGAAATTTTGGTCGAAATCTGAAAAATTTTCAAATGCTGTTTTGAGGGTGAAGATCGCATCTTTTGGGATTTTCAGTACCAGAAAAATGTCCGTTTTTTCGAAAACTTTAAATGCTCAGAACTCGTAGAGAAATGCATCTAGAGGGCTAAAAATTGCATTTCTGTAATCTAGAGAGTCAGACCTTTCCAATGATGTATGATTTGTATATATTCGAGAAAAATAAAATTTTGAAATTTTGGTCGAAATCTGAAAAATTTTCAAATGCTGTTTTGAGGGTGAAGATCGCATCTTTTGGCATTTCAGTACCAGAAAAATGTCCGTTTTTTCGAAAACTTTAAATGCTCATAACTCGTAGAGAAATGCACCTAGAGGGCTAAAAATTGCATTTCTGTAATCTAGAGAGTCAGACCTTTCCAATGATGTATGATTTGTATATATTCGAGAAAAATTAAATTTTGAAATTTTTGGTTTTGAGGGTGAAGATCGCATCTTTTGGGATTTTCAGTACCAGAAAAATGTCCGTTTTTTCGAAAACTTTAAATGCTCATAACTCGTAGAGAAATGCATCTAGAGGGCTAAAAATTGCATTTCTGTAATCTAGAGAGTCAGACCTTTCCAATGATGTATGATTTGTATATATTCGAGAAAAATAAAATTTTGAAATTTTGGTCGAAATCTGAAAAATTTTCAAATGCTGTTTTGAGGGTGAAGATCGCATCTTTTGGGATTTTCAGTACCAGAAAAATGTCCGTTTTTTCGAAAACTTTAAATGCTCATAACTCGTAGAGAAATGCATCTAGAGGGCTAAAAATTGCATTTCTGTAATCTAGAGAGTCAGACCTTTCCAATGATGTATGATTTGTATATATTCGAGAAAAATAAAATTTTGAAATTTTGGTTGAAATCTGAAAAATTTTCAAATGCTGTTTTGAGGGTGAAGATCGCATCTTTTGGCATTTTCAGTACCAGAAAAATGTCCGTTTTTTCGAAAACTTTAAATGCTCATAACTCGTAGAGAAATACACCTAGAGGGCTAAAAATTGCATTTATGTAATCTAGAGAGTCAGACCTTTCCAATGATGTATGATTTGTATATATTCGAGAAAAATAAAATTTTGAAATTTTGGTCGAAATCTGAAAAATTTTCAAATGCTGTTTTGAGGGTGAAGATCGCATCTTTTGGCATTTTCAGTACCAGAAAAATGTCCGTTTTTTCGAAAACTTTAAATGCTCATAACTCTTGAAGAAATGCACCTAGAGGGCTAAAAATTGCATTTCTGTAATCTAGAGAGTCAGACCTTTCCAATGATGTATATTTTCGAGAAAAATAAAATTTTGAAATTTTTGGTCGAAATCTGAAAAATTTTCAAATGCTGTTTTGAGGGTGAAGATCGCATCTTTTGGCATTTTCAGTACCAGAAAAATGTCCGTTTTTTCGAAAACTTTAAATGCTCATAACTCGTAGAGAAATGCATCTAGAGGGCTAAAAATTGCATTTCTGTAATCTAGAGAGTCAGACCTTTCCAATGATGTATGATTTGTATATATTCGAGAAAAATAAAATTTTGAAATTTTGGTCGAAATCTGAAAAATTTTCAAATGCTGTTTTGAGGGTGAAGATCGCATCTTTTGGCATTTTCAGTACCAGAAAAATGTCCGTTTTTTCGAAAACTTTAAATGCTCATAACTCGTAGAGAAATGCATCTAGAGGGCTAAAAATTGCATTTCTGTAATCTAGAGAGTCAGACCTTTCCAATGATATATGATTTGTATATATTCGAGAAAAATAAAATTTTGAAATTTTGGTCGAAATCTGAAAAATTTTCAAATGCTGTTTTGAGGGTGAAGATCGCATCTTTTGGCATTTTCAGTACCAGAAAAATGTCCGTTTTTTCGAAAACTTTAAATGCTCATAACTCGTAGAGAAATGCATCTAGAGGGCTAAAAATTGCATTTCTGTAATCTAGAGAGTCAGACCTTTCCAATGATGTATCATTTGTTTTGAGGGTGAAGATCGCATCTTTTGGCATTTTCAGTACCAGAAAAATGTCCGTTTTTTCGAAAAATTTAAATGCTCATAACTCGTAGAGAAATGCATCTAGAGGGCTAAAAATTGCATTTCTGTAATCTAGAGAGTCAGACCTTTCCAATGATGTATGATTTGTATATATTCGAGAAAAATAAAATTTTGAAATTTTGGTCGAAATCTGAAAAATTTTCAAATGCTGTTTTGAGGGTGAAGATCGCATCTTTTGGCATTTTCAGTACCAGAAAAATGTCCGTTTTTTCGAAAAATTTAAATGCTCATAACTCGTAGAGAAATGCACCTAGAGGGCTAAAAATTGCATTTCTGTAATCTAGAGAGTCAGACCTTTCCAATGATGTATGATTTGTATATATTCGAGAAAAATAAAATTTTGAAATTTTGGTCGAAATCTGAAAAATTTTCAAATGCTGTTTTGAGGGTGAAGATCGCATCTTTTGGCATTTTCAGTACCAGAAAAATGTCCGTTTTTTCGAAAACTTTAAATGCTCATAACTCGTAGAGAAATACACCTAGAGGGCTAAAAATTGCATTTATGTAATCTAGAGAGTCAGACCTTTCCAATGATGTATGATTTGTATATATTCGAGAAAAATAAAATTTTGAAATTTTGGTCGAAATCTGAAAAATTTTCAAATGCTGTTTTGAGGGTGAAGATCGCATCTTTTGGAATTTTTAGTACCAGAAAAATGTCCGTTTTTTCGAAAACTTTAAATGCTCATTACTCTTGAAGAAATGCACCTAGAGGGCTAAAAATTGCATTTCTGTAATCTAGAGAGTCAGACCTTTCCAATGATGTATATTTTCGAGAAAAATAAAATTTTGAAATTTTTGGTCGAAATCTGAAAAATTTTCAAATGCTGTTTTGAGGGTGAAGATCGCATCTTTTGGCATTTTCAGTACCAGAAAAATGTCCGTTTTTTCGAAAACTTTAAATGCTCATAACTCGTAGAGAAATGCATCTAGAGGGCTAAAAATTGCATTTCTGTAATCTAGAGAGTCAGACCTTTCCAATGATGTATGATTTGTATATATTCGAGAAAAATAAAATTTTGAAATTTTGGTCGAAATCTGAAAAATTTTCAAATGCTGTTTTGAGGGTGAAGATCGCATCTTTTGGCATTTTCAGTACCAGAAAAATGTCCGTTTTTTCGAAAACTTTAAATGCTCATAACTCGTAGAGAAATGCATCTAGAGGGCTAAAAATTGCATTTCTGTAATCTAGAGAGTCAGACCTTTCCAATGATGTATGATTTGTATATATTCGAGAAAAATAAAATTTTGAAATTTTGGTCGAAATCTGAAAAATTTTCAAATGCTGTTTTGAGGGTGAAGATCGCATCTTTTGGCATTTTCAGTACCAGAAAAATGTCCGTTTTTTCGAAAACTTTAAATGCTCATAACTCGTAGAGAAATGCATCTAGAGGGCTAAAAATTGCATTTCTGTAATCTAGAGAGTCAGACCTTTCCAATGATGTATCATTTGTTTTGAGGGTGAAGATCGCATCTTTTGGCATTTTCAGTACCAGAAAAATGTCCGTTTTTTCGAAAAATTTAAATGCTCATAACTCGTAGAGAAATGCATCTAGAGGGCTAAAAATTGCATTTCTGTAATCTAGAGAGTCAGACCTTTCCAATGATGTATGATTTGTATATATTCGAGAAAAATAAAATTTTGAAATTTTGGTCGAAATCTGAAAAATTTTCAAATGCTGTTTTGAGGGTGAAGATCGCATCTTTTGGCATTTTCAGTACCAGAAAAATGTCCGTTTTTTCGAAAAATTTAAATGCTCATAACTCGTAGAGAAATGCACCTAGAGGGCTAAAAATTGCATTTCTGTAATCTAGAGAGTCAGACCTTTCCAATGATGTATAATTTGTATATATTCGAGAAAAATAAAATTTTGAAATTTTGGTCGAAATCTGAAAAATTTTCAAATGCTGTTTTGAGGGTGAAGATCGCATCTTTTGGCATTTTCAGTACCAGAAAAATGTCCGTTTTTTCGAAGACTTTAAATGCTCATAACTCGTAGAGAAATGCACCTAGAGGGCTAAAAATTGCATTTCTGTAATCTAGAGAGTCAGACCTTTCCAATGATGTATGATTTGTATATATTCGAGAAAAATAAAATTTTGAAATTTTGGTCGAAATCTGAAAAATTTTCAAATGCTGTTTTGAGGGTGAAGATCGCATCTTTTGGCATTTTCAGTACCAGAAAAATGTCCGTTTTTTCGAAAACTTTAAATGCTCATAACTCGTAGAGAAATGCATCTAGAGGGCTAAAAATTGCATTTCTGTAATCTAGAGAGTCAGACCTTTCCAATGATGTATGATTTGTATATATTCGAGAAAAATAAAATTTTGAAATTTTGGTCGAAATCTGAAAAATTTTCAAATGCTGTTTTGAGGGTGAAGATCGCATCTTTTGGGATTTTCAGTACCAGAAAAATGTCCGTTTTTTCGAAAACTTTAAATGCTCATAACTCGTAGAGAAATGCACCTAGAGGGCTAAAAATTGCATTTCTGTAATCTAGAGAGTCAGACCTTTCCAATGATGTATGATTTGTATATATTCGAGAAAAATAAAATTTTGAAATTTTGGTCGAAATCTGAAAAATTTTCAAATGCTGTTTTGAGGGTGAAGATCGCATCTTTTGGCATTTTCAGTACCAGAAAAATGTCCGTTTTTTCGAAAACTTTAAATGCTCATAACTCGTAGAGAAATGCACCTAGAGGGCTAAAAATTGCATTTCTGTAATCTAGAGAGTCAGACCTTTCCAATGATGTATGATTTGTATATATTCGAGAAAAATAAAATTTTGAAATTTTGGTCGAAATCTGAAAAATTTTCAAATGCTGTTTTGAGGGTGAAGATCGCATCTTTTGGCATTTTCAGTACCAGAAAAATGTCCGTTTTTTCGAAAACTTTAAATGCTCATAACTCGTAGAGAAATGCATCTAAAGGGCTAAAAATTGCATTTCTGTAATCTAGAGAGTCAGACCTTTCCAATGATGTATGATTTGTATATATTCGAGAAAAATAAAATTTTGAAATTTTGGTCGAAATCTGAAAAATTTTCAAATGCTGTTTTGAGGGTGAAGATCGCATCTTTTGGCATTTTCAGTACCAGAAAAATGTCCGTTTTTTCGAAAACTTTAAATGCTCATAACTCGTAGAGAAATGCACCTAGAGGGCTAAAAATTGCATTTCTGTAATCTAGAGAGTCAGACCTTTCCAATGATGTATGATTTGTATATATTCGAGAAAAATAAAATTTTGAAATTTTGGTCGAAATCTGAAAAATTTTCAAATGCTGTTTTGAGGGTGAAGATCGCATCTTTTGGCATTTTCAGTACCAGAAAAATGTCCGTTTTTTCGAAAACTTTAAATGCTCATAACTCGTAGAGAAATGCATCTAAAGGGCTAAAAATTGCATTTCTGTAATCTAGAGAGTCAGACCTTTCCAATGATGTATGATTTGTATATATTCGAGAAAAATAAAATTTTGAAATTTTAGTCGAAATCTGAAAAATTTTCAAATGCTGTTTTGAGGGTGAAGATCGCATCTTTTGGCATTTTCAGTATCAGAAAAATGTCCGTTTTTTCGAAAACTTTAAATGCTCATAACTCGTAGAGAAATGCATCTAGAGGGCTAAAAATTGCATTTCTGTAATCTAGAGAGTCAGACCTTTCCAATGATGTATGATTTGTATATATTCGAGAAAAATAAAATTTTGAAATTTTGGTCGAAATCTGAAAAAATTTCAAATGCTGTTTTGAGGGTGAAGATCGCATCTTTTGGCATTTTCAGTACCAGAAAAATGTCCGTTTTTTCGAAAACTTTAAATGCTCATAACTCGTAGAGAAATGCACCTAGAGGGCTAAAAATTGCATTTCTGTAATCTAGAGAGTCAGACCTTTCCAATGATGTATGATTTGTATATATTCGAGAAAAAATAAAATTTTGAAATTTTGGTCGAAATCTGAAAAATTTTCAAATGCTGTTTTGAGGGTGAAGATCGCATCTTTTGGCATTTTCAGTACCAGAAAAATGTCCGTTTTTTCGAAAACTTTAAATGCTCATAACTCGTAGAGAAATGCACCTAGAGGGCTAAAAATTGCATTTCTGTAATCTAGAGAGTCAGACCTTTCCAATGATGCATGATTTGTATATATTCGAGAAAAATAAAATTTTGAAATTTTGGTCGAAATCTGAAAAATTTTCAAATGCTGTTTTGAGGGTGAAGATCGCATCTTTTGGCATTTTCAGTACCAGAAAAATGTCCGTTTTTTCGAAAACTTTAAATGCTCATAACTCGTAGAGAAATGCATCTAGAGGGCTAAAAATTGCATTTCTGTAATCTAGAGAGTCAGACCTTTCCAATGATGTATGATTTGTATATATTCGAGAAAAATAAAATTTTGAAATTTTTGGTCGAAATCTGAAAAATTTTCAAATGCTGTTTTGAGGGTGAAGATCGCATCTTTTGGGATTTTCAGTACCAGAAAAATGTCCGTATTTTCGAAAACTTTAAATGCTCATAACTCGTAGAGAAATGCATCTAGAGGGCTAAAAATTGCATTTCTGTAATCTAGAGAGTCAGACCTTTCCAATGATGTATGATTTGTATATATTCGAGAAAAATAAAATTTTGAAATTTTGGTCGAAATCTGAAAAATTTTCAAATGCTGTTTTGAGGGTGAAGATCGCATCTTTTGGGATTTTCAGTACCAGAAAAATGTCCGTATTTTCGAAAACTTTAAATGCTCATAACTCGTAGAGAAATGCATCTAGAGGGCTAAAAATTGCATTTCTGTAATCTAGAGAGTCAGACCTTCCCAATGATGTATGATTTGTATATATTCGAGAAAAATAAAATTTTGAAATTTTGGTCGAAATCTGAAAAAATTTCAAATGCTGTTTTGAGGGTGAAGATCGCATCTTTTGGGATTTTCAGTACCAGAAAAATGTCCGTTTTTTCGAAAACTTTAAATGCTCATAACTCGTGAATAAATGCACCTAGAGGGCTAAAAATTGCATTTCTGTAATCTAGAGAGTCAGACCTTTCCAATGATGTATGATTTGTATATATTCGAGAAAAATAAAATTTTGAAATTTTGGTCGAAATCTGAAAAATTTTCAAATGCTGTTTTGAGGGTGAAGATCGCATCTTTTGGGATTTTCAGTACCAGAAAAATGTCCGTTTTTTCGAAAACTTTAAATGCTCATAACTCGTAGAGAAATGCATCTAGAGGGCTAAAAATTGCATTTCTGTAATCTAGAGAGTCAGACCTTTCCAATGATGTATGATTTGTATATATTCGAGAAAAATAAAATTTTGAAATTTTGGTCGAAATCTGAAAAATTTTCAAATGCTGTTTTGAGGGTGAAGATCGCATCTTTTGGCATTTTCAGTACCAGAAAAATGTCCGTTTTTTCGAAAACTTTAAATGCTCATAACTCGTAGAGAAATGCATCTAGAGGGCTAAAAATTGCATTTCTGTAATCTAGAGAGTCAGACCTTTCCAATGATGTATGATTTGTATATATTCGAGAAAAATAAAATTTTGAAATTTTTGGTCGAAATCTGAAAAAATTTCAAATGCTGTTTTGAGGGTGAAGATCGCATCTTTTGGGATTTTCAGTACCAGAAAAATGTCCGTATTTTCGAAAACTTTAAATGCTCATAACTCGTAGAGAAATGCATCTAGAGGGCTAAAAATTGCATTTCTGTAATCTAGAGAGTCAGACCTTTCCAATGATGTATGATTTGTATATATTCGAGAAAAATAAAATTTTGAAATTTTGGTCGAAATCTGAAAAATTTTCAAATGCTGTTTTGAGGGTGAAGATCGCATCTTTTGGGATTTTCAGTACCAGAAAAATGTCCGTTTTTTCGAAAACTTTAAATGCTCATAACTCGTAGAGAAATGCATCTAGAGGGCTAAAAATTGCATTTCTGTAATCTAGAGAGTCAGACCTTTCCAATGATGTATGATTTGTATATATTCGAGAAAAATAAAATTTTGAAATTTTGGTCGAAATCTGAAAAATTTTCAAATGCTGTTTTGAGGGTGAAGATCGCATCTTTTGGGATTTTCAGTACCAGAAAAATGTCCGTATTTTCGAAAACTTTAAATGCTCATAACTCGTAGAGAAATGCATCTAGAGGGCTAAAAATTGCATTTCTGTAATCTAGAGAGTCAGACCTTCCCAATGATGTATGATTTGTATATATTCGAGAAAAATAAAATTTTGAAATTTTGGTCGAAATCTGAAAAAATTTCAAATGCTGTTTTGAGGGTGAAGATCGCATCTTTTGGGATTTTCAGTACCAGAAAAATGTCCGTTTTTTCGAAAACTTTAAATGCTCATAACTCGTGAATAAATGCACCTAGAGGGCTAAAAATTGCATTTCTGTAATCTAGAGAGTCAGACCTTTCCAATGATGTATGATTTGTATATATTCGAGAAAAATAAAATTTTGAAATTTTGGTCGAAATCTGAAAAATTTTCAAATGCTGTTTTGAGGGTGAAGATCGCATCTTTTGGGATTTTCAGTACCAGAAAAATGTCCGTTTTTTCGAAAACTTTAAATGCTCATAACTCGTAGAGAAATGCATCTAGAGGGCTAAAAATTGCATTTCTGTAATCTAGAGAGTCAGACCTTTCCAATGATGTATGATTTGTATATATTCGAGAAAAATAAAATTTTGAAATTTTGGTCGAAATCTGAAAAAATTTCAAATGCTGTTTTGAGGGTGAAGATCGCATCTTTTGGCATTTTCAGTACCAGAAAAATGTCCGTTTTTTCGAAAACTTTAAATGCTCATAACTCGTAGAGAAATGCACCTAGAGGGCTAAAAATTGCATTTCTGTAATCTAGAGAGTCAGACCTTTCCAATGATGTATGATTTGTATATATTCGAGAAAAAATAAAATTTTGAAATTTTTGGTCGAAATCTGAAAAATTTTCAAATGCTGTTTTGAGGGTGAAGATCGCATCTTTTGGGATTTTCAGTACCAGAAAAATGTCCGTATTTTCGAAAACTTTAAATGCTCATAACTAGTAGAGAAATACACCTAGAGGGCTAAAAATTGCATTTATGTAATCTAGAGAGTCAGACCTTTCCAATGATGTATGATTTGTATATATTCGAGAAAAATAAAATTTTGAAATTTTGGTCGAAATCTGAAAAATTTTCAAATGCTGTTTTGAGGGTGAAGATCGCATCTTTTGGCATTTTCAGTACCAGAAAAATGTCCGTTTTTTCGAAAACTTTAAATGCTCATAACTCGTAGAGAAATGCACCTAGAGGGCTAAAAATTGCATTTCTGTAATCTAGAGAGTCAGACCTTTCCAATGATGCATGATTTGTATATATTCGAGAAAAATAAAATTTTGAAATTTTGGTCGAAATCTGAAAAATTTTCAAATGCTGTTTTGAGGGTGAAGATCGCATCTTTTGGCATTTTCAGTACCAGAAAAATGTCCGTTTTTTCGAAAACTTTAAATGCTCATAACTCGTAGAGAAATGCATCTAGAGGGCTAAAAATTGCATTTCTGTAATCTAGAGAGTCAGACCTTTCCAATGATGTATGATTTGTATATATTCGAGAAAAATAAAATTTTGAAATTTTGGTCGAAATCTGAAAAATTTTCAAATGCTGTTTTGAGGGTGAAGATCGCATCTTTTGGCATTTTCAGTACCAGAAAAATGTCCGTTTTTTCGAAAACTTTAAATGCTCATAACTCGTAGAGAAATGCACCTAGAGGGCTAAAAATTGCATTTCTGTAATCTAGAGAGTCAGACCTTTCCAATGATGCATGATTTGTATATATTCGAGAAAAATAAAATTTTGAAATTTTGGTCGAAATCTGAAAAATTTTCAAATGCTGTTTTGAGGGTGAAGATCGCATCTTTTGGCATTTTCAGTACCAGAAAAATGTCCGTTTTTTCGAAAACTTTAAATGCTCATAACTCGTAGAGAAATGCATCTAGAGGGCTAAAAATTGCATTTCTGTAATCTAGAGAGTCAGACCTTTCCAATGATGTATGATTTGTATATATTCGAGAAAAATAAAATTTTGAAATTTTTGGTCGAAATCTGAAAAATTTTCAAATGCTGTTTTGAGGGTGAAGATCGCATCTTTTGGGATTTTCAGTACCAGAAAAATGTCCGTATTTTCGAAAACTTTAAATGCTCATAACTCGTAGAGAAATGCATCTAGAGGGCTAAAAATTGCATTTCTGTAATCTAGAGAGTCAGACCTTTCCAATGATGTATGATTTGTATATATTCGAGAAAAATAAAATTTTGAAATTTTGGTCGAAATCTGAAAAATTTTCAAATGCTGTTTTGAGGGTGAAGATCGCATCTTTTGGGATTTTCAGTACCAGAAAAATGTCCGTATTTTCGAAAACTTTAAATGCTCATAACTCGTAGAGAAATGCATCTAGAGGGCTAAAAATTGCATTTCTGTAATCTAGAGAGTCAGACCTTCCCAATGATGTATGATTTGTATATATTCGAGAAAAATAAAATTTTGAAATTTTGGTCGAAATCTGAAAAAATTTCAAATGCTGTTTTGAGGGTGAAGATCGCATCTTTTGGGATTTTCAGTACCAGAAAAATGTCCGTTTTTTCGAAAACTTTAAATGCTCATAACTCGTGAATAAATGCACCTAGAGGGCTAAAAATTGCATTTCTGTAATCTAGAGAGTCAGACCTTTCCAATGATGTATGATTTGTATATATTCGAGAAAAATAAAATTTTGAAATTTTGGTCGAAATCTGAAAAATTTTCAAATGCTGTTTTGAGGGTGAAGATCGCATCTTTTGGGATTTTCAGTACCAGAAAAATGTCCGTTTTTTCGAAAACTTTAAATGCTCATAACTCGTAGAGAAATGCATCTAGAGGGCTAAAAATTGCATTTCTGTAATCTAGAGAGTCAGACCTTTCCAATGATGTATGATTTGTATATATTCGAGAAAAATAAAATTTTGAAATTTTGGTCGAAATCTGAAAAATTTTCAAATGCTGTTTTGAGGGTGAAGATCGCATCTTTTGGCATTTTCAGTACCAGAAAAATGTCCGTTTTTTCGAAAACTTTAAATGCTCATAACTCGTAGAGAAATGCATCTAGAGGGCTAAAAATTGCATTTCTGTAATCTAGAGAGTCAGACCTTTCCAATGATGTATGATTTGTATATATTCGAGAAAAATAAAATTTTGAAATTTTTGGTCGAAATCTGAAAAAATTTCAAATGCTGTTTTGAGGGTGAAGATCGCATCTTTTGGGATTTTCAGTACCAGAAAAATGTCCGTATTTTCGAAAACTTTAAATGCTCATAACTCGTAGAGAAATGCATCTAGAGGGCTAAAAATTGCATTTCTGTAATCTAGAGAGTCAGACCTTTCCAATGATGTATGATTTGTATATATTCGAGAAAAATAAAATTTTGAAATTTTGGTCGAAATCTGAAAAATTTTCAAATGCTGTTTTGAGGGTGAAGATCGCATCTTTTGGGATTTTCAGTACCAGAAAAATGTCCGTTTTTTCGAAAACTTTAAATGCTCATAACTCGTAGAGAAATGCATCTAGAGGGCTAAAAATTGCATTTCTGTAATCTAGAGAGTCAGACCTTTCCAATGATGTATGATTTGTATATATTCGAGAAAAATAAAATTTTGAAATTTTGGTCGAAATCTGAAAAATTTTCAAATGCTGTTTTGAGGGTGAAGATCGCATCTTTTGGGATTTTCAGTACCAGAAAAATGTCCGTATTTTCGAAAACTTTAAATGCTCATAACTCGTAGAGAAATGCATCTAGAGGGCTAAAAATTGCATTTCTGTAATCTAGAGAGTCAGACCTTCCCAATGATGTATGATTTGTATATATTCGAGAAAAATAAAATTTTGAAATTTTGGTCGAAATCTGAAAAAATTTCAAATGCTGTTTTGAGGGTGAAGATCGCATCTTTTGGCATTTTCAGTACCAGAAAAATGTCCGTTTTTTCGAAAACTTTAAATGCTCATAACTCGTAGAGAAATGCACCTAGAGGGCTAAAAATTGCATTTCTGTAATCTAGAGAGTCAGACCTTTCCAATGATGTATGATTTGTATATATTCGAGAAAAATAAAATTTTGAAATTTTGGTCGAAATCTGAAAAATTTTCAAATGCTGTTTTGAGGGTGAAGATCGCATCTTTTGGCATTTTCAGTACCAGAAAAATGTCCGTTTTTTCGAAAACTTTAAATGCTCATAACTCGTAGAGAAATGCATCTAGAGGGCTAAAAATTGCATTTCTGTAATCTAGAGAGTCAGACCTTTCCAATGATGTATGATTTGTATATATTCGAGAAAAATAAAATTTTGAAATTTTTGGTCGAAATCTGAAAAATTTTCAAATGCTGTTTTGAGGGTGAAGATCGCATCTTTTGGGATTTTCAGTACCAGAAAAATGTCCGTATTTTCGAAAACTTTAAATGCTCATAACTCGTAGAGAAATGCATCTAGAGGGCTAAAAATTGCATTTCTGTAATCTAGAGAGTCAGACCTTTCCAATGATGTATGATTTGTATATATTCGAGAAAAATAAAATTTTGAAATTTTGGTCGAAATCTGAAAAATTTTCAAATGCTGTTTTGAGGGTGAAGATCGCATCTTTTGGGATTTTCAGTACCAGAAAAATGTCCGTATTTTCGAAAACTTTAAATGCTCATAACTCGTAGAGAAATGCATCTAGAGGGCTAAAAATTGCATTTCTGTAATCTAGAGAGTCAGACCTTCCCAATGATGTATGATTTGTATATATTCGAGAAAAATAAAATTTTGAAATTTTGGTCGAAATCTGAAAAAATTTCAAATGCTGTTTTGAGGGTGAAGATCGCATCTTTTGGGATTTTCAGTACCAGAAAAATGTCCGTTTTTTCGAAAACTTTAAATGCTCATAACTCGTGAATAAATGCACCTAGAGGGCTAAAAATTGCATTTCTGTAATCTAGAGAGTCAGACCTTTCCAATGATGTATGATTTGTATATATTCGAGAAAAATAAAATTTTGAAATTTTGGTCGAAATCTGAAAAATTTTCAAATGCTGTTTTGAGGGTGAAGATCGCATCTTTTGGGATTTTCAGTACCAGAAAAATGTCCGTTTTTTCGAAAACTTTAAATGCTCATAACTCGTAGAGAAATGCATCTAGAGGGCTAAAAATTGCATTTCTGTAATCTAGAGAGTCAGACCTTTCCAATGATGTATGATTTGTATATATTCGAGAAAAATAAAATTTTGAAATTTTGGTCGAAATCTGAAAAATTTTCAAATGCTGTTTTGAGGGTGAAGATCGCATCTTTTGGCATTTTCAGTACCAGAAAAATGTCCGTTTTTTCGAAAACTTTAAATGCTCATAACTCGTAGAGAAATGCATCTAGAGGGCTAAAAATTGCATTTCTGTAATCTAGAGAGTCAGACCTTTCCAATGATGTATGATTTGTATATATTCGAGAAAAATAAAATTTTGAAATTTTTGGTCGAAATCTGAAAAAATTTCAAATGCTGTTTTGAGGGTGAAGATCGCATCTTTTGGGATTTTCAGTACCAGAAAAATGTCCGTATTTTCGAAAACTTTAAATGCTCATAACTCGTAGAGAAATGCATCTAGAGGGCTAAAAATTGCATTTCTGTAATCTAGAGAGTCAGACCTTTCCAATGATGTATGATTTGTATATATTCGAGAAAAATAAAATTTTGAAATTTTGGTCGAAATCTGAAAAATTTTCAAATGCTGTTTTGAGGGTGAAGATCGCATCTTTTGGGATTTTCAGTACCAGAAAAATGTCCGTTTTTTCGAAAACTTTAAATGCTCATAACTCGTAGAGAAATGCATCTAGAGGGCTAAAAATTGCATTTCTGTAATCTAGAGAGTCAGACCTTTCCAATGATGTATGATTTGTATATATTCGAGAAAAATAAAATTTTGAAATTTTGGTCGAAATCTGAAAAATTTTCAAATGCTGTTTTGAGGGTGAAGATCGCATCTTTTGGGATTTTCAGTACCAGAAAAATGTCCGTATTTTCGAAAACTTTAAATGCTCATAACTCGTAGAGAAATGCATCTAGAGGGCTAAAAATTGCATTTCTGTAATCTAGAGAGTCAGACCTTCCCAATGATGTATGATTTGTATATATTCGAGAAAAATAAAATTTTGAAATTTTGGTCGAAATCTGAAAAAATTTCAAATGCTGTTTTGAGGGTGAAGATCGCATCTTTTGGGATTTTCAGTACCAGAAAAATGTCCGTTTTTTCGAAAACTTTAAATGCTCATAACTCGTGAATAAATGCACCTAGATGGCTAAAAATTGCATTTCTGTAATCTAGAGAGTCAGACCTTTCCAATGATGTATGATTTGTATATATTCGAGAAAAATAAAATTTTGAAATTTTGGTCGAAATCTGAAAAATTTTCAAATGCTGTTTTGAGGGTGAAGATCGCATCTTTTGGGATTTTCAGTACCAGAAAAATGTCCGTTTTTTCGAAAACTTTAAATGCTCATAACTCGTAGAGAAATGCATCTAGAGGGCTAAAAATTGCATTTCTGTAATCTAGAGAGTCAGACCTTTCCAATGATGTATGATTTGTATATATTCGAGAAAAATAAAATTTTGAAATTTTGGTCGAAATCTGAAAAATTTTCAAATGCTGTTTTGAGGGTGAAGATCGCATCTTTTGGCATTTTCAGTACCAGAAAAATGTCCGTTTTTTCGAAAACTTTAAATGCTCATAACTCGTAGAGAAATGCATCTAGAGGGCTAAAAATTGCATTTCTGTAATCTAGAGAGTCAGACCTTTCCAATGATGTATGATTTGTATATATTCGAGAAAAATAAAATTTTGAAATTTTTGGTCGAAATCTGAAAAATTTTCAAATGCTGTTTTGAGGGTGAAGATCGCATCTTTTGGGATTTTCAGTACCAGAAAAATGTCCGTATTTTCGAAAACTTTAAATGCTCATAACTCGTAGAGAAATGCATCTAGAGGGCTAAAAATTGCATTTCTGTAATCTAGAGAGTCAGACCTTTCCAATGATGTATGATTTGTATATATTCGAGAAAAATAAAATTTTGAAATTTTGGTCGAAATCTGAAAAATTTTCAAATGCTGTTTTGAGGGTGAAGATCGCATCTTTTGGGATTTTCAGTACCAGAAAAATGTCCGTTTTTTCGAAAACTTTAAATGCTCATAACTCGTAGAGAAATGCATCTAGAGGGCTAAAAATTGCATTTCTGTAATCTAGAGAGTCAGACCTTTCCAATGATGTATGATTTGTATATATTCGAGAAAAATAAAATTTTGAAATTTTGGTCGAAATCTGAAAAATTTTCAAATGCTGTTTTGAGGGTGAAGATCGCATCTTTTGGGATTTTCAGTACCAGAAAAATGTCCGTATTTTCGAAAACTTTAAATGCTCATAACTCGTAGAGAAATGCATCTAGAGGGCTAAAAATTGCATTTCTGTAATCTAGAGAGTCAGACCTTCCCAATGATGTATGATTTGTATATATTCGAGAAAAATAAAATTTTGAAATTTTGGTCGAAATCTGAAAAAATTTCAAATGCTGTTTTGAGGGTGAAGATCGCATCTTTTGGGATTTTCAGTACCAGAAAAATGTCCGTTTTTTCGAAAACTTTAAATGCTCATAACTCGTGAATAAATGCACCTAGAGGGCTAAAAATTGCATTTCTGTAATCTAGAGAGTCAGACCTTTCCAATGATGTATGATTTGTATATATTCGAGAAAAATAAAATTTTGAAATTTTGGTCGAAATCTGAAAAATTTTCAAATGCTGTTTTGAGGGTGAAGATCGCATCTTTTGGGATTTTCAGTACCAGAAAAATGTCCGTTTTTTCGAAAACTTTAAATGCTCACAACTCGTAGAGAAATGCATCTAGAGGGCTAAAAATTGCATTTCTGTAATCTAGAGAGTCAGACCTTTCCAATGATGTATGATTTGTATATATTCGAGAAAAATAAAATTTTGAAATTTTGGTCGAAATCTGAAAAATTTTCAAATGCTGTTTTGAGGGTGAAGATCGCATCTTTTGGCATTTTCAGTACCAGAAAAATGTCCGTTTTTTCGAAAACTTTAAATGCTCATAACTCGTAGAGAAATGCATCTAGAGGGCTAAAAATTGCATTTCTGTAATCTAGAGAGTCAGACCTTTCCAATGATGTATGATTTGTATATATTCGAGAAAAATAAAATTTTGAAATTTTTGGTCGAAATCTGAAAAATTTTCAAATGCTGTTTTGAGGGTGAAGATCGCATCTTTTGGGATTTTCAGTACCAGAAAAATGTCCGTATTTTCGAAAACTTTAAATGCTCATAACTCGTAGAGAAATGCATCTAGAGGGCTAAAAATTGCATTTCTGTAATCTAGAGAGTCAGACCTTTCCAATGATGTATGATTTGTATATATTCGAGAAAAATAAAATTTTGAAATTTTGGTCGAAATCTGAAAAAATTTCAAATGCTGTTTTGAGGGTGAAGATCGCATCTTTTGGGATTTTCAGTACCAGAAAAATGTCCGTATTTTCGAAAACTTTAAATGCTCATAACTCGTAGAGAAATGCATCTAGAGGGCTAAAAATTGCATTTCTGTAATCTAGAGAGTCAGACCTTTCCAATGATGTATGATTTGTATATATTCGAGAAAAATAAAATTTTGAAATTTTGGTCGAAATCTGAAAAATTTTCAAATGCTGTTTTGAGGGTGAAGATCGCATCTTTTGGGATTTTCAGTACCAGAAAAATGTCCGTTTTTTCGAAAACTTTAAATGCTCATAACTCGTAGAGAAATGCATCTAGAGGGCTAAAAATTGCATTTCTGTAATCTAGAGAGTCAGACCTTTCCAATGATGTATGATTTGTATATATTCGAGAAAAATAAAATTTTGAAATTTTGGTCGAAATCTGAAAAATTTTCAAATGCTGTTTTGAGGGTGAAGATCGCATCTTTTGGGATTTTCAGTACCAGAAAAATGTCCGTTTTTTCGAAAACTTTAAATGCTCATAACTCGTAGAGAAATGCATCTAGAGGGCTAAAAATTGCATTTCTGTAATCTAGAGAGTCAGACCTTTCCAATGATGTATGATTTGTATATATTCGAGAAAAATAAAATTTTGAAATTTTTGGTCGAAATCTGAAAAATTTTCAAATGCTGTTTTGAGGGTGAAGATCGCATCTTTTGGCATTTTCAGTACCAGAAAAATGTCCGTTTTTTCGAAAACTTTAAATGCTCATAACTCGTAGAGAAATGCATCTAGAGGGCTAAAAATTGCATTTCTGTAATCTAGAGAGTCAGACCTTTCCAATGATGTATGATTTGTATATATTCGAGAAAAATAAAATTTTGAAATTTTTGGTCGAAATCTGAAAAATTTTCAAATGCTGTTTTGAGGGTGAAGATCGCATCTTTTGGCATTTTCAGTACCAGAAAAATGTCCGTTTTTTCGAAAACTTTAAATGCTAATAACTCGTAGAGAAATGCATCTAGAGGGCTAAAAATTGCATTTCTGTAATCTAGAGAGTCAGACCTTTCCAATGATGTATGATTTGTATATATGTATTCGAGAAAAATAAAATTTTGAAATTTTGGTCGAAATCTGAAAAATTTTCAAATGCTGTTTTGAGAGTGAAGATCGCATCTTTTGGCATTTTCAGTACCAGAAAAATGTCCGTTTTTTCGAAAACTTTAAATGCTCATAACTCGTAGAAAAATGCACCTAGAGGGCTAAAAATTGCATTTCTGTAATCTAGAGAGTCAGACCTTTCCAATGATGTATGATTTGTATATGTATATTCGAGAAAAATAAAATTTTGAAATTTTTGGTCGAAATCTGAAAAATTTTCAAATGCTGTTTTGAGGGTGAAGATCGCATCTTTTGGGATTTTCAGTACCAGAAAAATGTCCGTTTTTTCGAAAACTTTAAATGCTCATAACTCGTAGAGAAATGCATCTAGAGGGCTAAAAATTGCATTTCTGTAATCTAGAGAGTCAGACCTTTCCAATGATGTATGATTTGTATATATTCGAGAAAAATAAAATTTTGAAATTTTGGTCCAAATCTGAAAAATTTTCAAATGCTGTTTTGAGGGTGAAGATCGCATCTTTTGGCATTTTCAGTACCAGAAAAATGTCCGTTTTTTCGAAAAATTTAAATGCTCATAACTCGTAGAGAAATGCACCTAGAGGGCTAAAAATTGCATTTCTGTAATCTAGAGAGTCAGACCTTTCCAATGATGTATGATTTGTATATATTCGAGAAAAATAAAATTTTGAAATTTTTGGTCGAAATCTGAAAAATTTTCAAATGCTGTTTTGAGGGTGAAGATCGCATCTTTTGGCATTTTCAGTACCAGAAAAATGTCCGTTTTTTCGAAAACTTTAAATGCTCATAACTCGTAGAGAAATGCACCTAGAGGGCTAAAAATTGCATTTCTGTAATCTAGAGAGTCAGACCTTTCCAATGATGTATGATTTGTATATATTCGAGAAAAATAAAATTTTGAAATTTTTGGTCGAAATCTGAAAAACTTTCAAATGCTGTTTTGAGGGTGAAGATCGCATCTTTTGGCATTTTCAGTACCAGAAAAATGTCCGTTTTTTCGAAAACTTTAAATGCTAATAACTCGTAGAGAAATGCATCTAGAGGGCTAAAAATTGCATTTCTGTAATCTAGAGAGTCAGACCTTTCCAATGATGTATGATTTGTATATATTCGAGAAAAATAAAATTTTGAAATTTTGGTCGAAATCTGAAAGATCGCATCTTTTGGCATTTTCAGTACCAGAAAAATGTCCGTTTTTTCGAAAACTTTAAATGCTCATAACTCGTAGAGAAATGCACATAGAGGGCTAAAAATTGCATTTCTGTAATCTAGAGAGTCAGACCTTTCCAATGATGTATGATTTGTATATATTCGAGAAAAATAAAATTTTGAAATTTTTGGTCGAAATCTGAAAAATTTTCAAATGCTGTTTTGAGGGTGAAGATCGCATCTTTTGGGATTTTCAGTACCAGAAAAATGTCCGTTTTTTCGAAAACTTTAAATGCTCATAACTCGTAGAGAAATGCACCTAGAGGGCTAAAAATTGCATTTCTGTAATCTAGAGAGTCAGACCTTTCCAATGATGTATGATTTGTATATATTCGAGAAAAATAAAATTTTGAAATTTTGGTCGAAATCTGAAAAATTTTCAAATGCTGTTTTGAGGGTGAAGATCGCATCTTTTGGCATTTTCAGTACCAGAAAAATGTCCGTTTTTTCGAAAACTTTAAATACTCATAACTCGTAGAGAAATGCACATAGAGGGCTAAAAATTGCATTTCTGTAATCTAGAGAGTCAGACCTTTCCAATGATGTATGATTTGTATATATTCGAGAAAAATAAAATTTTGAAATTTTTGGTCGAAATCTGAAAAATTTTCAAATGCTGTTTTGAGGGTGAAGATCGCATCTTTTGGCATTTTCAGTACCAGAAAAATGTCCGTTTTTTCGAAAACTTTAAATGCTCATAACTCGTAGAGAAATGCATCTAGAGGGCTAAAAATTGCATTTCTGTAATCTAGAGAGTCAGACCTTTCCAATGATGTATGATTTGTATATATTCGAGAAAAATAAAATTTTGAAATTTTGGTCCAAATCTGAAAAATTTTCAAATGCTGTTTTGAGGGTGAAGATCGCATCTTTTGGCATTTTCAGTACCAGAAAAATGTCCGTTTTTTCGAAAAATTTAAATGCTCATAACTCGTAGAGAAATGCACCTAGAGGGCTAAAAATTGCATTTCTGTAATCTAGAGAGTCAGACCTTTCCAATGATGTATGATTTGTATATATTCGAGAAAAATAAAATTTTGAAATTTTTGGTCGAAATCTGAAAAATTTTCAAATGCTGTTTTGAGGGTGAAGATCGCATCTTTTGGCATTTTCAGTACCAGAAAAATGTCCGTTTTTTCGAAAACTTTAAATGCTCATAACTCGTAGAGAAATGCATCTAGAGGGCTAAAAATTGCATTTCTGTAATCTAGAGAGTCAGACCTTTCCAATGATGTATGATTTGTATATATTCGAGAAAAATAAAATTTTGAAATTTTGGTCCAAATCTGAAAAATTTTCAAATGCTGTTTTGAGGGTGAAGATCGCATCTTTTGGCATTTTCAGTACCAGAAAAATGTCCGTTTTTTCGAAAAATTTAAATGCTCATAACTCGTAGAGAAATGCACCTAGAGGGCTAAAAATTGCATTTCTGTAATCTAGAGAGTCAGACCTTTCCAATGATGTATGATTTGTATATATTCGAGAAAAAATAAAATTTTGAAATTTTTGGTCGAAATCTGAAAAATTTTCAAATGCTGTTTTGAGGGTGAAGATCGCATCTTTTGGCATTTTCAGTACCAGAAAAATGTCCGTTTTTTCGAAAACTTTAAATGCTCATAACTCGTAGAGAAATGCACCTAGAGGGCTAAAAATTGCATTTCTGTAATCTAGAGAGTCAGACCTTTCCAATGATGTATGATTTGTATATATTCGAGAAAAATAAAATTTTGAAATTTTTGGTCGAAATCTGAAAAATTTTCAAATGCTGTTTTGAGGGTGAAGATCGCATCTTTTGGCATTTTCAGTACCAGAAAAATGTCCGTTTTTTTGAAAAATTTAAATGCTAATAACTCGTAGAGAAATGCATCTAGAGGGCTAAAAATTGCATTTCTGTAATCTAGAGAGTCAGACCTTTCCAATGATGTATGATTTGTATATATTCGAGAAAAATAAAATTTTGAAATTTTGGTCCAAATCTGAAAAATTTTCAAATGCTGTTTTGAGGGTGAAGATCGCATCTTTTGGCATTTTCAGTACCAGAAAAATGTCCGTTTTTTCGAAAAATTTAAATGCTCATAACTCGTAGAGAAATGCACCTAGAGGGCTAAAAATTGCATTTCTGTAATCTAGAGAGTCAGACCTTTCCAATGATGTATGATTTGTATATATTCGAGAAAAATAAAATTTTGAAATTTTTGGTCGAAATCTGAAAAATTTTCAAATGCTGTTTTGAGGGTGAAGATCGCATCTTTTGGCATTTTCAGTACCAGAAAAATGTCCGTTTTTTCGAAAACTTTAAATGCTCATAACTCGTAGAGAAATGCATCTAGAGGGCTAAAAATTGCATTTCTGTAATCTAGAGAGTCAGACCTTTCCAATGATGTATGATTTGTATATATTCGAGAAAAATAAAATTTTGAAATTTTGGTCGAAATCTGAAAAATTTTCAAATGCTGTTTTGAGGGTGAAGATCGCATCTTTTGGGATTTTCAGTACCAGAAAAATGTCCGTTTTTTCGAAAAATTTAAATGCTCATAACTCGTAGAGAAATGCATCTAGAGGGCTAAAAATTGCATTTCTATAATCTAGAGAGTCAGACCTTTCCAATGATGTATGATTTGTATATATTCGAGAAAAATAAAATTTTGAAATTTTGGTCGAAATCTGAAAAATTTTCAAATGCTGTTTTGAGGGTGAAGATCGCATCTTTTGGCATTTTCAGTACCAGAAAAACGTCCGTTTTTTCGAAAACTTTAAATGCTCATAACTCGTAGAGAAATGCATCTAGAGGGCTAAAAATTGCATTTCTGTAATCTAGAGAGTCAGACCTTTCCAATGATGTATGATTTGTATATATTCGAGAAAAATAAAATTTTGAAATTTTGGTCGAAATCTGAAAAATTTTCAAATGCTGTTTTGAGGGTGAAGATCGCATCTTTTGGCATTTTCAGTACCAGAAAAATGTCCGTTTTTTCGAAAAATTTAAATGCTCATAACTCGTAGAGAAATGCACCTAGAGGGCTAAAAATTTTTTCGAAAACTTTAAATGCTCATAACTCGTAGAGAAATGCATCTAGAGGGCTAAAAATTGCATTTCTGTAATCTAGAGAGTCAGACCTTTCTAATGATGTATGATTTGTATATATTCGAGAAAAATAAAATTTTGAAATTTTGGTCGAAATCTGAAAAATTTTCAAATGCTGTTTTGAGGGTGAAGATCGCATCTTTTGGCATTTTCAGTACCAGAAAAATGTCCGTTTTTTCGAAAAATTTAAATGCTCATAACTCGTAGAGAAATGCACCTAGAGGGCTAAAAATTGCATTTCTGTAATCTAGAGAGTCAGACCTTTCCAATGATGTATGATTTGTATATATTCGAGAAAAATAAAATTTTGAAATTTTTGGTCGAAATCTGAAAAATTTTCAAATGCTGTTTTGAGGGTGAAGATCGCATCTTTTGGCATTTTCAGTACCAGAAAAATGTCCGTTTTTTCGAAAACTTTAAATGCTCATAACTCGTAGAGAAATGCATCTAGAGGGCTAAAAATTGCATTTCTGTAATCTAGAGAGTCAGACCTTTCCAATGATGTATGATTTGTATATATTCGAGAAAAATAAAATTTTGAAATTTTGGTCGAAATCTGAAAAATTTTCAAATGCTGTTTTGAGGGTGAAGATCGCATCTTTTGGCATTTTCAGTACCAGAAAAATGTCCGTTTTTTCGAAAAATTTAAATGCTCATAACTCGTAGAGAAATGCACCTAGAGGGCTAAAAATTGCATTTCTGTAATCTAGAGAGTCAGACCTTTCCAATGATGTATGATTTGTATATATTCGAGAAAAATAAAATTTTGAAATTTTTGGTCGAAATCTGAAATATTTTCAAATGCTGTTTTGAGGGTGAAGATCGCATCTTTTGGGATTTTCAGTACCAGAAAAATGTCCGTTTTTTCGAAAACTTTAAATGCTCATAACTCGTAGAGAAATGCATCTAGAGGGCTAAAAATTGCATTTCTAGAGAGTCAGACCTTTCCAATGATGTATGATTTGTATATATTCGAGAAAAATAAAATTTTGAAATTTTGGTCGAAATCTGAAAAATTTTCAAATGCTGTTTTGAGGGTGAAGATCGCATCTTTTGGCATTTTCAGTACCAGAAAAACGTCCGTTTTTTCGAAAACTTTAAATGCTCATAACTCGTAGAGAAATGCATCTAGAGGGCTAAAAATTGCATTTCTGTAATCTAGAGAGTCAGACCTTTCCAATGATGTATGATTTGTATATATTCGAGAAAAATAAAATTTTGAAATTTTGGTCGAAATCTGAAAAATTTTCAAATGCTGTTTTGAGGGTGAAGATCGCATCTTTTGGCATTTTCAGTACCAGAAAAATGTCCGTTTTTTTGAAAAATTTAAATGCTCATAACTCGTAGAGAAATGCACCTAGACGGCTAAAAATTGCATTTCTGTAATCTAGAGAGTCAGACCTTTCCAATGATGTATGATTTGTATATATTCGAGAAAAATAAAATTTTGAAATTTTTGGTCGAAATCTGAAAAATTTTCAAATGCTGTTTTGAGGGTGAAGATCGCATCTTTTGGCATTTTCAGTACCAGAAAAATGTCCGTTTTTTCGAAAAATTTAAATGCTCATAACTCGTAGAGAAATGCACCTAGAGGGCTAAAAATTGCATTTCTGTAATCTAGAGAGTCAGACCTTTCCAATGATGTATGATTTGTATATATTCGAGAAAAATAAAATTTTGAAATTTTTGGTCGAAATCTGAAAAATTTTCAAATGCTGTTTTGAGGGTGAAGATCGCATCTTTTGGCATTTTCAGTACCAGAAAAATGTCCGTTTTTTTGAAAAATTTAAATGCTCATAACTCGTAGAGAAATGCACCTAGACGGCTAAAAATTGCATTTCTGTAATCTAGAGAGTCAGACCTTTCCAATGATGTATGATTTGTATATATTCGAGAAAAATAAAATTTTGAAATTTTTGGTCGAAATCTGAAAAATTTTCAAATGCTGTTTTGAGGGTGAAGATCGCATCTTTTGGCATTTTCAGTACCAGAAAAATGTCCGTTTTTTCGAAAAATTTAAATGCTCATAACTCGTAGAGAAATGCACCTAGAGGGCTAAAAATTGCATTTCTGTAATCTAGAGAGTCAGACCTTTCCAATGATGTATGATTTGTATATATTCGAGAAAAATAAAATTTTGAAATTTTTGGTCGAAATCTGAAATATTTTCAAATGCTGTTTTGAGGGTGAAGATCGCATCTTTTGGGATTTTCAGTACCAGAAAAATGTCCGTTTTTTCGAAAACTTTAAATGCTCATAACTCGTAGAGAAATGCATCTAGAGGGCTAAAAATTGCATTTCTGTAATCTAGAGAGTCAGACCTTTCCAATGATGTATGATTTGTATATATTCGAGAAAAATAAAATTTTGAAATTTTGGTCGAAATCTGAAAAATTTTCAAATGCTGTTTTGAGGGTGAAGATCGCATCTTTTGGCATTTTCAGTACCAGAAAAATGTCCGTTTTTTCGAAAAATTTAAATGCTCATAACTCGTAGAGAAATGCACCTAGACGGCTAAAAATTGCATTTCTGTAATCTAGAGAGTCAGACCTTTCCAATGATGTATGATTTGTATATATTCGAGAAAAATAAAATTTTGAAATTTTTGGTCGAAATCTGAAAAATTTTCAAATGCTGTTTTGAGGGTGAAGATCGCATCTTTTGGCATTTTCAGTACCAGAAAAATGTCCGTTTTTTCGAAAACTTTAAATGCTCATAACTCGTAGAGAAATGCATCTAGAGGGCTAAAAATTGCATTTCTGTAATCTAGAGAGTCAGACCTTTCCAATGATGTATGATTTGTATATATTCGAGAAAAATAAAATTTTGAAATTTTGGTCGAAATCTGAAAAATTTTCAAATGCTGTTTTGAGGGTGAAGATCGCATCTTTTGGGATTTTCAGTACCAGAAAAATGTCCGTTTTTTCGAAAACTTTAAATGCTCATAACTCGTAGAGAAATGCATCTAGAGGGCTAAAAATTGCATTTCTGTAATCTAGAGAGTCAGACCTTTCCAATGATGTATGATTTGTATATATTCGAGAAAAATAAAATTTTGAAATTTTTGGTCGAAATCTGAAAAATTTTCAAATGCTGTTTTGAGGGTGAAGATCGCATCTTTTGGCATTTTCAGTACCAGAAAAATGTCCGTTTTTTCGAAAAATTTAAATGCTCATAACTCGTAGAGAAATGCACCTAGAGGGCTAAAAATTGCATTTCTGTAATCTAGAGAGTCAGACCTTTCCAATGATGTATGATTTGTATATATTCGAGAAAAATAAAATTTTGAAATTTTTGGTCGAAATCTGAAAAATTTTCAAATGCTGTTTTGAGGGTGAAGATCGCATCTTTTGGCATTTTCAGTACCAGAAAAATGTCCGTTTTTTCGAAAAATTTAAATGCTCATAACTCGTAGAGAAATGCACCTAGAGGGCTAAAAATTGCATTTCTGTAATCTAGAGAGTCAGACCTTTCCAATGATGTATGATTTGTATATATTCGAGAAAAATAAAATTTTGAAATTTTTGGTCGAAATCTGAAAAATTTTCAAATGCTGTTTTGAGGGTGAAGATCGCATCTTTTGGCATTTTCAGTACCAGAAAAATGTCCGTTTTTTCGAAAACTTTAAATGCTCATAACTCGTAGAGAAATGCATCTAGAGGGATAAAAATTGCATTTCTGTAATCTAGAGAGTCAGACCTTTCCAATGATGTATGATTTGTATATATTCGAGAAAAATAAAATTTTGAAATTTTGGTCGAAATCTGAAAAATTTTCAAATGCTGTTTTGAGGGTGAAGATCGCATCTTTTGGCATTTTCAGTACCAGAAAAATGTCCGTTTTTTCGAAAAATTTAAATGCTCATAACTCGTAGAGAAATGCACCTAGAGGGCTAAAAATTGCATTTCTGTAATCTAGAGAGTCAGACCTTTCCAATGATGTATGATTTGTATATATTCGAGAAAAATAAAATTTTGAAATTTTTGGTCGAAATCTGAAAAATTTTCAAATGCTGTTTTGAGGGTGAAGATCGCATCTTTTGGCATTTTCAGTACCAGAAAAATGTCCGTTTTTTCGAAAACTTTAAATGCTCATAACTCGTAGAGAAATGCATCTAGAGGGCTAAAAATTGCATTTCTGTAATCTAGAGAGTCAGACCTTTCCAATGATGTATGATTTGTATATATTCGAGAAAAATAAAATTTTGAAATTTTTGGTCGAAATCTGAAAAATTTTCAAATGCTGTTTTGAGGGTGAAGATCGCATCTTTTGGCATTTTCAGTACCAGAAAAATGTCCGTTTTTTCGAAAACTTTAAATGCTCATAACTCGTAGAGAAATGCACCTAGAGGGCTAAAAATTGCATTTCTGTAATCTAGAGAGTCAGACCTTTCCAATGATGTATGATTTGTATATATTCGAGAAAAATAAAATTTTGAAATTTTTGGTCGAAATCTGAAAAATTTTCAAATGCTGTTTTGAGGGTGAAGATCGCATCTTTTGGCATTTTCAGTACCAGAAAAATGTCCGTTTTTTCGAAAACTTTAAATGCTCATAACTCGTAGAGAAATGCATCTAGAGGGCTAAAAATTGCATTTCTGTAATCTAGAGAGTCAGACCTTTCCAATGATGTATGATTTGTATATATTCGAGAAAAATAAAATTTTGAAATTTTGGTCGAAATCTGAAAAATTTTCAAATGCTGTTTTGAGGGTGAAGATCGCATCTTTTGGCATTTTCAGTACCAGAAAAATGTCCGTTTTTTCGAAAACTTTCGTAGAGAAATGCATCTAGAGGGCTAAAAATTGCATTTCTGTAATCTAGAGAGTCAGACCTTTCCAATGATGTATGATTTGTATATATTCGAGAAAAATAAAATTTTGAAATTTTTGGTCGAAATCTGAAAAATTTTCAAATGCTGTTTTGAGGGTGAAGATCGCATCTTTTGGCATTTTCAGTACCAGAAAAATGTCCGTTTTTTCGAAAACTTTAAATGCTCATAACTCGTAGAGAAATGCATCTAGAGGGCTAAAAATTGCATTTCTGTAATCTAGAGAGTCAGACCTTTCCAATGATGTATGATTTGTATATATTCGAGAAAAATAAAATTTTGAAATTTTGGTCGAAATCTGAAAAATTTTCAAATGCTGTTTTGAGGGTGAAGATCGCATCTTTTGGCATTTTCAGTACCAGAAAAATGTCCGTTTTTTCGAAAAATTTAAATGCTCATAACTCGTAGAGAAATGCACCTAGAGGGCTAAAAATTGCATTTCTGTAATCTAGAGAGTCAGACCTTTCCAATGATGTATGATTTGTATATATTCGAGAAAAATAAAATCTTGAAATTTTTGGTCGAAATCTGAAAAATTTTCAAATGCTGTTTTGAGGGTGAAGATCGCATCTTTTGGCATTTTCAGTACCAGAAAAATGTCCGTTTTTTCGAAAACTTTAAATGCTCATAACTCGTAGAGAAATGCATCTAGAGGGCTAAAAATTGCATTTCTGTAATCTAGAGAGTCAGACCTTTCCAATGATGTATGATTTGTATATATTCGAGAAAAATAAAATTTTGAAATTTTGGTCGAAATCTGAAAAATTTTCAAATGCTGTTTTGAGGGTGAAGATCGCATCTTTTGGCATTTTCAGTACCAGAAAAATGTCCGTTTTTTCGAAAAATTTAAATGCTCATAACTCGTAGAGAAATGCACCTAGAGGGCTAAAAATTGCATTTCTGTAATCTAGAGAGTCAGACCTTTCCAATGATGTATGATTTGTATATATTCGAGAAAAATAAAATTTTGAAATTTTTGGTCGAAATCTGAAAAATTTTCAAATGCTGTTTTGAGGGTGAAGATCGCATCTTTTGGCATTTTCAGTACCAGAAAAATGTCCGTTTTTTCGAAAACTTTAAATGCTCATAACTCGTAGAGAAATGCATCTAGAGGGCTAAAAATTGCATTTCTGTAATCTAGAGAGTCAGACCTTTCCAATGATGTATGATTTGTATATATTCGAGAAAAATAAAATTTTGAAATTTTGGTCGAAATCTGAAAAATTTTCAAATGCTGTTTTGAGGGGGAAGATCGCATCTTTTGGCATTTTCAGTACCAGAAAAATGTCCATTTTTTCGAAAAATTTAAATGCTCATAACTCGTAGAGAAATGCACCTAGAGGGCTAAAAATTGCATTTCTGTAATCTAGAGAGTCAGACCTTTCCAATGATGTATGATTTGTATATATTCGAGAAAAATAAAATTTTGAAATTTTTGGTCGAAATCTGAAAAATTTTCAAATGCTGTTTTGAGGGTGAAGATCGCATCTTTTGGCATTTTCAGTACCAGAAAAATGTCCGTTTTTTCGAAAACTTTAAATGCTCATAACTCGTAGAGAAATGCATCTAGAGGGCTAAAAATTGCATTTCTGTAATCTAGAGAGTCAGACCTTTCCAATGATGTATGATTTGTATATATTCGAGAAAAATAAAATTTTGAAATTTTGGTCGAAATCTGAAAAATTTTCAAATGCTGTTTTGAGGGTGAAATCTGAAAAAGCATCTTTTGGCATTTTCAGTACCAGAAAAACGTCCGTTTTTTCGAAAACTTTAAATGCTCATAACTCGTAGAGAAATGCATCTAGAGGGCTAAAAATTGCATTTCTGTAATCTAGAGAGTCAGACCTTTCCAATGATGTATGATTTGTATATATGTATTCGAGAAAAATAAAATTTTGAAATTTTGGTCGAAATCTGAAAAATTTTCAAATGCTGTTTTGAGGGTGAAGATCGCATCTTTTGGCATTTTCAGTACCAGAAAAATGTCCGTTTTTTCGAAAACTTTAAATGCTGTAATCTAGAGAGTCAGACCTTTCCAATGATGTATGATTTGTATATATTCGAGAAAAATAAAATTTTGAAATTTTGGTCGAAATCTGAAAAATTTTCAAATGCTGTTTTGAGGGTGAAGATCGCATCTTTTGGCATTTTCAGTACCAGAAAAATGTCCGTATTTTCGAAAAATTTAAATGCTCATAACTCGTAGAGAAATGCACCTAGAGGGCTAAAAATTGCATTTCTGTAATCTAGAGAGTCAGACCTTTCCAATGATGTATGATTTGTATATATTCGAGAAAAAATAAAATTTTGAAATTTTTGGTCGAAATCTGAAAAATTTTCAAATGCTGTTTTGAGGGTGAAGATCGCATCTTTTGGGATTTTCAGTACCAGAAAAATGTCCGTTTTTTCGAAAACTTTAAATGCTCATAACTCGTAGAGAAATGCATCTAGAGGGCTAAAAATTGCATTTCTGTAATCTAGAGAGTCAGACCTTTCCAATGATGTATGATTTGTATATATTCGAGAAAAATAAAATTTTGAAATTTTTGGTCGAAATCTGAAAAATTTTCAAATGCTGTTTTGAGGGTGAAGATCGCATCTTTTGGCATTTTCAGTACCAGAAAAATGTCCGTTTTTTCGAAAACTTTAAATGCTCATAACTCGTAGAGAAATGCATCTAGAGGGCTAAAAATTGCATTTCTGTAATCTAGAGAGTCAGACCTTTCCAATGATGTATGATTTGTGTATATTCGAGAAAAATAAAATTTTGAAATTTTGGTCGAAATCTGAAAAATTTTCAAATGCTGTTTTGAGGGTGAAATCTGAAAAAGCATCTTTTGGCATTTTCAGTACCAGAAAAACGTCCGTTTTTTCGAAAACTTTAAATGCTCATAACTCGTAGAGAAATGCATCTAGAGGGCTAAAAATTGCATTTCTGTAATCTAGAGAGTCAGACCTTTCCAATGATGTATGATTTGTATATATTCGAGAAAAATAAAATTTTGAAATTTTGGTCGAAATCTGAAAAATTTTCAAATGCTGTTTTGAGGGTGAAGATCGCATCTTTTGGCATTTTCAGTACCAGAAAAATGTCCGTTTTTTCGAAAACTTTAAATGCTGTAATCTAGAGAGTCAGACCTTTCCAATGATGTATGATTTGTATATATTCGAGAAAAATAAAATTTTGAAATTTTGGTCGAAATCTGAAAAATTTTCAAATGCTGTTTTGAGGGTGAAGATCGCATCTTTTGGCATTTTCAGTACCAGAAAAATGTCCGTTTTTTCGAAAAATTTAAATGCTCATAACTCGTAGAGAAATGCACCTAGAGGGCTAAAAATTGCATTTCTGTAATCTAGAGAGTCAGACCTTTCCAATGATGTATGATTTGTATATATTCGAGAAAAATAAAATTTTGAAATTTTTGGTCGAAATCTGAAAAATTTTCAAATGCTGTTTTGAGGGTGAAGATCGCATCTTTTGGGATTTTCAGTACCAGAAAAATGTCCGTTTTTTCGAAAACTTTAAATGCTCATAACTCGTAGAGAAATGCATCTAGAGGGCTAAAAATTGCATTTCTGTAATCTAGAGAGTCAGACCTTTCCAATGATGTATGATTTGTATATATTCGAGAAAAATAAAATTTTGAAATTTTTGGTCGAAATCTGAAAAATTTTCAAATGCTGTTTTGAGGGTGAAGATCGCATCTTTTGGCATTTTCAGTACCAGAAAAATGTCCGTTTTTTCGAAAACTTTAAATGCTCATAACTCGTAGAGAAATGCATCTAGAGGGCTAAAAATTGCATTTCTGTAATCTAGAGAGTCAGACCTTTCCAATGATGTATGATTTGTGTATATTCGAGAAAAATAAAATTTTGAAATTTTGGTCGAAATCTGAAAAATTTTCAAATGCTGTTTTGAGGGTGAAATCTGAAAAAGCATCTTTTGGCATTTTCAGTACCAGAAAAACGTCCGTTTTTTCGAAAACTTTAAATGCTCATAACTCGTAGAGAAATGCATCTAGAGGGCTAAAAATTGCATTTCTGTAATCTAGAGAGTCAGACCTTTCCAATGATGTATGATTTGTATATATTCGAGAAAAATAAAATTTTGAAATTTTGGTCGAAATCTGAAAAATTTTCAAATGCTGTTTTGAGGGTGAAGATCGCATCTTTTGGCATTTTCAGTACCAGAAAAATGTCCGTTTTTTCGAAAACTTTAAATGCTGTAATCTAGAGAGTCAGACCTTTCCAATGATGTATGATTTGTATATATTCGAGAAAAATAAAATTTTGAAATTTTGGTCCAAATCTGAAAAATTTTCAAATGCTGTTTTGAGGGTGAAGATCGCATCTTTTGGCATTTTCAGTACCAGAAAAATGTCCGTTTTTTCGAAAAATTTAAATGCTCATAACTCGTAGAGAAATGCACCTAGAGGGCTAAAAATTGCATTTCTGTAATCTAGAGAGTCAGACCTTTCCAATGATGTATGATTTGTATATATTCGAGAAAAAATAAAATTTTGAAATTTTTGGTCGAAATCTGAAAAATTTTCAAATGCTGTTTTGAGGGTGAAGATCGCATCTTTTGGGATTTTCAGTACCAGAAAAATGTCCGTTTTTTCGAAAACTTTAAATGCTCATAACTCGTAGAGAAATGCATCTAGAGGGCTAAAAATTGCATTTCTGTAATCTAGAGAGTCAGACCTTTCCAATGATGTATGATTTGTATATATTCGAGAAAAATAAAATTTTGAAATTTTTGGTCGAAATCTGAAAAATTTTCAAATGCTGTTTTGAGGGTGAAGATCGCATCTTTTGGCATTTTCAGTACCAGAAAAATGTCCGTTTTTTCGAAAACTTTAAATGCTCATAACTCGTAGAGATATATATATATATATATATATTATGTATATATTCGAGAAAAATAAAATTTTGAAATTTTTGGTCGAAATCTGAAAAATTTTCAAATGCTGTTTTGAGGGTGAAGATCGCATCTTTTGGGATTTTCAGTACCAGAAAAATGTCCGTTTTTTCGAAAACTTGAAATGCTCATAACTCGTAGAGAAATGCATCTAGAGGGCTAAAAATTGCATTTCTGTAATCTAGAGAGTCAGACCTTTTCAATGATGTATGATTTGTATATATTCGAGAAAAATAAAATTTTGAAATTTTGGTCGAAATCTGAAAAATTTTCAAATGCTGTTTTGAGGGTGAAGATCGCATCTTTTGGGATTTTCAGTACCAGAAAAATCGCATCTTTTGGCATTTTCAGTACCAGAAAAATGTCCGTTTTTTCGAAAAATTTAAATGCTCATAAATGTCCGTTTTTTCGAAAACTTTTAATGCTCATAACTCGTAGAGAAATGCATCTAGAGGGCTAAAAATTGCATTTCTGTAATCTAGAGAGTCAGACCTTTTCAATGATGTATGATTTGTATATATTCGAGAAAAATAAAATTTTGAAATTTTGGTCGAAATCTGAAAAATTTTCAAATGCTGTTTTGAGGGTGAAGATCGCATCTTTTGGCATTTTCAGTACCAGAAAAATGTCCGTTTTTTCGAAAAATTTAAATGCTCATAACTCGTAGAGAAATGCATCTAGAGGGCTAAAAATTGCATTTCTGTAATCTAGAGAGTCAGACCTTTTCAATGATGTATGATTTGTATATATTCGAGAAAAATAAAATTTTGAAATTTTGGTCGAAATCTGAAAAATTTTCAAATGCTGTTTTGAGGGTGAAGATCGCATCTTTTGGGATTTTCAGTACCAGAAAAATGTCCGTTTTTTCGAAAACTTTAAATGCTCATAACTCGTAGAGAAATGCATCTAGAGGGCTAAAAATTGCATTTCTGTAATCTAGAGAGTCAGGCCTTTCCAATGATGTATGATTTGTATATATTCGAGAAAAATAAAATTTTGAAATTTTGGTCGAAATCTGAAAAATTTTCAAATGCTGTTTTGAGGGTGAAGATCGCATCTTTTGGCATTTTCAGTACCAGAAAAATGTCCGTTTTTTCGAAAACTTTAAATGCTCATAACTCGTAGAGAAATGCACCTAGAGGGCTAAAAATTGCATTTCTGTAATCTAGAGAGTCAGACCTTTCCAATGATGTATGATTTGTATATATTCGAGAAAAATTAAATTTTGAAATTTTTGGTCGAAATCTGAAAAATTTTCAAATGCTGTTTTGAGGGTGAAGATCGCATCTTTTGGCATTTTCAGTACCAGAAAAATGTCCGTTTTTTCGAAAACTTGAAATGCTCATAATTCGTAGAGAAATGCATCTAGAGGGCTAAAAATTGCATTTCTGTAATCTAGAGAGTCAGACCTTTCCAATGATGTATGATTTGTATATATTCGAGAAAAATAAAATTTTGAAATTTTGGTCGAAATCTGAAAAATTTTCAAATGCTGTTTTGAGGGTGAAGATCGCATCTTTTGGCATTTTCAGTACCAGAAAAATGTCCGTTTTTTCGAAAACTTTAAATGCTCATAACTCGTAGAGAAATGCACCTAGAGGGCTAAAAATTGCATTTCTGTAATCTAGAGAGTCAGGCCTTTCCAATGATGTATGATTTGTATATATTCGAGAAAAATAAAATTTTGAAATTTTGGTCGAAATCTGAAAAATTTTCAAATGCTGTTTTGAGGGTGAAGATCGCATCTTTTGGCATTTTCAGTACCAGAAAAATGTCCGTTTTTTCGAAAACTTTAAATGCTCATAACTCGTAGAGAAATGCACCTAGAGGGCTAAAAATTGCATTTCTGTAATCTAGAGAGTCAGACCTTTCCAATGATGTATGATTTGTATATATTCGAGAAAAATTAAATTTTGAAATTTTTGGTCGAAATCTGAAAAATTTTCAAATGCTGTTTTGAGGGTGAAGATCGCATCTTTTGGCATTTTCAGTACCAGAAAAATGTCCGTTTTTTCGAAAACTTGAAATGCTCATAATTCGTAGAGAAATGCATCTAGAGGGCTAAAAATTGCATTTCTGTAATCTAGAGAGTCAGACCTTTCCAATGATGTATGATTTGTATATATTCGAGAAAAATAAAATTTTGAAATTTTGGTCGAAATCTGAAAAATTTTCAAATGCTGTTTTGAGGGTGAAGATCGCATCTTTTGGCATTTTCAGTACCAGAAAAATGTCCGTTTTTTCGAAAACTTTAAATGCTCATAACTCGTAGAGAAATGCACCTAGAGGGCTAAAAATTGCATTTCTGTAATCTAGAGAGTCAGACCTTTCCAATGATGTATGATTTGTATATATTCGAGAAAAATAAAATTTTGAAATTTTGGTCGAAATCTGAAAAATTTTCAAATGCTGTTTTGAGGGTGAAGATCGCATCTTTTGGCATTTTCAGTACCAGAAAAATGTCCGTTTTTTCGAAAACTTTAAATGCTCATAACTCGTAGAGAAATGCACCTAGAGGGCTAAAAATTGCATTTCTGTAATCTAGAGAGTCAGACCTTTTCAATGATGTATGATTTGTATATATTCGAGAAAAATAAAATTTTGAAATTTTGGTCGAAATCTGAAAAATTTTCAAATGCTGTTTTGAGGGTGAAGATCGCATCTTTTGGGATTTTCAGTACCAGAAAAATGTCCGTTTTTTCGAAAACTTTAAATGCTCATAACTCGTAGAGAAATGCATCTAGAGGGCTAAAAATTGCATTTCTGTAATCTAGAGAGTCAGGCCTTTCCAATGATGTATGATTTGTATATATTCGAGAAAAATAAAATTTTGAAATTTTGGTCGAAATCTGAAAAATTTTCAAATGCTGTTTTGAGGGTGAAGATCGCATCTTTTGGCATTTTCAGTACCAGAAAAATGTCCGTTTTTTCGAAAACTTTAAATGCTCATAACTCGTAGAGAAATGCACCTAGAGGGCTAAAAATTGCATTTCTGTAATCTAGAGAGTCAGACCTTTCCAATGATGTATGATTTGTATATATTCGAGAAAAATTAAATTTTGAAATTTTTGGTCGAAATCTGAAAAATTTTCAAATGCTGTTTTGAGGGTGAAGATCGCATCTTTTGGCATTTTCAGTACCAGAAAAATGTCCGTTTTTTCGAAAACTTGAAATGCTCATAATTCGTAGAGAAATGCATCTAGAGGGCTAAAAATTGCATTTCTGTAATCTAGAGAGTCAGACCTTTCCAATGATGTATGATTTGTATATATTCGAGAAAAATAAAATTTTGAAATTTTGGTCGAAATCTGAAAAATTTTCAAATGCTGTTTTGAGGGTGAAGATCGCATCTTTTGGCATTTTCAGTACCAGAAAAATGTCCGTTTTTTCGAAAACTTTAAATGCTCATAACTCGTAGAGAAATGCACCTAGAGGGCTAAAAATTGCATTTCTGTAATCTAGAGAGTCAGACCTTTCCAATGATGTATGATTTGTATATATTCGAGAAAAATAAAATTTTGAAATTTTGGTCGAAATCTGAAAAATTTTCAAATGCTGTTTTGAGGGTGAAGATCGCATCTTTTGGCATTTTCAGTACCAGAAAAATGTCCGTTTTTTCGAAAACTTTAAATGCTCATAACTCGTAGAGTTATATATATATATATATATATATTATGTATATATTCGAGAAAAATAAAATTTTCAAATGCTGTTTTGAGGGTGAAGATCGCATCTTTTGGGATTTTCAGTACCAGAAAAATGTCCGTTTTTTCGAAAACTTGAAATGCTCATAACTCGTAGAGAAATGCATCTAGAGGGCTAAAAATTGCATTTCTGTAATCTAGAGAGTCAGACCTTTTCAATGATGTATGATTTGTATATATTCGAGAAAAATAAAATTTTGAAATTTTGGTCGAAATCTGAAAAATTTTCAAATGCTGTTTTGAGGGTGAAGATCGCATCTTTTGGGATTTTCAGTACCAGAAAAATGTCCGTTTTTTCGAAAACTTTAAATGCTCATAACTCGTAGAGAAATGCATCTAGAGGGCTAAAAATTGCATTTCTGTAATCTAGAGAGTCAGACCTTTCCAATGATGTATGATTTGTATATATTCGAGAAAAATAAAATTTTGAAATTTTTGGTCGAAATCTGAAAAATTTTCAAATGCTGTTTTGAGGGTGAAGATCGCATCTTTTGGCATTTTCAGTACCAGAAAAATGTCCGTTTTTTCGAAAACTTTAAATGCTCATAACTCGTAGAGAAATGCATCTAGAGGGCTAAAAATTGCATTTCTGTAATCTAGAGAGTCAGACCTTTCCAATGATGTATGATTTGTATATATTCGAGAAAAATAAAATTTTGAAATTTTGGTCGAAATCTGAAAAATTTTCAAATGCTGTTTTGAGGGTGAAGATCGCATCTTTTGGCATTTTCAGTACCAGAAAAATGTCCGTTTTTTCGAAAAATTTAAATGCTCATAACTCGTAGAGAAATGCACCTAGAGGGCTAAAAATTGCATTTCTGTAATCTAGAGAGTCAGACCTTTCCAATGATGTATGATTTGTATATATTCGAGAAAAAATAAAATTTTGAAATTTTTGGTCGAAATCTGAAAAATTTTCAAATGCTGTTTTGAGGGTGAAGATCGCATCTTTTGGGATTTTCAGTACCAGAAAAATGTCCGTTTTTTCGAAAACTTTAAATGCTCATAACTCGTAGAGAAATGCATCTAGAGGGCTAAAAATTGCATTTCTGTAATCTAGAGAGTCAGGCCTTTCCAATGATGTATGATTTGTATATATTCGAGAAAAATAAAATTTTGAAATTTTGGTCGAAATCTGAAAAATTTTCAAATGCTGTTTTGAGGGTGAAGATCGCATCTTTTGGCATTTTCAGTACCAGAAAAATGTCCGTTTTTTCGAAAACTTTAAATGCTCATAACTCGTAGAGAAATGCACCTAGAGGGCTAAAAATTGCATTTCTGTAATCTAGAGAGTCAGACCTTTCCAATGATGTATGATTTGTATATATTCGAGAAAAATTAAATTTTGAAATTTTTGGTCGAAATCTGAAAAATTTTCAAATGCTGTTTTGAGGGTGAAGATCGCATCTTTTGGCATTTTCAGTACCAGAAAAATGTCCGTTTTTTCGAAAACTTGAAATGCTCATAATTCGTAGAGAAATGCATCTAGAGGGCTAAAAATTGCATTTCTGTAATCTAGAGAGTCAGACCTTTCCAATGATGTATGATTTGTATATATTCGAGAAAAATAAAATTTTGAAATTTTGGTCGAAATCTGAAAAATTTTCAAATGCTGTTTTGAGGGTGAAGATCGCATCTTTTGGCATTTTCAGTACCAGAAAAATGTCCGTTTTTTCGAAAACTTGAAATGCTCATAATTCGTAGAGAAATGCATCTAGAGGGCTAAAAATTGCATTTCTGTAATCTAGAGAGTCAGACCTTTCCAATGATGTATGATTTGTATATATTCGAGAAAAATAAAATTTTGAAATTTTGGTCGAAATCTGAAAAATTTTCAAATGCTGTTTTAAGGGTGAAGATCGCATCTTTTGGCATTTTCAGTACCAGAAAAATGTCCGTTTTTTCGAAAACTTTAAATGCTCATAACTCGTAGAGAAATGCATCTAGAGGGCTAAAAATTGCATTTCTGTAATCTAGAGAGTCAGACCTTTCCAATGATGTATGATTTGTATATATTCGAGAAAAATAAAATTTTGAAATTTTGGTCGAAATCTGAAAAAATTTCAAATGCTGTTTTGAGGGTGAAGATCGCATCTTTTGGCATTTTCAGTACCAGAAAAATGTCCGTTTTTTCGAAAAATTTAAATGCTCATAACTCGTGAAGAAATGCACCTAGAGGGCTAAAAATTGCATTTCTGTAATCTAGAGAGTCAGACCTTTCCAATGATGTATGATTTGTATATATTCGAGAAAAATAAAATTTTGAAATTTTGGTCGAAATCTGAAAAATTTTCAAATGCTGTTTTGAGGGTGAAGATCGCATCTTTTGGGATTTTCAGTACCAGAAAAATGTCCGTTTTTTCGAAAACTTTAAATGCTCATAACTCGTAGAGAAATGCACCTAGAGGGCTAAAAATTGCATTTCTGTAATCTAGAGAGTCAGACCTTTCCAATGATGTATGATTTGTATATATGTATTCGAGAAAAATAAAATTTTGAAATTTTGGTCGAAATCTGAAAAAATTTCAAATGCTGTTTTGAGGGTGAAGATCGCATCTTTTGGCAGTACCAGAAAAATGTCCGTTTTTTCGAAAACTTTAAATGCTCATAACTCGTGAAGAAATGCACCTAGAGGGCTAAAAATTGCATTTCTGTAATCTAGAGAGTCAGACCTTTCCAATGATGTATGATTTGTATATATGTATTCGAGAAAAATAAAATTTTGAAATTTTGGTCGAAATCTGAAAAATTTTCAAATGCTGTTTTGAGGGTGAAGATCGCATCTTTTGGGATTTTCAGTACCAGAAAAATGTCCGTTTTCGAAAACTTTAAATGCTCATAACTCGTAGAGAAATGCATCTAGAGGGCTAAAAATTGCATTTCTGTAATCTAGAGAGTCAGACCTTTCCAATGATGTATGATTTGTATATATTCGAGAAAAATAAAATTTTGAAATTTTGGTCGAAATCTGAAAAATTTTCAAATGCTGTTTTGAGGGTGAAGATCGCATCTTTTGGCATTTTCAGTACCAGAAAAATGTCCGTTTTTTCGAAAAATTTAAATGCTCATAACTCGTAGAGAAATGCACCTAGAGGGCTAAAAATTGCATTTCTGTAATCTAGAGAGTCAGACCTTTCCAATGATGTATGATTTGTATATATTCGAGAAAAAATAAAATTTTGAAATTTTTGGTCGAAATCTGAAAAATTTTCAAATGCTGTTTTGAGGGTGAAGATCGCATCTTTTGGGATTTTCAGTACCAGAAAAATGTCCGTTTTTTCGAAAACTTTAAATGCTCATAACTCGTAGAGAAATGCATCTAGAGGGCTAAAAATTGCATTTCTGTAATCTAGAGAGTCAGACCTTTCCAATGATGTATGATTTGTATATATTCGAGAAAAATAAATTTTTGAAATTTTGGTCGAAATCTGAAAAATTTTCAAATGCTGTTTTGAGGGTGAAGATCGCATCTTTTGGGATTTTCAGTACCAGAAAAATGTCCGTTTTTTCGAAAACTTTAAATGCTCATAACTCGTAGAGAAATACACCTAGAGGGCTAAAAATTGCATTTATGTAATCTAGAGAGTCAGACCTTTCCAATGATGTATGATTTGTATATATTCGAGAAAAATAAAATTTTGAAATTTCAAATGCTGTTTTGAGGGTGAAGATCGCATCTTTTGGCATTTTCAGTACCAGAAAAATGTCCGTTTTTTCGAAAACTTTATGATTTGTATATATCGAGAAAAATAAAATTTTGAAATTTTTGGTCGAAATCTGAAAAATTTTCAAATGCTGTTTTGAGGGTGAAGATCGCATCTTTTGGCATTTTCAGTACCAGAAAAATGTCCGTTTTTTCGAAAACTTTAAATGCTCATAACTCGTAGAGAAATGCACCTAGAGGGCTAAAAATTGCATTTCTGTAATCTAGAGAGTCAGACCTTTCCAATGATGTATGATTTGTATATATTCGAGAAAAATAAAATTTTGAAATTTTTGGTCGAAATCTGAAAAATTTTCAAATGCTGTTTTGAGGGTGAAGATCGCATCTTTTGGCATTTTCAGTACCAGAAAAATGTCCGTTTTTTCGAAAACTTTAAATGCTCATAACTCGTAGAGAAATGCATCTAGAGGGCTAAAAATTGCATTTCTGTAATCTAGAGAGTCAGACCTTTCCAATGATGTATGATTTGTATATATTCGAGAAAAATAAAATTTTGAAATTTTTGGTCGAAATCTGAAAAATTTTCAAATGCTGTTTTGAGGGTGAAGATCGCATCTTTTGGCATTTTCAGTACCAGAAAAATGTCCGTTTTTTCGAAAACTTTAAATGCTCATAACTCGTAGAGAAATGCATCTAGAGGGCTAAAAATTGCATTTCTGTAATCTAGAGAGTCAGACCTTTCCAATGATGTATGATTTGTATATATTCGAGAAAAATAAAATTTTGAAATTTTTGGTCGAAATCTGAAAAATTTTCAAATGCTGTTTTGAGGGTGAAGATCGCATCTTTTGGCATTTTCAGTACCAGAAAAATGTCCGTTTTTTCGAAAACTTTAAATGCTCATAACTCGTAGAGAAATGCACCTAGAGGGCTAAAAATTGCATTTCTGTAATCTAGAGAGTCAGACCTTTCCAATGATGTATGATTTGTATATATTCGAGAAAAATAAAATTTTGAAATTTTTGGTCGAAATCTGAAAAATTTTCAAATGCTGTTTTGAGGGTGAAGATCGCATCGTTTGGCATTTTCAGTACCAGAAAAATGTCCGTTTTTTCGAAAACTTTAAATGCTCATAACTCGTAGAGAAATGCATCTAGAGGGCTAAAAATTGCATTTCTGTAATCTAGAGAGTCAGACCTTTCCAATGATGTATGATTTGTATATATTCGAGAAAAATAAAATTTTGAAATTTTGGTCGAAATCTGAAAAATTTTCAAATGCTGTTTTGAGGGTGAAGATCGCATCTTTTGGCATTTTCAGTACCAGAAAAATGTCCGTTTTTTTGAAAACTTTAAATGCTCATAACTCGTAGAGAAATGCATCTAGAGGGCTAAAAATTGCATTTCTGTAATCTAGAGAGTCAGACCTTTCCAATGATGTATGATTTGTATATATTCGAGAAAAATAAAATTTTGAAATTGTGGTCGAAATCTGAAAAATTTTCAAATGCTGTTTTGAGGGTGAAGATCGCATCTTTTGGCATTTTCAGTACCAGAAAAATGTCCGTTTTTTCGAAAACTTTAAATGCTCATAACTCGTAGAGAAATGCATCTAGAGGGCTAAAAATTGCATTTCTGTAATCTAGAGAGTCAGACCTTTCCAATGATGTATGATTTGTATATATTCGAGAAAAATAAAATTTTGAAATTTTGGTCGAAATCTGAAAAATTTTCAAATGCTGTTTTGAGGGTGAAGATCGCATCTTTTGGGATTTTCAGTACCAGAAAAATGTCCGTTTTTTCGAAAACTTTAAATGCTCATAACTCGTAGAGAAATGCATCTAGAGGGCTAAAAATTGCATTTCTGTAATCTAGAGAGTCAGACCTTTCCAATGATGTATGATTTGTATATATTCGAGAAAAATAAAATTTTGAAATTTTGGTCGAAATCTGAAAAATTTTCAAATGCTGTTTTGAGGGTGAAGATCGCATCTTTTGGGATTTTCAGTACCAGAAAAATGTCCGTTTTTTCGAAAACTTTAAATGCTCATAACTCGTAGAGAAATGCATCTAGAGGGCTAAAAATTGCATTTCTGTAATCTAGAGAGTCAGACCTTTCCAATGATGTATGATTTGTATATATTCGAGAAAAATAAAATTTTGAAATTTTGGTCGAAATCTAAAAAATTTTCAAATGCTGTTTTGAGGGTGAAGATCGCATCTTTTGGGATTTTCAGTACCAGAAAAATGTCCGTTTTTTCGAAAACTTTAAATGCTCATAACTCGTAGAGAAATGCATCTAGAGGGCTAAAAATTGCATTTCTGTAATCTAGAGAGTCAGACCTTTCCAATGATGTATGATTTGTATATATTCGAGAAAAATAAAATTTTGAAATTTTGGTCGAAATCTGAAAAATTTTCAAATGCTGTTTTGAGGGTGAAGATCGCATCTTTTGGCATTTTCAGTAGATACCAGAAAAATGTCCGTTTTTTCGAAAACTTTAAATGCTCATAACTCGTAGAGAAATGCATCTAGAGGGCTAAAAATTACATTTCTGTAATCTAGAGAGTCAGACCTTTCCAATGATGTATGATTTGTATATAATCGAGAAAAATAAAATTTTGAAATTTTGGTCGAAATCTGAAAAATTTTCAAATGCTGTTTTGAGGGTGAAGATCGCATCTTTTGGCATTTTCAGTACCAGAAAAATGTCCGTTTTTTCGAAAACTTTAAATGCTCATAACTCGTAGAGAAATGCACCTAGAGGGCTAAAAATTGCATTTCTGTAATCTAGAGAGTCAGACCTTTCCAATGATGTATGATTTGTATATATTCGAGAAAAATAAAATTTTGAAATTTTGGTCGAAATCTGAAAAATTTTCAAATGCTGTTTTGAGGGTGAAGATCGCATTTTTTGGCATTTTCAGTACCAGAAAAATGTCCGTTTTTTCGAAAACTTTAAATGCTCATAACTCGTAGAGAAATGCATCTAGAGGGCTAAAAATTGCATTTCTGTAATCTAGAGAGTCAGACCTTTCCAATGATGTATGATTTGTATATATTCGAGAAAAATAAAATTTTGAAATTTTTGGTCGAAATCTGAAAAATTTTCAAATGCTGTTTTGAGGGTGAAGATCGCATCGTTTGGCATTTTCAGTACCAGAAAAATGTCCGTTTTTTCGAAAACATCTAGAGGGCTAAAAATTGCATTTCTGCAATCTAGAGAGTCAGACCTTTCCAATGATTTATGATTTGTATATATTCGAGAAAAATAAAATTTTGAAATTTTGGTCGAAATCTGAAAAATTTTCAAATGCTGTTTTGAGGGTGAAGATCGCATCTTTTGGCATTTTCAGTACCAGAAAAATGTCCGTTTTTTCGAAAACTTTAAATGCTCATAACTCGTAGAGAAATGCACCTAGAGGGCTAAAAATTGCATTTCTGTAATCTAGAGAGTCAGACCTTTCCAATGATGTATGATTTGTATATATTCGAGAAAAATAAAATTTTGAAATTTTTGGTCGAAATCTGAAAAATTTTCAAATGCTGTTTTGAGGGTGAAGATCGCATCGTTTGGCATTTTCAGTACCAGAAAAATGTCCGTTTTTTCGAAAACTTTAAATGCTCATAACTCGTAGAGAAATGCATCTAGAGGGCTAAAAATTGCATTTCTGTAATCTAGAGAGTCAGACCTTTCCAATGATGTATGATTTGTATATATTCGAGAAAAATAAAATTTTGAAATTTTGGTCGAAATCTGAAAAATTTTCAAATGCTGTTTTGAGGGTGAAGATCGCATCTTTTGGCATTTTCAGTACCAGAAAAATGTCCGTTTTTTTGAAAACTTTAAATGCTCATAACTCGTAGAGAAATGCATCTAGAGGGCTAAAAATTGCATTTCTGTAATCTAGAGAGTCAGACCTTTCCAATGATGTATGATTTGTATATATTCGAGAAAAATAAAATTTTGAAATTGTGGTCGAAATCTGAAAAATTTTCAAATGCTGTTTTGAGGGTGAAGATCGCATCTTTTGGGATTTTCAGTACCAGAAAAATGTCCGTTTTTTCGAAAACTTTAAATGCTCATAACTCGTAGAGAAATGCATCTAGAGGGCTAAAAATTGCATTTCTGTAATCTAGAGAGTCAGACCTTTCCAATGATGTATGATTTGTATATATTCGAGAAAAATAAAATTTTGAAATTTTGGTCGAAATCTGAAAAATTTTCAAATGCTGTTTTGAGGGTGAAGATCGCATCTTTTGGGATTTTCAGTACCAGAAAAATGTCCGTTTTTTCGAAAACTTTAAATGCTCATAACTCGTAGAGAAATGCATCTAGAGGGCTAAAAATTGCATTTCTGTAATCTAGAGAGTCAGACCTTTCCAATGATGTATGATTTGTATATATTCGAGAAAAATAAAATTTTGAAATTTTGGTCGAAATCTAAAAAATTTTCAAATGCTGTTTTGAGGGTGAAGATCGCATCTTTTGGGATTTTCAGTACCAGAAAAATGTCCGTTTTTTCGAAAACTTTAAATGCTCATAACTCGTAGAGAAATGCATCTAGAGGGCTAAAAATTGCATTTCTGTAATCTAGAGAGTCAGACCTTTCCAATGATGTATGATTTGTATATATTCGAGAAAAATAAAATTTTGAAATTTTGGTCGAAATCTGAAAAATTTTCAAATGCTGTTTTGAGGGTGAAGATCGCATCTTTTGGCATTTTCAGTAGATACCAGAAAAATGTCCGTTTTTTCGAAAACTTTAAATGCTCATAACTCGTAGAGAAATGCATCTAGAGGGCTAAAAATTACATTTCTGTAATCTAGAGAGTCAGACCTTTCCAATGATGTATGATTTGTATATAATCGAGAAAAATAAAATTTTGAAATTTTGGTCGAAATCTGAAAAATTTTCAAATGCTGTTTTGAGGGTGAAGATCGCATCTTTTGGCATTTTCAGTACCAGAAAAATGTCCGTTTTTTCGAAAACTTTAAATGCTCATAACTCGTAGAGAAATGCACCTAGAGGGCTAAAAATTGCATTTCTGTAATCTAGAGAGTCAGACCTTTCCAATGATGTATGATTTGTATATATTCGAGAAAAATAAAATTTTGAAATTTTGGTCGAAATCTGAAAAATTTTCAAATGCTGTTTTGAGGGTGAAGATCGCATTTTTTGGCATTTTCAGTACCAGAAAAATGTCCGTTTTTTCGAAAACTTTAAATGCTCATAACTCGTAGAGAAATGCATCTAGAGGGCTAAAAATTGCATTTCTGTAATCTAGAGAGTCAGACCTTTCCAATGATGTATGATTTGTATATATTCGAGAAAAATAAAATTTTGAAATTTTTGGTCGAAATCTGAAAAATTTTCAAATGCTGTTTTGAGGGTGAAGATCGCATCGTTTGGCATTTTCAGTACCAGAAAAATGTCCGTTTTTTCGAAAACATCTAGAGGGCTAAAAATTGCATTTCTGCAATCTAGAGAGTCAGACCTTTCCAATGATTTATGATTTGTATATATTCGAGAAAAATAAAATTTTGAAATTTTGGTCGAAATCTGAAAAATTTTCAAATGCTGTTTTGAGGGTGAAGATCGCATCTTTTGGCATTTTCAGTACCAGAAAAATGTCCGTTTTTTCGAAAACTTTAAATGCTCATAACTCGTAAAGAAATGCACCTAGAGGGCTAAAAATTGCATTTATGTAATCTAGAGAGTCAGACCTTTCCAATGATGTATGATTTGTATATATTCGAGAAAAATAAAATTTTGAAATTGTGGTCGAAATCTGAAAAATTTTCAAATGCTGTTTTGAGGGTGAAGATCGCATCTTTTGGCATTTTCAGTACCAGAAAAATGTCCGTTTTTTCGAAAACTTTAAATGCTCATAACTCGTAGAGAAATGCATCTAGAGGGCTAAAAATTGCATTTCTGTAATCTAGAGAGTCAGGCCTTTCCAATGATGTATGATTTGTATATATTCGAGAAAAATAAAATTTTGAAATTTTGGTCGAAATCTGAAAAATTTTCAAATGCTGTTTTGAGGGTGAAGATCGCATCTTTTGGCATTTTCAGTACCAGAAAAATGTCCGTTTTTTTGAAAACTTTAAATGCTCATAACTCGTAGAGAAATGCATCTAGAGGGCTAAAAATTGCATTTCTGTAATCTAGAGAGTCAGAACTTTCCAATGATGTATGATTTGTATATATTCGAGAAAAATAAAATTTTGAAATTTTGGTCGAAATCTGAAAAATTTTCAAATGCTGTTTTGAGGGTGAAGATCGCATCTTTTGGCATTTTCAGTACCAGAAAAATGTCCGTTTTTTCGAAAACTTTAAATGCTCATAACTCGTAGAGAAATGCATCTAGAGGGCTAAAAATTGCATTTCTGTAATCTAGAGAGTCAGACCTTTCCAATGATGTATGATTTGTATATATTCGAGAAAAATAAAATTTTGAAATTTTTGGTCGAAATCTGAAAAATTTTCAAATGCTGTTTTGAGGGTGAAGATCGCATCGTTTGGCATTTTCAGTACCAGAAAAATGTCCGTTTTTTCGAAAACTTTAAATGCTCATAACTCGTAGAGAAATGCATCTAGAGGGCTAAAAATTGCATTTCTGCAATCTAGAGAGTCAGACCTTTCCAATGATTTATGATTTGTATATATTCGAGAAAAATAAAATTTTGAAATTTTGGTCGAAATCTGAAAAATTTTCAAATGCTGTTTTGAGGGTGAAGATCGCATCTTTTGGCATTTTCAGTACCAGAAAAATGTCCGTTTTTTCGAAAACTTTAAATGCTCATAACTCGTAAAGAAATGCACCTAGAGGGCTAAAAATTGCATTTCTGTAATCTAGAGAGTCAGACCTTTCCAATGATGTATGATTTGTATATATTCGAGAAAAATAAAATTTTGAAATTGTGGTCGAAATCTGAAAAATTTTCAAATGCTGTTTTGAGGGTGAAGATCGCATCTTTTGGGATTTTCAGTACCAGAAAAATGTCCGTTTTTTCGAAAACTTTAAATGCTCATAACTCGTAGAGAAATGCATCTAGAGGGCTAAAAATTGCATTTCTGTAATCTAGAGAGTCAGACCTTTCCAATGATGTATGATTTGTATATATTCGAGAAAAATAAAATTTTGAAATTTTGGTCGAAATCTGAAAAATTTTCAAATGCTGTTTTGAGGGTGAAGATCGCATCTTTTGGCATTTTCAGTACCAGAAAAATGTCCGTTTTTTCGAAAACTTTAAATGCTCATAACTCGTAGAGAAATGCATCTAGAGGGCTAAAAATTGCATTTCTGTAATCTAGAGAGTCAGGCCTTTCCAATGATGTATGATTTGTATATATTCGAGAAAAATAAAATTTTGAAATTTTGGTCGAAATCTGAAAAATTTTCAAATGCTGTTTTGAGGGTGAAGATCGCATCTTTTGGGATTTTCAGTACCAGAAAAATGTCCGTTTTTTCGAAAACTTTAAATGCTCATAACTCGTAGAGAAATGCATCTAGAGGGCTAAAAATTGCATTTCTGTAATCTAGAGAGTCAGACCTTTCCAATGATGTATGATTTGTATATATTCGAGAAAAATAAAATTTTGAAATTTTGGTCGAAATCTGAAAAATTTTCAAATGCTGTTTTGAGGGTGAAGATCGCATCTTTTGGCATTTTTAGTACCAGAAAAATGTCCGTTTTTTCGAAAACTTTAAATGCTCATAACTCGTAGAGAAATGCATCTAGAGGGCTAAAAATTGCATTTCTGTAATCTAGAGAGTCAGACCTTTCCAATGATGTATGATTTGTATATATTCGAGAAAAATAAAATTTTGAAATTTTGGTCGAAATCTGAAAAATTTTCAAATGCTGTTTTGAGGGTGAAGATCGCATCTTTTGGCATTTTCAGTACCAGAAAAATGTCCGTTTTTTCGAAAACTTTAAATGCTCATAACTCGTAGAGAAATGCATCTAGAGGGCTAAAAATTGCATTTCTGTAATCTAGAGAGTCAGACCTTTCCAATGATGTATGATTTGTATATATTCGAGAAAAATAAAATTTTGAAATTTTGGTCGAAATCTGAAAAATTTTCAAATGCTGTTTTGAGGGTGAAGATCGCATCTTTTGGGATTTTCAGTACCAGAAAAATGTCCGTTTTTTCGAAAACTTTAAATGCTCATAACTCGTAGAGAAATGCATCTAGAGGGCTAAAAATTGCATTTCTGTAATCTAGAGAGTCAGACCTTTCCAATGATGTATGATTTGTATATATTCGAGAAAAATAAAATTTTGAAATTTTTGGTCGAAATCTGAAAAATTTTCAAATGCTGTTTTGAGGGTGAAGATCGCATCGTTTGGCATTTTCAGTACCAGAAAAATGTCCGTTTTTTCGAAAACTTTAAATGCTCATAACTCGTAGAGAAATGCATCTAGAGGGCTAAAAATTGCATTTCTGCAATCTAGAGAGTCAGACCTTTCCAATGATTTATGATTTGTATATATTCGAGAAAAATAAAATTTTGAAATTTTGGTCGAAATCTGAAAAATTTTCAAATGCTGTTTTGAGGGTGAAGATCGCATCTTTTGGCATTTTCAGTACCAGAAAAATGTCCGTTTTTTCGAAAACTTTAAATGCTCATAACTCGTAAAGAAATGCACCTAGAGGGCTAAAAATTGCATTTCTGTAATCTAGAGAGTCAGACCTTTCCAATGATGTATGATTTGTATATATTCGAGAAAAATAAAATTTTGAAATTGTGGTCGAAATCTGAAAAATTTTCAAATGCTGTTTTGAGGGTGAAGATCGCATCTTTTGGGATTTTCAGTACCAGAAAAATGTCCGTTTTTTCGAAAACTTTAAATGCTCATAACTCGTAGAGAAATGCATCTAGAGGGCTAAAAATTGCATTTCTGTAATCTAGAGAGTCAGACCTTTCCAATGATGTATGATTTGTATATATTCGAGAAAAATAAAATTTTGAAATTGTGGTCGAAATCTGAAAAATTTTCAAATGCTGTTTTGAGGGTGAAGATCGCATCTTTTGGGATTTTCAGTACCAGAAAAATGTCCGTTTTTTCGAAAACTTTAAATGCTCATAACTCGTAGAGAAATGCATCTAGAGGGCTAAAAATTGCATTTCTGTAATCTAGAGAGTCAGACCTTTCCAATGATGTATGATTTGTATATATTCGAGAAAAATAAAATTTTGAAATTTTGGTCGAAATCTGAAAAATTTTCAAATGCTGTTTTGAGGGTGAAGATCGCATCTTTTGGCATTTTCAGTACCAGAAAAATGTCCGTTTTTTCGAAAACTTTAAATGCTCATAACTCGTAGAGAAATGCATCTAGAGGGCTAAAAATTGCATTTCTGTAATCTAGAGAGTCAGGCCTTTCCAATGATGTATGATTTGTATATATTCGAGAAAAATAAAATTTTGAAATTTTGGTCGAAATCTGAAAAATTTTCAAATGCTGTTTTGAGGGTGAAGATCGCATCTTTTGGGATTTTCAGTACCAGAAAAATGTCCGTTTTTTCGAAAACTTTAAATGCTCATAACTCGTAGAGAAATGCATCTAGAGGGCTAAAAATTGCATTTCTGTAATCTAGAGAGTCAGACCTTTCCAATGATGTATGATTTGTATATATTCGAGAAAAATAAAATTTTGAAATTTTGGTCGAAATCTGAAAAATTTTCAAATGCTGTTTTGAGGGTGAAGATCGCATCTTTTGGCATTTTTAGTACCAGAAAAATGTCCGTTTTTTCGAAAACTTTAAATGCTCATAACTCGTAGAGAAATGCATCTAGAGGGCTAAAAATTGCATTTCTGTAATCTAGAGAGTCAGACCTTTCCAATGATGTATGATTTGTATATATTCGAGAAAAATAAAATTTTGAAATTTTGGTCGAAATCTGAAAAATTTTCAAATGCTGTTTTGAGGGTGAAGATCGCATCTTTTGGCATTTTCAGTACCAGAAAAATGTCCGTTTTTTCGAAAACTTTAAATGCTCATAACTCGTAGAGAAATGCATCTAGAGGGCTAAAAATTGCATTTCTGTAATCTAGAGAGTCAGACCTTTCCAATGATGTATGATTTGTATATATTCGAGAAAAATAAAATTTTGAAATTTTGGTCGAAATCTGAAAAATTTTCAAATGCTGTTTTGAGGGTGAAGATCGCATCTTTTGGGATTTTCAGTACCAGAAAAATGTCCGTTTTTTCGAAAACTTTAAATGCTCATAACTCGTAGAGAAATGCATCTAGAGGGCTAAAAATTGCATTTCTGTAATCTAGAGAGTCAGACCTTTCCAATGATGTATGATTTGTATATATTCGAGAAAAATAAAATTTTGAAATTTTTGGTCGAAATCTGAAAAATTTTCAAATGCTGTTTTGAGGGTGAAGATCGCATCGTTTGGCATTTTCAGTACCAGAAAAATGTCCGTTTTTTCGAAAACTTTAAATGCTCATAACTCGTAGAGAAATGCATCTAGAGGGCTAAAAATTGCATTTCTGCAATCTAGAGAGTCAGACCTTTCCAATGATTTATGATTTGTATATATTCGAGAAAAATAAAATTTTGAAATTTTGGTCGAAATCTGAAAAATTTTCAAATGCTGTTTTGAGGGTGAAGATCGCATCTTTTGGCATTTTCAGTACCAGAAAAATGTCCGTTTTTTCGAAAACTTTAAATGCTCATAACTCGTAAAGAAATGCACCTAGAGGGCTAAAAATTGCATTTCTGTAATCTAGAGAGTCAGACCTTTCCAATGATGTATGATTTGTATATATTCGAGAAAAATAAAATTTTGAAATTGTGGTCGAAATCTGAAAAATTTTCAAATGCTGTTTTGAGGGTGAAGATCGCATCTTTTGGGATTTTCAGTACCAGAAAAATGTCCGTTTTTTCGAAAACTTTAAATGCTCATAACTCGTAGAGAAATGCATCTAGAGGGCTAAAAATTGCATTTCTGTAATCTAGAGAGTCAGACCTTTCCAATGATGTATGATTTGTATATATTCGAGAAAAATAAAATTTTGAAATTTTGGTCGAAATCTGAAAAATTTTCAAATGCTGTTTTGAGGGTGAAGATCGCATCTTTTGGCATTTTCAGTACCAGAAAAATGTCCGTTTTTTCGAAAACTTTAAATGCTCATAACTCGTAGAGAAATGCATCTAGAGGGCTAAAAATTACATTTCTGTAATCTAGAGAGTCAGACCTTTCCAATGATGTATGATTTGTATATATTCGAGAAAAATAAAATTTTGAAATTTTGGTCGAAATCTGAAAAATTTTCAAATGCTGTTTTGAGGGTGAAGATCGCATCTTTTGGCATTTTCAGTACCAGAAAAATGTCCGTTTTTTCGAAAACTTTAAATGCTCATAACTCGTAGAGAAATGCACCTAGAGGGCTAAAAATTGCATTTCTGTAATCTAGAGAGTCAGACCTTTCCAATGATGTATGATTTGTATATATTCGAGAAAAATAAAATTTTGAAATTTTGGTCGAAATCTGAAAAATTTTCAAATGCTGTTTTGAGGGTGAAGATCGCATCTTTTGGCATTTTCAGTACCAGAAAAATGTCCGTTTTTTGAAATGCATCTAGAGGGCTAAAAATTGCATTTCTGTAATCTAGAGAGTCAGACCTTTCCAATGATGTATGATTTGTATATATTCGAGAAAAATAAAATTTTGAAATTTTTGGTCGAAATCTGAAAAATTTTCAAATGCTGTTTTGAGGGTGAAGATCGCATCGTTTGGCATTTTCAGTACCAGAAAAATGTCCGTTTTTTCGAAAACTTTAAATGCTCATAACTCGTAGAGAAATGCATCTAGAGGGCTAAAAATTGCATTTCTGCAATCTAGAGAGTCAGACCTTTCCAATGATTTATGATTTGTATATATTCGAGAAAAATAAAATTTTGAAATTTTGGTCGAAATCTGAAAAATTTTCAAATGCTGTTTTGAGGGTGAAGATCGCATCTGTAATCTAGAGAGTCAGACCTTTCCAATGATGTATGATTTGTATATATTCGAGAAAAATAAAATTTTGAAATTTTTGGTCGAAATCTGAAAAATTTTCAAATGCTGTTTTGAGGGTGAAGATCGCATCTTTTGGCATTTTCAGTACAAGAAAAATGTCCGTTTTTTCGAAAACTTTAAATGCTCATAACTCGTAGAGAAATGCACCTAGAGGGCTAAAAATTGCATTTCTGTAATCTAGAGAGTCAGACCTTTCCAATGATGTATGATTTGCATATATTCGAGAAAAATAAAATTTTGAAATTTTTGGTCGAAATCTGAAAAATTTTCAAATGCTGTTTTGAGGGTGAAGATCGCATCGTTTGGCATTTTCAGTACCAGAAAAATGTCCGTTTTTTCGAAAACTTTAAATGCTCATAACTCGTAGAGAAATGCATCTAGAGGGCTAAAAATTGCATTTCTGCAATCTAGAGAGTCAGACCTTTCCAATGATTTATGATTTGTATATATTCGAGAAAAATAAAATTTTGAAATTTTGGTCGAAATCTGAAAAATTTTCAAATGCTGTTTTGAGGGTGAAGATCGCATCTTTTGGCATTTTCAGTACCAGAAAAATGTCCGTTTTTTCGAAAACTTTAAATGCTCATAACTCGTAGAGAAATGCACCTAGAGGGCTAAAAATTGCATTTCTGTAATCTAGAGAGTCAGACCTTTCCAATGATGTATGATTTGCATATATTCGAGAAAAATAAAATTTTGAAATTTTGGTCGAAATCTGAAAAATTTTCAAATGCTGTTTTGAGGGTGAAGATCGCATCTTTTGGGATTTTCAGTACCAGAAAAATGTCCGTTTTTCCGAAAACTTTAAATGCTCATAACTCGTAGAGAAATGCATCTAGAGGGCTAAAAATTGCATTTCTGTAATCTAGAGAGTGAGACCTTTCCAATGATGTATGATTTAAATATATTCGAGAAAAATAAAATTTTGAAATTTTTGGTCGAAATCTGAAAAATTTTCAAATGCTGTTTTGAGGGTGAAGATCGCATCTTTTGGCATTTTCAGTACCAGAAAAATGTCCGTTTTTTCGAAAACTTTAAATGCTCATAACTCGTAGAGAAATGCATCTAGAGGGCTAAAAATTGCATTTCTGTAATCTAGAGAGTCAGACCTTTCCAATGATGTATGATTTGTATATATTCGAGAAAAATAAAATTTTGAAATTTTGGTCGAAATCTGAAAAATTTTCAAATGCTGTTTTGAGGGTGAAGATCGCATCTTTTGGCATTTTCAGTACCAGAAAAATGTCCGTTTTTTCGAAAACTTTAAATGCTCATAACTCGTAGAGAAATGCATCTAGAGGGCTAAAAATTGCATTTCTGTAATCTAGAGAGTCAGACCTTTCCAATGATGTATGATTTGTATATATTCGAGAAAAATAAAATTTTGAAATTTTGGTCCAAATCTGAAAAATTTTCAAATGCTGTTTTGAGGGTGAAGATCGCATCTTTTGGGATTTTCAGTACCAGAAAAATGTCCGTTTTTTCGAAAGCTTTAAATGCTCATAACTCGTAGAGAAATGCATCTAGAGGGCTAAAAATTGCATTTCTGTAATCTAGAGAGTCAGACCTTTCCAATGATGTATGATTTGTATATATTCGAGAAAAATAAAATTTTGAAATTTTTAGTCGAAATCTGAAAAATTTTCAAATGCTGTTTTGAGGGTGAAGATCGCATCGTTTGGCATTTTCAGTACCAGAAAAATGTCCGTTTTTTTGAAAACTTTAAATGCTCATAACTCGTAGAGAAATGCATCTAGAGGGCTAAAAATTGCATTTCTGTAATCTAGAGAGTCAGACCTTTCCAATGATGTATGATTTGTATATATTCGAGAAAAATAAAATTTTGAAATTTTGGTCGAAATCTGAAAAATTTTCAAATGCTGTTTTGAGGGTGAAGATCGCATCTTTTGGCATTTTCAGTACCAGAAAAATGTCCGTTTTTTCGAAAACTTTAAATGCTCATAACTCGTAGAGAAATGCACCTAGAGGGCTAAAAATTGCATTTCTGTAATCTAGAGAGTCAGACCTTTCCAATGATGTATGATTTGTATATATTCGAGAAAAATAAAATTTTGAAATTTTGGTCGAAATCTGAAAAATTTTCAAATGCTGTTTTGAGGGTGAAGATCGCATCTTTTGGGATTTTCAGTACCAGAAAAATGTCCGTTTTTTCGAAAACTTTAAATGCTCATAACTCGTAGAGAAATGCACCTAGAGGGCTAAAAATTGCATTTCTGTAATCTAGAGAGTCAGACCTTTCCAATGATGTATGATTTGTATATATTCGAGAAAAATAAAATTTTGAAATTTTTGGTCGAAATCTGAAAAATTTTCAAATGCTGTTTTGAGGGTGAAGATCGCATCTTTTGGCATTTTCAGTACCAGAAAAATGTCCGTTTTTTCGAAAACTTTAAATGCTCATAACTCGTAGAGAAATGCACCTAGAGGGCTAAAAATTGCATTTCTGTAATCTAGAGAGTCAGACCTTTCCAATGATGTATGATTTGTATATATTCGAGAAAAATAAAATTTTGAAATTTTTGGTCGAAATCTGAAAAATTTTCAAATGCTGTTTTGAGGGTGAAGATCGCATCTTTTGGGATTTTCAGTACCAGAAAAATGTCCGTTTTTTCGAAAACTTTAAATGCTCATAACTCGTAGAGAAATGCATCTAGAGGGCTAAAAATTGCATTTCTGTAATCTAGAGAGTCAGACCTTTCCAATGATGTATGATTTGTATATATTCGAGAAAAATAAAATTTTGAAATTTTGGTCGAAATCTGAAAAATTTTCAAATGCTGTTTTGAGGGTGAAGATCGCATCTTTTGGGATTTTCAGTACCAGAAAAATGTCCGTTTTTTCGAAAACTTTAAATGCTCATAACTCGTAGAGAAATGCATCTAGAGGGCTAAAAATTGCATTTCTGTAATCTAGAGAGTCAGACCTTTCCAATGATGTATGATTTGTATATATTCGAGAAAAATAAAATTTTGAAATTTTGGTCGAAATCTGAAAAATTTTCAAATGCTGTTTTGAGGGTGAAGATCGCATCTTTTGGCATTTTCAGTACCAGAAAAATGTCCGTTTTTTCGAAAACTTTAAATGCTCATAACTCGTAGAGAAATGCACCTAGAGGGCTAAAAATTGCATTTCTGTAATCTAGAGAGTCAGACCTTTCCAATGATGTATGATTTGTATATATTCGAGAAAAATAAAATTTTGAAATTTTGGTCGAAATCTGAAAAATTTTCAAATGCTGTTTTGAGGGTGAAGATCGCATCTTTTGGCATTTTCAGTACCAGAAAAATGTCCGTTTTTTCGAAAACTTTAAATGCTCATAACTCGTAGAGAAATGCACCTAGAGGGCTAAAAATTGCATTTCTGTAATCTAGAGAGTCAGACCTTTCCAATGATGTATGATTTGCATATATTCGAGAAAAATAAAATTTTGAAATTTTGGTCGAAATCTGAAAAATTTTCAAATGCTGTTTTGAGGGTGAAGATCGCATCTTTTGGGATTTTCAGTACCAGAAAAATGTCCGTTTTTTCGAAAACTTTAAATGCTCATAACTCGTAGAGAAATGCATCTAGAGGGCTAAAAATTGCATTTCTGTAATCTAGAGAGTGAGACCTTTCCAATGATGTATGATTTGTATATATTCGAGAAAAATAAAATTTTGAAATTTTGGTCGAAATCTGAAAAATTTTCAAATGCTGTTTTGAGGGTGAAGATCGCATCTTTTGGGATTTTCAGTACCAGAAAAATGTCCGTTTTTTCGAAAACTTTAAATGCTCATAACTCGTAGAGAAATGCATCTAGAGGGCTAAAAATTGCATTTCTGTAATCTAGAGAGTGAGACCTTTCCAATGATGTATGATTTGTATATATTCGAGAAAAATAAAATTTTGAAATTTTTGGTCGAAATCTGAAAAATTTTCAAATGCTGTTTTGAGGGTGAAGATCGCATCTTTTGGCATTTTCAGTACCAGAAAAATGTCCGTTTTTTCGAAAACTTTAAATGCTCATAACTCGTAGAGAAATGCATCTAGAGGGCTAAAAATTGCATTTCTGTAATCTAGAGAGTCAGACCTTTCCAATGATGTATGATTTGTATATATTCGAGAAAAATAAAATTTTGAAATTTTGGTCGAAATCTGAAAAATTTTCAAATGCTGTTTTGAGGGTGAAGATCGCATCTTTTGGCATTTTCAGTACCAGAAAAATGTCCGTTTTTTCGAAAACTTTAAATGCTCATAACTCGTAGAGAAATGCATCTAGAGGGCTAAAAATTGCATTTCTGTAATCTAGAGAGTCAGACCTTTCCAATGATGTATGATTTGCATATATTCGAGAAAAATAAAATTTTGAAATTTTGGTCGAAATCTGAAAAATTTTCAAATGCTGTTTTGAGGGTGAAGATCGCATCTTTTGGGATTTTCAGTACCAGAAAAATGTCCGTTTTTTCGAAAACTTTAAATGCTCATAACTCGTAGAGAAATGCATCTAGAGGGCTAAAAATTGCATTTCTGTAATCTAGAGAGTGAGACCTTTCCAATGATGTATGATTTGTATATATTCGAGAAAAATAAAATTTTGAAATTTTTGGTCGAAATCTGAAAAATTTTCAAATGCTGTTTTGAGGGTGAAGATCGCATCTTTTGGCATTTTCAGTACCAGAAAAATGTCCGTTTTTTCGAAAACTTTAAATGCTCATAACTCGTAGAGAAATGCATCTAGAGGGCTAAAAATTGCATTTCTGTAATCTAGAGAGTCAGACCTTTCCAATGATGTATGATTTGTATATATTCGAGAAAAATAAAATTTTGAAATTTTGGTCGAAATCTGAAAAATTTTCAAATGCTGTTTTGAGGGTGAAGATCGCATCTTTTGGCATTTTCAGTACCAGAAAAATGTCCGTTTTTTCGAAAACTTTAAATGCTCATAACTAGTAGAGAAATACACCTAGAGGGCTAAAAATTGCATTTATGTAATCTAGAGAGTCAGACCTTTCCAATGATGTATGATTTGTATATATTCGAGAAAAATAAAATTTTGAAATTTTGGTCCAAATCTGAAAAATTTTCAAATGCTGTTTTGAGGGTGAAGATCGCATCTTTTGGCATTTTCAGTACCAGAAAAATGTCCGTTTTTTCGAAAACTTTAAATGCTCATAACTAGTAGAGAAATACACCTAGAGGGCTAAAAATTGCATTTATGTAATCTAGGGAGTCAGACCTTTCCAATGATGTATGATTTGTATATATTCGAGAAAAATAAAATTTTGAAATTTTGGTCGAAATCTGAAAAAATTTCAAATGCTGTTTTGAGGGTGAAGATCGCATCTTTTGGCATTTTCAGTACCAGAAAAATGTCCGTTTTTTCGAAAACTTTAAATGCTCATAACTCGTAGAGAAATGCATCTAGAGGGCTAAAAATTGCATTTCTGTAATCTAGAGAGTCAGACCTTTCCAATGATGTATGATTTGTATATATTCGAGAAAAATAAAATTTTGAAATTTTGGTCGAAATCTGAAAAATTTTCAAATGCTGTTTTGAGGGTGAAGATCGCATCTTTTGGGATTTTCAGTACCAGAAAAATGTCCGTTTTTTCGAAAGCTTTAAATGCTCATAACTCGTAGAGAAATGCATCTAGAGGGCTAAAAATTGCATTTCTGTAATCTAGAGAGTCAGACCTTTCCAATGATGTATGATTTGTATATATTCGAGAAAAATAAAATTTTGAAATTTTGGTCGAAATCTGAAAAATTTTCAAATGCTGTTTTGAGGGTGAAGATCGCATCTTTTGGCATTTTCAGTACCAGAAAAATGTCCGTTTTTTCGAAAACTTTAAATGCTCATAACTCGTGAAGAAATGCACCTAGAGGGCTAAAAATTGCATTTCTGTAATCTAGAGAGTCAGACCTTTCCAATGATGTATGATTTGTATATATTCGAGAAAAATAAAATTTTGAAATTTTGGTCGAAATCTGAAAAATTTTCAAATGCTGTTTTGAGGGTGAAGATCGCATCTTTTGGCATTTTCAGTACCAGAAAAATGACCGTTTTTTCGAAAACTTTAAATGCTCATAACTAGTAGAGAAATACACCTAGAGGGCTAAAAATTGCATTTATGTAATCTAGAGAGTCAGACCTTTCCAATGATGTATGATTTGTATATATTCGAGAAAAATAAAATTTTGAAATTTTGGTCGAAATCTGAAAAAATTTCAAATGCTGTTTTGAGGGTGAAGATCGCATCTTTTGGCATTTTCAGTACCAGAAAAATGTCCGTTTTTTCGAAAACTTTAAATGCTCATAACTCGTAGAGAAATGCATCTAGAGGGCTAAAAATTGCATTTCTGTAATCTAGAGAGTCAGACCTTTCCAATGATGTATGATTTGTATATATTCGAGAAAAATAAAATTTTGAAATTTTGGTCGAAATCTGAAAAATTTTCAAATGCTGTTTTGAGGGTGAAGTCGCATCTTTTGGCATTTTCAGTACCAGAAAAATGTCCGTTTTTTCGAAAACTTTAAATGCTCATAACTAGTAGAGAAATACACCTAGAGGGCTAAAAATTGCATTTATGTAATCTAGGGAGTCAGACCTTTCCAATGATGTATGATTTGTATATATTCGAGAAAAATAAAATTTTGAAATTTTGGTCGAAATCTGAAAAAATTTCAAATGCTGTTTTGAGGGTGAAGATCGCATCTTTTGGCATTTTCAGTACCAGAAAAATGTCCGTTTTTTCGAAAACTTTAAATGCTCATAACTCGTAGAGAAATGCATCTAGAGGGCTAAAAATTGCATTTCTGTAATCTAGAGAGTCAGACCTTTCCAATGATGTATGATTTGTATATATTCGAGAAAAATAAAATTTTGAAATTTTGGTCGAAATCTGAAAAATTTTCAAATGCTGTTTTGAGGGTGAAGATCGCATCTTTTGGGATTTTCAGTACCAGAAAAATGTCCGTTTTTTCGAAAGCTTTAAATGCTCATAACTCGTAGAGAAATGCATCTAGAGGGCTAAAAATTGCATTTCTGTAATCTAGAGAGTCAGACCTTTCCAATGATGTATGATTTGTATATATTCGAGAAAAATAAAATTTTGAAATTTTGGTCGAAATCTGAAAAATTTTCAAATGCTGTTTTGAGGGTGAAGATCGCATCTTTTGGCATTTTCAGTACCAGAAAAATGTCCGTTTTTTCGAAAACTTTAAATGCTCATAACTCGTGAAGAAATGCACCTAGAGGGCTAAAAATTGCATTTCTGTAATCTAGAGAGTCAGACCTTTCCAATGATGTATGATTTGTATATATTCGAGAAAAATAAAATTTTGAAATTTTGGTCGAAATCTGAAAAATTTTCAAATGCTGTTTTGAGGGTGAAGATCGCATCTTTTGGCATTTTCAGTACCAGAAAAATGACCGTTTTTTCGAAAACTTTAAATGCTCATAACTAGTAGAGAAATACACCTAGAGGGCTAAAAATTGCATTTATGTAATCTAGAGAGTCAGACCTTTCCAATGATGTATGATTTGTATATATTCGAGAAAAATAAAATTTTGAAATTTTGGTCGAAATCTGAAAAAATTTCAAATGCTGTTTTGAGGGTGAAGATCGCATCTTTTGGCATTTTCAGTACCAGAAAAATGTCCGTTTTTTCGAAAACTTTAAATGCTCATAACTCGTAGAGAAATGCATCTAGAGGGCTAAAAATTGCATTTCTGTAATCTAGAGAGTCAGACCTTTCCAATGATGTATGATTTGTATATATTCGAGAAAAATAAAATTTTGAAATTTTGGTCGAAATCTGAAAAATTTTCAAATGCTGTTTTGAGGGTGAAGATCGCATCTTTTGGCATTTTCAGTACCAGAAAAATGTCCGTTTTTTCGAAAACTTTAAATGCTCATAACTAGTAGAGAAATACACCTAGAGGGCTAAAAATTGCATTTATGTAATCTAGAGAGTCAGACCTTTCCAATGATGTATGATTTGTATATATTCGAGAAAAATAAAATTTTGAAATTTTGGTCGAAATCTGAAAAAATTTCAAATGCTGTTTTGAGGGTGAAGATCGCATCTTTTGGCATTTTCAGTACCAGAAAAATGTCCGTTTTTTCGAAAACTTTAAATGCTCATAACTCGTAGAGAAATGCATCTAGAGGGCTAAAAATTGCATTTCTGTAATCTAGAGAGTCAGACCTTTCCAATGATGTATGATTTGTATATATTCGAGAAAAATAAAATTTTGAAATTATGGTCGAAATCTGAAAAATTTTCAAATGCTGTTTTGAGGGTGAAGATCGCATCTTTTGGCATTTTCAGTACCAGAAAAATGTCCGTTTTTTCGAAAACTTTAAATGCTCATAACTCGTGAAGAAATGCACCTAGAGGGCTAAAAATTGCATTTCTGTAATCTAGAGAGTCAGACCTTTCCAATGATGTATGATTTGTATATATTCGAGAAAAATAAAATTTTGAAATTTTGGTCGAAATCTGAAAAATTTTCAAATGCTGTTTTGAGGGTGAAGATCGCATCTTTTGGCATTTTCAGTACCAGAAAAATGACCGTTTTTTCGAAAACTTTAAATGCTCATAACTAGTAGAGAAATACACCTAGAGGGCTAAAAATTGCATTTATGTAATCTAGAGAGTCAGACCTTTCCAATGATGTATGATTTGTATATATTCGAGAAAAATAAAATTTTGAAATTTTGGTCGAAATCTGAAAAAATTTCAAATGCTGTTTTGAGGGTGAAGATCGCATCTTTTGGCATTTTCAGTACCAGAAAAATGTCCGTTTTTTCGAAAACTTTAAATGCTCATAACTCGTAGAGAAATGCATCTAGAGGGCTAAAAATTGCATTTCTGTAATCTAGAGAGTCAGACCTTTCCAATGATGTATGATTTGTATATATTCGAGAAAAATAAAATTTTGAAATTTTGGTCGAAATCTGAAAAATTTTCAAATGCTGTTTTGAGGGTGAAGATCGCATCTTTTGGCATTTTCAGTACCAGAAAAATGTCCGTTTTTTCGAAAACTTTAAATGCTCATAACTAGTAGAGAAATACACCTAGAGGGCTAAAAATTGCATTTATGTAATCTAGAGAGTCAGACCTTTCCAATGATGTATGATTTGTATATATTCGAGAAAAATAAAATTTTGAAATTTTGGTCGAAATCTGAAAAAATTTCAAATGCTGTTTTGAGGGTGAAGATCGCATCTTTTGGCATTTTCAGTACCAGAAAAATGTCCGTTTTTTCGAAAACTTTAAATGCTCATAACTCGTAGAGAAATGCATCTAGAGGGCTAAAAATTGCATTTCTGTAATCTAGAGAGTCAGACCTTTCCAATGATGTATGATTTGTATATATTCGAGAAAAATAAAATTTTGAAATTATGGTCGAAATCTGAAAAATTTTCAAATGCTGTTTTGAGGGTGAAGATCGCATCTTTTGGCATTTTCAGTACCAGAAAAATGTCCGTTTTTTCGAAAACTTTAAATGCTCATAACTCGTGAAGAAATGCACCTAGAGGGCTAAAAATTGCATTTCTGTAATCTAGAGAGTCAGACCTTTCCAATGATGTATGATTTGTATATATTCGAGAAAAATAAAATTTTGAAATTTTGGTCGAAATCTGAAAAATTTTCAAATGCTGTTTTGAGGGTGAAGATCGCATCTTTTGGCATTTTCAGTACCAGAAAAATGTCCGTTTTTTCGAAAACTTTAAATGCTCATAACTAGTAGAGAAATTCACCTAGAGGGCTAAAAATTGCATTTATGTAATCTAGAGAGTCAGACCTTTCCAATGATGTATGATTTGTATATATTCGAGAAAAATAAAATTTTGAAATTTTGGTCGAAATCTGAAAAAATTTCAAATGCTGTTTTGAGGGTGAAGATCGCATCTTTTGGCATTTTCAGTACCAGAAAAATGTCCGTTTTTTCGAAAACTTTAAATGCTCATAACTCGTAGAGAAATGCATCTAGAGGGCTAAAAATTGCATTTCTGTAATCTAGAGAGTCAGACCTTTCCAATGATGTATGATTTGTATATATTCGAGAAAAATAAAATTTTGAAATTTTGGTCGAAATCTGAAAAATTTTCAAATGCTGTTTTGAGGGTGAAGATCGCATCTTTTGGCATTTTCAGTACCAGAAAAATGTCCGTTTTTTCGAAAACTTTAAATGCTCATAACTAGTAGAGAAATACACCTAGAGGGCTAAAAATTGCATTTATGTAATCTAGAGAGTCAGACCTTTCCAATGATGTATGATTTGTATATATTCGAGAAAAATAAAATTTTGAAATTTTGGTCGAAATCTGAAAAATTTTCAAATGCTGTTTTGAGGGTGAAGATCGCATCTTTTGGCATTTTCAGTACCAGAAAAATGTCCGTTTTTTCGAAAACTTTAAATGCTCATAACTCGTAGAGAAATGCATCTAGAGGGCTAAAAATTGCATTTCTGTAATCTAGAGAGTCAGACCTTTCCAATGATGTATGATTTGTATATATTCGAGAAAAATAAAATTTTGAAATTTTGGTCGAAATCTGAAAAATTTTCAAATGCTGTTTTGAGGGTGAAGATCGCATCTTTTGGCATTTTCAGTACCAGAAAAATGTCCGTTTTTTCGAAAACTTTAAATGCTCATAACTCGTGAAGAAATGCACCTAGAGGGCTAAAAATTGCATTTCTGTAATCTAGAGAGTCAGACCTTTCCAATGATGTATGATTTGTATATATTCGAGAAAAATAAAATTTTGAAATTTTGGTCGAAATCTGAAAAATTTTCAAATGCTGTTTTGAGGGTGAAGATCGCATCTTTTGGCATTTTCAGTACCAGAAAAATGTCCGTTTTTTCGAAAACTTTAAATGCTCATAACTACATAGTAGAGAAATTCACCTAGAGGGCTAAAAATTGCATTTATGTAATCTAGAGAGTCAGACCTTTCCAATGATGTATGATTTGTATATATTCGAGAAAAATAAAATTTTGAAATTTTGGTCGAAATCTGAAAAAATTTCAAATGCTGTTTTGAGGGTGAAGATCGCATCTTTTGGCATTTTCAGTACCAGAAAAATGTCCGTTTTTTCGAAAACTTTAAATGCTCATAACTCGTAGAGAAATGCATCTAGAGGGCTAAAAATTGCATTTCTGTAATCTAGAGAGTCAGACCTTTCCAATGATGTATGATTTGTGTATATTCGAGAAAAATAAAATTTTGAAATTTTGGTCGAAATCTGAAAAATTTTCAAATGCTGTTTTGAGGGTGAAGATCGCATCTTTTGGGATTTTCAGTACCAGAAAAATGTCCGTTTTTTCGAAAGCTTTAAATGCTCATAACTCGTAGAGAAATGCATCTAGAGGGCTAAAAATTGCATTTCTGTAATCTAGAGAGTCAGACCTTTCCAATGATGTATGATTTGTATATATTCGAGAAAAATAAAATTTTGAAATTTTGGTCGAAATCTGAAAAATTTTCAAATGCTGTTTTGAGGGTGAAGATCGCATCTTTTGGCATTTTCAGTACCAGAAAAATGTCCGTTTTTTCTTAACTCGTAGAGAAATGCATCTAGAGGGCTAAAAATTGCATTTCTGTAATCTAGAGAGTCAGACCTTTCCAATGATGTATGATTTGTATATATTCGAGAAAAAATAAAATTTTGAAATTTTTGGTCGAAATCTGAAAAATTTTCAAATGCTGTTTTGAGGGTGAAGATCGCATCTTTTGGGATTTTCAGTACCAGAAAAATGTCCGTTTTTTCGAAAACTTTAAATGCTCATAACTCGTAGAGAAATGCATCTAGAGGGCTAAAAATTGCATTTCTGTAATCTAGAGAGTCAGACCTTTCCAATGATGTATGATTTGTATATATTCGAGAAAAATAAAATTTTGAAATTTTGGTCGAAATCTGAAAAATTTTCAAATGCTGTTTTGAGGGTGAAGATCGCATCTTTTGGGATTTTCAGTACCAGAAAAATGTCCGTTTTTTCGAAAACTTTAAATGCTCATAACTCGTAGAGAAATACACCTAGAGGGCTAAAAATTGCATTTATGTAATCTAGAGAGTCAGACCTTTCCAATGATGTATGATTTGTACATATATATTCGAGAAAAATAAAATTTTGAAATTTTGGTCGAAATCTGAAAAAATTTCAAATGCTGTTTTGAGGGTGAAGATCGCATCTTTTGGCATTTTCAGTACCAGAAAAATGTCCGTTTTTTCGAAAACTTTAAATGCTCATAACTCGTGAAGAAATGCACCTAGAGGGCTAAAAATTGCATTTCTGTAATCTAGAGAGTCAGACCTTTCCAATGATGTATGATTTGTATATATTCGAGAAAAATAAAATTTTGAAATTTTGGTCGAAATCTGAAAAATTTTCAAATGCTGTTTTGAGGGTGAAGATCGCATCGTTTGGCATTTTCAGTACCAGAAAAATGTCCGTTTTTTCGAAAACTTTAAATGCTCATAACTCGTAGAGAAATGCATCTAGAGGGCTAAAAATTGCATTTCTGCAATCTAGAGAGTCAGACCTTTCCAATGATTTATGATTTGTATATATTCGAGAAAAATAAAATTTTGAAATTTTGGTCGAAATCTGAAAAATTTTCAAATGCTGTTTTGAGGGTGAAGATCGCATCTTTTGGGATTTTCAGTACCAGAAAAATGTCCGTTTTTTCGAAAACTTTAAATGCTCATAACTCGTAGAGAAATGCACCTAGAGGGCTAAAAATTGCATTTCTGTAATCTAGAGAGTCAGACCTTTCCAATGATGTATGATTTGTATATATTCGAGAAAAATAAAATTTTGAAATTTTGGTCGAAATCTGAAAAATTTTCAAATGCTGTTTTGAGGGTGAAGATCGCATCTTTTGGCATTTTCAGTACCAGAAAAATGTCCGTTTTTTCGAAAACTTTAAATGCTCATAACTCGTAGAGAAATGCACCTAGAGGGCTAAAAATTGCATTTCTGTAATCTAGAGAGTCAGACCTTTCCAATGATGTATGATTTGTATATATTCGAGAAAAATAAAATTTTGAAATTTTGGTCGAAATCTGAAAAATTTTCAAATGCTGTTTTGAGGGTGAAGATCGCATCTTTTGGCATTTTCAGTACCAGAAAAATGTCCGTTTTTTCGAAAACTTTAAATGCTCATAACTCGTAGAGAAATGCATCTAGAGAGCTAAAAATTGCATTTCTGTAATCTAGAGAGTCAGACCTTTCCAATGATGTATGATTTGTATATATTCGAGAAAAATAAAATTTTGAAATTTTTGGTCGAAATCTGAAAAATTTTCAAATGCTGTTTTGAGGGTGAAGATCGCATCGTTTGGCATTTTCAGTACCAGAAAAATGTCCGTTTTTTCGAAAACTTTAAATGCTCATAACTCGTAGAGAAATGCATCTAGAGGGCTAAAAATTGCATTTCTGCAATCTAGAGAGTCAGACCTTTCCAATGATTTATGATTTGTATATATTCGAGAAAAATAAAATTTTGAAATTTTGGTCGAAATCTGAAAAATTTTCAAATGCTGTTTTGAGGGTGAAGATCGCATCTTTTGGCATTTTCAGTACCAGAAAAATGTCCGTTTTTTCGAAAACTTTAAATGCTCATAACTCGTAGAGAAATGCACCTAGAGGGCTAAAAATTGCATTTCTGTAATCTAGAGAGTCAGACCTTTCCAATGATGTATGATTTGTATATATTCGAGAAAAATAAAATTTTGAAATTTTTGGTCGAAATCTGAAAAATTTTCAAATGCTGTTTTGAGGGTGAAGATCGCATCTTTTGGCATTTTCAGTACCAGAAAAATGTCCGTTTTTTCGAAAACTTTAAATGCTCATAACTCGTAGAGAAATGCATCTAGAGGGCTAAAAATTGCATTTCTGTAATCTAGAGAGTCAGACCTTTCCAATGATGTATGATTTGTATATATTCGAGAAAAATAAAATTTTGAAATTTTGGTCGAAATCTGAAAAATTTTCAAATGCTGTTTTGAGGGTGAAGATCGCATCTTTTGGCATTTTCAGTACCAGAAAAATGTCCGTTTTTTCTTAACTCGTAGAGAAATGCACCTAGAGGGCTAAAAATTGCATTTCTGTAATCTAGAGAGTCAGACCTTTCCAATGATGTATGATTTGTATATATTCGAGAAAAATAAAATTTTGAAATTTTGGTCGAAATCTGAAAAATTTTCAAATGCTGTTTTGAGGGTGAAGATCGCATCTTTTGGGATTTTCAGTACCAGAAAAATGTCCGTTTTTTCGAAAACTTTACATGCTCATAACTCGTAGAGAAATACACCTAGAGGGCTAAAAATTGCATTTATGTAATCTAGAGAGTCAGACCTTTCCAATGATGTATGATTTGTACATATATATTCGAGAAAAATAAAATTTTGAAATTTTGGTCGAAATCTGAAAAAATTTCAAATGCTGTTTTGAGGGTGAAGATCGCATCTTTTGGCATTTTCAGTACCAGAAAAATGTCCGTTTTTTCGAAAACTTTAAATGCTCATAACTCGTAGAGAAATGCATCTAGAGGGCTAAAAATTGCATTTCTGTAATCTAGAGAGTCAGACCTTTCCAATGATGTATGATTTGTACATATATATTCGAGAAAAATAAAATTTTGAAATTTTGGTCGAAATCTGAAAAAATTTCAAATGCTGTTTTGAGGGTGAAGATCGCATCTTTTGGCATTTTCAGTACCAGAAAAATGTCCGTTTTTTCGAAAACTTTAAATGCTCATAACTCGTAGAGAAATGCATCTAGAGGGCTAAAAATTGCATTTCTGTAATCTAGAGAGTCAGACCTTTCCAATGATGTATGATTTGTACATACATATATATTCGAGAAAAATAAAATTTTGAAATTTTGGTCGAAATCTGAAAAATTTTCAAATGCTGTTTTGAGGGTGAAGATCGCATCTTTTGGCATTTTCAGTACCAGAAAAATGTCCGTTTTTTCGAAAACTTTAAATGCTCATAACTAGTAGAGAAATGCACCTAGAGGGCTAAAAATTGCATTTCTGTAATCTAGAGAGTCAGACCTTTCCAATGATGTATGATTTGTATATATTCGAGAAAAAATAAAATTTTGAAATTTTTGGTCGAAATCTGAAAAATTTTCAAATGCTGTTTTGAGGGTGAAGATCGCATCTTTTGGGATTTTCAGTACCAGAAAAATGTCCGTTTTTTCGAAAACTTTAAATGCTCATAACTCGTAGAGAAATGCATCTAGAGGGCTAAAAATTGCATTTCTGTAATCTAGAGAGTCAGACCTTTCCAATGATGTATGATTTGTATATATTCGAGAAAAATAAAATTTTGAAATTTTGGTCGAAATCTGAAAAAATTTCAAATGCTGTTTTGAGGGTGAAGATCGCATCTTTTGGCATTTTCAGTACCAGAAAAATGTCCGTTTTTTCGAAAACTTTAAATGCTCATAACTCGTATGAGTATTGCATTTCTGTAATCTAGAGAGTCAGACCTTTCCAATGATGTATGATTTGTACATACATATATATTCGAGAAAAATAAAATTTTGAAATTTTGGTCGAAATCTGAAAAATTTTCAAATGCTGTTTTGAGGGTGAAGATCGCATCTTTTGGCATTTTCAGTACCAGAAAAATGTCCGTTTTTTCGAAAACTTTAAATGCTCATAACTCGTAGAGAAATGCACCTAGAGGGCTAAAAATTGCATTTCTGTAATCTAGAGAGTCAGACCTTTCCAATGATGTATGATTTGTATATATTCGAGAAAAATAAAATTTTGAAATTTTGGTCGAAATCTGAAAAATTTTCAAATGCTGTTTTGAGGGTGAAGATCGCATCTTTTGGGATTTTCAGTACCAGAAAAATGTCCGTTTTTTCGATTTGTACATATATATTCGAGAAAAATAAAATTTTGAAATTTTGGTCGAAATCTGAAAAATTTTCAAATGCTGTTTTGAGGGTGAAGATCGCATCTTTTGGCATTTTCAGTACCAGAAAAATGTCCGTTTTTTCGAAAACTTTAAATGCTCATAACTCGTAGAGAAATGCACCTAGAGGGCTAAAAATTGCATTTCTGTAATCTAGAGAGTCAGACCTTTCCAATGATGTATGATTTGTATATATTCGAGAAAAATAAAATTTTGAAATTTTGGTCGAAATCTGAAAAATTTTCAAATGCTGTTTTGAGGGTGAAGATCGCATCTTTTGGGATTTTCAGTACCAGAAAAATGTCCGTTTTTTCGAAAACTTTAAATGCTCATAACTCGTAGAGAAATACACCTAGAGGGCTAAAAATTGCATTTATGTAATCTAGAGAGTCAGACCTTTCCAATGATGTATGATTTGTACATATATATTCGAGAAAAATAAAATTTTGAAATTTTGGTCGAAATCTGAAAAAATTTCAAATGCTGTTTTGAGGGTGAAGATCGCATCTTTTGGCATTTTCAGTACCAGAAAAATGTCCGTTTTTTCGAAAACTTTAAATGCTCATAACTCGTGAAGAAATGCACCTAGAGGGCTAAAAATTGCATTTCTGTAATCTAGAGAGTCAGACCTTTCCAATGATGTATGATTTGTATATATTCGAGAAAAATAAAATTTTGAAATTTTGGTCGAAATCTGAAAAATTTTCAAATGCTGTTTTGAGGGTGAAGATCGCATCTTTTGGCATTTTCAGTACCAGAAAAATGTCCGTTTTTTCGAAAACTTTAAATGCTCATAACTAGTAGAGAAATGCACCTAGAGGGCTAAAAATTGCATTTCTGTAATCTAGAGAGTCAGACCTTTCCAATGATGTATGATTTGTATATATTCGAGAAAAAATAAAATTTTGAAATTTTTGGTCGAAATCTGAAAAATTTTCAAATGCTGTTTTGAGGGTGAAGATCGCATCTTTTGGGATTTTCAGTACCAGAAAAATGTCCGTTTTTTCGAAAACTTTAAATGCTCATAACTCGTAGAGAAATGCATCTAGAGGGCTAAAAATTGCATTTCTGTAATCTAGAGAGTCAGACCTTTCCAATGATGTATGATTTGTATATATTCGAGAAAAATAAAATTTTGAAATTTTGGTCGAAATCTGAAAAAATTTCAAATGCTGTTTTGAGGGTGAAGATCGCATCTTTTGGCATTTTCAGTACCAGAAAAATGTCCGTTTTTTCGAAAACTTTAAATGCTCATAACTCGTAGAGAAATGCATCTAGAGGGCTAAAAATTGCATTTCTGTAATCTAGAGAGTCAGACCTTTCCAATGATGTATGATTTGTACATACATATATATTCGAGAAAAAATAAAATTTTGAAATTTTTGGTCGAAATCTGAAAAATTTTCAAATGCTGTTTTGAGGGTGAAGATCGCATCTTTTGGGATTTTCAGTACCAGAAAAATGTCCGTTTTTTCGAAAACTTTAAATGCTCATAACTCGTAGAGAAATGCATCTAGAGGGCTAAAAATTGCATTTCTGTAATCTAGAGAGTCAGACCTTTCCAATGATGTATGATTTGTATATATTCGAGAAAAATAAAATTTTGAAATTTTGGTCGAAATCTGAAAAAATTTCAAATGCTGTTTTGAGGGTGAAGATCGCATCTTTTGGCATTTTCAGTACCAGAAAAATGTCCGTTTTTTCGAAAACTTTAAATGCTCATAACTCGTAGAGAAATGCATCTAGAGGGCTAAAAATTGCATTTCTGTAATCTAGAGAGTCAGACCTTTCCAATGATGTATGATTTGTACATACATACATATATATTCGAGAAAAATAAAATTTTGAAATTTTGGTCGAAATCTGAAAAATTTTCAAATGCTGTTTTGAGGGTGAAGATCGCATCTTTTGGCATTTTCAGTACCAGAAAAATGTCCGTTTTTTCGAAAACTTTAAATGCTCATAACTCGTAGAGAAATGCACCTAGAGGGCTAAAAATTGCATTTCTGTAATCTAGAGAGTCAGACCTTTCCAATGATGTATGATTTGTATATATTCGAGAAAAATAAAATTTTGAAATTTTGGTCGAAATCTGAAAAATTTTCAAATGCTGTTTTGAGGGTGAAGATCGCATCTTTTGGGATTTTCAGTACCAGAAAAATGTCCGTTTTTTCGAAAACTTTAAATGCTCATAACTCGTAGAGAAATACACCTAGAGGGCTAAAAATTGCATTTATGTAATCTAGAGAGTCAGACCTTTCCAATGATGTATGATTTGTACATATATATTCGAGAAAAATAAAATTTTGAAATTTTGGTCGAAATCTGAAAAAATTTCAAATGCTGTTTTGAGGGTGAAGATCGCATCTTTTGGCATTTTCAGTACCAGAAAAATGTCCGTTTTTTCGAAAACTTTAAATGCTCATAACTCGTAGAGAAATGCACCTAGAGGGCTAAAAATTGCATTTCTGTAATCTAGAGAGTCAGACCTTTCCAATGATGTATGATTTGTATATATTCGAGAAAAATAAAATTTTGAAATTTTGGTCGAAATCTGAAAAATTTTCAAATGCTGTTTTGAGGGTGAAGATCGCATCTTTTGGCATTCTCAGTACCAGAAAAATGTCCGTTTTTTCGAAAACTTTAAATGCTCATAACTCGTAGAGAAATACACCTAGAGGGCTAAAAATTGCATTTATGTAATCTAGAGAGTCAGACCTTTCCAATGATGTATGATTTGTACATACATATATATTCGAGAAAAATAAAATTTTGAAATTTTTGGTCGAAATCTGAAAAATTTTCAAATGCTGTTTTGAGGGTGAAGATCGCATCTTTTGGGATTTTCAGTACCAGAAAAATGTCCGTTTTTTCGAAAACTTTAAATGCTCATAACTCGTAGAGAAATGCATCTAGAGGGCTAAAAATTGCATTTCTGTAATCTAGAGAGTCAGACCTTTCCAATGATGTATGATTTGTATATATTCGAGAAAAATAAAATTTTGAAATTTTGGTCGAAATCTGAAAAATTTTCAAATGCTGTTTTGAGGGTGAAGATCGCATCTTTTGGCATTTTCAGTACCAGAAAAATGTCCGTTTTTTCGAAAACTTTAAATGCTCATAACTCGTAGAGAAATGCATCTAGAGGGCTAAAAATTGCATTTCTGTAATCTAGAGAGTCAGACCTTTCCAATGATGTATGATTTGTACATACATACATATATATTCGAGAAAAATAAAATTTTGAAATTTTGGTCGAAATCTGAAAAATTTTCAAATGCTGTTTTGAGGGTGAAGATCGCATCTTTTGGCATTTTCAGTACCAGAAAAATGTCCGTTTTTTCGAAAACTTTAAATGCTCATAACTCGTAGAGAAATGCACCTAGAGGGCTAAAAATTGCATTTCTGTAATCTAGAGAGTCAGACCTTTCCAATGATGTATGATTTGTATATATTCGAGAAAAATAAAATTTTGAAATTTTGGTCGAAATCTGAAAAATTTTCAAATGCTGTTTTGAGGGTGAAGATCGCATCTTTTGGGATTTTCAGTACCAGAAAAATGTCCGTTTTTTCGAAAACTTTAAATGCTCATAACTCGTAGAGAAATACACCTAGAGGGCTAAAAATTGCATTTATGTAATCTAGAGAGTCAGACCTTTCCAATGATGTATGATTTGTACATATATATTCGAGAAAAATAAAATTTTGAAATTTTGGTCGAAATCTGAAAAAATTTCAAATGCTGTTTTGAGGGTGAAGATCGCATCTTTTGGCATTTTCAGTACCAGAAAAATGTCCGTTTTTTCGAAAACTTTAAATGCTCATAACTCGTAGAGAAATGCACCTAGAGGGCTAAAAATTGCATTTCTGTAATCTAGAGAGTCAGACCTTTCCAATGATGTATGATTTGTATATATTCGAGAAAAATAAAATTTTGAAATTTTGGTCGAAATCTGAAAAATTTTCAAATGCTGTTTTGAGGGTGAAGATCGCATCTTTTGGCATTCTCAGTACCAGAAAAATGTCCGTTTTTTCGAAAACTTTAAATGCTCATAACTCGTAGAGAAATACACCTAGAGGGCTAAAAATTGCATTTATGTAATCTAGAGAGTCAGACCTTTCCAATGATGTATGATTTGTACATATATATTCGAGAAAAATAAAATTTTGAAATTTTGGTCGAAATCTGAAAAAATTTCAAATGCTGTTTTGAGGGTGAAGATCGCATCTTTTGGCATTTTCAGTACCAGAAAAATGTCCGTTTTTTCGAAAACTTTAAATGCTCATAACTCGTGAAGAAATGCACCTAGAGGGCTAAAAATTGCATTTCTGTAATCTAGAGAGTCAGACCTTTCCAATGATGTATGATTTGTATATATTCGAGAAAAATAAAATTTTGAAATTTTGGTCGAAATCTGAAAAATTTTCAAATGCTGTTTTGAGGGTGAAGATCGCATCTTTTGGGATTTTCAGTACCAGAAAAATGTCCGTTTTTTCGAAAACTTTAAATGCTCATAACTCGTAGAGAAATGCATCTAGAGGGCTAAAAATTGCATTTCTGTAATCTAGAGAGTCAGACCTTTCCAATGATGTATGATTTGTATATATTCGAGAAAAATAAAATTTTGAAATTTTGGTCGAAATCTGAAAAATTTTCAAATGCTGTTTTGAGGGTGAAGATCGCATCTTTTGGCATTTTCAGTACCAGAAAAATGTCCGTTTTTTCGAAAACTTTAAATGCTCATAACTCGTAGAGAAATGCATCTAGAGGGCTAAAAATTGCATTTCTGTAATCTAGAGAGTCAGACCTTTCCAATGATGTATGATTTGTACATATATATTCGAGAAAAATAAAATTTTGAAATTTTGGTCGAAATCTGAAAAAATTTCAAATGCTGTTTTGAGGGTGAAGATCGCATCTTTTGGCATTTTCAGTACCAGAAAAATGTCATTTCTGTAATCTAGAGAGTCAGACCTTTCCAATGATGTATGATTTGTATATATTCGAGAAAAATAAAATTTTGAAATTTTGGTCGAAATCTGAAAAATTTTCAAATGCTGTTTTGAGGGTGAAGATCGCATCTTTTGGGATTTTCAGTACCAGAAAAATGTCCGTTTTTTCGAAAACTTTAAATGCTCATAACTCGTAGAGAAATGCATCTAGAGGGCTAAAAATTGCATTTCTGTAATCTAGAGAGTCAGACCTTTCCAATGATGTATGATTTGTATATATTCGAGAAAAATAAAATTTTGAAATTTTGGTCGAAATCTGAAAAATTTTCAAATGCTGTTTTGAGGGTGAAGATCGCATCTTTTGGCATTTTCAGTACCAAAAAAATGTCCGTTTTTTCGAAAACTTTAAATGCTCATAACTCGTAGAGAAATGCATCTAGAGGGCTAAAAATTGCATTTCTGTAATCTAGAGAGTCAGACCTTTCCAATGATGTATGATTTGTATATATTCGAGAAAAATAAAATTTTGAAATTTTGGTCGAAATCTGAAAAATTTTCAAATGCTGTTTTGAGGGTGAAGATCGCATCTTTTGGGATTTTCAGTACCAGAAAAATGTCCGTTTTTTCGAAAACTTTAAATGCTCATAACTCGTAGAGAAATGCATCTAGAGGGCTAAAAATTGCATTTCTGTAATCTAGAGAGTCAGACCTTTCCAATGATGTATGATTTGTATATATTCGAGAAAAATAAAATTTTGAAATTTTGGTCGAAATCTGAAAAATTTTCAAATGCTGTTTTGAGGGTGAAGATCGCATCTTTTGGGATTTTCAGTACCAGAAAAATGTCCGTTTTTTCGAAAACTTTAAATGCTCATAACTCGTAGAGAAATGCATCTAGAGGGCTAAAAATTGCATTTCTGTAATCTAGAGAGTCAGACCTTTCCAATGATGTATGATTTGTATATATTCGAGAAAAATAAAATTTTGAAATTTTGGTCGAAATCTGAAAAATTTTCAAATGCTGTTTTGAGGGTGAAGATCGCATCTTTTGGGATTTTCAGTACCAGAAAAATGTCCGTTTTTTCGAAAACTTTAAATGCTCATAACTCGTAGAGAAATGCATCTAGAGGGCTAAAAATTGCATTTCTGTAATCTAGAGAGTCAGACCTTTCCAATGATGTATGATTTGTATATATTCGAGAAAAATAAAATTTTGAAATTTTGGTCGAAATCTGAAAAATTTTCAAATGCGTTTTGAGGGTGAAGATCGCATCTTTTGGCATTTTCAGTACCAGAAAAATGTCCGTTTTTTCGAAAACTTTAAATGCTCATAACTCGTAGAGAAATGCATCTAGAGGGCTAAAAATTGCATTTCTGTAATCTAGAGAGTCAGACCTTTCCAATGATGTATGATTTGTATATATTCGAGAAAAATAAAATTTTGAAATTTTGGTCGAAATCTGAAAAATTTTCAAATGCTGTTTTGAGGGTGAAGATCGCATCTTTTGGGATTTTCAGTACCAGAAAAATGTCCGTTTTTTCGAAAACTTTAAATGCTCATAACTCGTAGAGAAATGCATCTAGAGGGCTAAAAATTGCATTTCTGTAATCTAGAGAGTCAGACCTTTCCAATGATGTATGATTTGTATATATTCGAGAAAAATAAAATTTTGAAATTTTGGTCGAAATCTGAAAAATTTTCAAATGCTGTTTTGAGGGTGAAGATCGCATCTTTTGGGATTTTCAGTACCAGAAAAATGTCCGTTTTTTCGAAAACTTTAAATGCTCATAACTCGTAGAGAAATGCATCTAGAGGGCTAAAAATTGCATTTCTGTAATCTAGAGAGTCAGACCTTTCCAATGATGTATGATTTGTATATATTCGAGAAAAATAAAATTTTGAAATTTTGGTCGAAATCTGAAAAATTTTCAAATGCTGTTTTGAGGGTGAAGATCGCATCTTTTGGCATTTTCAGTACCAGAAAAATGTCCAATTTTTCGAAAACTTTAAATGCTCATAAGTCGTAGAGAAATGCATCTAGAGGGCTAAAAATTGCATTTCTGTAATCTAGAGAGTCAGACCTTTCCAATGATGTATGATTTGTATATATTCGAGAAAAATAAAATTTTGAAATTTTGGTCGAAATCTGAAAAATTTTCAAATGCTGTTTTGAGGGTGAAGATCGCATCTTTTGGCATTTTCAGTACCAGAAAAATGTCCGTTTTTTCGAAAACTTTAAATGCTCATAACTCGTGAAGAAATGCACCTAGAGGGCTAAAAATTGCATTTCTGTAATCTAGAGAGTCAGACCTTTCCAATGATGTATGATTTGTATATATTCGAGAAAAATAAAATTTTGAAATTTTGGTCGAAATCTGAAAAATTTTCAAATGCTGTTTTGAGGGTGAAGATCGCATCTTTTGGGATTTTCAGTACCAGAAAAATGTCCGTTTTTTCGAAAACTTTAAATGCTCATAAGTCGTAGAGAAATGCATCTAGAGGGCTAAAAATTGCATTTCTGTAATCTAGAGAGTCAGACCTTTCCAATGATGTATGATTTGTACATATATATTCGAGAAAAATAAAATTTTGAAATTTTGGTCGAAATCTGAAAAAATTTCAAATGCTGTTTTGAGGGTGAAGATCGCATCTTTTGGGATTTTCAGTACCAGAAAAATGTCCGTTTTTTCGAAAACTTTAAATGCTCATAACTCGTAGAGAAATGCATCTAGAGGGCTAAAAATTGCATTTCTGTAATCTAGAGAGTCAGACCTTTCCAATGATGTATGATTTGTATATATTCGAGAAAAATAAAATTTTGAAATTTTGGTCGAAATCTGAAAAATTTTCAAATGCTGTTTTGAGGGTGAAGATCGCATCTTTTGGCATTTTCAGTACCAGAAAAATGTCCGTTTTTTCGAAAACTTTAAATGCTCATAACTCGTAGAGAAATGCATCTAGAGGGCTAAAAATTGCATTTCTGTAATCTAGAGGGTCAGACCTTTCCAATGATGTATGATTTGTATATATTCGAGAAAAATAAAATTTTGAAATTTTGGTCGAAATCTAAAAAATTTTCAAATGCTGTTTTGAGGGTGAAGATCGCATCTTTTGGGATTTTCAGTACCAGAAAAATGTCCGTTTTTTCGAAAACTTTAAATGCTCATAACTCGTGAAGAAATGCACCTAGAGGGCTAAAAATTGCATTTCTGTAATCTAGAGAGTCAGACCTTTCCAATGATGTATGATTTGTACATATATATTCGAGAAAAATAAAATTTTGAAATTTTGGTCGAAATCTGAAAAAATTTCAAATGCTGTTTTGAGGGTGAAGATCGCATCTTTTGGCATTTTCAGTACCAGAAAAATGTCCGTTTTTTCGAAAACTTTAAATGCTCATAACTCGTGAAGAAATGCACCTAGAGGGCTAAAAATTGCATTTCTGTAATCTAGAGAGTCAGACCTTTCCAATGATGTATGATTTGTATATATTCGAGAAAAATAAAATTTTGAAATTTTGGTCGAAATCTGAAAAATTTTCAAATGCTGTTTTGAGGGTGAAGATCGCATCTTTTGGCATTTTCAGTACCAGAAAAATGTCCGTTTTTTCGAAAACTTTAAATGCTCATAACTCGTGAAGAAATGCACCTAGAGGGCTAAAAATTGCATTTCTGTACTCTAGAGAGTCAGACCTTTCCAATGATGTATGATTTGTATATATTCGAGAAAAATAAAATTTTGAAATTTTGGTCGAAATCTGAAAAATTTTCAAATGCTGTTTTGAGGGTGAAGATCGCATCTTTTGGGATTTTCAGTACCAGAAAAATGTCCGTTTTTTCGAAAACTTTAAATGCTCATAACTCGTAGAGAAATGCATCTAGAGGGCTAAAAATTGCATTTCTGTAATCTAGAGAGTCAGACCTTTCCAATGATGTATGATTTGTATATATTCGAGAAAAATAAAATTTTGAAATTTTGGTCGAAATCTGAAAAATTTTCAAATGCTGTTTTGAGGGTGAAGATCGCATCTTTTGGCATTTTCAGTACCAGAAAAATGTCTGTTTTTTCGAAAACTTTAAATGCTCATAACTCGTAGAGAAATGCATCTAGAGGGCTAAAAATTGCATTTCTGTAATCTAGAGAGTCAGACCTTTCCAATGATGTATGATTTGTATATATTCGAGAAAAATAAAATTTTGAAATTTTGGTCGAAATCTGAAAAATTTTCAAATGCTGTTTTGAGGGTGAAGATCGCATCTTTTGGCATTTTCAGTACCAGAAAAATGTCCGTTTTTTCGAAAACTTTAAATGCTCATAAGTCGTAGAGAAATGCATCTAGAGGGCTAAAAATTGCATTTCTGTAATCTAGAGAGTCAGACCTTTCCAATGATGTATGATTTGTACATATATATTCGAGAAAAATAAAATTTTGAAATTTTGGTCGAAATCTGAAAAAATTTCAAATGCTGTTTTGAGGGTGAAGATCGCATCTTTTGGCATTTTCAGTACCAGAAAAATGTCCGTTTTTTCGAAAACTTTAAATGCTCATAACTCGTAGAGAAATGCATCTAGAGGGCTAAAAATTGCATTTCTGTAATCTAGAGGGTCAGACCTTTCCAATGATGTATGATTTGTATATATTCGAGAAAAATAAAATTTTGAAATTTTGGTCGAAATCTAAAAAATTTTCAAATGCTGTTTTGAGGGTGAAGATCGCATCTTTTGGCATTTTCAGTACCAGAAAAATGTCCGTTTTTTCGAAAACTTTAAATGCTCATAACTCGTGAAGAAATGCACCTAGAGGGCTAAAAATTGCATTTCTGTAATCTAGAGAGTCAGACCTTTCCAATGATGTATGATTTGTATATATTCGAGAAAAATAAAATTTTGAAATTTTGGTCGAAATCTGAAAAATTTTCAAATGCTGTTTTGAGGGTGAAGATCGCATCTTTTGGGATTTTCAGTACCAGAAAAATGTCCGTTTTTTCGAAAACTTTAAATGCTCATAAGTTGTAGAGAAATGCATCTAGAGGGCTAAAAATTGCATTTCTGTAATCTAGAGAGTCAGACCTTTCCAATGATGTATGATTTGTACATATATATTCGAGAAAAATAAAATTTTGAAATTTTGGTCGAAATCTGAAAAAATTTCAAATGCTGTTTTGAGGGTGAAGATCGCATCTTTTGGCATTTTCAGTACCAGAAAAATGTCCGTTTTTTCGAAAACTTTAAATGCTCATAACTCGTGAAGAAATGCACCTAGAGGGCTAAAAATTGCATTTCTGTAATCTAGAGAGTCAGACCTTTCCAATGATGTATGATTTGTATATATTCGAGAAAAATAAAATTTTGAAATTTTGGTCGAAATCTGAAAAATTTTCAAATGCTGTTTTGAGGGTGAAGATCGCATCTTTTGGCATTTTCAGTACCAGAAAAATGTCCGTTTTTTCGAAAACTTTAAATGCTCATAACTCGTAGAGAAATGCATCTAGAGGGCTAAAAATTGCATTTCTGTAATCTAGAGAGTCAGACCTTTCCAATGATGTATGATTTGTATATATTCGAGAAAAATAAAATTTTGAAATTTTGGTCGAAATCTGAAAAAATTTCAAATGCTGTTTTGAGGGTGAAGATCGCATCTTTTGGCATTTTCAGTACCAGAAAAATGTCCGTTTTTTCGAAAACTTTAAATGCTCATAACTCGTGAAGAAATGCACCTAGAGGGCTAAAAATTGCATTTCTGTACTCTAGAGAGTCAGACCTTTCCAATGATGTATGATTTGTATATATTCGAGAAAAATAAAATTTTGAAATTTTGGTCGAAATCTGAAAAATTTTCAAATGCTGTTTTGAGGGTGAAGATCGCATCTTTTGGGATTTTCAGTACCAGAAAAATGTCCGTTTTTTCGAAAACTTTAAATGCTCATAACTCGTAGAGAAATGCATCTAGAGGGCTAAAAATTGCATTTCTGTAATCTAGAGAGTCAGACCTTTCCAATGATGTATGATTTGTATATATTCGAGAAAAATAAAATTTTGAAATTTTGGTCGAAATCTGAAAAATTTTCAAATGCTGTTTTGAGGGTGAAGATCGCATCTTTTGGCATTTTCAGTACCAGAAAAATGTCTGTTTTTTCGAAAACTTTAAATGCTCATAACTCGTAGAGAAATGCATCTAGAGGGCTAAAAATTGCATTTCTGTAATCTAGAGAGTCAGACCTTTCCAATGATGTATGATTTGTATATATTCGAGAAAAATAAAATTTTGAAATTTTGGTCGAAATCTGAAAAATTTTCAAATGCTGTTTTGAGGGTGAAGATCGCATCTTTTGGCATTTTCAGTACCAGAAAAATGTCCGTTTTTTCGAAAACTTTAAATGCTCATAAGTCGTAGAGAAATGCATCTAGAGGGCTAAAAATTGCATTTCTGTAATCTAGAGAGTCAGACCTTTCCAATGATGTATGATTTGTACATATATATTCGAGAAAAATAAAATTTTGAAATTTTGGTCGAAATCTGAAAAAATTTCAAATGCTGTTTTGAGGGTGAAGATCGCATCTTTTGGCATTTTCAGTACCAGAAAAATGTCCGTTTTTTCGAAAACTTTAAATGCTCATAACTCGTGAAGAAATGCACCTAGAGGGCTAAAAATTGCATTTCTGTAATCTAGAGAGTCAGACCTTTCCAATGATGTATGATTTGTATATATTCGAGAAAAATAAAATTTTGAAATTTTGGTCGAAATCTGAAAAATTTTCAAATGCTGTTTTGAGGGTGAAGATCGCATCTTTTGGGATTTTCAGTACCAGAAAAATGTCCGTTTTTTCGAAAACTTTAAATGCTCATAACTCGTAGAGAAATGCATCTAGAGGGCTAAAAATTGCATTTCTGTAATCTAGAGAGTCAGACCTTTCCAATGATGTATGATTTGTATATATTCGAGAAAAATAAAATTTTGAAATTTTGGTCGAAATCTGAAAAATTTTCAAATGCTGTTTTGAGGGTGAAGATCGCATCTTTTGGCATTTTCAGTACCAGAAAAATGTCTGTTTTTTCGAAAACTTTAAATGCTCATAAGTCGTAGAGAAATGCATCTAGAGGGCTAAAAATTGCATTTCTGTAATCTAGAGAGTCAGACCTTTCCAATGATGTATGATTTGTACATATATATTCGAGAAAAATAAAATTTTGAAATTTTGGTCGAAATCTGAAAAAATTTCAAATGCTGTTTTGAGGGTGAAGATCGCATCTTTTGGCATTTTCAGTACCAGAAAAATGTCCGTTTTTTCGAAAATTGCATTTCTGTAATCTAGAGAGTCAGACCTTTCCAATGATGTATGATTTGTATATATTCGAGAAAAATAAAATTTTGAAATTTTGGTCGAAATCTGAAAAATTTTCAAATGCTGTTTTGAGGGTGAAGATCGCATCTTTTGGCATTTTCAGTACCAGAAAAATGTCCGTTTTTTCGAAAACTTTAAATGCTCATAACTCGTAGAGAAATGCATCTAGAGGGCTAAAAATTGCATTTCTGTAATCTAGAGAGTCAGACCTTTCCAATGATGTATGATTTGTATATATTCGAGAAAAATAAAATTTTGAAATTTTGGTCGAAATCTGAAAAATTTTCAAATGCTGTTTTGAGGGTGAAGATCGCATCTTTTGGCATTTTCAGTACCAGAAAAATGTCCGTTTTTTCGAAAACTTTAAATGCTCATAACTCGTAGAGAAATGCACCTAGAGGGCTAAAAATTGCATTTCTGTAATCTAGAGAGTCAGACCTTTCCAATGATGTATGATTTGTATATATTCGAGAAAAATAAAATTTTGAAATTTTTGGTCGAAATCTGAAAAATTTTCAAATGCTGTTTTGAGGGTGAAGATCGCATCTTTTGGCATTTTCAGTACCAGAAAAATGTCCAATTTTTCGAAAACTTTAAATGCTCATAACTCGTAGAGAAATGCATCTAGAGGGCTAAAAATTGCATTTCTGTAATCTAGAGAGTCAGACCTTTCCAATGATGTATGATTTGTATATATTCGAGAAAAATAAAATTTTGAAATTTTTGGTCGAAATCTGAAAAATTTTCAAATGCTGTTTTGAGGGTGAAGATCGCATCTTTTGGGATTTTCAGTACCAGAAAAATGTCCGTTTTTTCGAAAACTTTAAATGCTCATAACTCGTAGAGAAATGCATCTAGAGGGCTAAAAATTGCATTTCTGTAATCTAGAGAGTCAGACCTTTCCAATGATGTATGATTTGTATATATTCGAGAAAAATAAAATTTTGAAATTTTGGTCGAAATCTGAAAAATTTTCAAATGCTGTTTTGAGGGTGAAGATCGCATCTTTTGGCATTTTCAGTACCAGAAAAATGTCCGTTTTTTCGAAAACTTTAAATGCTCATAACTAGTAGAGAAATACACCTAGAGGGCTAAAAATTGCATTTATGTAATCTAGAGAGTCAGACCTTTCCAATGATGTATGATTTGTATATATTCGAGAAAAATAAAATTTTGAAATTTTGGTCGAAATCTGAAAAAATTTCAAATGCTGTTTTGAGGGTGAAGATCGCATCTTTTGGCATTTTCAGTACCAGAAAAATGTCCGTTTTTTCGAAAACTTTAAATGCTCATAACTCGTAGAGAAATGCATTAAGAGGGCTAAAAATTGCATTTCTGTAATCTAGAGAGTCAGACCTTTCCAATGATGTATGATTTGTATATATTCGAGAAAAATAAAATTTTGAAATTTTGGTCGAAATCTGAAAAATTTTCAAATGCTGTTTTGAGGGTGAAGATCGCATCTTTTGGGATTTTCAGTACCAGAAAAATGTCCGTTTTTTCTTAAAATTTAAATGCTCATAACTCGTAGAGAAATGCACCTAGAGGGCTAAAAATTGCATTTCTGTAATCTAGAGAGTCAGACCTTTCCAATGATGTATGATTTGTATATATTCGAGAAAAAATAAAATTTTGAAATTTTTGGTCGAAATCTGAAAAATTTTCAAATGCTGTTTTGAGGGTGAAGATCGCATCTTTTGGGATTTTCAGTACCAGAAAAATGTCCGTTTTTTCGAAAACTTTAAATGCTCATAACTCGTAGAGAAATGCATCTAGAGGGCTAAAAATTGCATTTCTGTAATCTAGAGAGTCAGACCTTTCCAATGATGTATGATTTGTATATATTCGAGAAAAATAAAATTTTGAAATTTTGGTCGAAATCTGAAAAAATTTCAAATGCTGTTTTGAGGGTGAAGATCGCATCTTTTGGCATTTTCAGTACCAGAAAAATGTCCGTTTTTTCGAAAACTTTAAATGCTCATAACTCGTAGAGAAATGCATCTAGAGGGCTAAAAATTGCATTTCTGTAATCTAGAGAGTCAGACCTTTCCAATGATGTATGATTTGTATATATTCGAGAAAAATAAAATTTTGAAATTTTGGTCGAAATCTGAAAAATTTTCAAATGCTGTTTTGAGGGTGAAGATCGCATCTTTTGGGATTTTCAGTACCAGAAAAATGTCCGTTTTTTCGAAAACTTTAAATGCTCATAACTCGTAGAGAAATACACCTAGAGGGCTAAAAATTGCATTTATGTAATCTAGAGAGTCAGACCTTTCCAATGATGTATGATTTGTACATATATATTCGAGAAAAATAAAATTTTGAAATTTTGGTCGAAATCTGAAAAAATTTCAAATGCTGTTTTGAGGGTGAAGATCGCATCTTTTGGCATTTTCAGTACCAGAAAAATGTCCGTTTTTTCGAAAACTTTAAATGCTCATAACTCGTAGAGAAATGCATCTAGAGGGCTAAAAATTGCATTTCTGTAATCTAGAGAGTCAGACCTTTCCAATGATGTATGATTTGTACATATATATTCGAGAAAAATAAAATTTTGAAATTTTGGTCGAAATCTGAAAAATTTTCAAATGCTGTTTTGAGGGTGAAGATCGCATCTTTTGGCATTTTCAGTACCAGAAAAATGTCCGTTTTTTCGAAAACTTTAAATGCTCATAACTCGTAGAGAAATGCACCTAGAGGGCTAAAAATTGCATTTCTGTAATCTAGAGAGTCAGACCTTTCCAATGATGTATGATTTGTATATATTCGAGAAAAATAAAATTTTGAAATTTTGGTCGAAATCTGAAAAATTTTCAAATGCTGTTTTGAGGGTGAAGATCGCATCTTTTGGCATTTTCAGTACCAGAAAAATGTCCGTTTTTTCGAAAACTTTAAATGCTCATAACTCGTAGAGAAATACACCTAGAGGGCTAAAAATTGCATTTATGTAATCTAGAGAGTCAGACCTTTCCAATGATGTATGATTTGTACATATATATTCGAGAAAAATAAAATTTTGAAATTTTGGTCGAAATCTGAAAAATTTTCAAATGCTGTTTTGAGGGTGAAGATCGCATCTTTTGGGATTTTCAGTACCAGAAAAATGTCCGTTTTTTCGAAAACTTTAAATGCTCATAACTCGTAGAGAAATGCATCTAGAGGGCTAAAAATTGCATTTCTGTAATCTAGAGAGTCAGACCTTTCCAATGATGTATGATTTGTACATATATATTCGAGAAAAATAAAATTTTGAAATTTTGGTCGAAATCTGAAAAAATTTCAAATGCTGTTTTGAGGGTGAAGATCGCATCTTTTGGCATTTTCAGTACCAGAAAAATGTCCGTTTTTTCGAAAACTTTAAATGCTCATAACTCGTAGAGAAATGCATCTAGAGGGCTAAAAATTGCATTTCTGTAATCTAGAGAGTCAGACCTTTCCAATGATGTATGATTTGTATATATTCGAGAAAAATAAAATTTTGAAATTTTGGTCGAAATCTGAAAAATTTTCAAATGCTGTTTTGAGGGTGAAGATCGCATCTTTTGGGATTTTCAGTACCAGAAAAATGTCCGTTTTTTCGAAAACTTTAAATGCTCATAACTCGTAGAGAAATGCATCTAGAGGGCTAAAAATTGCATTTCTGTAATCTAGAGAGTCAGACCTTTCCAATGATGTATGATTTGTATATATTCGAGAAAAATAAAATTTTGAAATTTTGGTCGAAATCTGAAAAATTTTCAAATGCTGTTTTGAGGGTGAAGATCGCATCTTTTGGCATTTTCAGTACCAGAAAAATGTCCGTTTTTTCGAAAACTTTAAATGCTCATAACTCGTAGAGAAATGCATCTAGAGGGCTAAAAATTGCATTTCTGTAATCTAGAGGGTCAGACCTTTCCAATGATGTATGATTTGTATATATTCGAGAAAAATAAAATTTTGAAATTTTGGTCGAAATCTAAAAAATTTTCAAATGCTGTTTTGAGGGTGAAGATCGCATCTTTTGGGATTTTCAGTACCAGAAAAATGTCCGTTTTTTCGAAAACTTTAAATGCTCATAACTCGTAGAGAAATGCATCTAGAGGGCTAAAAATTGCATTTCTGTAATCTAGAGAGTCAGACCTTTCCAATGATGTATGATTTGTATATATTCGAGAAAAATAAAATTTTGAAATTTTGGTCGAAATCTGAAAAATTTTCAAATGCTGTTTTGAGGGTGAAGATCGCATCTTTTGGGATTTTCAGTACCAGAAAAATGTCCGTTTTTTCGAAAACTTTAAATGCTCATAACTCGTAGAGAAATGCATCTAGAGGGCTAAAAATTGCATTTCTGTAATCTAGAGAGTCAGACCTTTCCAATGATGTATGATTTGTATATATTCGAGAAAAATAAAATTTTGAAATTTTGGTCGAAATCTGAAAAATTTTCAAATGCTGTTTTGAGGGTGAAGATCGCATCTTTTGGCATTTTCAGTACCAGAAAAATGTCCGTTTTTTCGAAAACTTTAAATGCTCATAACTCGTAGAGAAATGCATCTAGAGGGCTAAAAATTGCATTTCTGTAATCTAGAGAGTCAGACCTTTCCAATGATGTATGATTTGTATATATTAGAGAAAAATAAAATTTTGAAATTTTGGTCGAAATCTAAAAAATTTTCAAATGCTGTTTTGAGGGTGAAGATTGCATCTTTTGGCATTTTCAGTACCAGAAAAATGTCCGTTTTTTCGAAAACTTTAAATGCTCATAACTCGTAGAGAAATGCATCTAGAGGGCTAAAAATTGCATTTCTGTAATCTAGAGAGTCAGACCTTTCCAATGATGTATGATTTGTATATATTCGAGAAAAATAAAATTTTGAAATTTTGGTCGAAATCTGAAAAATTTTCAAATGCTGTTTTGAGGGTGAAGATCGCATCTTTTGGCATTTTCAGTACCAGAAAAATGTCCGTTTTTTCGAAAACTTTAAATGCTCATAACTCGTAGAGAAATGCATCTAGAGGGCTAAAAATTGCATTTCTGTAATCTAGAGGGTCAGACCTTTCCAATGATGTATGATTTGTATATATTCGAGAAAAATAAAATTTTGAAATTTTGGTCGAAATCTAAAAAATTTTCAAATGCTGTTTTGAGGGTGAAGATCGCATCTTTTGGCATTTTCAGTACCAGAAAAATGTCCGTTTTTTCGAAAACTTTAAATGCTCATAACTCGTGAAGAAATGCACCTAGAGGGCTAAAAATTGCATTTCTGTAATCTAGAGAGTCAGACCTTTCCAATGATGTATGATTTGTATATATTCGAGAAAAATAAAATTTTGAAATTTTGGTCGAAATCTGAAAAATTTTCAAATGCTGTTTTGAGGGTGAAGATCGCATCTTTTGGGATTTTCAGTACCAGAAAAATGTCCGTTTTTTCGAAAACTTTAAATGCTCATAAGTCGTAGAGAAATGCATCTAGAGGGCTAAAAATTGCATTTCTGTAATCTAGAGAGTCAGACCTTTCCAATGATGTATGATTTGTATATATTCGAGAAAAATAAAATTTTGAAATTTTGGTCGAAATTTAAAAAATTTTCAAATGCTGTTTTGAGGGTGAAGATCGCATCTTTTGGCATTTTCAGTACCAGAAAAATGTCCGTTTTTTCGAAAACTTTAAATGCTCATAACTCGTGAAGAAATGCACCTAGAGGGCTAAAAATTGCATTTCTGTAATCTAGAGAGTCAGACCTTTCCAATGATGTATGATTTGTATATATTCGAGAAAAATAAAATTTTGAAATTTTGGTCGAAATCTGAAAAATTTTCAAATGCTGTTTTGAGGGTGAAGATCGCATCTTTTGGGATTTTCAGTACCAGAAAAATGTCCGTTTTTTCGAAAACTTTAAATGCTCATAAGTCGTAGAGAAATGCATCTAGAGGGCTAAAAATTGCATTTCTGTAATCTAGAGAGTCAGACCTTTCCAATGATGTATGATTTGTACATATATATTCGAGAAAAATAAAATTTTGAAATTTTGGTCGAAATCTGAAAAAATTTCAAATGCTGTTTTGAGGGTGAAGATCGCATCTTTTGGCATTTTCAGTACCAGAAAAATGTCCGTTTTTTCGAAAACTTTAAATGCTCATAACTCGTGAAGAAATGCACCTAGAGGGCTAAAAATTGCATTTCTGTAATCTAGAGAGTCAGACCTTTCCAATGATGTATGATTTGTATATATTCGAGAAAAATAAAATTTTGAAATTTTGGTCGAAATCTGAAAAATTTTCAAATGCTGTTTTGAGGGTGAAGATCGCATCTTTTGGGATTTTCAGTACCAGAAAAATGTCCGTTTTTTCGAAAACTTTAAATGCTCATAACTCGTGAAGAAATGCACCTAGAGGGCTAAAAATTGCATTTCTGTAATCTAGAGAGTCAGACCTTTCCAATGATGTATGATTTGTATATATTCGAGAAAAATAAAATTTTGAAATTTTGGTCGAAATCTGAAAAATTTTCAAATGCTGTTTTGAGGGTGAAGATCGCATCTTTTGGGATTTTCAGTACCAGAAAAATGTCCGTTTTTTCGAAAACTTTAAATGCTCATAACTCGTAGAGAAATGCACCTAGAGGGCTAAAAATTGCATTTCTGTAATCTAGAGAGTCAGACCTTTCCAATGATGTATGATTTGTATATATTCGAGAAAAATAAAATTTTGAAATTTTGGTCGAAATCTGAAAAATTTTCAAATGCTGTTTTGAGGGTGAAGATCGCATCTTTTGGCATTTTCAGTACCAGAAAAATGTCCAATTTTTCGAAAACTTTAAATGCTCATAAGTCGTAGAGAAATGCATCTAGAGGGCTAAAAATTGCATTTCTGTAATCTAGAGAGTCAGACCTTTCCAATGATGTATGATTTGTACATATATATTCGAGAAAAATAAAATTTTGAAATTTTGGTCGAAATCTGAAAAATTTTCAAATGCTGTTTTGAGGGTGAAGATCGCATCTTTTGGGATTTTCAGTACCAGAAAAATGTCCGTTTTTTCGAAAACTTTAAATGCTCATAACTCGTAGAGAAATGCATCTAGAGGGCTAAAAATTGCATTTCTGTAATCTAGAGAGTCAGACCTTTCCAATGATGTATGATTTGTATATATTCGAGAAAAATAAAATTTTGAAATTTTGGTCGAAATCTGAAAAATTTTCAAATGCTGTTTTGAGGGTGAAGATCGCATCTTTTGGCATTTTCAGTACCAGAAAAATGTCCGTTTTTTCGAAAACTTTAAATGCTCATAACTCGTAGAGAAATGCACCTAGAGGGCTAAAAATTGCATTTCTGTAATCTAGAGAGTCAGACCTTTCCAATGATGTATGATTTGTATATATTCGAGAAAAATAAAATTTTGAAATTTTTGGTCGAAATCTGAAAAATTTTCAAATGCTGTTTTGAGGGTGAAGATCGCATCTTTTGGGATTTTCAGTACCAGAAAAATGTCCGCTTTTTCGAAAACTTTAAATGCTCATAACTCGAAGAGAAATGCATCTAGAGGGCTAAAAATTGCATTTCTGTAATCTAGAGAGTCAGACCTTTCCAATGATGTATGATTTGTATATATTCGAGAAAAATAAAAATTGCATTTCTGTAATCTAGAGAGTCAGACCTTTCCAATGATGTATGATTTGTATATATTCGAGAAAAATAAAATTTTGAAATTTTGGTCGAAATCTGAAAAATTTTCAAATGCTGTTTTGAGGGTGAAGATCGCATCTTTTGGCATTTTCAGTACCAGAAAAATGTCCGTTTTTTCGAAAACTTTAAATGCTCATAACTCGTAGAGAAATGCATCTAGAGGGCTAAAAATTGCATTTCTGTAATCTAGAGAGTCAGACCTTTCCAATGATGTATGATTTGTATATATTCGAGAAAAATAAAATTTTGAAATTTTGGTCGAAATCTAAAAAATTTTCAAATGCTGTTTTGAGGGTGAAGATCGCATCTTTTGGCATTTTCAGTACCAGAAAAATGTCCGTTTTTTCGAAAACTTTAAATGCTCATAACTCGTAGAGAAATGCATCTAGAGGGCTAAAAATTGCATTTCTGTAATCTAGAGAGTCAGACCTTTCCAATGATGTATGATTTGTATATATTCGAGAAAAATAAAATTTTGAAATTTTGGTCGAAATCTGAAAAATTTTCAAATGCTGTTTTGAGGGTGAAGATCGCATCTTTTGGGATTTTCAGTACCAGAAAAATGTCCGTTTTTTCGAAAACTTTAAATGCTCATAACTCGTAGAGAAATGCATCTAGAGGGCTAAAAATTGCATTTCTGTAATCTAGAGAGTCAGACCTTTCCAATGATGTATGATTTGTATATATTCGAGAAAAATAAAATTTTGAAATTTTGGTCGAAATCTGAAAAATTTTCAAATGCTGTTTTGAGGGTGAAGATCGCATCTTTTGGCATTTTCAGTACCAGAAAAATGTCCGTTTTTTCGAAAACTTTAAATGCTCATAACTCGTAGAGAAATGCATCTAGAGGGCTAAAAATTGCATTTCTGTAATCTAGAGGGTCAGACCTTTCCAATGATGTATGATTTGTATATATTCGAGAAAAATAAAATTTTGAAATTTTGGTCGAAATCTAAAAAATTTTCAAATGCTGTTTTGAGGGTGAAGATCGCATCTTTTGGCATTTTCAGTACCAGAAAAATGTCCGTTTTTTCGAAAACTTTAAATGCTCATAACTCGTGAAGAAATGCACCTAGAGGGCTAAAAATTGCATTTCTGTAATCTAGAGAGTCAGACCTTTCCAATGATGTATGATTTGTATATATTCGAGAAAAATAAAATTTTGAAATTTTGGTCGAAATCTGAAAAATTTTCAAATGCTGTTTTGAGGGTGAAGATCGCATCTTTTGGGATTTTCAGTACCAGAAAAATGTCCGTTTTTTCGAAAACTTTAAATGCTCATAAGTCGTAGAGAAATGCATCTAGAGGGCTAAAAATTGCATTTCTGTAATCTAGAGAGTCAGACCTTTCCAATGATGTATGATTTGTATATATTCGAGAAAAATAAAATTTTGAAATTTTGGTCGAAATCTAAAAAATTTTCAAATGCTGTTTTGAGGGTGAAGATCGCATCTTTTGGCATTTTCAGTACCAGAAAAATGTCCGTTTTTTCGAAAACTTTAAATGCTCATAACTCGTGAAGAAATGCACCTAGAGGGCTAAAAATTGCATTTCTGTAATCTAGAGAGTCAGACCTTTCCAATGATGTATGATTTGTATATATTCGAGAAAAATAAAATTTTGAAATTTTGGTCGAAATCTGAAAAATTTTCAAATGCTGTTTTGAGGGTGAAGATCGCATCTTTTGGGATTTTCAGTACCAGAAAAATGTCCGTTTTTTCGAAAACTTTAAATGCTCATAAGTCGTAGAGAAATGCATCTAGAGGGCTAAAAATTGCATTTCTGTAATCTAGAGAGTCAGACCTTTCCAATGATGTATGATTTGTACATATATATTCGAGAAAAATAAAATTTTGAAATTTTGGTCGAAATCTGAAAAAATTTCAAATGCTGTTTTGAGGGTGAAGATCGCATCTTTTGGCATTTTCAGTACCAGAAAAATGTCCGTTTTTTCGAAAACTTTAAATGCTCATAACTCGTGAAGAAATGCACCTAGAGGGCTAAAAATTGCATTTCTGTAATCTAGAGAGTCAGACCTTTCCAATGATGTATGATTTGTATATATTCGAGAAAAATAAAATTTTGAAATTTTGGTCGAAATCTGAAAAATTTTCAAATGCTGTTTTGAGGGTGAAGATCGCATCTTTTGGGATTTTCAGTACCAGAAAAATGTCCGTTTTTTCGAAAACTTTAAATGCTCATAACTCGTGAAGAAATGCACCTAGAGGGCTAAAAATTGCATTTCTGTAATCTAGAGAGTCAGACCTTTCCAATGATGTATGATTTGTATATATTCGAGAAAAATAAAATTTTGAAATTTTGGTCGAAATCTGAAAAATTTTCAAATGCTGTTTTGAGGGTGAAGATCGCATCTTTTGGGATTTTCAGTACCAGAAAAATGTCCGTTTTTTCGAAAACTTTAAATGCTCATAACTCGTAGAGAAATGCACCTAGAGGGCTAAAAATTGCATTTCTGTAATCTAGAGAGTCAGACCTTTCCAATGATGTATGATTTGTATATATTCGAGAAAAATAAAATTTTGAAATTTTGGTCGAAATCTGAAAAATTTTCAAATGCTGTTTTGAGGGTGAAGATCGCATCTTTTGGCATTTTCAGTACCAGAAAAATGTCCAATTTTTCGAAAACTTTAAATGCTCATAAGTCGTAGAGAAATGCATCTAGAGGGCTAAAAATTGCATTTCTGTAATCTAGAGAGTCAGACCTTTCCAATGATGTATGATTTGTACATATATATTCGAGAAAAATAAAATTTTGAAATTTTGGTCGAAATCTGAAAAATTTTCAAATGCTGTTTTGAGGGTGAAGATCGCATCTTTTGGGATTTTCAGTACCAGAAAAATGTCCGTTTTTTCGAAAACTTTAAATGCTCATAACTCATAGAGAAATGCATCTAGAGGGCTAAAAATTGCATTTCTGTAATCTAGAGAGTCAGACCTTTCCAATGATGTATGATTTGTATATATTCGAGAAAAATAAAATTTTGAAATTTTGGTCGAAATCTGAAAAATTTTCAAATGCTGTTTTGAGGGTGAAGATCGCATCTTTTGGCATTTTCAGTACCAGAAAAATGTCCGTTTTTTCGAAAACTTTAAATGCTCATAACTCGTAGAGAAATGCACCTAGAGGGCTAAAAATTGCATTTCTGTAATCTAGAGAGTCAGACCTTTCCAATGATGTATGATTTGTATATATTCGAGAAAAATAAAATTTTGAAATTTTTGGTCGAAATCTGAAAAATTTTCAAATGCTGTTTTGAGGGTGAAGATCGCATCTTTTGGGATTTTCAGTACCAGAAAAATGTCCGTTTTTTCGAAAGCTTTAAATGCTCATAACTCGTAGAGAAAGAGAAATGCATCTAGAGGGCTAAAAATTGCATTTCTGTAATCTAGAGAGTCAGACCTTTCCAATGATGTATGATTTGTATATATTCGAGAAAAATAAAATTTTGAAATTTTTGGTCGAAATCTGAAAAATTTTCAAATGCTGTTTTGAGGGTGAAGATCGCATCTTTTGGCATTTTCAGTACCAGAAAAATGTCCAATTTTTCGAAAACTTTAAATGCTCATAACTCGTAGAGAAATGCATCTAGAGGGCTAAAAATTGCATTTCTGTAATCTAGAGAGTCAGACCTTTCCAATGATGTATGATTTGTATATATTCGAGAAAAATAAAATTTTGAAATTTTTGGTCGAAATCTGAAAAATTTTCAAATGCTGTTTTGAGGGTGAAGATCGCATCTTTTGGGATTTTCAGTACCAGAAAAATGTCCGCTTTTTCGAAAACTTTAAATGCTCATAACTCGAAGAGAAATGCATCTAGAGGGCTAAAAATTGCATTTCTGTAATCTAGAGAGTCAGACCTTTCCAATGATGTATGATTTGTATATATTCGAGAAAAATAAAATTTTGAAATTTTGGTCGAAATCTGAAAAATTTTCAAATGCTGTTTTGAGGGTGAAGATCGCATCTATTGGGATTTTCAGTACCAGAAAAATGTCCGTTTTTTCGAAAACTTTAAATGCTCATAACTCGTAGAGAAATGCATCTAGAGGGCTAAAAATTGCATTTCTGTAATCTAGAGAGTCAGACCTTTCCAATGATGTATGATTTGTATATATTCGAGAAAAATAAAATTTTGAAATTTTGGTCGAAATCTGAAAAATTTTCAAATGCTGTTTTGAGGGTGAAGATCGCATCTTTTGGCATTTTCAGTACCAGAAAAATGTCCGTTTTTTCGAAAACTTTAAATGCTCATAACTCGTAGAGAAATGCACCTAGAGGGCTAAAAATTGCATTTCTGTAATCTAGAGAGTCAGACCTTTCCAATGATGTATGATTTGTATATATTCGAGAAAAATAAAATTTTGAAATTTTTGGTCGAAATCTGAAAAATTTTCAAATGCTGTTTTGAGGGTGAAGATCGCATCTTTTGGCATTTTCAGTACCAGAAAAATGTCCAATTTTTCGAAAACTTTAAATGCTCATAACTCGTAGAGAAATGCATCTAGAGGGCTAAAAATTGCATTTCTGTAATCTAGAGAGTCAGACCTTTCCAATGATGTATGATTTGTATATATTCGAGAAAAATAAAATTTTGAAATTTTTGGTCGAAATCTGAAAAATTTTCAAATGCTGTTTTGAGGGTGAAGATCGCATCTTTTGGCATTTTCAGTACCAGAAAAATGTCCGTTTTTTCGAAAACTTTAAATGCTCATAACTCGTAGAGAAATGCACCTAGAGGGCTAAAAATTGCATTTCTGTAATCTAGAGAGTCAGACCTTTCCAATGATGTATGATTTGTATATATTCGAGAAAAATAAAATTTTGAAATTTTTGGTCGAAATCTGAAAAATTTTCAAATGCTGTTTTGAGGGTGAAGATCGCATCTTTTGGCATTTTCAGTACCAGAAAAATGTCCAATTTTTCGAAAACTTTAAATGCTCATAACTCGTAGAGAAATGCATCTAGAGGGCTAAAAATTGCATTTCTGTAATCTAGAGAGTCAGACCTTTCCAATGATGTATGATTTGTATATATTCGAGAAAAATAAAATTTTGAAATTTTTGGTCGAAATCTGAAAAATTTTCAAATGCTGTTTTGAGGGTGAAGATCGCATCTTTTGGGATTTTCAGTACCAGAAAAATGTCCGCTTTTTCGAAAACTTTAAATGCTCATAACTCGAAGAGAAATGCATCTAGAGGGCTAAAAATTGCATTTCTGTAATCTAGAGAGTCAGACCTTTCCAATGATGTATGATTTGTATATATTCGAGAAAAATAAAATTTTGAAATTTTGGTCGAAATCTGAAAAATTTTCAAATGCTGTTTTGAGGGTGAAGATCGCATCTATTGGGATTTTCAGTACCAGAAAAATGTCCGTTTTTTCGAAAACTTTAAATGCTCATAACTCGTAGAGAAATGCATCTAGAGGGCTAAAAATTGCATTTCTGTAATCTAGAGAGTCAGACCTTTCCAATGATGTATGATTTGTATATATTCGAGAAAAATAAAATTTTGAAATTTTGGTCGAAATCTGAAAAATTTTCAAATGCTGTTTTGAGGGTGAAGATCGCATCTTTTGGCATTTTCAGTACCAGAAAAATGTCCGTTTTTTCGAAAACTTTAAATGCTCATAACTCGTAGAGAAATGCACCTAGAGGGCTAAAAATTGCATTTCTGAAATCTAGAGAGTCAGACCTTTCCAATGATGTATGATTTGTATATATTCGAGAAAAATAAAATTTTGAAATTTTTGGTCGAAATCTGAAAAATTTTCAAATGCTGTTTTGAGGGTGAAGATCGCATCTTTTGGCATTTTCAGTACCAGAAAAATGTCCGTTTTTTCGAAAACTTTAAATGCTCATAACTCGTAGAGAAAGAGAAATGCATCTAGAGGGCTAAAAATTGCATTTCTGTAATCTAGAGAGTCAGACCTTTCCAATGATGTATGATTTGTATATATTCGAGAAAAATAAAATTTTGAAATTGTGGTCGAAATCTGAAAAATTTTCAAATGCTGTTTTGAGGGTGAAGATCGCATCTTTTGGCATTTTCAGTACCAGAAAAATGTCCGTTTTTTCGAAAACTTTAAATGCTCATAACTCGTAGAGAAATGCATCTAGAGGGCTAAAAATTGCATTTCTGTAATCTAGAGAGTCAGACCTTTCCAATGATGTATGATTTGTATATATTCGAGAAAAATAAAATTTTGAAATTGTGGTCGAAATCTGAAAAATTTTCAAATGCTGTTTTGAGGGTGAAGATCGCATCTTTTGGCATTTTCAGTACCAGAAAAATGTCCGTTTTTTCGAAAACTTTAAATGCTCATAACTCGTAGAGAAATGCACCTAGAGGGCTAAAAATTGCATTTCTGTAATCTAGAGAGTCAGACCTTTCCAATGATGTATGATTTGTATATATTCGAGAAAAATAAAATTTTGAAATTTTTGGTCGAAATCTGAAAAATTTTCAAATGCTGTTTTGAGGGTGAAGATCGCATCTTTTGGGATTTTCAGTACCAGAAAAATGTCCGTTTTTTCGAAAGCTTTAAATGCTCATAACTCGTAGAGAAAGAGAAATGCATCTAGAGGGCTAAAAATTGCATTTCTGTAATCTAGAGAGTCAGACCTTTCCAATGATGTATGATTTGTATATATTCGAGAAAAATAAAATTTTGAAATTTTTGGTCGAAATCTGAAAAATTTTCAAATGCTGTTTTGAGGGTGAAGATCGCATCTTTTGGCATTTTCAGTACCAGAAAAATGTCCGTTTTTTCGAAAACTTTAAATGCTCATAACTCGTAGCGAAATGCATCTAGAGGGCTAAAAATTGCATTTCTGTAATCTAGAGAGTCAGACCTTTCCAATGATGTATGATTTGTATATATTCGAGAAAAATAAAATTTTGAAATTGTGGTCGAAATCTGAAAAATTTTCAAATGCTGTTTTGAGGGTGAAGATCGCATCTTTTGGCATTTTCAGTACCAGAAAAATGTCCGTTTTTTCGAAAACTTTAAATGCTCATAACTCGTAGAGAAATGCATCTAGAGGGCTAAAAATTGCATTTCTGTAATCTAGAGAGTCAGACCTTTCCAATGATGTATGATTTGTATATATTCGAGAAAAATAAAATTTTGAAATTTTGGTCGAAATCTGAAAAATTTTCAAATGCTGTTTTGAGGGTGAAGATCGCATCTTTTGGCATTTTCAGTACCAGAAAAATGTCCGTTTTTTCGAAAACTTTAAATGCTCATAACTCGTAGAGAAATGCACCTAGAGGGCTAAAAATTGCATTTCTGTAATCTAGAGAGTCAGACCTTTCCAATGATGTATGATTTGTATATATTCGAGAAAAATAAAATTTTGAAATTTTTGGTCGAAATCTGAAAAATTTTCAAATGCTGTTTTGAGGGTGAAGATCGCATCTTTTGGCATTTTCAGTACCAGAAAAATGTCCGTTTTTTCGAAAACTTTAAATGCTCATAACTCGTAGAGAAATGCACCTAGAGGGCTAAAAATTGCATTTCTGTAATCTAGAGAGTCAGACCTTTCCAATGATGTATGATTTGTATATATTCGAGAAAAATAAAATTTTGTAATTGTGGTCGAAATCTGAAAAATTTTCAAATGCTGTTTTGAGGGTGAAGATCGCATCTTTTGGCATTTTCAGTACCAGAAAAATGTCCGTTTTTTCGAAAACTTTAAATGCTCATAACTCGTAGAGAAATGCATCTAGAGGGCTAAAAATTGCATTTCTGTAATCTAGAGAGTCAGACCTTTCCAATGATGTATGATTTGTATATATTCGAGAAAAATAAAATTTTGAAATTTTGGTCGAAATCTGAAAAATTTTCAAATGCTGTTTTGAGGGTGAAGATCGCATCTTTTGGCATTTTCAGTACCAGAAAAATGTCCGTTTTTTCGAAAACTTTAAATGCTCATAACTCGTAGAGAAATGCATCTAGAGGGCTAAAAATTGCATTTCTGTAATCTAGAGAGTCAGACCTTTCCAATGATGTATGATTTGTATATATTCGAGAAAAATAAAATTTTGAAATTTTGGTCGAAGTCTGAAAAATTTTTCAAATGCTGTTTTGAGGGTGAAGATCGCATCTTTTGGCATTTTCAGTACCAGAAAAATGTCCGTTTTTTCGAAAACTTTAAATGCTCATAACTCGTAGAGAAATGCACCTAGAGGGCTAAAAATTGCATTTCTGTAATCTAGAGAGTCAGACCTTTCCAATGATGTATGATTTGTATATATTCGAGAAAAATAAAATTTTGAAATTTTGGTCGAAATCTGAAAAATTTTCAAATGCTGTTTTGAGGGTGAAGATCGCATCTTTTGGCATTTTCAGTACCAGAAAAATGTCCGTTTTTTCGAAAACTTTAAATGCTCATAACTCGTAGAGAAATGCACCTAGAGGGCTAAAAATTGCATTTCTGTAATCTAGAGAGTCAGACCTTTCCAATGATGCATGATTTGTATATATTCGAGAAAAATAAAATTTTGAAATTTTGGTCGAAATCTGAAAAATTTTCAAATGCTGTTTTGAGGGTGAAGATCGCATCTTTTGGGATTTTCAGTACCAGAAAAATGTCCGTTTTTTCGAAAACTTTAAATGCTCATAACTCGTAGAGAAATGCATCTAGAGGGCTAAAAATTGCATTTCTGTAATCTAGAGAGTCAGACCTTTCCAATGATGTATGATTTGTATATATTCGAGAAAAATAAAATTTTGAAATTGTGGTCGAAATCTGAAAAATTTTCAAATGCTGTTTTGAGGGTGAAGATCGCATCTTTTGGCATTTTCAGTACCAGAAAAATGTCCGTTTTTTCGAAAACTTTAAATGCTCATAACTCGTAGAGAAATGCACCTAGAGGGCTAAAAATTGCATTTCTGTAATCTAGAGAGTCAGACCTTTCCAATCTGAAAAATCTGAAAAATTTTCAAATGCTGTTTTGAGGGTGAAGATCGCATCTTTTGGCATTTTCAGTACCAGAAAAATGTCCGTTTTTTCGAAAACTTTAAATGCTCATAACTCGTAGAGAAATGCACCTAGAGGGCTAAAAATTGCATTTCTGTAATCTAGAGAGTCAGACCTTTCCAATGATGTATGATTTGTATATATTCGAGAAAAATAAAATTTTGAAATTTTTGGTCGAAATCTGAAAAATTTTCAAATGCTGTTTTGAGGGTGAAGATCGCATCTTTTGGGATTTTCAGTACCAGAAAAATGTCCGTTTTTTCGAAAGCTTTAAATGCTCATAACTCGTAGAGAAAGAGAAATGCATCTAGAGGGCTAAAAATTGCATTTCTGTAATCTAGAGAGTCAGACCTTTCCAATGATGTATGATTTGTATATATTCGAGAAAAATAAAATTTTGAAATTTTTGGTCGAAATCTGAAAAATTTTCAAATGCTGTTTTGAGGGTGAAGATCGCATCTTTTGGCATTTTCAGTACCAGAAAAATGTCCGTTTTTTCGAAAACTTTAAATGCTCATAACTCGTAGCGAAATGCATCTAGAGGGCTAAAAATTGCATTTCTGTAATCTAGAGAGTCAGACCTTTCCAATGATGTATGATTTGTATATATTCGAGAAAAATAAAATTTTGAAATTGTGGTCGAAATCTGAAAAATTTTCAAATGCTGTTTTGAGGGTGAAGATCGCATCTTTTGGCATTTTCAGTACCAGAAAAATGTCCGTTTTTTCGAAAACTTTAAATGCTCATAACTCGTAGAGAAATGCATCTAGAGGGCTAAAAATTGCATTTCTGTAATCTAGAGAGTCAGACCTTTCCAATGATGTATGATTTGTATATATTCGAGAAAAATAAAATTTTGAAATTTTGGTCGAAATCTGAAAAATTTTCAAATGCTGTTTTGAGGGTGAAGATCGCATCTTTTGGCATTTTCAGTACCAGAAAAATGTCCGTTTTTTCGAAAACTTTAAATGCTCATAACTCGTAGAGAAATGCACCTAGAGGGCTAAAAATTGCATTTCTGTAATCTAGAGAGTCAGACCTTTCCAATGATGTATGATTTGTATATATTCGAGAAAAATAAAATTTTGAAATTTTTGGTCGAAATCTGAAAAATTTTCAAATGCTGTTTTGAGGGTGAAGATCGCATCTTTTGGCATTTTCAGTACCAGAAAAATGTCCAATTTTTCGAAAACTTTAAATGCTCATAACTCGTAGAGAAATGCATCTAGAGGGCTAAAAATTGCATTTCTGTAATCTAGAGAGTCAGACCTTTCCAATGATGTATGATTTGTATATATTCGAGAAAAATAAAATTTTGTAATTGTGGTCGAAATCTGAAAAATTTTCAAATGCTGTTTTGAGGGTGAAGATCGCATCTTTTGGCATTTTCAGTACCAGAAAAATGTCCGTTTTTTCGAAAACTTTAAATGCTCATAACTCGTAGAGAAATGCATCTAGAGGGCTAAAAATTGCATTTCTGTAATCTAGAGAGTCAGACCTTTCCAATGATGTATGATTTGTATATATTCGAGAAAAATAAAATTTTGAAATTTTGGTCGAAATCTGAAAAATTTTCAAATGCTGTTTTGAGGGTGAAGATCGCATCTTTTGGCATTTTCAGTACCAGAAAAATGTCCGTTTTTTCGAAAACTTTAAATGCTCATAACTCGTAGAGAAATGCATCTAGAGGGCTAAAAATTGCATTTCTGTAATCTAGAGAGTCAGACCTTTCCAATGATGTATGATTTGTATATATTCGAGAAAAATAAAATTTTGAAATTTTGGTCGAAATCTGAAAAATTTTCAAATGCTGTTTTGAGGGTGAAGATCGCATCTTTTGGCATTTTCAGTACCAGAAAAATGTCCGTTTTTTCGAAAACTTTAAATGCTCATAACTCGTAGAGAAATGCACCTAGAGGGCTAAAAATTGCATTTCTGTAATCTAGAGAGTCAGACCTTTCCAATGATGTATGATTTGTATATATTCGAGAAAAATAAAATTTTGAAATTTTGGTCGAAATCTGAAAAATTTTCAAATGCTGTTTTGAGGGTGAAGATCGCATCTTTTGGCATTTTCAGTACCAGAAAAATGTCCGTTTTTTCGAAAACTTTAAATGCTCATAACTAGTAGAGAAATACACCTAGAGGGCTAAAAATTGCATTTATGTAATCTAGAGAGTCAGACCTTTCCAATGATGTATGATTTGTATATATTCGAGAAAAATAAAATTTTGAAATTTTGGTCGAAATCTGAAAAAATTTCAAATGCTGTTTTGAGGGTGAAGATCGCATCTTTTGGCATTTTCAGTACCAGAAAAATGTCCGTTTTTTCGAAAACTTTAAATGCTCATAACTCGTAGAGAAATGCATCTAGAGGGCTAAAAATTGCATTTCTGTAATCTAGAGAGTCAGACCTTTCCAATGATGTATGATTTGTATATATTCGAGAAAAATAAAATTTTGAAATTTTGGTCGAAATCTGAAAAATTTTCAAATGCTGTTTTGAGGGTGAAGATCGCATCTTTTGGCATTTTCAGTACCAGAAAAATGTCCGTTTTTTCGAAAACTTTAAATGCTCATAACTCGTAGAGAAATGCACCTAGAGGGCTAAAAATTGCATTTCTGTAATCTAGAGAGTCAGACCTTTCCAATGATGTATGATTTGTATATATTCGAGAAAAATAAAATTTTGAAATTTTGGTCGAAATCTGAAAAATTTTCAAATGCTGTTTTGAGGGTGAAGATCGCATCTTTTGGCATTTTCAGTACCAGAAAAATGTCCGTTTTTTCGAAAACTTTAAATGCTCATAACTAGTAGAGAAATACACCTAGAGGGCTAAAAATTGCATTTATGTAATCTAGAGAGTCAGACCTTTCCAATGATGTATGATTTGTATATATTCGAGAAAAATAAAATTTTGAAATTTTGGTCGAAATCTGAAAAAATTTCAAATGCTGTTTTGAGGGTGAAGATCGCATCTTTTGGGATTTTCAGTACCAGAAAAATGTCCGTTTTTTCGAAAACTTTAAATGCTCATAACTCGTAGAGAAATGCATCTAGAGGGCTAAAAATTGCATTTCTGTAATCTAGAGAGTCAGACCTTTCCAATGATGTATGATTTGTATATATTCGAGAAAAATAAAATTTTGAAATTTTGGTCGAAATCTGAAAAATTTTCAAATGCTGTTTTGAGGGTGAAGATCGCATCTTTTGGCATTTTCAGTACCAGAAAAATGTCCGTTTTTTCGAAAACTTTAAATGCTCATAACTCGTAGAGAAATGCACCTAGAGGGCTAAAAATTGCATTTCTGTAATCTAGAGAGTCAGACCTTTCCAATGATGTATGATTTGTATATATTCGAGAAAAATAAAATTTTGAAATTTTTGGTCGAAATCTGAAAAATTTTCAAATGCTGTTTTGAGGGTGAAGATCGCATCTTTTGGCATTTTCAGTACCAGAAAAATGTCCGTTTTTTCGAAAACTTTAAATGCTCATAACTCGTAGAGAAATGCATCTAGAGGGCTAAAAATTGCATTTCTGTAATCTAGAGAGTCAGACCTTTCCAATGATGTATGATTTGTATATATTCGAGAAAAATAAATAAAATAAAATAAAAAATGGGATTTTCAGTACCAGAAAAATGTCCGTTTTTTCGAAAAAAAAATGTCCGTTTTTAAATGCTCATAACTCGTAGAGAAATGCATCTAGAGGGCTAAAAATTGCATTTCTGTAATCTAGAGAGTCAGACCTTTCCAATGATGTATGATTTGTATATATTCGAGAAAAATAAAATTTTGAAATTTTGGTCGAAATCTGGAAATTTTCAAATGCTGTTTTGAGGGTGAAGATCGCATCTTTTGGCATTTTCAGTACCAGAAAAATGTCCGTTTTTTCGAAAACTTTAAATGCTCATAACTCGTAGAGAAATGCATCTAGAGGGCTAAAAATTGCATTTCTGTAATCTAGAGAGTCAGACCTTTCCAATGATGTATGATTTGTATATATTCGAGAAAAATAAAATTTTGAAATTTTGGTCGAAATCTGAAAAATTTTCAAATGCTGTTTTGAGGGTGAAGATCGCATCTTTTGGCATTTTCAGTACCAGAAAAATGTCCGTTTTTTCGAAAACTTTAAATGCTCATAACTCGTAGAGAAATGCACCTAGAGGGCTAAAAATTGCATTTCTGTAATCTAGAGAGTCAGACCTTTCCAATGATGTATGATTTGTATATATTCGAGAAAAATAAATAAAATAAAATAAAAAATGGGATTTTCAGTACCAGAAAAATGTCCGTTTTTTCGAAAAAAAAATGTCCGTTTTTAAATGCTCATAACTCGTAGAGAAATGCATCTAGAGGGCTAAAAATTGCATTTCTGTAATCTAGAGAGTCAGACCTTTCCAATGATGTATGATTTGTATATATTCGAGAAAAATAAAATTTTGAAATTTTGGTCGAAATCTGGAAATTTTCAAATGCTGTTTTGAGGGTGAAGATCGCATCTTTTGGCATTTTCAGTACCAGAAAAATGTCCGTTTTTTCGAAAACTTTAAATGCTCATAACTCGTAGAGAAATGCATCTAGAGGGCTAAAAATTGCATTTCTGTAATCTAGAGAGTCAGACCTTTCAATGATGTATGATTTGTATATATTCGAGAAAAATAAAATTTTGAAATTTTGGTCGAAATCTGGAAATTTTCAAATGCTGTTTTGAGGGTGAAGATCGCATCTTTTGGCATTCTCAGTACCAGAAAAATGTCCGTTTTTTCGAAAACTTTAAATGCTCATAACTCGTAGAGAAATGCATCTAGAGGGCTAAAAATTGCATTTCTGTAATCTAGAGAGTCAGACCTTTCCAATGATGTATGATTTGTATATATTCGAGAAAAATAAAATTTTGAAATTTTGGTCGAAATCTGAAAAATTTTCAAATGCTGTTTTGAGGGTGAAGATCGCATCTTTTGGCATTTTCAGTACCAGAAAAATGTCCGTTTTTTCGAAAACTTTAAATGCTCATAACTCGTAGAGAAATGCACCTAGAGGGCTAAAAATTGCATTTCTGTAATCTAGAGAGTCAGACCTTTCCAATGATGTATGATTTGTATATATTCGAGAAAAATAAAATTTTGAAATTTTGGTCGAAATCTGAAAAATTTTCAAATGCTGTTTTGAGGGTGAAGATCGCATCTTTTGGCATTTTCAGTACCAGAAAAATGTCCGTTTTTTCGAAAACTTTAAATGCTCATAACTCGTAGAGAAATGCACCTAGAGGGCTAAAAATTGCATTTCTGTAGTCTAGAGAGTCAGACCTTTCCAATGATGTATGATTTGTATATATTCGAGAAAAATAAAATTTTGAAATTTTGGTCGAAATCTGAAAAATTTTCAAATGCTGTTTTGAGGGTGAAGATCGCATCTTTTGGCATTTTCAGTACCAGAAAAATGTCCGTTTTTTCGAAAACTTTAAATGCTCATAACTCGTAGAGAAATGCATCTAGAGGGCTAAAAATTGCATTTCTGTAATCTAGAGAGTCAGGCCTTTCCAATGATGTATGATTTGTATATATTCGAGAAAAATAAAATTTTGAAATTTTGGTCGAAATCTGAAAAATTTTCAAATGCTGTTTTGAGGGTGAAGATCGCATCTTTTGGCATTCTCAGTACCAGAAAAATGTCCGTTTTTTCGAAAACTTTAAATGCTCATAACTCGTAGAGAAATGCACCTAGAGGGCTAAAAATTGCATTTCTGTAATCTAGAGAGTCAGACCTTTCCAATGATGTATGATTTGTATATATTCGAGAAAAATAAAATTTTGAAATTTTGGTCGAAATCTGAAAAATTTTCAAATGCTGTTTTGAGGGTGAAGATCGCATCTTTTGGCATTTTCAGTACCAGAAAAATGTCCGTTTTTTTGAAAACTTTAAATGCTCATAACTCGTAAAGAAATGCACCTAGAGGGCTAAAAATTGCATTTCTGTAATCTAGAGAGTCAGACCTTTCCAATGATGCATGATTTGTATATATTCGAGAAAAATAAAATTTTGAAATTTTGGTCGAAATCTGAAAAATTTTCAAATGCTGTTTTGAGGGTGAAGATCGCATCTTTTGGCATTTTCAGTACCAGAAAAATGTCCGTTTTTTCGAAAACTTTAAATGCTCATAACTCGTAGAGAAATGCATCTAGAGGGCTAAAAATTGCATTTCTGTAATCTAGAGAGTCAGACCTTTCCAATGATGTATGATTTGTATATATTCGAGAAAAATAAAATTTTGAAATTGTGGTCGAAATCTGAAAAATTTTCAAATGCTGTTTTGAGGGTGAAGATCGCATCTTTTGGCATTTTCAGTACCAGAAAAATGTCCGTTTTTTCGAAAACTTTAAATGCTCATAACTAGTAGAGAAATACACCTAGAGGGCTAAAAATTGCATTTATGTAATCTAGAGAGTCAGACCTTTCCAATGATGTATGATTTGTATATATTCGAGAAAAATAAAATTTTGAAATTTTGGTCGAAATCTGAAAAAATTTCAAATGCTGTTTTGAGGGTGAAGATCGCATCTTTTGGGATTTTCAGTACCAGAAAAATGTCCGTTTTTTCGAAAACTTTAAATGCTCATAACTCGTAGAGAAATGCATCTAGAGGGCTAAAAATTGCATTTCTGTAATCTAGAGAGTCAGACCTTTCCAATGATGTATGATTTGTATATATTCGAGAAAAATAAAATTTTGAAATTTTGGTCGAAATCTGAAAAATTTTCAAATGCTGTTTTGAGGGTGAAGATCGCATCTTTTGGCATTTTCAGTACCAGAAAAATGTCCGTTTTTTTGAAAACTTTAAATGCTCATAACTCGTAGAGAAATGCACCTAGAGGGCTAAAAATTGCATTTCTGTAATCTAGAGAGTCAGACCTTTCCAATGATGTATGATTTGTATATATTCGAGAAAAATAAAATTTTGAAATTTTGGTCGAAATCTGAAAAATTTTCAAATGCTGTTTTGAGGGTGAAGATCGCATCTTTTGGCATTTTCAGTACCAGAAAAATGTCCGTTTTTTCGAAAACTTTAAATGCTCATAACTCGTAGAGAAATGCATCTAGAGGGCTAAAAATTGCATTTCTGTAATCTAGAGAGTCAGACCTTTCCAATGATGTATGATTTGTATATATTCGAGAAAAATAAAATTTTGAAATTTTGGTCGAAATCTGGAAATTTTCAAATGCTGTTTTGAGGGTGAAGATCGCATCTTTTGGCATTTTCAGTACCAGAAATGTCCGTTTTTTCGAAAACTTTAAATGCTCATAACTCGTAGAGAAATGCATCTAGAGGGCTAAAAATTGCATTTCTGTAATCTAGAGAGTCAGACCTTTCCAATGATGTATGATTTGTATATATTCGAGAAAAATAAAATTTTGAAATTTTGGTCGAAATCTGAAAAATTTTCAAATGCTGTTTTGAGGGTGAAGATCGCATCTTTTGGGATTTTCAGTACCAGAAAAATGTCCGTTTTTTCGAAAACTTTAAATGCTCATAACTCGTAGAGAAATGCATCTAGAGGGCTAAAAATTGCATTTCTGTAATCTAGAGAGTCAGACCTTTCCAATGATGTATGATTTGTATATATTCGAGAAAAATAAAATTTTGAAATTTTGGTCGAAATCTGAAAAATTTTCAAATGCTGTTTTGAGGGTGAAGATCGCATCTTTTGGCATTTTCAGTACCAGAAAAATGTCCGTTTTTTCGAAAACTTTAAATGCTCATAACTCGTAGAGAAATGCATCTAGAGGGCTAAAAATTGCATTTCTGTAGTCTAGAGAGTCAGACCTTTCCAATGATGTATGATTTGTATATATTCGAGAAAAATAAAATTTTGAAATTTTGGTCGAAATCTGAAAAATTTTCAAATGCTGTTTTGAGGGTGAAGATCGCATCTTTTGGCATTTTCAGTACCAGAAAAATGTCCGTTTTTTCGAAAACTTTAAATGCTCATAACTCGTAGAGAAATGCATCTAGAGGGCTAAAAATTTTTCTGTAATCTAGAGAGTCAGACCTTTCCAATGATGTATGATTTGTATATATTCGAGAAAAATAAAATTTTGAAATTTTGGTCGAAATCTGAAAAATTTTCAAATGCTGTTTTGAGGGTGAAGATCGCATCTTTTGGCATTCTCAGTACCAGAAAAATGTCCGTTTTTTCGAAAACTTTAAATGCTCATAACTCGTAGAGAAATGCACCTAGAGGGCTAAAAATTGCATTTCTGTAATCTAGAGAGTCAGACCTTTCCAATGATGTATGATTTGTATATATTCGAGAAAAATAAAATTTTGAAATTTTGGTCGAAATCTGAAAAATTTTCAAATGCTGTTTTGAGGGTGAAGATCGCATCTTTTGGGATTTTCAGTACCAGAAAAATGTCCGTTTTTTCGAAAACTTTAAATGCTCATAACTCGTAGAGAAATCTGAAAAAAATTCAAATGCTGTTTTGAGGGTGAAGTCGCATCTTTTGGCATTTTCAGTACCAGAAAAATGTCCGTTTTTTCGAAAACTTTAAATGCTCATAACTCGTGAAGTAATGCACCTAGAGGGCTAAAAATTGCATTTCTGTAATCTAGAGAGTCAGACCTTTCCAATGATGTATGATTTGTATATATTCGAGAAAAATAAAATTTTGAAATTGTGGTCGAAATCTGAAAAATTTTCAAATGCTGTTTTGAGGGTGAAGATCGCATCTTTTGGCATTTTCAGTACCAGAAAAATGTCCGTTTTTTCGAAAACTTTAAATGCTCATAACTAGTAGAGAAATACACCTAGAGGGCTAAAAATTGCATTTATGTAATCTAGAGAGTCAGACCTTTCCAATGATGTATGATTTGTATATATTCGAGAAAAATAAAATTTTGAAATTTTGGTCGAAATCTGAAAAAATTTCAAATGCTGTTTTGAGGGTGAAGATCGCATCTTTTGGCATTTTCAGTACCAGAAAAATGTCCGTTTTTTCGAAAACTTTAAATGCTCATAACTCGTAGAGAAATGCATCTAGAGGGCTAAAAATTGCATTTCTGTAATCTAGAGAGTCAGACCTTTCCAATGATGTATGATTTGTATATATTCGAGAAAAATAAAATTTTGAAATTTTGGTCGAAATCTGAAAAATTTTCAAATGCTGTTTTGAGGGTGAAGATCGCATCTTTTGGCATTTTCAGTACCAGAAAAATGTCCGTTTTTTCGAAAACTTTAAATGCTCATAACTCGTAGAGAAATGCACCTAGAGGGCTAAAAATTGCATTTCTGTAATCTAGAGAGTCAGACCTTTCCAATGATGTATGATTTGTATATATTCGAGAAAAATAAAATTTTGAAATTTTGGTCGAAATCTGAAAAATTTTCAAATGCTGTTTTGAGGGTGAAGATCGCATCTTTTGGCATTTTCAGTACCAGAAAAATGTCCGTTTTTTCGAAAACTTTAAATGCTCATAACTCGTAGAGAAATGCATCTAGAGGGCTAAAAATTGCATTTCTGTAATCTAGAGAGTCAGACCTTTCCAATGATGTATGATTTGTATATATTCGAGAAAAATAAAATTTTGAAATTTTGGTCGAAATCTGAAAAATTTTCAAATGCTGTTTTGAGGGTGAAGATCGCATCTTTTGGCATTTTCAGTACCAGAAAAATGTCCGTTTTTTCGAAAACTTTAAATGCTCATAACTCGTAGAGAAATGCACCTAGAGGGCTAAAAATTGCATTTCTGTAGTCTAGAGAGTCAGACCTTTCCAATGATGTATGATTTGTATATATTCGAGAAAAATAAAATTTTGAAATTTTGGTCGAAATCTGAAAAATTTTCAAATGCTGTTTTGAGGGTGAAGATCGCATCTTTTGGCATTTTCAGTACCAGAAAAATGTCCGTTTTTTCGAAAACTTTAAATGCTCATAACTCGTAGAGAAATGCATCTAGAGGGCTAAAAATTGCATTTCTGTAATCTAGAGAGTCAGGCCTTTCCAATGATGTATGATTTGTATATATTCGAGAAAAATAAAATTTTGAAATTTTGGTCGAAATCTGAAAAATTTTCAAATGCTGTTTTGAGGGTGAAGATCGCATCTTTTGGCATTCTCAGTACCAGAAAAATGTCCGTTTTTTCGAAAACTTTAAATGCTCATAACTCGTAGAGAAATGCACCTAGAGGGCTAAAAATTGCATTTCTGTAATCTAGAGAGTCAGACCTTTCCAATGATGTATGATTTGTATATATTCGAGAAAAATAAAATTTTGAAATTTTGGTCGAAATCTGAAAAATTTTCAAATGCTGTTTTGAGGGTGAAGATCGCATCTTTTGGCATTTTCAGTACCAGAAAAATGTCCGTTTTTTTGAAAACTTTAAATGCTCATAACTCGTAAAGAAATGCACCTAGAGGGCTAAAAATTGCATTTCTGTAATCTAGAGAGTCAGACCTTTCCAATGATGTATGATTTGTATATATTCGAGAAAAATAAAATTTTGAAATTTTGGTCGAAATCTGAAAAATTTTCAAATGCTGTTTTGAGGGTGAAGATCGCATCTTTTGGCATTTTCAGTACCAGAAAAATGTCCGTTTTTTCGAAAACTTTAAATGCTCATAACTCGTAGAGAAATGCATCTAGAGGGCTAAAAATTGCATTTCTGTAATCTAGAGAGTCAGACCTTTCCAATGATGTATGATTTGTATATATTCGAGAAAAATAAAATTTTGAAATTGTGGTCGAAATCTGAAAAATTTTCAAATGCTGTTTTGAGGGTGAAGATCGCATCTTTTGGCATTTTCAGTACCAGAAAAATGTCCGTTTTTTCGAAAACTTTAAATGCTCATAACTAGTAGAGAAATACACCTAGAGGGCTAAAAATTGCATTTATGTAATCTAGAGAGTCAGACCTTTCCAATGATGTATGATTTGTATATATTCGAGAAAAATAAAATTTTTAAATTTTGGTCGAAATCTGAAAAATTTTCAAATGCTGTTTTGAGGGTGAAGATCGCATCTTTTGGCATTTTCAGTACCAGAAAAATGTCCGTTTTTTCGAAAACTTTAAATGCTCATAACTCGTAGAGAAATGCACCTAGAGGGCTAAAAATTGCATTTCTGTAATCTAGAGAGTCAGACCTTTCCAATGATGTATGATTTGTATATATTCGAGAAAAATAAAATTTTGAAATTTTGGTCGAAATCTGAAAAATTTTCAAATGCTGTTTTGAGGGTGAAGATCGCATCTTTTGGGATTTTCAGTACCAGAAAAATGTCCGTTTTTTCGAAAACTTTAAATGCTCATAACTCGTAGAGAAATGCATCTAGAGGGCTAAAAATTGCATTTCTGTAATCTAGAGAGTCAGACCTTTCCAATGATGTATGATTTGTATATATTCGAGAAAAATAAAATTTTGAAATTTTGGTCGAAATCTGGAAATTTTCAAATGCTGTTTTGAGGGTGAAGATCGCATCTTTTGGCATTTTCAGTACCAGAAATGTCCGTTTTTTCGAAAACTTTAAATGCTCATAACTCGTAGAGAAATGCATCTAGAGGGCTAAAAATTGCATTTCTGTAATCTAGAGAGTCAGACCTTTCCAATGATGTATGATTTGTATATATTCGAGAAAAATAAAATTTTGAAATTTTGGTCGAAATCTGAAAAATTTTCAAATGCTGTTTTGAGGGTGAAGATCGCATCTTTTGGGATTTTCAGTACCAGAAAAATGTCCGTTTTTTCGAAAACTTTAAATGCTCATAACTCGTAGAGAAATGCATCTAGAGGGCTAAAAATTGCATTTCTGTAATCTAGAGAGTCAGACCTTTCCAATGATGTATGATTTGTATATATTCGAGAAAAATAAAATTTTGAAATTTTGGTCGAAATCTGAAAAATTTTCAAATGCTGTTTTGAGGGTGAAGTCGCATCTTTTGGCATTTTCAGTACCAGAAAAATGTCCGTTTTTTCGAAAACTTTAAATGCTCATAACTCGTAGAGAAATGCACCTAGAGGGCTAAAAATTGCATTTCTGTAATCTAGAGAGTCAGACCTTTCTAATGATGTATGATTTGTATATATTCGAGAAAAATAAAATTTTGAAATTTTTGGTCGAAATCTGAAAAATTTTCAAATGCTGTTTTGAGGGTGAAGATCGCATCTTTTGGCATTTTCAGTACCAGAAAAATGTCCGTTTTTTTGAAAACTTTAAATGCTCATAACTCGTAGAGAAATGCATCTAGAGGGCTAAAAATTGCATTTCTGTAATCTAGAGAGTCAGACCTTTCCAATGATGTATGATTTGTATATATTCGAGAAAAATAAAATTTTGAAATTTTGGTCGAAATCTGAAAAAATTTCAAATGCTGTTTTGAGGGTGAAGATCGCATCTTTTGGCATTTTCAGTACCAGAAAAATGTCCGTTTTTTCGAAAACTTTAAATGCTCATAACTCGTGAAGAAATGCACCTAGAGGGCTAAAAATTGCATTTCTGTAATCTAGAGAGTCAGACCTTTCCAATGATGTATGATTTGTACATATATATTCGAGAAAAATAAAATTTTGAAATTTTGGTCGAAATCTGAAAAATTTTCAAATGCTGTTTTGAGGGTGAAGATCGCATCTTTTGGGATTTTCAGTACCAGAAAAATGTCCGTTTTTTCGAAAACTTTAAATGCTCATAACTCGTAGAGAAATACACCTAGAGGGCTAAAAATTGCATTTATGTAATCTAGAGAGTCAAACCTTTCCAATGATGTATGATTTGTACATATATATTCGAGAAAAATAAAATTTTGAAATTTTGGTCGAAATCTGAAAAAAATTCAAATGCTGTTTTGAGGGTGAAGTCGCATCTTTTGGCATTTTCAGTACCAGAAAAATGTCCGTTTTTTCGAAAACTTTAAATGCTCATAATTCGTGAAGAAATGCACCTAGAGGGCTAAAAATTGCATTTCTGTAATCTAGAGAGTCAGACCTTTCCAATGATGTATGATTTGTATATATTCGAGAAAAATAAAATTTTGAAATTTTGGTCGAAATCTGAAAAATTTTCAAATGCTGTTTTGAGGGTGAAGATCGCATCTTTTGGCATTTTCAGTACCAGAAAAATGTCCGTTTTTTCGAAAACTTTAAATGCTCATAACTCGTAGAGAAATGCATCTAGAGGGCTAAAAATTGCATTTCTGTAATCTAGAGAGTCAGACCTTTCCAATGATGTATGATTTGTATATATTCGAGAAAAATAAAATTTTGAAATTTTGGTCGAAATCTGAAAAATTTTCAAATGCTGTTTTGAGGGTGAAGATCGCATCTTTTGGCATTTTCAGTACCAGAAAAATATCCGTTTTTTCGAAAACTTTAAATGCTCATAACTCGTAGAGAAATGCATCTAGAGGGCTAAAAATTGCATTTCTGTAATCTAGAGAGTCAGACCTTTCCAATGATGTATGATTTGTATATATTCGAGAAAAATAAAATTTTGAAATTTTGGTCGAAATCTGAAAAATTTTCAAATGCTGTTTTGAGGGTGAAGATCGCATCTTTTGGGATTTTCAGTACCAGAAAAATGTCCGTTTTTTCGAAAACTTTAAATGCTCATAACTCGTAGAGAAATACACCTAGAGGGCTAAAAATTGCATTTATGTAATCTAGAGAGTCAGACCTTTCCAATGATGTATGATTTGTACATATATATTCGAGAAAAATAAAATTTTGAAATTTTGGTCGAAATCTGAAAAAAATTCAAATGCTGTTTTGAGGGTGAAGTCGCATCTTTTGGCATTTTCAGTACCAGAAAAATGTCCGTTTTTTCGAAAACTTTAAATGCTCATAACACGTGAAGAAATGCACCTAGAGGGCTAAAAATTGCATTTCTGTAATCTAGAGAGTCAGACCTTTCCAATGATGTATGATTTGTACATATATATTCGAGAAAAATAAAATTTTGAAATTTTGGTCGAAATCTGAAAAATTTTCAAATGCTGTTTTGAGGGTGAAGATCGCATCTTTTGGGATTTTCAGTACCAGAAAAATGTCCGTTTTTTCTGTAATCTAGAGAGTCAGACCTTTCCAATGATGTATGATTTGTATATATTCGAGAAAAATAAAATTTTGAAATTTTGGTCGAAATCTGAAAAATTTTCAAATGCTGTTTTGAGGGTGAAGATCGCATCTTTTGGCATTTTCAGTACCAGAAAAATGTCCGTAGAGAGTCAGACCTTTCCAATGATGTATGATTTGTATATATTCGAGAAAAATAAAAAATTTTCAAATGCTGTTTTGAGGGTGAAGATCGCATCTTTTGGGATTTTCAGTACCAGAAAAATGTCCGTTTTTTCGAAAACTTTAAATGCTCATAACTCGTAGAGAAATGCATCTAGAGGGCTAAAAATTGCATTTCTGTAATCTAGAGAGTCAGACCTTTCCAATGATGTATGATTTGTACATATATATTCGAGAAAAATAAAATTTTGAAATTTTGGTCGAAATCTGAAAAATTTTCAAATGCTGTTTTGAGGGTGAAGATCGCATCTTTTGGGATTTTCAGTACCAGAAAAATGTCCGTAGAGAGTCAGACCTTTCCAATGATGTATGATTTGTATATATTCGAGAAAAATAAAAAATTTTCAAATGCTGTTTTGAGGGTGAAGTCGCATCTTTTGGGATTTTCAGTACCAGAAAAATGTCCGTTTTTTCGAAAACTTTAAATGCTCATAACTCGTGAAGAAATGCACCTAGAGGGCTAAAAATTGCATTTCTGTAATCTAGAGAGTCAGACCTTTCCAATGATGTATGATTTGTACATATATATTCGAAAAAAATAAAATTTTGAAATTTTGGTCGAAATCTGAAAAATTTTCAAATGCTGTTTTGAGGGTGAAGATCGCATCTTTTGGCATTTTCAGTACCAGAAAAATGTCCGTTTTTTCGAAAACTTTAAATGCTCATAACTCGTAGAGAAATGCATCTAGAGGGCTAAAAATTGCATTTCTGTAATCTAGAGAGTCAGACCTTTCCAATGATGTATGATTTGTACATATATATTCGAGAAAAATAAAATTTTGAAATTTTGGTCGAAATCTGAAAAATTTTCAAATGCTGTTTTGAGGGTGAAGATCGCATCCTTTGGGATTTTCAGTACCAGAAAAATGTCCGTTTTTTCGAAAACTTTAAATGCTCATAACTCGTAGAGAAATTCACCTAGAGGGCTAAAAATTGCATTTCTGTAATCTAGAGAGTCAGACCTTTCCAATGATGTATGATTTGTACATATATATTCGAGAAAAATAAAATTTTGAAATTTTGGTCGAAATCTGAAAAAAATTCAAATGCTGTTTTGAGGGTGAAGTCGCATCTTTTGGCATTTTCAGTACCAGAAAAATGTCCGTTTTTTCGAAAACTTTAAATGCTCATAACTCGTGAAGAAATGCACCTAGAGGGCTAAAAATTGCATTTCTGTAATCTAGAGAGTCAGACCTTTCCAATGATGTATGATTTGTATATATTCGAGAAAAATAAAAAATTTTCAAATGCTGTTTTGAGGGTGAAGATCGCATCTTTTGGGATTTTCAGTACCAGAAAAATGTCCGTTTTTTCGAAAACTTTAAATGCTCATAACTCGTAGAGAAATGCATCTAGAGGGCTAAAAATTTTGAAATTTTGGACGAAATCTGAAAAAAATTCAAATGCTGTTTTGAGGGTGAAGTCGCATTTTTTGGCATTTTCAGTACCAGAAAAATGTCCGTTTTTTCGAAAACTTTAAATGCTCATAACTCGTAGAGAAATGCATCTAGAGGGCTAAAAATTGCATTTCTGTAATCTAGAGAGTCAGACCTTTCCAATGATGTATGATTTGTATATATTCGAGAAAAATAAAATTTTGAAATTTTGGTCGAAATCTGAAAAATTTTCAAATGCTGTTTTGAGGGTGAAGATCGCATCTTTTGGGATTTTCAGTACCAGAAAAATGTCCGTTTTTTCGAAAACTTTAAATGCTCATAACTCGTAGAGAAATGCATCTAGAGGGCTAAAAATTGCATTTCTGTAATCTAGAGAGTCAGACCTTTCCAATGATGTATGATTTGTACATATATATTCGAGAAAAATAAAATTTTGAAATTTTGGTCGAAATCTGAAAAATTTTCAAATGCTGTTTTGAGGGTGAAGATCGCATCTTTTGGGATTTTCAGTACCAGAAAAATGTCCGTTTTTTCGAAAACTTTAAATGCTCATAACTCGTAGAGAAATTCACCTAGAGGGCTAAAAATTGCATTTATGTAATCTAGAGAGTCAGACCTTTCCAATGATGTATGATTTGTACATATATATTCGAGAAAAATAAAATTTTGAAATTTTGGTCGAAATCTGAAAAAAATTCAAATGCTGTTTTGAGGGTGAAGTCGCATCTTTTGGCATTTTCAGTACCAGAAAAATGTCCGTTTTTTCGAAAACTTTAAATGCTCATAACTCGTGAAGAAATGCACCTAGAGGGCTAAAAATTGCATTTCTGTAATCTAGAGAGTCAGACCTTTCCAATGATGTATGATTTGTATATATTCGAGAAAAATAAAAAATTTTCAAATGCTGTTTTGAGGGTGAAGATCGCATCTTTTGGCATTTTCAGTACCAGAAAAATGTCCGTTTTTTCGAAAACTTTAAATGCTCATAACTCGTAGAGAAATGCATCTAGAGGGCTAAAAATTGCATTTCTGTAATCTAGAGAGTCAGACCTTTCCAATGATGTATGATTTGTATATATTCGAGAAAAATAAAATTTTGAAATTTTGGTCGAAATCTGAAAAATTTTCAAATGCTGTTTTGAGGGTGAAGATCGCATCTTTTGGGATTTTCAGTACCAGAAAAATGTCCGTTTTTTCGAAAAATTTAAATGCTCATAACTCGTAGAGAAATACACCTAGAGGGCTAAAAATTTTGAAATTTTGGTCGAAATCTGAAAAAAATTCAAATGCTGTTTTGAGGGTGAAGTCGCATCTTTTGGCATTTTCAGTACCAGAAAACTTTAAATGCTCATAACTCGTAGAGAAATGCATCTAGAGGGCTAAAAATTGCATTTCTGTAATCTAGAGAGTCAGACCTTTCCAATGATGTATGATTTGTATATATTCGAGAAAAATAAAATTTTGAAATTTTGGTCGAAATCTGAAAAATTTTCAAATGCTGTTTTGAGGGTGAAGATCGCATCTTTTGGCATTTTCAGTACCAGAAAAATGTCCGTTTTTTCGAAAACTTTAAATGCTCATAACTCGTAGAGAAATGCATCTAGAGGGCTAAAAATTGCATTTCTGTAATCTAGAGAGTCAGACCTTTCCAATGATGTATGATTTGTACATATATATTCGAGAAAAATAAAATTTTGAAATTTTGGTCGAAATCTGAAAAATTTTCAAATGCTGTTTTGAGGGTGAAGATCGCATCTTTTGGGATTTTCAGTACCAGAAAAATGTCCGTTTTTTCGAAAACTTTAAATGCTCATAACTCGTAGAGAAATCTGAAAAAAATTCAAATGCTGTTTTGAGGGTGAAGTCGCATCTTTTGGCATTTTCAGTACCAGAAAAATGTCCGTTTTTTCGAAAACTTTAAATGCTCATAACTCGTGAAGTAATGCACCTAGAGGGCTAAAAATTGCATTTCTGTAATCTAGAGAGTCAGACCTTTCCAATGATGTATGATTTGTATATATTCGAGAAAAATAAAAAAATTTCAAATGCTGTTTTGAGGGTGAAGATCGCATCTTTTGGCATTTTCAGTACCAGAAAAATGTCCGTTTTTTCGAAAATGCTCATAACTCGTAGAGAAATGCATCTAGAGGGCTAAAAATTGCATTTCTGTAATCTAGAGAGTCAGACCTTTCCAATGATGTATGATTTGTATATATTCGAGAAAAATAAAATTTTGAAATTTTGGTCGAAATCTGAAAAATTTTCAAATGCTGTTTTGAGGGTGAAGATCGCATCTTTTGGCATTTTCAGTACCAGAAAAATGTCCGTTTTTTCGAAAACTTTAAATGCTCATAACTCGTAGAGAAATGCATCTAGAGGGCTAAAAATTGCATTTCTGTAATCTAGAGGGTCAGACCTTTCCAATGATGTATGATTTGTATATATTCGAGAAAAATAAAATTTTGAAATTTTGGTCGAAATCTAAAAAATTTTTAAATGCTGTTTTGAGGGTGAAGATCGCATCTTTTGGGATTTTCAGTACCAGAAAAATGTCCGTTTTTTCGAAAACTTTAAATGCTCATAACTCGTAGAGAAATGCATCTAGAGGGCTAAAAATTGCATTTCTGTAATCTAGAGAGTCAGACCTTTCCAATGATGTATGATTTGTATATATTCGAGAAAAATAAAATTTTGACATTTTGGTCGAAATCTGAAAAATTTTCAAATGCTGTTTTGAGGGTGAAGATCGCATCTTTTGGCATTTTCAGTACCAGAAAAATATCCGTTTTTTCGAAAACTTTAAATGCTCATAACTCGTAGAGAAATGCATCTAGAGGGCTAAAAATTGCATTTCTGTAATCTAGAGAGTCAGACCTTTCCAATGATGTATGATTTGTATATATTCGAGAAAAATAAAATTTTGAAATTTTGGTCGAAATCTGAAAAATTTTCAAATGCTGTTTTGAGGGTGAAGATCGCATCTTTTGGCATTTTCAGTACCAGAAAAATGTCCGTTTTTTCGAAAACTTTAAATGCTCATAACTCGTGAAGAAATGCACCTAGAGGGCTAAAAATTGCATTTCTGTAATCTAGAGAGTCAGACCTTTCCAATGGTGTATGATTTGTATATATTCGAGAAAAATAAAATTTTGAAATTTTGGTCGAAATCTGAAAAATTTTCAAATGCTGTTTTGAGGGTGAAGATCGCATCTTTTGGCATTTTCAGTACCAGAAAAATGTCCGTTTTTTCGAAAACTTTAAATGCTCATAACTCGTAGAGAAATGCATCTAGAGGGCTAAAAATTGCATTTCTGTAATCTAGAGAGTCAGACCTTTCCAATGATGTATGATTTGTACATATATATTCGAGAAAAATAAAATTTTGAAATTTTGGTCGAAATCTGAAAAAAATTCAAATGCTGTTTTGAGGGTGAAGATCGCATCTTTTGGGATTTTCAGTACCAGAAAAATGTCCGTTTTTTCGAAAACTTTAAATGCTCATAACTCGTAGAGAAATGCATCTAGAGGGCTAAAAATTGCATTTCTGTAATCTAGAGAGTCAGACCTTTCCAATGATGTATGATTTGTACATATATATGCGAGAAAAATAAAATTTTGAAATTTTGGTCGAAATCTGAAAAAAATTCAAATGCTGTTTTGAGGGTGAAGTCGCATCTTTTGGCATTTTCAGTACCAGAAAAATGTCCGTTTTTTCGAAAACTTTAAATGCTCATAACTCGTGAAGAAATTCACCTAGAGGGCTAAAAATTGCATTTCTGTAATCTAGAGAGTCAGACCTTTCCAATGATGTATGATTTGTATATATTCGAGAAAAATAAAAAATTTTCAAATGCTGTTTTGAGGGTGAAGATCGCATCTTTTGGGATTTTCAGTACCAGAAAAATGTCCGTTTTTTCGAAAACTTTAAATGCTCATAACTCGTAGAGAAATGCATCTAGAGGGCTAAAAATTGCATTTCTGTAATCTAGAGAGTCAGACCTTTCCAATGATGTATGATTTGTATATATTCGAGAAAAATAAAATTTTGAAATTTTGGTCGAAATCTGAAAAATTTTCAAATGCTGTTTTGAGGGTGAAGATCGCATCTTTTGGCATTTTCAGTACCAGAAAAATGTCCGTTTTTTCGAAAACTTTAAATGCTCATAACTCGTAGAGAAATGCATCTAGAGGGCTAAAAATTGCATTTCTGTAATCTAGAGAGTCAGACCTTTCCAATGATGTATGATTTGTATATATTCGAGAAAAATAAAATTTTGAAATTTTGGTCGAAATCTGAAAAATTTTCAAATGCTGTTTTGAGGGTGAAGATCGCATCTTTTGGCATTTTCAGTACCAGAAAAATGTCCATTTTTTCGAAAACTTTAAATGCTCATAACTCGTAGAGAAATGCATCTAGAGGGCTAAAAATTGCATTTCTGTAATCTAGAGAGTCAGACCTTTCCAATGATGTATGATTTGTATATATTCGAGAAAAATAAAATTTTGAAATTTTGGTCGAAATCTGAAAAATTTTCAAATGCTGTTTTGAGGGTGAAGATCGCATCTTTTGGCATTTTCAGTACCAGAAAAATGTCCGTTTTTTCGAAAACTTTAAATGCTCATAACTCGTGAAGAAATGCACCTAGAGGGCTAAAAATTGCATTTCTGTAATCTAGAGAGTCAGACCTTTCCAATGATGTATGATTTGTATATATTCGAGAAAAATAAAAAATTTTCAAATGCTGTTTTGAGGGTGAAGATCGCATCTTTTGGGATTTTCAGTACCAGAAAAATGTCCGTTTTTTCGAAAACTTTAAATGCTCATAACTCGTAGAGAAATGCATCTAGAGGGCTAAAAATTGCATTTCTGTAATCTAGAGAGTCAGACCTTTCCAATGATGTATGATTTGTATATATTCGAGAAAAATAAAATTTTGAAATTTTGGTCGAAATCTGAAAAATTTTCAAATGCTGTTTTGAGGGTGAAGATCGCATCTTTTGGGATTTTCAGTACCAGAAAAATATCCGTTTTTTCGAAAACTTTAAATGCTCATAACTCGTAGAGAAATGCATCTAGAGGGCTAAAAATTGCATTTCTGTAATCTAGAGAGTCAGACCTTTCCAATGATGTATGATTTGTATATATTCGAGAAAAATAAAATTTTGAAATTTTGGCCGAAATCTGAAAAATTTTCAAATGCTGTTTTGAGGGTGAAGATCGCATCTTTTGGCATTTTCAGTACCAGAAAAATGTCCGTTTTTTCGAAAACTTTAAATGTTCATAACTCGTAGAGAAATGCATCTAGAGGGCTAAAAATTGCATTTCTCTAATCTAGAGAGTCAGACCTTTCCAATGATGTATGATTTGTATATATTCGAGAAAAATAAAATTTTGAAATTTTGGTCGAAATCTGAAAAATTTTCAAATGCTGTTTTGAGGGTGAAGATCGCATCTTTTGGCATTTTCAGTACCAGAAAAATGTCCATTTTTTCGAAAACTTTAAATGCTCATAACTCGTAGAGAAATGCATCTAGAGGGCTAAAAATTGCATTTCTGTAATCTAGAGGGTCAGACCTTTCCAATGATGTATGATTTGTATATATTCGAGAAAAATAAAAAATTTTCAAATGCTGTTTTGAGGGTGAAGATCGCATCTTTTGGGATTTTCAGTACCAGAAAAATGTCCGTTTTTTCGAAAACTTTAAATGCTCATAACTCGTAGAGAAATGCATCTAGAGGGCTAAAAATTGCATTTCTGTAATCTAGAGAGTCAGACCTTTCCAATGATGTATGATTTGTATATATTCGAGAAAAATAAAATTTTGAAATTTTGGTCGAAATCTGAAAAATTTTCAAATGCTGTTTTGAGGGTGAAGATCGCATCTTTTGGCATTTTCAGTACCAGAAAAATATCCGTTTTTTCGAAAACTTTAAATGCTCATAACTCGTAGAGAAATGCATCTAGAGGGCTAAAAATTGCATTTCTGTAATCTAGAGAGTCAGACCTTTCCAATGATGTATGATTTGTATATATTCGAGAAAAATAAAATTTTGAAATTTTGGTCGAAATCTGAAAAATTTTCAAATGCTGTTTTGAGGGTGAAGATCGCATCTTTTGGCATTTTCAGTACCAGAAAAATGTCCGTTTTTTCGAAAACTTTAAATGCTCATAACTCGTAGAGAAATGCATCTAGAGGGCTAAAAATTGCATTTCTGTAATCTAGAGAGTCAGACCTTTCCAATGATGTATGATTTGTATATATTCGAGAAAAATAAAATTTTGAAATTTTGGTCGAAATCTGAAAAATTTTCAAATGCTGTTTTGAGGGTGAAGATCGCATCTTTTGGGATTTTCAGTACCAGAAAAATGTCCGTTTTTTCGAAAACTTTAAATGCTCATAACTCGTAGAGAAATGCATCTAGAGGGCTAAAAATTGCATTTCTGTAATCTAGAGAGTCAGACATTTCAAATGATGTATGATTTGTATATATTCGAGAAAAATAAAATTTTGAAATTTTGGTCGAAATCTGAAAAATTTTCAAATGCTGTTTTGAGGGTGAAGATCGCATCTTTTGGCATTTTCAGTACCAGAAAAATGTCCGTTTTTTCGAAAACTTTAAATGCTCATAACTCGTAGAGAAATGCATCTAGAGGGCTAAAAATTGCATTTCTGTAATCTAGAGAGTCAGACCTTTCCAATGATGTATGATTTGTATATATTCGAGAAAAATAAAATTTTGAAATTTTGGTCGAAATCTGAAAAATTTTCAAATGCTGTTTTGAGGGTGAAGATCGCATCTTTTGGCATTTTCAGTACCAGAAAAATGTCCGTTTTTTCGAAAACTTTAAATGTTCATAACTCGTAGAGAAATGCATCTAGAGGGCTAAAAATTGCATTTCTCTAATCTAGAGAGTCAGACCTTTCCAATGATGTATGATTTGTATATATTCGAGAAAAATAAAATTTTGAAATTTTGGTCGAAATCTGAAAAATTTTCAAATGCTGTTTTGAGGGTGAAGATCGCATCTTTTGGCATTTTCAGTACCAGAAAAATATCCGTTTTTTCGAAAACTTTAAATGCTCATACCTCGTAGAGAAATGCATCTAGAGGGCTAAAAATTGCATTTCTGTAATCTAGAGAGTCAGACCTTTCCAATGATGTATGATTTGTATATATTCGAGAAAAATAAAATTTTGAAATTTTGGTCGAAATCTGAAAAATTTTCAAATGCTGTTTTGAGGGTGAAGATCGCATCTTTTGGCATTTTCAGTACCAGAAAAATATCCGTTTTTTCGAAAACTTTAAATGCTCATAACTCGTAGAGAAATGCATCTAGAGGGCTAAAAATTGCATTTCTGTAATCTAGAGAGTCAGACCTTTCCAATGATGTATGATTTGTATATATTCGAGAAAAATAAAATTTTGAAATTTTGGTCGAAATCTGAAAAATTTTCAAATGCTGTTTTGAGGGTGAAGATCGCATCTTTTGGCATTTTCAGTACCAGAAAAATGTCCGTTTTTTCGAAAACTTTAAATGCTCATAACTCGTAGAGAAATGCATCTAGAGGGCTAAAAATTGCATTTCTGTAATCTAGAGAGTCAGACCTTTCCAATGATGTATGATTTGTATATATTCGAGAAAAATAAAATTTTGAAATTTTGGTCGAAATCTGAAAAATTTTCAAATGCTGTTTTGAGGGTGAAGATCGCATCTTTTGGCATTTTCAGTACCAGAAAAATGTCCGTTTTTTCGAAAACTTTAAATGCTCATAACTCGTAGAGAAATGCATCTAGAGGGCTAAAAATTGCATTTCTGTAATCTAGAGAGTCAGACCTTTCCAATGATGTATGATTTGTATATATTCGAGAAAAATAAAATTTTGAAATTTTGGTCGAAATCTGAAAAATTTTCAAATGCTGTTTTGAGGGTGAAGATCGCATCTTTTGGGATTTTCAGTACCAGAAAAATGTCCGTTTTTTCGAAAACTTTAAATGCTCATAACTCGTAGAGAAATGCATCTAGAGGGCTAAAAATTGCATTTCTGTAATCTAGAGAGTCAGACCTTTCCAATGATGTATGATTTGTATATATTCGAGAAAAATAAAATTTTGAAATTTTGGTCGAAATCTGAAAAATTTTCAAATGCTGTTTTGAGGGTGAAGATCGCATCTTTTGGCATTTTCAGTACCAGAAAAATGTCCGTTTTTTCGAAAACTTTAAATGCTCATAACTCGTAGAGAAATGCATCTAGAGGGCTAAAAATTGCATTTCTGTAATCTAGAGGGTCAGACCTTTCCAATGATGTATGATTTGTATATATTCGAGAAAAATAAAATTTTGAAATTTTGGTCGAAATCTAAAAAATTTTCAAATGCTGTTTTGAGGGTGAAGATCGCATCTTTTGGGATTTTCAGTACCAGAAAAATGTCCGTTTTTTCGAAAACTTTAAATGCTCATAACTCGTAGAGAAATGCATCTAGAGGGCTAAAAATTGCATTTCTGTAATCTAGAGAGTCAGACCTTTCCAATGATGTATGATTTGTATATATTCGAGAAAAATAAAATTTTGAAATTTTGGTCGAAATCTGAAAAATTTTCAAATGCTGTTTTGAGGGTGAAGATCGCATCTTTTGGCATTTTCAGTACCAGAAAAATATCCGTTTTTTCGAAAACTTTAAATGCTCATAACTCGTAGAGAAATGCATCTAGAGGGCTAAAAATTGCATTTCTGTAATCTAGAGAGTCAGACCTTTCCAATGATGTATGATTTGTATATATTCGAGAAAAATAAAATTTTGAAATTTTGGTCGAAATCTGAAAAATTTTCAAATGCTGTTTTGAGGGTGAAGATCGCATCTTTTGGCATTTTCAGTACCAGAAAAATGTCCGTTTTTTCGAAAACTTTAAATGCTCATAACTCGTAGAGAAATGCATCTAGAGGGCTAAAAATTGCATTTCTGTAATCTAGAGAGTCAGACCTTTCCAATGATGTATGATTTGTATATATTCGAGAAAAATAAAATTTTGAAATTTTGGTCGAAATCTGAAAAATTTTCAAATGCTGTTTTGAGGGTGAAGATCGCATCTTTTGGGATTTTCAGTACCAGAAAAATGTCCGTTTTTTCGAAAACTTTAAATGCTCATAACTCGTAGAGAAATGCATCTAGAGGGCTAAAAATTGCATTTCTGTAATCTAGAGAGTCAGACCTTTCCAATGATGTATGATTTGTATATATTCGAGAAAAATAAAATTTTGAAATTTTGGTCGAAATCTGAAAAATTTTCAAATGCTGTTTTGAGGGTGAAGATCGCATCTTTTGGCATTTTCAGTACCAGAAAAATGTCCGTTTTTTCGAAAACTTTAAATGCTCATAACTCGTAGAGAAATGCATCTAGAGGGCTAAAAATTGCATTTCTGTAATCTAGAGAGTCAGACCTTTCCAATGATGTATGATTTGTATATATTCGAGAAAAATAAAATTTTGAAATTTTGGTCGAAATCTGAAAAATTTTCAAATGCTGTTTTGAGGGTGAAGATCGCATCTTTTGGCATTTTCAGTACCAGAAAAATGTCCGTTTTTTCGAAAACTTTAAATGCTCATAACTCGTAGAGAAATGCACCTAGAGGGCTAAAAATTGCATTTCTGTAATCTAGAGAGTCAGACCTTTCCAATGATGTATGATTTGTATATATTCGAGAAAATAAAATTTTGAAATTTTTGGTCGAAATCTGAAAAATTTTCAAATGCTGTTTTGAGGGTGAAGATCGCATCTTTTGGCATTTTCAGTACCAGAAAAATGTCCGTTTTTTCGAAAACTTTAAATGCTCATAACTCGTAGAGAAATGCACCTAGAGGGCTAAAAATTGCATTTCTGTAATCTAGAGAGTCAGACCTTTCCAATGATGTATGATTTGTATATATTCGAGAAAAATAAAATTTTGAAATTTTGGTCGAAATCTGAAAAATTTTCAAATGCTGTTTTGAGGGTGAAGATCGCATCTTTTGGGATTTTCAGTACCAGAAAAATGTCCGTTTTTTCGAAAACTTTAAATGCTCATAACTCGTAGAGAAATGCATCTAGAGGGCTAAAAATTGCATTTCTGTAATCTAGAGAGTCAGACATTTCAAATGATGTATGATTTGTATATATTCGAGAAAAATAAAATTTTGAAATTTTGGTCGAAATCTGAAAAATTTTCAAATGCTGTTTTGAGGGTGAAGATCGCATCTTTTGGCATTTTCAGTACCAGAAAAATGTCCGTTTTTTCGAAAACTTTAAATGCTCATAACTCGTAGAGAAATGCATCTAGAGGGCTAAAAATTGCATTTCTGTAATCTAGAGAGTCAGACCTTTCCAATGATGTATGATTTGTATATATTCGAGAAAAATAAAATTTTGAAATTTTGGTCGAAATCTGAAAAATTTTCAAATGCTGTTTTGAGGGTGAAGATCGCATCTTTTGGGATTTTCAGTACCAGAAAAATGTCCGTTTTTTCGAAAACTTTAAATGCTCATAACTCGTAGAGAAATGCATCTAGAGGGCTAAAAATTGCATTTCTGTAATCTAGAGAGTCAGACCTTTCCAATGATGTATGATTTGTATATATTCGAGAAAAATAAAATTTTGAAATTTTGGTCGAAATCTGAAAAATTTTCAAATGCTGTTTTGAGGGTGAAGATCGCATCTTTTGGCATTTTCAGTACCAGAAAAATGTCCGTTTTTTCGAAAACTTTAAATGCTCATAACTCGTAGAGAAATGCATCTAGAGGGCTAAAAATTGCATTTCTGTAATCTAGAGAGTCAGACCTTTCCAATGATGTATGATTTGTATATATTCGAGAAAAATAAAATTTTGAAATTTTGGTCGAAATCTGAAAAATTTTCAAATGCTGTTTTGAGGGTGAAGATCGCATCTTTTGGCATTTTCAGTACCAGAAAAATGTCCGTTTTTTCGAAAACTTTAAATGCTCATAACTCGTAGAGAAATGCATCTAGAGGGCTAAAAATTGCATTTCTGTAATCTAGAGAGTCAGACCTTTCCAATGATGTATGATTTGTATATATTCGAGAAAAATAAAATTTTGAAATTTTGGTCGAAATCTGAAAAATTTTTAAATGCTGTTTTGAGGGTGAAGATCGCATCTTTTGGCATTTTCAGTACCAGAAAAATGTCCGTTTTTTCGAAAACTTTAAATGCTCATAACTCGTAGAGAAATGCACCTAGAGGGCTAAAAATTGCATTTCTGTAATCTAGAGAGTCAGACCTTTCCAATGATGTATGATTTGTATATATTCGAGAAAATAAAATTTTGAAATTTTTGGTCGAAATCTGAAAAATTTTCAAATGCTGTTTTGAGGGTGAAGATCGCATCTTTTGGCATTTTCAGTACCAGAAAAATGTCCGTTTTTTCGAAAACTTTAAATGCTCATAACTCGTAGAGAAATGCACCTAGAGGGCTAAAAATTGCATTTCTGTAATCTAGAGAGTCAGACCTTTCCAATGATGTATGATTTGTATATATTCGAGAAAAATAAAATTTTGAAATTTTGGTCGAAATCTGAAAAATTTTCAAATGCTGTTTTGAGGGTGAAGATCGCATCTTTTGGGATTTTCAGTACCAGAAAAATGTCCGTTTTTTCGAAAACTTTAAATGCTCATAACTCGTAGAGAAATGCATCTAGAGGGCTAAAAATTGCATTTCTGTAATCTAGAGAGTCAGACATTTCAAATGATGTATGATTTGTATATATTCGAGAAAAATAAAATTTTGAAATTTTGGTCGAAATCTGAAAAATTTTCAAATGCTGTTTTGAGGGTGAAGATCGCATCTTTTGGCATTTTCAGTACCAGAAAAATGTCCGTTTTTTCGAAAACTTTAAATGCTCATAACTCGTAGAGAAATGCATCTAGAGGGCTAAAAATTGCATTTCTGTAATCTAGAGGGTCAGACCTTTCCAATGATGTATGATTTGTATATATTCGAGAAAAATAAAATTTTGAAATTTTGGTCGAAATCTAAAAAATTTTCAAATGCTGTTTTGAGGGTGAAGATCGCATCTTTTGGCATTTTCAGTACCAGAAAAATGTCCGTTTTTTCGAAAACTTTAAATGCTCATAACTAGTAGAGAAATACACCTAGAGGGCTAAAAATTGCATTTATGTAATCTAGAGAGTCAGACCTTTCCAATGATGTATGATTTGTATATATTCGAGAAAAATAAAATTTTGAAATTTTGGTCGAAATCTGAAAAATTTTCAAATGCTGTTTTGAGGGTGAAGATCGCATCTTTTGGCATTTTCAGTACCAGAAAAATGTCCGTTTTTTCGAAAACTTTAAATGCTCATAACTCGTAGAGAAATGCACCTAGAGGGCTAAAAATTGCATTTCTGTAATCTAGAGAGTCAGACATTTCAAATGATGTATGATTTGTATATATTCGAGAAAAATAAAATTTTGAAATTTTGGTCGAAATCTGAAAAATTTTCAAATGCTGTTTTGAGGGTGAAGATCGCATCTTTTGGCATTTTCAGTACCAGAAAAATGTCCGTTTTTTCGAAAACTTTAAATGCTCATAACTAGTAGAGAAATACACCTAGAGGGCTAAAAATTGCATTTATGTAATCTAGAGAGTCAGACCTTTCCAATGATGTATGATTTGTATATATTCGAGAAAAATAAAATTTTGAAATTTTGGTCGAAATCTGAAAAATTTTCAAATGCTGTTTTGAGGGTGAAGATCGCATCCTTTGGCATTTTCAGTACCAGAAAAATGTCCGTTTTTTCGAAAACTTTAAATGCTCATAACTAGTAGAGAAATACACCTAGAGGGCTAAAAATTGCATTTCTGTAATCTAGAGAGTCAGACCTTTCCAATGATGTATGATTTGTATATATTCGAGAAAAATAAAATTTTGAAATTTTGGTCGAAATCTGGAAATTTTCAAATGCTGTTTTGAGGGTGAAGATCGCATCTTTTGGGATTTTCAGTACCAGAAAAATGTCCAATTTTTCGAAAACTTTAAATGCTCATAACTCGTAGAGAAATGCATCTAGAGGGCTAAAAATTGCATTTCTGTAATCTAGAGAGTCAGACCTTTCCAATGATGTATGATTTGTATATATTCGAGAAAAATAAAATTTTGAAATTTTGGTCGAAATCTGAAAAATTTTCAAATGCTGTTTTGAGGGTGAAGATCGCATCTTTTGGGATTTTCAGTACCAGAAAAATGTCCGTTTTTTCGAAAACTTTAAATGCTCATAACTCGTAGAGAAATGCATCTAGAGGGCTAAAAATTGCATTTCTGTAATCTAGAGAGTCAGACCTTTCCAATGATGTATGATTTGTATATATTCGAGAAAAATAAAATTTTGAAATTTTGGTCGAAATCTGAAAAATTTTCAAATGCTGTTTTGAGGGTGAAGATCGCATCTTTTGGGATTTTCAGTACCAGAAAAATGTCCGTTTTTTCGAAAACTTTAAATGCTCATAACTCGTAGAGAAATGCATCTAGAGGGCTAAAAATTGCATTTCTGTAATCTAGAGAGTCAGACCTTTCCAATGATGTATGATTTGTATATATTCGAGAAAAATAAAATTTTGAAATTTTGGTCGAAATCTGAAAAATTTTCAAATGCTGTTTTGAGGGTGAAGATCGCATCTTTTGGGATTTTCAGTACCAGAAAAATGTCCGTTTTTTCGAAAACTTTAAATGCTCATAACTCGTAGAGAAATGCATCTAGAGGGCTAAAAATTGCATTTCTGTAATCTAGAGAGTCAGACCTTTCCAATGATGTATGATTTGTATATATTCGAGAAAAATAAAATTTTGAAATTTTGGTCGAAATCTGAAAAATTTTCAAATGCTGTTTTGAGGGTGAAGATCGCATCTTTTGGCATTTTCAGTACCAGAAAAATGTCCGTTTTTTCGAAAACTTTAAATGCTCATAACTCGTAGAGAAATGCATCTAGAGGGCTAAAAATTGCATTTCTGTAATCTAGAGAGTCAGACCTTTCCAATGATGTATGATTTGTATATATTCGAGAAAAATAAAATTTTGAAATTTTGGTCGAAATCTGAAAAATTTTCAAATGCTGTTTTGAGGGTGAAGATCGCATCTTTTGGGATTTTCAGTACCAGAAAAATGTCCGTTTTTTCGAAAACTTTAAATGCTCATAACTCGTAGAGAAATGCATCTAGAGGGCTAAAAATTGCATTTCTGTAATCTAGAGAGTCAGACCTTTCCAATGATGTATGATTTGTATATATTCGAGAAAAATAAAATTTTGAAATTTTGGTCGAAATCTGAAAAATTTTCAAATGCTGTTTTGAGGGTGAAGATCGCATCTTTTGGCATTTTCAGTACCAGAAAAATGTCCGTTTTTTCGAAAACTTTAAATGCTCATAACTCGTAGAGAAATGCATCTAGAGGGCTAAAAATTGCATTTCTGTAATCTAGAGGGTCAGACCTTTCCAATGATGTATGATTTGTATATATTCGAGAAAAATAAAATTTTGAAATTTTGGTCGAAATCTAAAAAATTTTCAAATGCTGTTTTGAGGGTGAAGATCGCATCTTTTGGGATTTTCAGTACCAGAAAAATGTCCGTTTTTTCGAAAACTTTAAATGCTCATAACTCGTAGAGAAATGCATCTAGAGGGCTAAAAATTGCATTTCTGCAATCTAGAGAGTCAGACCTTTCCAATGATGTATGATTTGTATATATTCGAGAAAAATAAAATTTTGAAATTTTGGTCGAAATCTGAAAAATTTTCAAATGCTGTTTTGAGGGTGAAGATCGCATCTTTTGGCATTTTCAGTACCAGAAAAATGTCCGTTTTTTCGAAAACTTTAAATGCTCATAACTCGTAGAGAAATGCATCTAGAGGGCTAAAAATTGCATTTCTGTAATCTAGAGAGTCAGACCTTTCCAATGATGTATGATTTGTATATATTCGAGAAAAATAAAATTTTGAAATTTTGGTCGAAATCTGAAAAATTTTCAAATGCTGTTTTGAGGGTGAAGATCGCATCTTTTGGTATTTTCAGTACCAGAAAAATGTCCGTTTTTTCGAAAACTTTAAATGCTCATAACTCGTAGAGAAATGCACCTAGAGGGCTAAAAATTGCATTTCTGTAATCTAGAGAGTCAGACCTTTCCAATGATGTATGATTTGTATATATTCGAGAAAAATAAAATTTTGAAATTTTTGGTCGAAATCTGAAAAAATTTCAAATGCTGTTTTGAGGGTGAAGATCGCATCTTTTGGGATTTTCAGTACCAGAAAAATGTCCGTTTTTTCGAAAACTTTAAATGCTCATAACTCGTAGAGAAATGCATCTAGAGGGCTAAAAATTGCATTTCTGTAATCTAGAGAGTCAGACCTTTCCAATGATGTATGATTTGTATATATTCGAGAAAAATAAAATTTTGAAATTTTGGTCGAAATCTGAAAAATTTTCAAATGCTGTTTTGAGGGTGAAGATCGCATCTTTTGGGATTTTCAGTACCAGAAAAATTTTCAATTTTTCGAAAACTTTAAATGCTCATAACTCGTAGAGAAATGCACCTAGAGGGCTAAAAATTGCATTTCTGTAATCTAGAGAGTCAGACCTTTCCAATGATGTATGATTTGTATATATTCGAGAAAAATAAAATTTTGAAATTTTGGTCGAAATCTGAAAAATTTTCAAATGCTGTTTTGAGGGTGAAGATCGCATCTTTTGGCATTTTCAGTACCAGAAAAATGTCCGTTTTTTCGAAAACTTTAAATGCTCATAACTCGTAGAGAAATGCATCTAGAGGGCTAAAAATTGCATTTCTGCAATCTAGAGAGTCAGACCTTTCCAATGATGTATGATTTGTATATATTCGAGAAAAATAAAATTTTGAAATTTTGGTCGAAATCTGAAAAATTTTCAAATGCTGTTTTGAGGGTGAAGATCGCATCTTTTGGGATTTTCAGTACCAGAAAAATGTCCGTTTTTTCGAAAACTTTAAATGCTCATAACTCGTAGAGAAATGCATCTAGAGGGCTAAAAATTGCATTTCTGTAATCTAGAGAGTCAGACCTTTCCAATGATGTATGATTTGTATATATTCGAGAAAAATAAAATTTTGAAATTTTGGTCGAAATCTGAAAAATTTTCAAATGCTGTTTTGAGGGTGAAGATCGCATCTTTTGGTATTTTCAGTACCAGAAAAATGTCCGTTTTTTCGAAAACTTTAAATGCTCATAACTCGTAGAGAAATGCACCTAGAGGGCTAAAAATTGCATTTCTGTAATCTAGAGAGTCAGACCTTTCCAATGATGTATGATTTGTATATATTCGAGAAAAATAAAATTTTGAAATTTTTGGTCGAAATCTGAAAAAATTTCAAATGCTGTTTTGAGGGTGAAGATCGCATCTTTTGGGATTTTCAGTACCAGAAAAATGTCCGTTTTTTCGAAAACTTTAAATGCTCATAACTCGTAGAGAAATGCATCTAGAGGGCTAAAAATTGCATTTCTGTAATCTAGAGAGTCAGACCTTTCCAATGATGTATGATTTGTATATATTCGAGAAAAATAAAATTTTGAAATTTTGGTCGAAATCTGAAAAATTTTCAAATGCTGTTTTGAGGGTGAAGATCGCATCTTTTGGGATTTTCAGTACCAGAAAAATGTCCGTTTTTTCGAAAACTTTAAATGCTCATAACTCGTAGAGAAATGCATCTAGAGGGCTAAAAATTGCATTTCTGTAATCTAGAGAGTCAGACCTTTCCAATGATGTATGATTTGTATATATTCGAGAAAAATAAAATTTTGAAATTTTGGTCGAAATCTGAAAAATTTTCAAATGCTGTTTTGAGGGTGAAGATCGCATCTTTTGGCATTTTCAGTACCAGAAAAATGTCCGTTTTTTCGAAAACTTTAAATGCTCATAACTCGTAGAGAAATGCATCTAGAGGGCTAAAAATTGCATTTCTGCAATCTAGAGAGTCAGACCTTTCCAATGATGTATGATTTGTATATATTCGAGAAAAATAAAATTTTGAAATTTTGGTCGAAATCTGAAACATTTTCAAATGCTGTTTTGAGGGTGAAGATCGCATCTTTTGGCATTTTCAGTACCAGAAAAATGTCCGTTTTTTCGAAAACTTTAAATGCTCATAACTCGTAGAGAAATGCACCTAGAGGGCTAAAAATTGCATTTCTGTAATCTAGAGAGTCAGACCTTTCCAATGATGTATGATTTGTATATATTCGAGAAAAATAAAATTTTGAAATTTTTGGTCGAAATCTGAAAAAATTTCAAATGCTGTTTTGAGGGTGAAGATCGCATCTTTTGGGATTTTCAGTACCAGAAAAATGTCCGTTTTTTCGAAAACTTTAAATGCTCATAACTCGTAGAGAAATGCATCTAGAGGGCTAAAAATTGCATTTCTGTAATCTAGAGAGTCAGACCTTTCCAATGATGTATGATTTGTATATATTCGAGAAAAATAAAATTTTGAAATTTTGGTCGAAATCTGAAAAATTTTCAAATGCTGTTTTGAGGGTGAAGATCGCATCTTTTGGGATTTTCAGTACCAGAAAAATGTCCGTTTTTTCGAAAACTTTAAATGCTCATAACTCGTAGAGAAATGCATCTAGAGGGCTAAAAATTGCATTTCTGTAATCTAGAGAGTCAGACCTTTCCAATGATGTATGATTTGTATATATTCGAGAAAAATAAAATTTTGAAATTTTGGTCGAAATCTGAAAAATTTTCAAATGCTGTTTTGAGGGTGAAGATCGCATCTTTTGGCATTTTCAGTACCAGAAAAATGTCCGTTTTTTCGAAAACTTTAAATGCTCATAACTCGTAGAGAAATGCATCTAGAGGGCTAAAAATTGCATTTCTGCAATCTAGAGAGTCAGACCTTTCCAATGATGTATGATTTGTATATATTCGAGAAAAATAAAATTTTGAAATTTTGGTCGAAATCTGAAACATTTTCAAATGCTGTTTTGAGGGTGAAGATCGCATCTTTTGGCATTTTCAGTACCAGAAAAATGTCCGTTTTTTCGAAAACTTTAAATGCTCATAACTCGTAGAGAAATGCACCTAGAGGGCTAAAAATTGCATTTCTGTAATCTAGAGAGTCAGACCTTTCCAATGATGTATGATTTGTATATATTCGAGAAAAATAAAATTTTGAAATTTTTGGTCGAAATCTGAAAAATTTTTAAATGCTGTTTTGAGGGTGAAGATCGCATCTTTTGGGATTTTCAGTATAAGAAAAATGTCCGTTTTTTCGAAAACTTTAAATGCTCATAACTCGTAGAGAAATGCACATAGAGGGCTAAAAATTGCATTTCTGTAATCTAGAGAGTCAGACCTTTCCAATGATGTATGATTTGTATATATTCGAGAAAAATAAAATTTTGAAATTTTGGTCGAAATCTGAAAAATTTTCAAATGCTGTTTTGAGGGTGAAGATCGCATCTTTTGGCATTTTCAGTACCAGAAAAATGTCCGTTTTTTCGAAAACTTTAAATGCTCATAACTCGTAGAGAAATGCACCTAGAGGGCTAAAAATTGCATTTCTGTAATCTAGAGAGTCAGACCTTTCCAATGATGCATGATTTGTATATATTCGAGAAAAATAAAATTTTGAAATTTTGGTCGAAATCTGAAAAATTTTCAAATGCTGTTTTGAGGGTGAAGATCGCATCTTTTGGCATTTTCAGTACCAGAAAAATGTCCGTTTTTTCGAAAACTTTAAATGCTCATAACTAGTAGAGAAATACACCTAGAGGGCTAAAAATCGCATTTATGTAATCTAGAGAGTCAGACCTTTCCAATGATGTATGATTTGTATATATTCGAGAAAAATAAAATTTTGAAATTTTGGTCGAAATCTGAAAAATTTTCAAATGCTGTTTTGAGGGTGAAGATCGCATCTTTTGGCATTTTCAGTACCAGAAAAATGTCCGTTTTTTCGAAAACTTTAATCTAGAGAGTCAGACCTTTCCAATGATGTATGATTTGTATATATTCGAGAAAAATAAAATTTTGAAATTTTGGTCGAAATCTGGAAATTTTCAAATGCTGTTTTGAGGGTGAAGATCGCATCTTTTGGGATTTTCAGTACTAATAATCTAGAGAGTCAGACCTTTCCAATGATGTATGATTTGTATATATTCGAGAAAAATAAAATTTTGAAATTTTGGTCGAAATCTGAAAAATTTTCAAATGCTGTTTTGAGGGTGAAGATCGCATCTTTTGGCATTTTCAGTACCAGAAAAATGTCCGTTTTTTCGAAAACTTTAATCTAGAGAGTCAGACCTTTCCAATGATGTATGATTTGTATATATTCGAGAAAAATAAAATTTTGAAATTTTGGTCGAAATCTGGAAATTTTCAAATGCTGTTTTGAGGGTGAAGATCGCATCTTTTGGGATTTTCAGTACCAGAAAAATGTCCGTTTTTTCGAAAACTTTAAATGCTCATAACTCGTAGAGAAATGCATCTAGAGGGCTAAAAATTGCATTTCTGTAATCTAGAGAGTCAGACCTTTCCAATGATGTATGATTTGTATATATTCGAGAAAAATAAAATTTTGAAATTTTGGTCGAAATCTGAAAAATTTTCAAATGCTGTTTTGAGGGTGAAGATCGCATCTTTTGGGATTTTCAGTACCAGAAAAATGTCCGTTTTTTTGAAAACTTTAAATGCTCATAACTCGTAGAGAAATGCATCTAGAGGGCTAAAAATTGCATTTCTGTAATCTAGAGAGTCAGACCTTTCCAATGATGTATGATTTGTATATATTCGAGAAAAATAAAATTTTGAAATTTTTAGTCGAAATCTGAAAAATTTTCAAATGCTGTTTTGAGGGTGAAGATCGCATCTTTTGGCATTTTCAGTACCAGAAAAATGTCCGTTTTTTCGAAAACTTTAAATGCTCATAACTCGTAGAGAAATGCATCTAGAGGTCTAAAAATTGCATTTCTGTAATCTAGAGAGTCAGACCTTTCCAATGATGTATGATTTGTATATATTCGAGAAAAATAAAATTTTGAAATTTTGGTCGAAATCTGAAAAATTTTCAAATGCTGTTTTGAGGGTGAAGATCGCATCTTTTGGCATTTTCAGTACCAGAAAAATGTCCGTTTTTTCGAAAACTTTAAATGCTCATAACTCGTAGAGAAATGCATCTAGAGGGCTAAAAATTGCATTTCTGTAATCTAGAGAGTCAGACCTTTCCAATGATGTATGATTTGTATATATTCGAGAAAAATAAAATTTTGAAATTTTGGTCGAAATCTGAAAAATTTTCAAATGCTGTTTTGAGGGTGAAGATTGCATCTTTTGGCATTTTCAGTACCAGAAAAATGTCCGTTTTTTCGAAAACTTTAAATGCTCATAACTCGTAGAGAAATGCATCTAGAGGGCTAAAAATTGCATTTCTGTAATCTAGAGAGTCAGACCTTTCCAATGATGTATGATTTGTATATATTCGAGAAAAATAAAATTTTGAAATTTTGGTCGAAATCTGAAAAATTTTCAAATGCTTTTTTGAGGGTGAAGATCGCATCTTTTGGCATTTTCAGTACCAGAAAAATGTCCGTTTTTTCGAAAACTTTAAATGCTCATAACTCGTAGAGAAATGCACCTAGAGGGCTAAAAATTGCATTTCTGTAATCTAGAGAGTCAGACCTTTCCAATGATGCATGATTTGTATATATTCGAGAAAAATAAAATTTTGAAATTTTGGTCGAAATCTGAAAAATTTTCAAATGCTGTTTTGAGGGTGAAGATCGCATCTTTTGGCATTTTCAGTACCAGAAAAATGTCCGTTTTTTCGAAAACTTTAAATGCTCATAACTAGTAGAGAAATACACCTAGAGGGCTAAAAATTGCATTTATGTAATCTAGAGAGTCAGACCTTTCCAATGATGTATGATTTGTATATATTCGAGAAAAAAAAAATTTTGAAATTTTGGTCGAAATCTGAAAAATTTTCAAATGCTGTTTTGAGGGTGAAGATCGCATCTTTTGGCATTTTCAGTACCAGAAAAATGTCCGTTTTTTCGAAAACTTTAAATGCTCATAACTCGTAGAGAAATGCACCTAGAGGGCTAAAAATTGCATTTCTGTAATCTAGAGAGTCAGACCTTTCCAATGATGCATGATTTGTATATATTCGAGAAAAATAAAATTTTGAAATTTTGGTCGAAATCTGAAAAATTTTCAAATGCTGTTTTGAGGGTGAAGATCGCATCTTTTGGCATTTTCAGTACCAGAAAAATGTCCGTTTTTTCGAAAACTTTAAATGCTCATAACTCGTAGAGAAATGCATCTAGAGGGCTAAAAATTGCATTTCTGTAATCTAGAGAGTCAGACCTTTCCAATGATGTATGATTTGTATATATTCGAGAAAAATAAAATTTTGAAATTTTGGTCGAAATCTGAAAAATTTTCAAATGCTGTTTTGAGGGTGAAGATCGCATCTTTTGGCATTTTCAGTACCAGAAAAATGTCCGTTTTTTCGAAAACTTTAAATGCTCATAACTCGTAGAGAAATGCACCTAGAGGGCTAAAAATTGCATTTCTGTAATCTAGAGAGTCAGACCTTTCCAATGATGCATGATTTGTATATATTCGAGAAAAATAAAATTTTGAAATTTTGGTCGAAATCTGAAAAATTTTCAAATGCTGTTTTGAGGGTGAAGATCGCATCTTTTGGCATTTTCAGTACCAGAAAAATGTCCGTTTTTTCGAAAACTTTAAATGCTCATAACTCGTAGAGAAATGCACCTAGAGGGCTAAAAATTGCATTTCTGTAATCTAGAGAGTCAGACCTTTCCAATGATGTATGATTTGTATATATTCGAGAAAAATAAAATTTTGAAATTTTGGTCGAAATCTGAAAAATTTTCAAATGCTGTTTTGAGGGTGAAGATTGCATCTTTTGGCATTTTCAGTACCAGAAAAATGTCCGTTTTTTCGAAAACTTTAAATGCTCATAACTCGTAGAGAAATGCATCTAGAGGGCTAAAAATTGCATTTCTGTAATCTAGAGAGTCAGACCTTTCCAATGATGTATGATTTGTATATATTCGAGAAAAATAAAATTTTGAAATTTTGGTCGAAATCTGAAAAATTTTCAAATGCTTTTTTGAGGGTGAAGATCGCATCTTTTGGCATTTTCAGTACCAGAAAAATGTCCGTTTTTTCGAAAACTTTAAATGCTCATAACTCGTAGAGAAATGCACCTAGAGGGCTAAAAATTGCATTTCTGTAATCTAGAGAGTCAGACCTTTCCAATGATGCATGATTTGTATATATTCGAGAAAAATAAAATTTTGAAATTTTGGTCGAAATCTGAAAAATTTTCAAATGCTGTTTTGAGGGTGAAGATCGCATCTTTTGGCATTTTCAGTACCAGAAAAATGTCCGTTTTTTCGAAAACTTTAAATGCTCATAACTAGTAGAGAAATACACCTAGAGGGCTAAAAATCGCATTTATGTAATCTAGAGAGTCAGACCTTTCCAATGATGTATGATTTGTATATATTCGAGAAAAATAAAATTTTGAAATTTTGGTCGAAATCTGAAAAATTTTCAAATGCTGTTTTGAGGGTGAAGATCGCATCTTTTGGCATTTTCAGTACCAGAAAAATGTCCGTTTTTTCGAAAACTTTAAATGCTCATAACTCGTAGAGAAATGCACCTAGAGGGCTAAAAATTGCATTTCTGTAATCTAGAGAGTCAGACCTTTCCAATGATGTATGATTTGTATATATTCGAGAAAAATAAAATTTTGAAATTTTGGTCGAAATCTGAAAAATTTTCAAATGCTGTTTTGAGGGTGAAGATCGCATCTTTTGGCATTTTCAGTACCAGAAAAATGTCCGTTTTTTCGAAAACTTTAAATGCTCATAACTCGTAGAGAAATGCATCTAGAGGGCTAAAAATTGCATTTCTGTAATCTAGAGAGTCAGACCTTTCCAATGATGTATGATTTGTATATATTCGAGAAAAATAAAATTTTGAAATTTTGGTCGAAATCTGAAAAATTTTCAAATGCTGTTTTGAGGGTGAAGATCGCATCTTTTGGGATTTTCAGTACCAGAAAAATGTCCGTTTTTTTGAAAACTTTAAATGCTCATAACTCGTAGAGAAATGCATCTAGAGGGCTAAAAATTGCATTTCTGTAATCTAGAGAGTCAGACCTTTCCAATGATGTATGATTTGTATATATTCGAGAAAAATAAAATTTTGAAATTTTTAGTCGAAATCTGAAAAATTTTCAAATGCTGTTTTGAGGGTGAAGATCGCATCTTTTGGCATTTTCAGTACCAGAAAAATGTCCGTTTTTTCGAAAACTTTAAATGCTCATAACTCGTAGAGAAATGCATCTAGAGGGCTAAAAATTGCATTTCTGTAATCTAGAGAGTCAGACCTTTCCAATGATGTATGATTTGTATATATTCGAGAAAAATAAAATTTTGAAATTTTGGTCGAAATCTGAAAAATTTTCAAATGCTGTTTTGAGGGTGAAGATCGCATCTTTTGGCATTTTCAGTACCAGAAAAATGTCCGTTTTTTCGAAAACTTTAAATGCTCATAACTCGTAGAGAAATGCATCTAGAGGGCTAAAAATTGCATTTCTGTAATCTAGAGAGTCAGACCTTTCCAATGATGTATGATTTGTATATATTCGAGAAAAATAAAATTTTGAAATTTTGGTCGAAATCTGAAAAATTTTCAAATGCTGTTTTGAGGGTGAAGATCGCATCTTTTGGGATTTTCAGTACCAGAAAAATGTCCGTTTTTTCGAAAACTTTAAATGCTCATAACTCGTAGAGAAATGCATCTAGAGGGCTAAAAATTGCATTTCTGTAATCTAGAGAGTCAGACCTTTCCAATGATGTATGATTTGTATATATTCGAGAAAAATAAAATTTTGAAATTTTTGGTCGAAATCTGAAAAATTTTTAAATGCTGTTTTGAGGGTGAAGATCGCATCTTTTGGGATTTTCAGTACCAGAAAAATGTCCGTTTTTTCGAAAACTTTAAATGCTCATAACTCGTAGAGAAATGCACCTAGAGGGCTAAAAATTGCATTTCTGTAATCTAGAGAGTCAGACCTTTCCAATGATGTATGATTTGTATATATTCGAGAAAAATAAAATTTTGAAATTTTGGTCGAAATCTGAAAAATTTTCAAATGCTGTTTTGAGGGTGAAGATTGCATCTTTTGGCATTTTCAGTACCAGAAAAATGTCCGTTTTTTCGAAAACTTTAAATGCTCATAACTCGTAGAGAAATGCATCTAGAGGGCTAAAAATTGCATTTCTGTAATCTAGAGAGTCAGACCTTTCCAATGATGTATGATTTGTATATATTCGAGAAAAATAAAATTTTGAAATTTTGGTCGAAATCTGAAAAATTTTCAAATGCTTTTTTGAGGGTGAAGATCGCATCTTTTGGCATTTTCAGTACCAGAAAAATGTCCGTTTTTTCGAAAACTTTAAATGCTCATAACTCGTAGAGAAATGCACCTAGAGGGCTAAAAATTGCATTTCTGTAATCTAGAGAGTCAGACCTTTCCAATGATGCATGATTTGTATATATTCGAGAAAAATAAAATTTTGAAATTTTGGTCGAAATCTGAAAAATTTTCAAATGCTGTTTTGAGGGTGAAGATCGCATCTTTTGGCATTTTCAGTACCAGAAAAATGTCCGTTTTTTCGAAAACTTTAAATGCTCATAACTAGTAGAGAAATACACCTAGAGGGCTAAAAATTGCATTTATGTAATCTAGAGAGTCAGACCTTTCCAATGATGTATGATTTGTATATATTCGAGAAAAATAAAATTTTGAAATTTTGGTCGAAATCTGAAAAATTTTCAAATGCTGTTTTGAGGGTGAAGATCGCATCTTTTGGCATTTTCAGTACCAGAAAAATGTCCGTTTTTTCGAAAACTTTAAATGCTCATAACTCGTAGAGAAATGCACCTAGAGGGCTAAAAATTGCATTTCTGTAATCTAGAGAGTCAGACCTTTCCAATGATGCATGATTTGTATATATTCGAGAAAAATAAAATTTTGAAATTTTGGTCGAAATCTGAAAAATTTTCAAATGCTGTTTTGAGGGTGAAGATCGCATCTTTTGGCATTTTCAGTACCAGAAAAATGTCCGTTTTTTCGAAAACTTTAAATGCTCATAACTCGTAGAGAAATGCACCTAGAGGGCTAAAAATTGCATTTCTGTAATCTAGAGAGTCAGACCTTTCCAATGATGCATGATTTGTATATATTCGAGAAAAATAAAATTTTGAAATTTTGGTCGAAATCTGAAAAATTTTCAAATGCTGTTTTGAGGGTGAAGATCGCATCTTTTGGCATTTTCAGTACCAGAAAAATGTCCGTTTTTTCGAAAACTTTAAATGCTCATAACTAGTAGAGAAATACACCTAGAGGGCTAAAAATTGCATTTATGTAATCTAGAGAGTCAGACCTTTCCAATGATGTATGATTTGTATATATTCGAGAAAAATAAAATTTTGAAATTTTGGTCGAAATCTGAAAAATTTTCAAATGCTGTTTTGAGGGTGAAGATCGCATCTTTTGGCATTTTCAGTACCAGAAAAATGTCCGTTTTTTCGAAAACTTTAAATGCTCATAACTCGTAGAGAAATGCACCTAGAGGGCTAAAAATTGCATTTCTGTAATCTAGAGAGTCAGACCTTTCCAATGATGCATGATTTGTATATATTCGAGAAAAATAAAATTTTGAAATTTTGGTCGAAATCTGAAAAATTTTCAAATGCTGTTTTGAGGGTGAAGATCGCATCTTTTGGCATTTTCAGTACCAGAAAAATGTCCGTTTTTTCGAAAACTTTAAATGCTCATAACTCGTAGAGAAATGCATCTAGAGGGCTAAAAATTGCATTTCTGTAATCTAGAGAGTCAGACCTTTCCAATGATGTATGATTTGTATATATTCGAGAAAAATAAAATTTTGAAATTTTGGTCGAAATCTGAAAAATTTTCAAATGCTGTTTTGAGGGTGAAGATCGCATCTTTTGGCATTTTCAGTACCAGAAAAATGTCCGTTTTTTCGAAAACTTTAAATGCTCATAACTCGTAGAGAAATGCACCTAGAGGGCTAAAAATTGCATTTCTGTAATCTAGAGAGTCAGACCTTTCCAATGATGCATGATTTGTATATATTCGAGAAAAATAAAATTTTGAAATTTTGGTCGAAATCTGAAAAATTTTCAAATGCTGTTTTGAGGGTGAAGATCGCATCTTTTGGGATTTTCAGTACCAGAAAAATGTCCGTTTTTTCGAAAACTTTAAATGCTCATAACTCGTAGAGAAATGCACCTAGAGGGCTAAAAATTGCATTTCTGTAATCTAGAGAGTCAGACCTTTCCAATGATGTATGATTTGTATATATTCGAGAAAAATAAAATTTTGAAATTTTGGTCGAAATCTGAAAAATTTTCAAATGCTGTTTTGAGGGTGAAGATTGCATCTTTTGGCATTTTCAGTACCAGAAAAATGTCCGTTTTTTCGAAAACTTTAAATGCTCATAACTCGTAGAGAAATGCATCTAGAGGGCTAAAAATTGCATTTCTGTAATCTAGAGAGTCAGACCTTTCCAATGATGTATGATTTGTATATATTCGAGAAAAATAAAATTTTGAAATTTTGGTCGAAATCTGAAAAATTTTCAAATGCTTTTTTGAGGGTGAAGATCGCATCTTTTGGCATTTTCAGTACCAGAAAAATGTCCGTTTTTTCGAAAACTTTAAATGCTCATAACTCGTAGAGAAATGCACCTAGAGGGCTAAAAATTGCATTTCTGTAATCTAGAGAGTCAGACCTTTCCAATGATGCATGATTTGTATATATTCGAGAAAAATAAAATTTTGAAATTTTGGTCGAAATCTGAAAAATTTTCAAATGCTGTTTTGAGGGTGAAGATCGCATCTTTTGGCATTTTCAGTACCAGAAAAATGTCCGTTTTTTCGAAAACTTTAAATGCTCATAACTAGTAGAGAAATACACCTAGAGGGCTAAAAATTGCATTTATGTAATCTAGAGAGTCAGACCTTTCCAATGATGTATGATTTGTATATATTCGAGAAAAATAAAATTTTGAAATTTTGGTCGAAATCTGAAAAATTTTCAAATGCTGTTTTGAGGGTGAAGATCGCATCTTTTGGCATTTTCAGTACCAGAAAAATGTCCGTTTTTTCGAAAACTTTAAATGCTCATAACTCGTAGAGAAATGCACCTAGAGGGCTAAAAATTGCATTTCTGTAATCTAGAGAGTCAGACCTTTCCAATGATGTATGATTTGTATATATTCGAGAAAAATAAAATTTTGAAATTTTGGTCGAAATCTGAAAAATTTTCAAATGCTGTTTTGAGGGTGAAGATCGCATCTTTTGGCATTTTCAGTACCAGAAAAATGTCCGTTTTTTCGAAAACTTTAAATGCTCATAACTCGTAGAGAAATGCACCTAGAGGGCTAAAAATTGCATTTCTGTAATCTAGAGAGTCAGACCTTTCCAATGATGCATGATTTGTATATATTCGAGAAAAATAAAATTTTGAAATTTTGGTCGAAATCTGAAAAATTTTCAAATGCTGTTTTGAGGGTGAAGATCGCATCTTTTGGCATTTTCAGTACCAGAAAAATGTCCGTTTTTTCGAAAACTTTAAATGCTCATAACTAGTAGAGAAATACACCTAGAGGGCTAAAAATTGCATTTATGTAATCTAGAGAGTCAGACCTTTCCAATGATGTATGATTTGTATATATTCGAGAAAAATAAAATTTTGAAATTTTGGTCGAAATCTGAAAAATTTTCAAATGCTGTTTTGAGGGTGAAGATCGCATCTTTTGGCATTTTCAGTACCAGAAAAATGTCCGTTTTTTCGAAAACTTTAAATGCTCATAACTCGTAGAGAAATGCACCTAGAGGGCTAAAAATTGCATTTCTGTAATCTAGAGAGTCAGACCTTTCCAATGATGCATGATTTGTATATATTCGAGAAAAATAAAATTTTGAAATTTTGGTCGAAATCTGAAAAATTTTCAAATGCTGTTTTGAGGGTGAAGATCGCATCTTTTGGCATTTTCAGTACCAGAAAAATGTCCGTTTTTTCGAAAACTTTAAATGCTCATAACTCGTAGAGAAATGCATCTAGAGGGCTAAAAATTGCATTTCTGTAATCTAGAGAGTCAGACCTTTCCAATGATGTATGATTTGTATATATTCGAGAAAAATAAAATTTTGAAATTTTGGTCGAAATCTGAAAAATTTTCAAATGCTGTTTTGAGGGTGAAGATCGCATCTTTTGGCATTTTCAGTACCAGAAAAATGTCCGTTTTTTCGAAAACTTTAAATGCTCATAACTCGTAGAGAAATGCACCTAGAGGGCTAAAAATTGCATTTCTGTAATCTAGAGAGTCAGACCTTTCCAATGATGCATGATTTGTATATATTCGAGAAAAATAAAATTTTGAAATTTTGGTCGAAATCTGAAAAATTTTCAAATGCTGTTTTGAGGGTGAAGATCGCATCTTTTGGCATTTTCAGTACCAGAAAAATGTCCGTTTTTTCGAAAACTTTAAATGCTCATAACTAGTAGAGAAATACACCTAGAGGGCTAAAAATTGCATTTCTGTAATCTAGAGAGTCAGACCTTTCCAATGATGCATGATTTGTATATATTCGAGTACCAGAAAAATGTCCGTTTTTTTGAAAACTTTAAATGCTCATAACTCGTAGAGAAATGCACCTAGAGGGCTAAAAATTGCATTTCTGTAATCTAGAGAGTCAGACCTTTCCAATGATGCATGATTTGTATATATTCGAGAAAAATAAAATTTTGAAATTTTGGTCGAAATCTGAAAAATTTTCAAATGCTGTTTTGAGGGTGAAGATCGCATCTTTTGGCATTTTCAGTACCAGAAAAATGTCCGTTTTTTCGAAAACTTTAAATGCTCATAACTAGTAGAGAAATACACCTAGAGGGCTAAAAATTGCATTTATGTAATCTAGAGAGTCAGACCTTTCCAATGATGTATGATTTGTATATATTCGAGAAAAATAAAATTTTGAAATTTTGGTCGAAATCTGAAAAATTTTCAAATGCTGTTTTGAGGGTGAAGATCGCATCTTTTGGCATTTTCAGTACCAGAAAAATGTCCGTTTTTTCGAAAACTTTAAATGCTCATAACTCGTAGAGAAATGCACCTAGAGGGCTAAAAATTGCATTTCTGTAATCTAGAGAGTCAGACCTTTCCAATGATGCATGATTTGTATATATTCGAGAAAAATAAAATTTTGAAATTTTGGTCGAAATCTGAAAAATTTTCAAATGCTGTTTTGAGGGTGAAGATCGCATCTTTTGGCATTTTCAGTACCAGAAAAATGTCCGTTTTTTCGAAAACTTTAAATGCTCATAACTAGTAGAGAAATACACCTAGAGGGCTAAAAATTGCATTTATGTAATCTAGAGAGTCAGACCTTTCCAATGATGTATGATTTGTATATATTCGAGAAAAATAAAATTTTGAAATTTTGGTCGAAATCTGAAAAATTTTCAAATGCTGTTTTGAGGGTGAAGATCGCATCTTTTGGCATTTTCAGTACCAGAAAAATGTCCGTTTTTTTGAAAACTTTAAATGCTCATAACTCGTAGAGAAATGCACCTAGAGGGCTAAAAATTGCATTTCTGTAATCTAGAGAGTCAGACCTTTCCAATGATGTATGATTTGTATATATTCGAGAAAAATAAAATTTTGAAATTTTGGTCGAAATCTGGAAATTTTCAAATGCTGTTTTGAGGGTGAAGATCGCATCTTTTGGGATTTTCAGTACCAGAAAAATGTCCGTTTTTTCGAAAACTTTAAATGCTCATAACTCGTAGAGAAATGCATCTAGAGGGCTAAAAATTGCATTTCTGTAATCTAGAGAGTCAGACCTTTCCAATGATGTATGATTTGTATATATTCGAGAAAAATAAAATTTTGAAATTTTGGTCGAAATCTGAAAAATTTTCAAATGCTGTTTTGAGGGTGAAGATCGCATCTTTTGGCATTTTCAGTACCAGAAAAATGTCCGTTTTTTCGAAAACTTTAAATGCTCATAACTAGTAGAGAAATACACCTAGAGGGCTAAAAATTGCATTTATGTAATCTAGAGAGTCAGACCTTTCCAATGATGTATGATTTGTATATATTCGAGAAAAATAAAATTTTGAAATTTTGGTCGAAATCTGAAAAATTTTCAAATGCTGTTTTGAGGGTGAAGATCGCATCTTTTGGCATTTTCAGTACCAGAAAAATGTCCGTTTTTTCGAAAACTTTAAATGCTCATAACTCGTAGAGAAATGCACCTAGAGGGCTAAAAATTGCATTTCTGTAATCTAGAGAGTCAGACCTTTCCAATGATGTATGATTTGTATATATTCGAGAAAAATAAAATTTTGAAATTTTGGTCGAAATCTGGAAATTTTCAAATGCTGTTTTGAGGGTGAAGATCGCATCTTTTGGGATTTTCAGTACCAGAAAAATGTCCGTTTTTTCGAAAACTTTAAATGCTCATAACTCGTAGAGAATGCATCTAGAGGGCTAAAAATTGCATTTCTGTAATCTAGAGAGTCAGACCTTTCCAATGATGTATGATTTGTATATATTCGAGAAAAATAAAATTTTGAAATTTTGGTCGAAATCTGAAAAATTTTCAAATGCTGTTTTGAGGGTGAAGATCGCATCTTTTGGGATTTTCAGTACCAGAAAAATGTCCGTTTTTTCGAAAACTTTAAATGCTCATAACTCGTAGAGAAATGCATCTAGAGGGCTAAAAATTGCATTTCTGTAATCTAGAGAGTCAGACCTTTCCAATGATGTATGATTTGTATATATTCGAGAAAAATAAAATTTTGAAATTTTTAGTCGAAATCTGAAAAATTTTCAAATGCTGTTTTGAGGGTGAAGATCGCATCTTTTGGCATTTTCAGTACCAGAAAAATGTCCGTTTTTTCGAAAACTTTAAATGCTCATAACTCGTAGAGAAATGCATCTAGAGGGCTAAAAATTGCATTTCTGTAATCTAGAGAGTCAGACCTTTCCAATGATGTATGATTTGTATATATTCGAGAAAAATAAAATTTTGAAATTTTGGTCGAAATCTGAAAAATTTTCAAATGCTGTTTTGAGGGTGAAGATCGCATCTTTTGGCATTTTCAGTACCAGAAAAATGTCAGTTTTTTCGAAAACTTTAAATGCTCATAACTCGTAGAGAAATGCATCTAGAGGGCTAAAAATTGCATTTCTGTAATCTAGAGAGTCAGACCTTTCCAATGATGTATGATTTGTATATATTCGAGAAAAATAAAATTTTGAAATTTTGGTCGAAATCTGAAAAATTTTCAAATGCTGTTTTGAGGGTGAAGATCGCATCTTTTGGGATTTTCAGTACCAGAAAAATGTCCGTTTTTTCGAAAACTTTAAATGCTCATAACTCGTAGAGAAATGCATCTAGAGGGCTAAAAATTTCATTTCTGTAATCTAGAGAGTCAGACCTTTCCAATGATGTATGATTTGTATATATTCGAGAAAAATAAAATTTTGAAATTTTGGTCGAAATCTGAAAAATTTTCAAATGCTGTTTTGAGGGTGAAGATCGCATCTTTTGGCATTTTCAGTACCAGAAAAATGTTCGAAAACTTTAAATGCTCATAACTCGTGAAGAAATGCACCTAGAGGGCTAAAAATTGCATTTCTGTAATCTAGAGAGTCAGACCTTTCCAATGATGTATGATTTGTATATATTCGAGAAAAATAAAATTTTGAAATTTTGGTCGAAATCTGAAAAATTTTCAAATGCTGTTTTGAGGGTGAAGATCGCATCTTTTGGCATTTTCAGTACCAGAAAAATGTGTTTTCGAAAACTTTAAATGCTCATAACTCGTAGAGAAATGCACCTAGAGGGCTAAAAATTGCATTTCTGTAATCTAGAGAGTCAGACCTTTCCAATGATGTATGATTTGTATATATTCGAGAAAAATAAAATTTTGAAATTTTTGGTCGAAATCTGAAAAATTTTCAAATGCTGTTTTGAGGGTGAAGATCGCATCTTTTGGGATTTTCAGTATCAGAAAAATGTCCGTTTTTTCGAAAACTTTAAATGCTCATAACTAGTAGAGAAATGCACCTAGAGGGCTAAAAATTGCATTTCTGTAATCTAGAGAGTCAGACCTTTCCAATGATGTATGATTTGTATATATTCGAGAAAAATAAAATTTTGAAATTTTGGTCGAAATCTGAAAAATTTTCAAATGCTGTTTTGAGGGTGAAGATCGCATCTTTTGGCATTTTCAGTACCAGAAAAATGTCCGTTTTTTCGAAAACTTTAAATGCTCATAACTCGTAGAGAAATGCATCTAGAGGGCTAAAAATTGCATTTCTGTAATCTAGAGAGTCAGACCTTTCCAATGATGTATGATTTGTATATATTCGAGAAAAATAAAATTTTGAAATTTTGGTCGAAATCTGAAAAATTTTCAAATGCTGTTTTGAGGGTGAAGATCGCATCTTTTGGCATTTTCAGTAACAGAAAAATGTCCGTTTTTTCGAAAACTTTAAATGCTCATAACTCGTAGAGAAATGCATCTAGAGGGCTAAAAATTGCATTTCTGTAATCTAGAGAGTCAGACCTTTCCAATGATGTATGATTTGTATATATTCGAGAAAAATAAAATTTTGAAATTTTGGTCGAAATCTGAAAAATTTTCAAATGCTGTTTTGAGGGTGAAGATCGCATCTTTTGGCATTTTCAGTACCAGAAAAATGTCCGTTTTTTCGAAAACTTTAAATGCTCATAACTCGTGAAGAAATGCACCTAGAGGGCTAAAAATTGCATTTCTGTAATCTAGAGAGTCAGACCTTTCCAATGATGTATGATTTGTATATATTCGAGAAAAATAAAATTTTGAAATTTTGGTCGAAATCTGAAAAATTTTCAAATGCTGTTTTGAGGGTGAAGATCGCATCTTTTGGCATTTTCAGTACCAGAAAAATGTGTTTTCGAAAACTTTAAATGCTCATAACTCGTAGAGAAATGCACCTAGAGGGCTAAAAATTGCATTTCTGTAATCTAGAGAGTCAGACCTTTCCAATGATGTATGATTTGTATATATTCGAGAAAAATAAAATTTTGAAATTTTGGTCGAAATCTGAAAATTTTCAAATGCTGTTTTGAGGGTGAAGATCGCATCTTTTGGGATTTTCAGTACCAGAAAAATGTCCGTTTTTTCGAAAACTTTAAATGCTCATAACTCGTAGAGAAATGCACCTAGAGGGCTAAAAATTGCAATTGTTTTGAGGGTGAAGATCGCATCTTTTGGGATTTTCAGTACCAGAAAAATGTCCGTTTTTTCGAAAACTTTAAATGCTCATAACTCGTAGAGAGTTATTACATTTCTGTAATCTAGAGAGTCAGACCTTTCCAATGATGTATGATTTGTATATATTCGAGAAAAATAAAATTTTGAAATTTTGGTCGAAATCTGAAAAAATTTCAAATGCTGTTTTGAGGGTGAAGATCGCATCTTTTGGGATTTTCAGTACCAGAAAAATGTCCGTTTTTTCGAAAACTTTAAATGCTCATAACTCGTAGAGAAATGCACCTAGAGGGCTAAAAATTGCATTTCTGTAATCTAGAGAGTCAGACCTTTCCAATGATGTATGATTTGTACTATATATTCGAGAAAAATAAAATTTTGAAATTTTTGGTCGAAATCTGAAAAATTTTCAAATGCTGTTTTGAGGGTGAAGATCGCATCTTTTGGCATTTTCAGTACCAGAAAAATGTCCGTTTTTTCGAAAACTTTAAATGCTCATAACTCGTAGAGAAATGCATCTAGAGGGCTTAAAATTGCATTTCTGTAATCTAGAGAGTCAGACCTTTCCAATGATGTATGATTTGTATATATTCGAGAAAAATAAAATTTTGAAATTTTTGGTCGAAATCTGAAAAATTTTCAAATGCTGTTTTGAGGGTGAAGATCGCATCTTTTGGGATTTTCAGTACCAGAAAAATGTCCGTTTTTTCAAAATCTTTAAATGCTCATAACTCGTAGAGAAATGCATCTAGAGGGCTAAAAATTGCATTTCTGTAATCTAGAGAGTCAGACCTTTCCAATGATGTATGATTTGTATATATTCGAGAAAAATAAAATTTTGAAATTTTGGTCGAAATCTGAAAAATTTTCAAATGCTGTTTTGAGGGTGAAGATCGCATCTTTTGGCATTTTCAGTACCAGAAAAATGTCCGTTTTTTCGAAAACTTTAAATGCTCATAACTCGTAGAGAAATGCATCTAGAGGGCTAAAAATTGCATTTCTGTAATCTAGAGAGTCAGACCTTTCCAATGATGTATGATTTGTATATATTCGAGAAAAATAAAATTTTGAAATTTTGGTCGAAATCTGAAAAATTTTCAAATGCTGTTTTTAGGGTGAAGATCGCATCTTTTGGCATTTTCAGTACCAGAAAAATGTCCAATTTTTCGAAAACTTTAAATGCTCATAACTCGTAGAGAAATGCATCTAGAGGGCTAAAAATTGCATTTCTGTAATCTAGGGAGTCAGACCTTTCCAATGATGTATGATTTGTATATATTCGAGAAAAATAAAATTTTGAAATTTTGGTCGAAATCTGAAAAATTTTCAAATGCTGTTTTGAGGGTGAAGATCGCATCTTTTGGCATTTTCAGTACCAGAAAAATGTCCGTTTTTTCGAAAACTTTAAATGCTCATAACTCGTAGAGAAATGCACCTAGAGGGCTAAAAATTGCATTTCTGTAATCTAGAGAGTCAGACCTTTCCAATGATGTATGATTTGTATTATATTCGAGAAAAATAAAATTTTGAAATTTTTGGTCGAAATCTGAAAAATTTTCAAATGCTGTTTTGAGGGTGAAGATCGCATCTTTTGGGATTTTCAGTACCAGAAAAATGTCCGTTTTTTCGAAAACTTTAAATGCTCATAACTCGTAGAGAAATGCATCTAGAGGGCTAAAAATTGCATTTCTGTAATCTAGAGAGTCAGACCTTTCCAATGATGTATGATTTGTATATATTCGAGAAAAATAAAATTTTGAAATTTTTGGTCGAAATCTGAAAAATTTTCAAATGCTGTTTTGAGGGTGAAGATCGCATCTTTTGGGATTTTCAGTACCAGAAAAATGTCCGTTTTTTCGAAAACTTTAAATGCTCATAACTCGTAGAGAAATGCATCTAGAGGGCTAAAAATTGCATTTCTGTAATCTAGAGAGTCAGACCTTTCCAATGATGTATGATTTGTATATATTCGAGAAAAATAAAATTTTGAAATTTTTGGTCGAAATCTGAAAAATTTTCAAATGCTGTTTTGAGGGTGAAGATCGCATCTTTTGGGATTTTCAGTACCAGAAAAATGTCCGTTTTTTCGAAAACTTTAAATGCTCATAACTCGTAGAGAAATGCATCTAGAGGGCTAAAAATTGCATTTCTGTAATCTAGAGAGTCAGACCTTTCCAATGATGTATGATCGCATCTTTTGGCATTTTCAGTACCAGAAAAATGTCCAATTTTTCGAAAACTTTAAATGCTCATAACTCGTAGAGAAATGCATCTAGAGGGCTAAAAATTGCATTTCTGTAATCTAGGGAGTCAGACCTTTCCAATGATGTATGATTTGTATATATTCGAGAAAAATAAAATTTTGAAATTTTTGGTCGAAATCTGAAAAATTTTCAAATGCTGTTTTGAGGGTGAAGATCGCATCTTTTGGGATTTTCAGTACCAGAAAAATGTCCGTTTTTCAAAATCTTTAAATGCTCATAACTCGTAGAGAAATGCATCTAGAGGGCTAAAAATTGCATTTCTGTAATCTAGAGAGTCAGACCTTTCCAATGATGTATGATTTGTATATATTCGAGAAAAATAAAATTTTGAAATTTTGGTCGAAATCTGAAAAATTTTCAAATGCTGTTTTGAGGGTGAAGATCGCATCTTTTGGCATTTTCAGTACCAGAAAAATGTCCGTTTTTTCGAAAACTTTAAATGCTCATAACTCGTAGAGAGTTATTACATTTCTGTAATCTAGAGAGTCAGACCTTTCCAATGATGTATGATTTGTATATATTCGAGAAAAATAAAATTTTGAAATTTTGGTCGAAATCTGAAAAATTTTCAAATGCTGTTTTGAGGGTGAAGATCGCATCTTTTGGCATTTTCAGTACCAGAAAAATGTCCGTTTTTTCGAAAACTTTAAATGCTCATAACTCGTAGAGAAATGCACCTAGAGGGCTAAAAATTGCATTTCTGTAATCTAGAGAGTCAGACCTTTCCAATGATGTATGATTTGTACTATATATTCGAGAAAAATAAAATTTTGAAATTTTTGGTCGAAATCTGAAAAATTTTCAAATGCTGTTTTGAGGGTGAAGATCGCATCTTTTGGCATTTTCAGTACCAGAAAAATGTCCGTTTTTTCGAAAACTTTAAATGCTCATAACTCGTAGAGAAATGCATCTAGAGGGCTTAAAATTGCATTTCTGTAATCTAGAGAGTCAGACCTTTCCAATGATGTATGATTTGTATATATTCGAGAAAAATAAAATTTTGAAATTTTTGGTCGAAATCTGAAAAATTTTCAAATGCTGTTTTGAGGGTGAAGATCGCATCTTTTGGGATTTTCAGTACCAGAAAAATGTCCGTTTTTTCAAAATCTTTAAATGCTCATAACTCGTAGAGAAATGCATCTAGAGGGCTAAAAATTGCATTTCTGTAATCTAGAGAGTCAGACCTTTCCAATGATGTATGATTTGTATATATTCGAGAAAAATAAAATTTTGAAATTTTGGTCGAAATCTGAAAAATTTTCAAATGCTGTTTTGAGGGTGAAGATCGCATCTTTTGGCATTTTCAGTACCAGAAAAATGTCCGTTTTTTCGAAAACTTTAAATGCTCATAACTCGTAGAGAAATGCATCTAGAGGGCTAAAAATTGCATTTCTGTAATCTAGAGAGTCAGACCTTTCCAATGATGTATGATTTGTATATATTCGAGAAAAATAAAATTTTGAAATTTTGGTCGAAATCTGAAAAATTTTCAAATGCTGTTTTTAGGGTGAAGATCGCATCTTTTGGCATTTTCAGTACCAGAAAAATGTCCAATTTTTCGAAAACTTTAAATGCTCATAACTCGTAGAGAAATGCATCTAGAGGGCTAAAAATTGCATTTCTGTAATCTAGAGAGTCAGACCTTTCCAATGATGTATGATTTGTATATATTCGAGAAAAATAAAATTTTGAAATTTTGGTCGAAATCTGAAAAATTTTCAAATGCTGTTTTGAGGGTGAAGATCGCATCTTTTGGCATTTTCAGTACCAGAAAAATGTCCGTTTTTTCGAAAACTTTAAATGCTCATAACTCGTAGAGAAATGCACCTAGAGGGCTAAAAATTGCATTTCTGTAATCTAGAGAGTCAGACCTTTCCAATGATGTATGATTTGTATTATATTCGAGAAAAATAAAATTTTGAAATTTTTGGTCGAAATCTGAAAAATTTTCAAATGCTGTTTTGAGGGTGAAGATCGCATCTTTTGGGATTTTCAGTACCAGAAAAATGTCCGTTTTTTCGAAAACTTTAAATGCTCATAACTCGTAGAGAAATGCATCTAGAGGGCTAAAAATTGCATTTCTGTAATCTAGAGAGTCAGACCTTTCCAATGATGTATGATTTGTATATATTCGAGAAAAATAAAATTTTGAAATTTTTGGTCGAAATCTGAAAAATTTTCAAATGCTGTTTTGAGGGTGAAGATCGCATCTTTTGGGATTTTCAGTACCAGAAAAATGTCCGTTTTTTCAAAATCTTTAAATGCTCATAACTCGTAGAGAAATGCATCTAGAGGGCTAAAAATTGCATTTCTGCAATCTAGAGAGTCAGACCTTTCCAATGATGTATGATTTGTATATATTCGAGAAAAATAAAATTTTGAAATTTTGGTCGAAATCTGAAAAATTTTCAAATGCTGTTTTGAGGGTGAAGATCGCATCTTTTGGGATTTTCAGTACCAGAAAAATGTCCGTTTTTTCGAAAACTTTAAATGCTCATAACTCGTAGAGAAATGCATCTAGAGGGCTAAAAATTGCATTTCTGTAATCTAGAGAGTCAGACCTTTCCAATGATGTATGATTTGTATATATTCGAGAAAAATAAAATTTTGAAATTTTGGTCGAAATCTGAAAAATTTTCAAATGCTGTTTTGAGGGTGAAGATCGCATCTTTTGGCATTTTCAGTACCAGAAAAATGTCCAATTTTTCGAAAACTTTAAATGCTCATAACTCGTAGAGAAATGCATCTAGAGGGCTAAAAATTGCATTTCTGTAATCTAGGGAGTCAGACCTTTCCAATGATGTATGATTTGTATATATTCGAGAAAAATAAAATTTTGAAATTTTTGGTCGAAATCTGAAAAATTTTCAAATGCTGTTTTGAGGGTGAAGATCGCATCTTTTGGGATTTTCAGTACCAGAAAAATGTCCGTTTTTTCAAAATCTTTAAATGCTCATAACTCGTAGAGAAATGCATCTAGAGGGCTAAAAATTGCATTTCTGTAATCTAGAGAGTCAGACCTTTCCAATGATGTATGATTTGTATATATTCGAGAAAAATAAAATTTTGAAATTTTGGTCGAAATCTGAAAAATTTTCAAATGCTGTTTTGAGGGTGAAGATCGCATCTTTTGGCATTTTCAGTACCAGAAAAATGTCCAATTTTTCGAAAACTTTAAATGCTCATAACTCGTAGAGAAATGCATCTAGAGGGCTAAAAATTGCATTTCTGTAATCTAGGGAGTCAGACCTTTCCAATGATGTATGATTTGTATATATTCGAGAAAAATAAAATTTTGAAATTTTGGTCGAAATCTGAAAAATTTTCAAATGCTGTTTTGAGGGTGAAGATCGCATCTTTTGGCATTTTCAGTACCAGAAAAATGTCCGTTTTTTCGAAAACTTTAAATGCTCATAACTCGTAGAGAAATGCATCTAGAGGGCTAAAAATTGCATTTCTGTAATCTAGAGAGTCAGACCTTTCCAATGATGTATGATTTGTATATATTCGAGAAAAATAAAATTTTGAAATTTTGGTCGAAATCTGAAAAATTTTCAAATGCTGTTTTGAGGGTGAAGATCGCATCTTTTGGCATTTTCAGTACCAGAAAAATGTCCAATTTTTCGAAAACTTTAAATGCTCATAACTCGTAGAGAAATGCATCTAGAGGGCTAAAAATTGCATTTCTGTAATCTAGGGAGTCAGACCTTTCCAATGATGTATGATTTGTATATATTCGAGAAAAATAAAATTTTGAAATTTTGGTCGAAATCTGAAAAATTTTCAAATGCTGTTTTAAAGGTTGAAGATCGCATCTTTTGGCATTTTCAGTACCAGAAAAATGTCCGTTTTTTCGAAAACTTTAAATGCTCATAACTCGTGAAGAAATGCACCTAGAGGGCTAAAAATTGCATTTCTGTAATCTAGAGAGTCAGACCTTTCCAATGATGTATGATTTGTATATATTCGAGAAAAATAAAATTTTGAAATTTTGGTCGAAATCTGAAAAATTTTCAAATGCTGTTTTGAGGGTGAAGATCGCATCTTTTGGGATTTTCAGTACCAGAAAAATGTCCAATTTTTCGAAAACTTTAAATGCTCATAACTCGTAGAGAAATGCATCTAGAGGGCTAAAAATTGCATTTCTGTAATCTAGGGAGTCAGACCTTTCCAATGATGTATGATTTGTATATATTCGAGAAAAATAAAATTTTGAAATTTTGGTCGAAATCTGAAAAATTTTCAAATGCTGTTTTGAGGGTGAAGATCGCATCTTTTGGGATTTTCAGTACCAGAAAAATGTCCAATTTTTCGAAAACTTTAAATGCTCATAACTCGTAGAGAAATGCATCTAGAGGGCTAAAAATTGCATTTCTGTAATCTAGAGAGTCAGACCTTTCCAATGATGTATGATTTGTATATATTCGAGAAAAATAAAATTTTGAAATTTTGGTCGAAATCTGAAAAATTTTCAAATGCTGTTTTGAGGGTGAAGATCGCATCTTTTGGCATTTTCAGTACCAGAAAAATGTCCAATTTTTCGAAAACTTTAAATGCTCATAACTCGTAGAGAAATGCATCTAGAGGGCTAAAAATTGCATTTCTGTAATCTAGGGAGTCAGACCTTTCCAATGATGTATGATTTGTATATATTCGAGAAAAATAAAATTTTGAAATTTTGGTCGAAATCTGAAAAATTTTCAAATGCTGTTTTAAAGGTTGAAGATCGCATCTTTTGGCATTTTCAGTACCAGAAAAATGTCCGTTTTTTCGAAAACTTTAAATGCTCATAACTCGTGAAGAAATGCACCTAGAGGGCTAAAAATTGCATTTCTGTAATCTAGAGAGTCAGACCTTTCCAATGATGTATGATTTGTATATATTCGAGAAAAATAAAATTTTGAAATTTTGGTCGAAATCTGAAAAATTTTCAAATGCTGTTTTGAGGGTGAAGATCGCATCTTTTGGGATTTTCAGTACCAGAAAAATGTCCAATTTTTCGAAAACTTTAAATGCTCATAACTCGTAGAGAAATGCATCTAGAGGGCTAAAAATTGCATTTCTGTAATCTAGGGAGTCAGACCTTTCCAATGATGTATGATTTGTATATATTCGAGAAAAATAAAATTTTGAAATTTTGGTCGAAATCTGAAAAATTTTCAAATGCTGTTTTGAGGGTGAAGATCGCATCTTTTGGGATTTTCAGTACCAGAAAAATGTCCAATTTTTCGAAAACTTTAAATGCTCATAACTCGTAGAGAAATGCATCTAGAGGGCTAAAAATTGCATTTCTGTAATCTAGAGAGTCAGACCTTTCCAATGATGTATGATTTGTATATATTCGAGAAAAATAAAATTTTGAAATTTTTGGTCGAAATCTGAAAAATTTTCAAATGCTGTTTTGAGGGTGAAGATCGCATCTTTTGGGATTTTCAGTACCAGAAAAATGTCCGTTTTTTCAAAATCTTTAAATGCTCATAACTCGTAGAGAAATGCATCTAGAGGGCTAAAAATTGCATTTCTGCAATCTAGAGAGTCAGACCTTTCCAATGATGTATGATTTGTATATATTCGAGAAAAATAAAATTTTGAAATTTTGGTCGAAATCTGAAAAATTTTCAAATGCTGTTTTGAGGGTGAAGATCGCATCTTTTGGCATTTTCAGTACCAGAAAAATGTCCGTTTTTTCGAAAACTTTAAATGCTCATAACTCGTAGAGAAATGCATCTAGAGGGCTAAAAATTGCATTTCTGTAATCTAGAGAGTCAGACCTTTCCAATGATGTATGATTTGTATATATTCGAGAAAAATAAAATTTTGAAATTTTGGTCGAAATCTGAAAAATTTTCAAATGCTGTTTTGAGGGTGAAGATCGCATCTTTTGGCATTTTCAGTACCAGAAAAATGTCCAATTTTTCGAAAACTTTAAATGCTCATAACTCGTAGAGAAATGCATCTAGAGGGCTAAAAATTGCATTTCTGTAATCTAGGGAGTCAGACCTTTCCAATGATGTATGATTTGTATATATTCGAGAAAAATAAAATTTTGAAATTTTGGTCGAAATCTGAAAAATTTTCAAATGCTGTTTTAAAGGTTGAAGATCGCATCTTTTGGCATTTTCAGTACCAGAAAAATGTCCGTTTTTTTGAAAACTTTAAATGCTCATAACTCGTGAAGAAATGCACCTAGAGGGCTAAAAATTGCATTTCTGTAATCTAGAGAGTCAGACCTTTCCAATGATGTATGATTTGTATATATTCGAGAAAAATAAAATTTTGAAATTTTGGTCGAAATCTGAAAAATTTTCAAATGCTGTTTTAAAGGTTGAAGATCGCATCTTTTGGCATTTTCAGTACCAGAAAAATGTCCGTTTTTTCGAAAACTTTAAATGCTCATAACTCGTGAAGAAATGCACCTAGAGGGCTAAAAATTGCATTTCTGTAATCTAGAGAGTCAGACCTTTCCAATGATGTATGATTTGTATATATTCGAGAAAAATAAAATTTTGAAATTTTTGGTCGAAATCTGAAAAATTTTCAAATGCTGTTTTGAGGGTGAAGATCGCATCTTTTGGGATTTTCAGTACCAGAAAAATGTCCGTTTTTTCGAAAACTTTAAATGCTCATAACTCGTAGAGAAATGCATCTAGAGGGCTTAAAATTGCATTTCTGTAATCTAGAGAGTCAGACCTTTCCAATGATGTATGATTTGTATATATTCGAGAAAAATAAAATTTTGAAATTTTGGTCGAAATCTGAAAAATTTTCAAATGCTGTTTTGAGGGTGAAGATCGCATCTTTTGGCATTTTCAGTACCAGAAAAATGTCCGTTTTTTCGAAAACTTTAAATGCTAATAACTCGTGAAGAAATGCACCTAGAGGGCTAAAAATTTCTGTAATCTAGAGAGTCAGACCTTTCCAATGATGTATGATTTGTATATATTCGAGAAAAATAAAATTTTGAAATTTTGGTCGAAATCTGAAAAATTTTCAAATGCTGTTTTGAGGGTGAAGATCGCATCTTTTTGGATTTTCAGTACCAGAAAAATGTCCGTTTTTTCGAAAACTTTAAATGCTCATAACTCGTAGAGAAATGCACCTGAGGGCTAAAAATTGCATTTCTGTAATCTAGAGAGTCAGACCTTTCCAATGATGTATGATTTGTATATATTCGAGAAAAAAAATTTTGAAATTTTGGTCGAAATCTGAAAAATTTTCAAATGCTGTTTTGAGGGTGAAGATCGCATCTTTTGGCATTTTCAGTACCAGAAAAATGTCCGTTTTTTCGAAAACTTTAAATGCTCATAACTCGTAGAGAAATGCACCTAGAGGGCTAAAAATTGCATTTCTGTAATCTAGAGAGTCCTTTCCAATGATGTATGATTTGTATATATTCGAGAAAAATAAAATTTTGAAATTTTGGTCGAAATCTGAAAAATTTTCAAATGCTGTTTTGAGGGTGAAGATCGCATCTTTTGGCATTTTCAGTACCAGAAAAATGTCCGTTTTTTCGAAAACTTTAAATGCTCATAACTCGTAGAGAAATGCATCTAGAGGGCTAAAAATTGCATTTCTGTTCTAGAGAGTCAGACCTTTCCAATGATGTATGATTTGTATATATTCGAGAAAAATAAAATTTTGAAATTTTGGTCGAAATCTGAAAAATTTTCAAATGCTGTTTTGAGGGTGAAGATCGCATCTTTTGGCATTTTCAGTACCAGAAAAATGTCCGTTTTTTCGAAAATCTAGAGAGTCAGACCTTTCTAATGATGTATGATTTGTATATATTCGAGAAAAATAAAATTTTGAAATTTTGGTCGAAATCTGAAAAATTTTCAAATGCTGTTTTGAGGGTGAAGATCGCATCTTTTGGCATTTTCAGTACCAGAAAAATGTCCGTTTTTTCGAAAACTTTAAATGCTCATAACTCGTAGAGAAATGCATCTAGAGGGCTAAAAATTGCATTTCTGTAATCTAGAGAGTCAGACCTTTCCAATGATGTATGATTTGTATATATTCGAGAAAAATAAAATTTTGAAATTTTGGTCGAAATCTGAAAAATTTTCAAATGCTGTTTTGAGGGTGAAGATCGCATCTTTTGGCATTTTCAGTACCAGAAAAATGTCCGTTTTTTCGAAAACTTTAAATGCTCATAACTCGTAGAGAAATGCATCTAGAGGGCTAAAAATTGCATTTCTGTAATCTAGAGAGTCAGACCTTTCCAATGATGTATGATTTGTATATATTCGAGAAAAATAAAATTTTGAAATTTTGGTCGAAATCTGAAAAATTTTCAAATGCTGTTTTGAGGGTGAAGATCGCATCTTTTGGGATTTTCAGTACCAGAAAAATGTCCGTTTTTTCGAAAACTTTAAATGCTCATAACTCGTAGAGAAATGCATCTAGAGGGCTAAAAATTGCATTTCTGTTCTAGAGAGTCAGACCTTTCCAATGATGTATGATTTGTATATATTCGAGAAAAATAAAATTTTGATATTTTGGTCGAAATCTGAAAAATTTTCAAATGCTGTTTTGAGGGTGAAGATCGCATCTTTTGGCAATTTCAGTACCAGAAAAATGTCCGTTTTTTCGAAAACTTTAAATGCTCATAACTCGTAGAGAAATGCATCTAGAGGGCTAAAAATTGCATTTCTGTAATCTAGAGAGTCAGACCTTTCCAATGATGTATGATTTGTATATATTCGAGAAAAATAAAATTTTGAAATTTTGGTCGAAATCTGAAAAATTTTCAAATGCTGTTTTGAGGGTGAAGATCGCATCTTTTGGGATTTTCAGTACCAGAAAAATGTCCGTTTTTTCGAAAACTTTAAATGCTAATAACTCGTGAAGAAATGCACCTAGAGGGCTAAAAATTTCTGTAATCTAGAGAGTCAGACCTTTCCAATGATGTATGATTTGTATATATTCGAGAAAAATAAAATTTTGAAATTTTGGTCGAAATCTGAAAAATTTTCAAATGCTGTTTTGAGGGTGAAGATCGCATCTTTTGGCATTTTCAGTACCAGAAAAATGTCCGTTTTTTCGAAAACTTTAAATGCTAATAACTCGTGAAGAAATGCACCTAGAGGGCTAAAAATTTCTGTAATCTAGAGAGTCAGACCTTTCCAATGATGTATGATTTGTATATATTCGAGAAAAATAAAATTTTGAAATTTTGGTCGAAATCTGAAAAATTTTCAAATGCTGTTTTGAGGGTGAAGATCGCATCTTTTTGGATTTTCAGTACCAGAAAAATGTCCGTTTTTTCGAAAACTTTAAATGCTCATAACTCGTAGAGAAATGCACCTGAGGGCTAAAAATTGCATTTCTGTAATCTAGAGAGTCAGACCTTTCCAATGATGTATGATTTGTATATATTCGAGAAAAAAAATTTTGAAATTTTGGTCGAAATCTGAAAAATTTTCAAATGCTGTTTTGAGGGTGAAGATCGCATCTTTTGGCATTTTCAGTACCAGAAAAATGTCCGTTTTTTCGAAAACTTTAAATGCTAATAACTCGTGAAGAAATGCACCTAGAGGGCTAAAAATTGCATTTCTGTAATCTAGAGAGTCCTTTCCAATGATGTATGATTTGTATATATTCGAGAAAAATAAAATTTTGAAATTTTGGTCGAAATCTGAAAAATTTTCAAATGCTGTTTTGAGGGTGAAGATCGCATCTTTTGGCATTTTCAGTACCAGAAAAATGTCCGTTTTTTCGAAAACTTTAAATGCTCATAACTAGTAGAGAAATGCATCTAGAGGGCTAAAAATTGCATTTCTGTAATCTAGAGAGTCAGACCTTTCCAATGATGTATGATTTGTATATATTCGAGAAAAATAAAATTTTGAAATTTTGGTCGAAATCTGAAAAATTTTCAAATGCTGTTTTGAGGGTGAAGATCGCATCTTTTGGCATTTTCAGTACCAGAAAAATGTCCGTTTTTTCGAAAATCTAGAGAGTCAGACCTTTCTAATGATGTATGATTTGTATATATTCGAGAAAAATAAAATTTTGAAATTTTGGTCGAAATCTGAAAAATTTTCAAATGCTGTTTTGAGGGTGAAGATCGCATCTTTTGGCATTTTCAGTACCAGAAAAATGTCGGTTTTTTCGAAAACTTTAAATGCTCATAACTCGTAGAGAAATGCATCTAGAGGGCTAAAAATTGCATTTCTGTAATCTAGAGAGTCAGACATTTCCAATGATGTATGATTTGTATATATTCGAGAAAAATAAAATTTTGAAATTTTGGTCGAAATCTGAAAAATTTTCAAATGCTGTTTTGAGGGTGAAGATCGCATCTTTTGGCATTTTCAGTACCAGAAAAATGTCCGTTTTTTCGAAAACTTTAAATGCTCATAACTCGTAGAGAAATGCACCTAGAGGGCTAAAAATTGCATTTCTGTAATCTAGAGAGTCAGACCTTTCCAATGATGTATGATTTGTATATATTCGAGAAAAATAAAATTTTGAAATTTTTGGTCGAAATCTGAAAAATTTTCAAATGCTGTTTTGAGGGTGAAGATCGCATCTTTTGGCATTTTCAGTACCAGAAAAATGTCCGTTTTTTCGAAAACTTTAAATGCTCATAACTCGTAGAGAAATGCATCTAGAGGGCTAAAAATTGCATTTCTGTAATCTAGAGAGTCAGACCTTTCCAATGATGTATGATTTGTATATATTCGAGAAAAATAAAATTTTGAAATTTTGGTCGAAATCTGAAAAATTTTCAAATGCTGTTTAGAGGGTGAAGATCGCATCTTTTGGCATTTTCAGTACCAGAAAAATGTCCGTTTTTTCGAAAACTTTAAATGCTCATAACTCGTAGAGAAATGCATCTAGAGGGCTAAAAATTGCATTTCTGTAATCTAGAGAGTCAGACCTTTCCAATGATGTATGATTTGTATATATTCGAGAAAAATAAAATTTTGAAATTTTGGTCGAAATCTGAAAAATTTTCAAATGCTGTTTTGAGGGTGAAGATCGCATCTTTTGGCATTTTCAGTACCAGAAAAATGTCCGTTTTTTCGAAAACTTTAAATGCTCATAACTCGTAGAGAAATGCATCTAGAGGGCTAAAAATTGCATTTCTGTAATCTAGAGAGTCAGACCTTTCCAATGATGTATGATTTGTATATATTCGAGAAAAATAAAATTTTGAAATTTTGGTCGAAATCTGAAAAATTTTCAAATGCTGTTTTGAGGGTGAAGATCGCATCTTTTGGCATTTTCAGTACCAGAAAAATGTCCGTTTTTTCGAAAACTTTAAATGCTCATAACTCGTAGAGAAATGCATCTAGAGGGCTAAAAATTGCATTTCTGTAATCTAGAGCGTCAGACCTTTCCAATGATGTATGATTTGTATATATTCGAGAAAAATAAAATTTTGAAATTTTGGTCGAAATCTGAAAAATTTTCAAATGCTGTTTTGAGGGTGAAGATCGCATCTTTTGGCATTTTCAGTACCAGAAAAATGTCCGTTTTTTCGAAAACTTTAAATGCTCATAACTCGTAGAGAAATGCATCTAGAGGGCTAAAAATTGCATTTCTGTAATCTAGAGAGTCAGACCTTTCCAATGATGTATGATTTGTATATATTCGAGAAAAATAAAATTTTGAAATTTTGGTCGAAATCTGAAAAATTTTCAAATGCTGTTTTAAAGGTTGAAGATCGCATCTTTTGGCATTTTCAGTCCAGAAAAATGTCCGTTTTTTCGAAAACTTTAAATGCTCATAACTCTAGAGGGCTAAAAATTTCTGTAATCTAGAGAGTCAGACCTTTCCAATGATGTATGATTTGTATATATTCGAGAAAAATAAAATTTTGAAATTTTGGTCGAAATCTGAAAAATTTTCAAATGCTGTTTTGAGGGTGAAGATCGCATCTTTTTGGATTTTCAGTACCAGAAAAATGTCCGTTTTTTCGAAAACTTTAAATGCTCATAACTCGTAGAGAAATGCACCTGAGGGCTAAAAATTGCATTTCTGTAATCTAGAGAGTCAGACCTTTCCAATGATGTATGATTTGTATATATTCGAGAAAAAAAATTTTGAAATTTTGGTCGAAATCTGAAAAATTTTCAAATGCTGTTTTGAGGGTGAAGATCGCATCTTTTGGCATTTTCAGTACCAGAAAAATGTCCGTTTTTTCGAAAACTTTAAATGCTAATAACTCGTGAAGAAATGCACCTAGAGGGCTAAAAATTGCATTTCTGTAATCTAGAGAGTCCTTTCCAATGATGTATGATTTGTATATATTCGAGAAAAATAAAATTTTGAAATTTTGGTCGAAATCTGAAAAATTTTCAAATGCTGTTTTGAGGGTGAAGATCGCATCTTTTGGCATTTTCAGTACCAGAAAAATGTCCGTTTTTTCGAAAACTTTAAATGCTCATAACTCGTAGAGAAATGCATCTAGAGGGCTAAAAATTGCATTTCTGTTCTAGAGAGTCAGACCTTTCCAATGATGTATGATTTGTATATATTCGAGAAAAATAAAATTTTGAAATTTTGGTCGAAATCTGAAAAATTTTCAAATGCTGTTTTGAGGGTGAAGATCGCATCTTTTGGCATTTTCAGTACCAGAAAAATGTCCGTTTTTTCGAAAATCTAGAGAGTCAGACCTTTCTAATGATGTATGATTTGTATATATTCGAGAAAAATAAAATTTTGAAATTTTGGTCGAAATCTGAAAAATTTTCAAATGCTGTTTTGAGGGTGAAGATCGCATCTTTTGGCATTTTCAGTACCAGAAAAATGTCCGTTTTTTCGAAAACTTTAAATGCTCATAACTCGTAGAGAAATGCATCTAGAGGGCTAAAAATTGCATTTCTGTTCTAGAGAGTCAGACCTTTCCAATGATGTATGATTTGTATATATTCGAGAAAAATAAAATTTTGATATTTTGGTCGAAATCTGAAAAATTTTCAAATGCTGTTTTGAGGGTGAAGATCGCATCTTTTGGCATTTTCAGTACCAGAAAAATGTCCGTTTTTTCGAAAACTTTAAATGCTCATAACTCGTAGAGAAATGCATCTAGAGGGCTAAAAATTGCATTTCTGTAATCTAGAGAGTCAGACATTTCCAATGATGTATGATTTGTATATATTCGAGAAAAATAAAATTTTGAAATTTTGGTCGAAATCTGAAAAGTTTTCAAATGCTGTTTTGAGGGTGAAGATCGCATCTTTTGGCATTTTCAGTACCAGAAAAATGTCCGTTTTTTCGAAAACTTTAAATGCTCATAACTCGTAGAGAAATGCATCTAGAGGGCTAAAAATTGCATTTCTGTAATCTAGAGAGTCAGACCTTTCCAATGATGTATGATTTGTATGTACATATATATTCGAGAAAAATAAAATTTTGAAATTTTGGTCGAAATCTGAAAAATTTTCAAATGCTGTTTTGAGGGTGAAGATCGCATCTTTTGGCATTTTCAGTACCAGAAAAATGTCCGTTTTTTCGAAAACTTTAAATGCTCATAACTCGTAGAGAAATGCATCTAGAGGGCTAAAAATTGCATTTCTGTTCTAGAGAGTCAGACCTTTCCAATGATGTATGATTTGTATATATTCGAGAAAAATAAAATTTTGATATTTTGGTCGAAATCTGAAAAATTTTCAAATGCTGTTTTGAGGGTGAAGATCGCATCTTTTGGCATTTTCAGTACCAGAAAAATGTCCGTTTTTTCGAAAACTTTAAATGCTCATAACTCGTAGAGAAATGCATCTAGAGGGCTAAAAATTGCATTTCTGTAATCTAGAGAGTCAGACATTTCCAATGATGTATGATTTGTATATATTCGAGAAAAATAAAATTTTGAAATTTTGGTCGAAATCTGAAAAGTTTTCAAATGCTGTTTTGAGGGTGAAGATCGCATCTTTTGGCATTTTCAGTACCAGAAAAATGTCCGTTTTTTCGAAAACTTTAAATGCTCATAACTCGTAGAGAAATGCATCTAGAGGGCTAAAAATTGCATTTCTGTAATCTAGAGAGTCAGACCTTTCCAATGATGTATGATTTGTATGTATATATTCGAGAAAAATAAAATTTTGAAATTTTGGTCGAAATCTGAAAAATTTTCAAATGCTGTTTTGAGGGTGAAGATCGCATCTTTTGGCATTTTCAGTACCAGAAAAATGTCCAATTTTTCGAAAACTTTAAATGCTCATAACTCGTAGAGAAATGCACCTAGAGGGCTAAAAATTGCATTTCTGTAATCTAGAGAGTCAGACCTTTCCAATGATGTATGATTTGTATATATTCGAGAAAAATAAAATTTTGAAATTTTTGGTCGAAATCTGAAAAATTTTCAAATGCTGTTTTGAGGGTGAAGATCGCATCTTTTGGCATTTTCAGTACCAGAAAAATGTCCGTTTTTTCGAAAACTTTAAATGCTCATAACTCGTAGAGAAATGCATCTAGAGGGCTAAAAATTGCATTTCTGTAATCTAGAGAGTCAGACCTTTCCAATGATGTATGATTTGTATATATTCGAGAAAAATAAAATTTTGAAATTTTGGTCGAAATCTGAAAAATTTTCAAATGCTGTTTAGAGGGTGAAGATCGCATCTTTTGGCATTTTCAGTACCAGAAAAATGTCCGTTTTTTCGAAAACTTTAAATGCTCATAACTCGTAGAGAAATGCATCTAGAGGGCTAAAAATTGCATTTCTGTAATCTAGAGAGTCAGACCTTTCCAATGATGTATGATTTGTATATATTCGAGAAAAATAAAATTTTGAAATTTTGGTCGAAATCTGAAAAATTTTCAAATGCTGTTTTGAGGGTGAAGATCGCATCTTTTGGCATTTTCAGTACCAGAAAAATGTCCGTTTTTTCGAAAACTTTAAATGCTCATAACTCGTAGAGAAATGCATCTAGAGGGCTAAAAATTGCATTTCTGTAATCTAGAGAGTCAGACCTTTCCAATGATGTATGATTTGTATATTTTGGCATTTTCAGTACCAGAAAAATGTCCGTTTTTTCGAAAACTTTAAATGCTCATAACTCGTAGAGAAATGCATCTAGAGGGCTAAAAATTGCATTTCTGTAATCTAGAGCGTCAGACCTTTCCAATGATGTATGATTTGTATATATTCGAGAAAAATAAAATTTTGAAATTTTGGTCGAAATCTGAAAAATTTTCAAATGCTGTTTTGAGGGTGAAGATCGCATCTTTTGGCATTTTCAGTACCAGAAAAATGTCCGTTTTTTCGAAAACTTTAAATGCTCATAACTCGTAGAGAAATGCATCTAGAGGGCTAAAAATTGCATTTCTGTAATCTAGAGAGTCAGACCTTTCCAATGATGTATGATTTGTATATATTCGAGAAAAATAAAATTTTGAAATTTTGGTCGAAATCTGAAAAATTTTCAAATGCTGTTTTGAGGGTGAAGATCGCATCTTTTTGGATTTTCAGTACCAGAAAAATGTCCGTTTTTTCGAAAACTTTAAATGCTCATAACTCGTAGAGAAATGCATCTAGAGGGCTAAAAATTGCATTTCTGTAATCTAGAGAGTCAGACCTTTCCAATGATGTATGATTTGTATATATTCGAGAAAAATAAAATTTTGAAATTTTGGTCGAAATCTGAAAAATTTTCAAATGCTGTTTTGAGGGTGAAGATCGCATCTTTTGGCATTTTCAGTACCAGAAAAATGTCCGTTTTTTCGAAAACTTTAAATGCTCATAACTCGTAGAGAAATGCACCTAGAGGGCTAAAAATTGCATTTCTGTAATCTAGAGAGTCAGACCTTTCCAATGATGTATGATTTGTATATATTCGAGAAAAATAAAATTTTGAAATTTTGGTCGAAATCTGAAAAATTTTCAAATGCTGTTTAGAGGGTGAAGATCGCATCTTTTGGCATTTTCAGTACCAGAAAAATGTCCGTTTTTTTGAAAACTTTAAATGCTCATAACTCGTGAAGAAATGCACCTAGAGGGCTAAAAATTGCATTTCTGTAATCTAGAGAGTCAGACCTTTCCAATGATGTATGATTTGTATATATTCGAGAAAAATAAAATTTTGAAATTTTTGGTCGAAATCTGAAAAATTTTCAAATGCTGTTTTGAGGGTGAAGATCGCATCTTTTGGCATTTTCAGTACCAGAAAAATGTCCGTTTTTTCGAAAACTTTAAATGCTCATAACTCGTAGAGAAATGCATCTAGAGGGCTAAAAATTGCATTTCTGTAATCTAGAGAGTCAGACCTTTCCAATGATGTATGATTTGTATATATTCGAGAAAAATAAAATTTTGAAATTTTGGTCGAAATCTGAAAAATTTTCAAATGCTGTTTAGAGGGTGAAGATCGCATCTTTTGGCATTTTCAGTACCAGAAAAATGTCCGTTTTTTCGAAAACTTTAAATGCTCATAACTCGTAGAGAAATGCATCTAGAGGGCTAAAAATTGCATTTCTGTAATCTAGAGAGTCAGACCTTTCCAATGATGTATGATTTGTATATATTCGAGAAAAATAAAATTTTGAAATTTTGGTCGAAATCTGAAAAATTTTCAAATGCTGTTTTGAGGGTGAAGATCGCATCTTTTGGCATTTTCAGTACCAGAAAAATGTCCGTTTTTTCGAAAACTTTAAATGCTCATAACTCGTAGAGAAATGCATCTAGAGGGCTAAAAATTGCATTTCTGTAATCTAGAGCGTCAGACCTTTCCAATGATGTATGATTTGTATATATTCGAGAAAAATAAAATTTTGAAATTTTGGTCGAAATCTGAAAAATTTTCAAATGCTGTTTTGAGGGTGAAGATCGCATCTTTTGGCATTTTCAGTACCAGAAAAATGTCCGTTTTTTCGAAAACTTTAAATGCTCATAACTCGTAGAGAAATGCATCTAGAGGGCTAAAAATTGCATTTCTGTAATCTAGAGAGTCAGACCTTTCCAATGATGTATGATTTGTATATATTCGAGAAAAATAAAATTTTGAAATTTTGGTCGAAATCTGAAAAATTTTCAAATGCTGTTTTGAGGGTGAAGATCGCATCTTTTTGGATTTTCAGTACCAGAAAAATGTCCGTTTTTTCGAAAACTTTAAATGCTCATAACTCGTAGAGAAATGCATCTAGAGGGCTAAAAATTGCATTTCTGTAATCTAGAGAGTCAGACCTTTCCAATGATGTATGATTTGTATATATTCGAGAAAAATAAAATTTTGAAATTTTGGTCGAAATCTGAAAAATTTTCAAATGCTGTTTTGAGGGTGAAGATCGCATCTTTTGGGATTTTCAGTACCAGAAAAATGTCCGTTTTTTCGAAAACTTTAAATGCTCATAACTCGTGAAGAAATGCACCTAGAGGGCTAAAAATTGCATTTCTGTAATCTAGAGAGTCAGACCTTTCCAATGATGTATGATTTGTATATATTCGAGAAAAATAAAATTTTGAAATTTTGGTCCAAATCTGAAAAATTTTCAAATGCTGTTTTGAGGGTGAAGATCGCATCTTTTGGCATTTTCAGTACCAGAAAAATGTCCGTTTTTTCGAAAACTTTAAATGCTCATAACTCGTAGAGAAATGCATCTAGAGGGCTAAAAATTGCATTTCTGTAATCTAGAGAGTCAGACCTTTCCAATGATGTATGATTTGTATATATTCGAGAAAAATAAAATTTTGAAATTTTGGTTGAAATCTGAAAAATTTTCAAATGCTGTTTTGAGGGTGAAGATCGCATCTTTTGGCATTTTCAGTACCAGAAAAATGTCCGTTTTTTCGAAAACTCATAACTCGTAGAGAAATACACCTAGAGGGCTAAAAATTGCATTTATGTAATCTAGAGAGTCAGACCTTTCCAATGATGTATGATTTGTATATATTCGAGAAAAATAAAATTTTGAAATTTTGGTCGAAATCTGAAAAATTTTCAAATGCTGTTTTGAGGGTGAAGATCGCATCTTTTGGGATTTTCAGTACCAGAAAAATGTCCGTTTTTTCGAACACTTTAAATGCTCATAACTCGTAGAGAAATGCATCTAGAGGGCTAAAAATTGCATTTCTGTTCTAGAGAGTCAGACCTTTCCAATGATGTATGATTTGTATTCGAGAAAAATAAAATTTTGAAATTTTGGTCGAAATCTGAAAAATTTTCAAATGCTGTTTTGAGGGTGAAGATCGCATCTTTTGGCATTTTCAGTACCAGAAAAATGTCCGTTTTTTCGAAAACTTTAAATGCTCATAACTCGTAGAGAAATGCATCTAGAGGGCTAAAAATTGCATTTCTGTAATCTAGAGAGTCAGACCTTTCCAATGATGTATGATTTGTATATATTCGAGAAAAATAAAATTTTGAAATTTTGATCGAAATCTGAAAAATTTTCAAATGCTGTTTTGAGGGTGAAGATCGCATCTTTTGGGATTTTCAGTACCAGAAAAACTTTAAATGCTCATAACTCGTAGAGAAATGCATCTAGAGGGCTAAAAATTGCATTTCTGTAATCTAGAGAGTCAGACATTTCCAATGATGTATGATTTGTATATATTCGAGAAAAATAAAATTTTGAAATTTTGGTCGAAATCTGAAAAATTTTCAAATGCTGTTTTGAGGGTGAAGATCGCATCTTTTGGCATTTTCAGTACCAGAAAAATGTCCGTTTTTTCGAAAACTTTAAATGCTCATAACTCGTAGAAAAATGCATCTAGAGGGCTAAAAATTGCATTTCTGTAATCTAGAGAGTCAGACCTTTCCAATGATGTATGATTTGTATATATTCGAGAAAAATAAAATTTTGAAATTTTGGTACAAAATCTGAAAAATTTTCAAATGCTGTTTTGAGGGTGAAGATCGCATCTTTTGGCATTTTCAGTACCAGAAAAATGTCCGTTTTTTCGAAAACTTTAAATGCTCATAACTCGTGGAGAAATGCACCTAGAGGGCTAAAAATTGCATTTCTGTAATCTAGAGAGTCAGACATTTCCAATGATGTATGATTTGTATATATTCGAGAAAAATAAAATTTTGAAATTTTGGTCGAAATCTGAAAAATTTTCAAATGCTGTTTTGAGGGTGAAGATCGCATCTTTTGGCATTTTCAGTACCAGAAAAATGTCCGTTTTTTCGAAAACTTTAAATGCTCATAACTCGTAGAGAAATGCATCTAGAGGGCTAAAAATTGCATTTCTGTTCTAGAGAGTCAGACCTTTCCAATGATGTATGATTTGTATTCGAGAAAAATAAAATTTTGAAATTTTGGTCGAAATCTGAAAAATTTTCAAATGCTGTTTTGAGGGTGAAGATCGCATCTTTTGGGATTTTCAGTACCAGAAAAATGTCCGTTTTTTCGAAAACTTTAAATGCTCATAACTCGTAGAGAAATGCATCTAGAGGGCTAAAAATTGCATTTCTGTAATCTAGAGAGTCAGACCTTTCCAATGATGTATGATTTGTATATATTCGAGAAAAAAAATTTTGAAATTTTGGTCGAAATCTGAAAAATTTTCAAATGCTGTTTTGAGGGTGAAGATCGCATCTTTTGGCATTTTCAGTACCAGAAAAATGTCCGTTTTTTCGAAAACTTTAAATGCTAATAACTCGTGAAGAAATGCACCTAGAGGGCTAAAAATTGCATTTCTGTTCTAGAGAGTCAGACCTTTCCAATGATGTATGATTTGTATATATTCGAGAAAAATAAAATTTTGATATTTTGGTCGAAATCTGAAAAATTTTCAAATGCTGTTTTGAGGGTGAAGATCGCATCTTTTGGCATTTTCAGTACCAGAAAAATGTCCGTTTTTTCGAAAACTTTAAATGCTCATAACTCGTAGAGAAATGCATCTAGAGGGCTAAAAATTGCATTTCTGTAATCTAGAGAGTCAGACCTTTGATTTGTATATATTCGAGAAAAATAAAATTTTGAAATTTTGGTCGAAATCTGAAAAATTTTCAAATGCTGTTTTGAGGGTGAAGATCGCATCTTTTGGCATTTTCAGTACCAGAAAAATGTCCGTTTTTTCGAAAACTTTAAATGCTCATAACTCGTAGAGAAATGCATCTAGAGGGCTAAAAATTGCATTTCTGTAATCTAGAGAGTCAGACATTTCCAATGATGTATGATTTGTATATATTCGAGAAAAATAAAATTTTGAAATTTTGGTCGAAATCTGAAAAATTTTCAAATGCTGTTTTGAGGGTGAAGATCGCATCTTTTGGCATTTTCAGTACCAGAAAAATGTCCGTTTTTTCGAAAACTTTAAATGCTCATAACTCGTAGAGAAATGCACCTAGAGGGCTAAAAATTGCATTTCTGTAATGTAGAGAGTCAGACCTTTCCAATGATGTATGATTTGTATATATTCGAGAAAAATAAAATTTTGAAATTTTTGGTCGAAATCTGAAAAATTTTCAAATGCTGTTTTGAGGGTGAAGATCGCATCTTTTGGCATTTTCAGTACCAGAAAATTTCCGTTTTTTCGAAAACTTTAAATGCTCATAACTCGTAGAGAAATGCACCTAGAGGGCTAAAAATTGCATTTCTGTAATCTAGAGAGTCAGACCTTTCCAATGATGTATGATTTGTATATATTCGAGAAAAATAAAATTTTGAAATTTTGGTCGAAATCTGAAAAATTTTCAAATGCTGTTTTGAGGGTGAAGATCGCATCTTTTGGCATTTTCAGTACCAGAAAAATGTCCGTTTTTTCGAAAACTTTAAATGCTCATAACTCGTAGAGAAATGCATCTAGAGGGCTAAAAATTGCATTTCTGTAATCTGGAGAGTCAGACCTTTCCAATGATGTATGATTTGTATATATTCGAGAAAAATAAAATTTTGAAATTTTGGTCGAAATCTGAAAAATTTTCAAATGCTGTTTTGAGGGTGAAGATCGCATCTTTTGGGATTTTCAGTACCAGAAAAATGTCCGTTTTTTCGAAAACTTTAAATGCTCATAACTCGTAGAGAAATGCATCTAGAGGGCTAAAAATTGCATTTCTGTAATCTAGAGAGTCAGACCTTTCCAATGATGTATGATTTGTATATATTCGAGAAAAATAAAATTTTGAAATTTTGGTCGAAATCTGAAAAATTTTCAAATGCTGTTTTGAGGGTGAAGATCGCATCTTTTGGCATTTTCAGTACCAGAAAAATGTCCGTTTTTTCGAAAACTTTAAATGCTCATAACTCGTAGAGAAATGCATCTAGAGGGCTAAAAATTGCATTTCTGTAATCTAGAGAGTCAGACCTTTCCAATGATGTATGATTTGTATATATTCGAGAAAAATAAAATTTTGAAATTTTGGTCGAAATCTGAAAAATTTTCAAATGCTGTTTTGAGGGTGAAGATCGCATCTTTTGGCATTTTCAGTACCAGAAAAATGTCCGTTTTTTCGAAAACTTTAAATGCTCATAACTCGTAGAGAAATGCATCTAGAGGGCTAAAAATTGCATTTCTGTAATCTAGAGAGTCAGACCTTTCCAATGATGTATGATTTGTATATATTCGAGAAAAATAAAATTTTGAAATTTTGGTCGAAATCTGAAAAATTTTCAAATGCTGTTTTGAGGGTGAAGATCGCATCTTTTGGCATTTTCAGTACCAGAAAAATGTCCGTTTTTTCGAAAACTTTAAATGCTCATAACTCGTAGAGAAATGCATCTAGAGGGCTAAAAATTGCATTTCTGTAATCTGGAGAGTCAGACCTTTCCAATGATGTATGATTTGTATATATTCGAGAAAAATAAAATTTTGAAATTTTGGTCGAAATCTGAAAAATTTTCAAATGCTGTTTTGAGGGTGAAGATCGCATCTTTTGGGATTTTCAGTACCAGAAAAATGTCCGTTTTTTCGAAAACTTTAAATGCTCATAACTCGTAGAGAAATGCATCTAGAGGGCTAAAAATTGCATTTCTGTAATCTAGAGAGTCAGACCTTTCCAATGATGTATGATTTGTATATATTCGAGAAAAATAAAATTTTGAAATTTTGGTCGAAATCTGAAAAATTTTCAAATGCTGTTTTGAGGGTGAAGATCGCATCTTTTGGCATTTTCAGTACCAGAAAAATGTCCGTTTTTTCGAAAACTTTAAATGCTCATAACTCGTAGAGAAATGCATCTAGAGGGCTAAAAATTGCATTTCTGTAATCTAGAGAGTCAGACCTTTCCAATGATGTATGATTTGTATATATTCGAGAAAAATAAAATTTTGAAATTTTGGTCGAAATCTGAAAAATTTTCAAATGCTGTTTTGAGGGTGAAGATCGCATCTTTTGGGATTTTCAGTACCAGAAAAATGTCCGTTTTTTCGAACACTTTAAATGCTCATAACTCGTAGAGAAATGCACCTAGAGGGCTAAAAATTGCATTTCTGTAATCTAGAGAGTCAGACCTTTCCAATGATGTATGATTTGTATATATTCGAGAAAAATAAAATTTTGAAATTTTGGTCGAAATCTGAATAATTTTCAAATGCTGTTTTGAGGGTGAAGATCGCATCTTTTGGGATTTTCAGTACCAGAAAAATGTCCGTTTTTTCGAAAACTTTAAATGCTCATAACTCGTAGAGAAATGCATCTAGAGGGCTAAAAATTGCATTTCTGTTCTAGAGAGTCAGACCTTTCCAATGATGTATGATTTGTATTCGAGAAAAATAAAATTTTGAAATTTTGGTCGAAATCTGAAAAATTTTCAAATGCTGGTTTGAGGGTGAAGATCGCATCTTTTGGCATTTTCAGTACCAGAAAAATGTCCGTTTTTTCGAAAACTTTAAATGCTCATAACTCGTAGAGAAATGCATCTAGAGGGCTAAAAATTGCATTTCTGTAATCTAGAGAGTTAGACCTTTCCAATGATGTATGATTTGTATATATTCGAGAAAAATAAAATTTTGAAATTTTGATCGAAATCTGAAAAATTTTCAAATGCTGTTTTGAGGGTGAAGATCGCATCTTTTGGCATTTTCAGTACCAGAAAAATGTCCGTTTTTTCGAAAACTTTAAATGCTCATAACTCGTAGAGAAATGCATCTAGAGGGCTAAAAATTGCATTTCTGTAATCTAGAGAGTCAGACCTTTCCAATGATGTATGATTTGTATATATTCGAGAAAAATAAAATTTTGAAATTTTGGTCGAAATCTGAAAAATTTTCAAATGCTGTTTTGAGGGTGAAGATCGCATCTTTTGGCATTTTCAGTACCAGAAAAATGTCCATTTTTTCGCAAAACTTTAAATGCTCATAACTCGTAGAAAAATGCATCTAGAGGGCTAAAAATTGCATTTCTGTAATCTAGAGAGTCAGACCTTTCCAATGATGTATGATTTGTATTCGAGAAAAATAAAATTTTGAAATTTTGGTCGAAATCTGAAAAATTTTCAAATGCTGTTTTGAGGGTGAAGATCGCATCTTTTGGCATTTTCAGTACCAGAAAAATGTCCGTTTTTTCGAAAACTTTAAATGCTCATAACTCGTAGAGAAATGCATCTAGAGGGCTAAAAATTGCATTTCTGTAATCTAGAGAGTCAGACATTTCCAATGATGTATGATTTGTATATATTCGAGAAAAATAAAATTTTGAAATTTTGGTCGAAATCTGAAAAATTTTCAAATGCTGTTTTGAGGGTGAAGATCGCATCTTTTGGCATTTTCAGTACCAGAAAAATGTCCGTTTTTTCGAAAACTTTAAATGCTCATAACTCGTAGAGAAATGCACCTAGAGGGCTAAAAATTGCATTTCTGTAATGTAGAGAGTCAGACCTTTCCAATGATGTATGATTTGTATATATTCGAGAAAAATAAAATTTTGAAATTTTTGGTCGAAATCTGAAAAATTTTCAAATGCTGTTTTGAGGGTGAAGATCGCATCTTTTGGCATTTTCAGTACCAGAAAATTTCCGTTTTTTCGAAAACTTTAAATGCTCATAACTCGTAGAGAAATGCACCTAGAGGGCTAAAAATTGCATTTCTGTAATCTAGAGAGTCAGACCTTTCCAATGATGTATGATTTGTATATATTCGAGAAAAATAAAATTTTGAAATTTTGGTCGAAATCTGAAAAATTTTCAAATGCTGTTTTGAGGGTGAAGATCGCATCTTTTGGCATTTTCAGTACCAGAAAAATGTCCGTTTTTTCGAAAACTTTAAATGCTCATAACTCGTAGAGAAATGCATCTAGAGGGCTAAAAATTGCATTTCTGTAATCTAGAGAGTCAGACCTTTCCAATGATGTATGATTTGTATATATTCGAGAAAAATAAAATTTTGAAATTTTGGTCGAAATCTGAAAAATTTTCAAATGCTGTTTTGAGGGTGAAGATCGCATCTTTTGGGATTTTCAGTACCAGAAAAATGTCCGTTTTTTCGAACACTTTAAATGCTCATAACTCGTAGAGAAATGCACCTAGAGGGCTAAAAATTGCATTTCTGTAATCTAGAGAGTCAGACCTTTCCAATGATGTATGATTTGTATATATTCGAGAAAAATAAAATTTTGAAATTTTGGTCGAAATCTGAAAAATTTTCAAATGCTGTTTTGAGGGTGAAGATCGCATCTTTTGGGATTTTCAGTACCAGAAAAATGTCCGTTTTTTCGAAAACTTTAAATGCTCATAACTCGTAGAGAAATGCATCTAGAGGGCTAAAAATTGCATTTCTGTTCTAGAGAGTCAGACCTTTCCAATGATGTATGATTTGTATTCGAGAAAAATAAAATTTTGAAATTTTGGTCGAAATCTGAAAAATTTTCAAATGCTGGTTTGAGGGTGAAGATCGCATCTTTTGGCATTTTCAGTACCAGAAAAATGTCCGTTTTTTCGAAAACTTTAAATGCTCATAACTCGTAGAGAAATGCATCTAGAGGGCTAAAAATTGCATTTCTGTAATCTAGAGAGTTAGACCTTTCCAATGATGTATGATTTGTATATATTCGAGAAAAATAAAATTTTGAAATTTTGATCGAAATCTGAAAAATTTTCAAATGCTGTTTTGAGGGTGAAGATCGCATCTTTTGGCATTTTCAGTACCAGAAAAATGTCCGTTTTTTCGAAAACTTTAAATGCTCATAACTCGTAGAGAAATGCATCTAGAGGGCTAAAAATTGCATTTCTGTAATCTAGAGAGTCAGACCTTTCCAATGATGTATGATTTGTATATATTCGAGAAAAATAAAATTTTGAAATTTTGGTCGAAATCTGAAAAATTTTCAAATGCTGTTTTGAGGGTGAAGATCGCATCTTTTGGCATTTTCAGTACCAGAAAAATGTCCGTTTTTTCGCAAAACTTTAAATGCTCATAACTCGTAGAAAAATGCATCTAGAGGGCTAAAAATTGCATTTCTGTAATCTAGAGAGTCAGACCTTTCCAATGATGTATGATTTGTATTCGAGAAAAATAAAATTTTGAAATTTTGATCGAAATCTGAAAAATTTTCAAATGCTGTTTTGAGGGTGAAGATCGCATCTTTTGGCATTTTCAGTACCAGAAAAATGTCCGTTTTTTCGAAAACTTTAAATGCTCATAACTCGTAGAGAAATGCATCTAGAGGGCTAAAAATTGCATTTCTGTAATCTAGAGAGTCAGACCTTTCCAATGATGTATGATTTGTATATATTCGAGAAAAATAAAATTTTGAAATTTTGGTCGAAATCTGAAAAATTTTCAAATGCTGTTTTGAGGGTGAAGATCGCATCTTTTGGCATTTTCAGTACCAGAAAAATGTCCGTTTTTTCGAAAACTTTAAATGCTCATAACTCGTAGAGAAATGCATCTAGAGGGCTAAAAATTGCATTTCTGTAATCTAGAGAGTCAGACCTTTCCAATGATGTATGATTTGTATATATTCGAGAAAAATAAAATTTTGAAATTTTGGTCGAAATCTGAAAAATTTTCAAATGCTGTTTTGAGGGTGAAGATCGCATCTTTTGGCATTTTCAGTACCAGAAAAATGTCCGTTTTTTCGAAAACTTTAAATGCTCATAACTCGTAGAGAAATGCACCTAGAGGGCTAAAATTGCATTTCTGTAATCTAGAGAGTCAGACCTTTCCAATGATGTATGATTTGTATATATTCGAGAAAAATAAAATTTTGAAATTTTGGTCGAAATCTGAAAAATTTTCAAATGCTGTTTTGAGGGTGAAGATCGCATCTTTTGGCATTTTCAGTACCAGAAAAATGTCCGTTTTTTCGAAAACTTTAAATGCTCATAACTCGTAGAGAAATGCATCTAGAGGGCTAAAAATTGCATTTCTGTAATCTAGAGAGTCAGACCTTTCCAATGATGTATGATTTGTATATATTCGAGAAAAATAAAATTTTGAAATTTTGGTCGAAATCTGAAAAATTTTCAAATGCTGTTTTGAGGGTGAAGATCGCATCTTTTGGCATTTTCAGTACCAGAAAAATGTCCGTTTTTTCGAAAACTTTAAATGCTCATAACTCGTAGAGAAATGCATCTAGAGGGCTAAAAATTGCATTTCTGTAATCTAGAGAGTCAGACCTTTCCAATGATGTATGATTTGTATATATTCGAGAAAAATAAAATTTTGAAATTTTGGTCGAAATCTGAAAAATTTTCAAATGCTGTTTTGAGGGTGAAGATCGCATCTTTTGGCATTTTCAGTACCAGAAAAATGTCCGTTTTTTCGAAAACTTTAAATGCTCATAACTCGTAGAGAAATGCATCTAGAGGGCTAAAAATTGCATTTCTGTAATCTAGAGAGTCAGACCTTTCCAATGATGTATGATTTGTATATATTCGAGAAAAATAAAATTTTGAAATTTTGGTCGAAATCTGAAAAATTTTCAAATGCTGTTTTGAGGGTGAAGATCGCATCTTTTGGCATTTTCAGTACCAGAAAAATGTCCATTTTTTCGAAAACTTTAAATGCTCATAACTCGTAGAAAAATGCACCTAGAGGGCTAAAAATTGCATTTCTGTAATCTAGAGAGTCAGACCTTTCCAATGATGTATGATTTGTATATATTCGAGAAAAATAAAATTTTGAAATTTTGGTCGAAATCTGAAAAATTTTCAAATGCTGTTTTGAGGGTGAAGATCGCATCTTTTGGCATTTTCAGTACCAGAAAAATGTCCGTTTTTTCGAAAACTTTAAATGCTCATAACTCGTAGAGAAATGCATCTAGAGGGCTAAAAATTGCATTTCTGTAATCTAGAGAGTCAGACCTTTCCAATGATGTATGATTTGTATATATTCGAGAAAAATAAAATTTTGAAATTTTGGTCGAAATCTGAAAAATTTTCAAATGCTGTTTTGAGGGTGAAGATCGCATCTTTTGGCATTTTCAGTACCAGAAAAATGTCCGTTTTTTCGAAAACTTTAAATGCTCATAACTCGTAGAGAAATGCATCTAGAGGGCTAAAAATTGCATTTCTGTAATCTAGAGAGTCAGACCTTTCCAATGATGTATGATTTGTATATATTCGAGAAAAATAAAATTTTGAAATTTTGGTCGAAATCTGAAAAAATTTCAAATGCTGTTTTGAGGGTGAAGATCGCATCTTTTGGCATTTTCAGTACCAGAAAAATGTCCGTTTTTTCGAAAACTTTAAATGCTCATAACTCGTGAAGAAATGCACCTAGAGGGCTAAAAATTGCATTTCTGTAATCTAGAGAATCAGACATTTCCAATGATGTATGATTTGTATATATTCGAGAAAAATAAAATTTTGAAATTTTGGTCGAAATCTGAAAAATTTTCAAATGCTGTTTTGAGGGTGAAGATCGCATCTTTTGGCATTTTCAGTACCAGAAAAATGTCCGTTTTTTCGAAAACTTTAAATGCTCATAACTCGTAGAGAAATGCATCTAGAGGGCTAAAAATTGCATTTCTGTTCTAGAGAGTCAGACCTTTCCAATGATGTATGATTTGTATTCGAGAAAAATAAAATTTTGAAATTTTGGTCGAAATCTGAAAAATTTTCAAATGCTGTTTTGAGGGTGAAGATCGCATCTTTTGGCATTTTCAGTACCAGAAAAATGTCCGTTTTTTCGAAAACTTTAAATGCTCATAACTCGTAGAGAAATGCACCTAGAGGGCTAAAAATTGCATTTCTGTAATCTAGAGAGTCAGACCTTTCCAATGATGTATGATTTGTATATATTCGAGAAAAATAAAATTTTGAAATTTTGGTCGAAATCTGAAAAATTTTCAAATGCTGTTTTGAGGGTGAAGATCGCATCTTTTGGGATTTTCAGTACCAGAAAAATGTCCGTTTTTTCGAAAACTTTAAATGCTCATAACTCGTAGAGAAATGCATCTAGAGGGCTAAAAATTGCATTTCTGTAATCTAGAGAGTCAGACCTTTCCAATGATGTATGATTTGTATATATTCGAGAAAAATAAAATTTTGAAATTTTGGTCGAAATCTGAAAAATTTTCAAATGCTGTTTTGAGGGTGAAGATCGCATCTTTTGGCATTTTCAGTACCAGAAAAATGTCCGTTTTTTCGAAAACTTTAAATGCTCATAACTCGTAGAGAAATGCATCTAGAGGGCTAAAAATTGCATTTCTGTAATCTAGAGAGTCAGACCTTTCCAATGATGTATGATTTGTATATATTCGAGAAAAATAAAATTTTGAAATTTTGGTCGAAATCTGAAAAATTTTCAAATGCTGTTTTGAGGGTGAAGATCGCATCTTTTGGCATTTTCAGTACCAGAAAAATGTCCGTTTTTTCGAAAACTTTAAATGCTCATAACTCGTGAAGAAATGCACCTAGAGGGCTAAAAATTGCATTTCTGTAATCTAGAGAGTCAGACCTTTCCAATGATGTATGATTTGTATATATTCAAGAAAAATAAAATTTTGAAATTTTGGTCGAAATCTGAAAAATTTTCAAATGCTGTTTTGAGGGTGAAGATCGCATCTTTTGGCATTTTCAGTACCAGAAAAATGTCCGTTTTTTCGAAAACTTTAAATGCTCATAACTCGTAGAGAAATGCATCTAGAGGGCTAAAAATTGCATTTCTGTTCTAGAGAGTCAGACCTTTCCAATGATGTATGATTTGTATACATTCGAGAAAAATAAAATTTTGAAATTTTGGTCGAAATCTGAAAAATTTTCAAATGCTGTTTTGAGGGTGAAGATCGCATCTTTTGGCATTTTCAGTACCAGAAAAATGTCCGTTTTTTCGAAAACTTTAAATGCTCATAACTCGTAGAGAAATGCATCTAGAGGGCTAAAAATTGCATTTCTGTAATCTAGAGAGTCAGACCTTTCCAATGATGTATGATTTGTATATATTCGAGAAAAATAAAATTTTGAAATTTTTGGTCGAAATCTGAAAAATTTTCAAATGCTGTTTTGAGGGTGAAGATCGCATCTTTTGGGATTTTCAGTACCAGAAAAATGTCCGTTTTTTCGAAAACTTTAAATGCTCATAACTCGTAGAGAAATGCACCTAGAGGGCTAAAAATTGCATTTCTGTAATCTAGAGAGTCAGACCTTTCCAATGATGTATGATTTGTATATATTCGAGAAAAATAAAATTTTGAAATTTTGGTCGAAATCTGAAAAATGTTCAAATGCTGTTTTGAGGGTGAAGATCGCATCTTTTGGGATTTTCAGTACCAGAAAAATGTCCGTTTTTTCGAAAACTTTAAATGCTCATAACTCGTAGAGAAATGCATCTAGAGGGCTAAAAATTGCATTTCTGTTCTAGAGAGTCAGACCTTTCCAATGATGTATGATTTGTATTCGAGAAAAATAAAATTTTGAAATTTTGGTCGAAATCTGAAAAATTTTCAAATGCTGTTTTGAGGGTGAAGATCGCATCTTTTGGCATTTTCAGTACCAGAAAAATGTCCGTTTTTTCGAAAACTTTAAATGCTCATAACTCGTAGAGAAATGCATCTAGAGGGCTAAAAATTGCATTTCTGTAATCTAGAGAGTCAGACCTTTCCAATGATGTATGATTTGTTTATATTCGAGAAAAATAAAATTTTGAAATTTTTGGTCGAAATCTGAAAAATTTTCAAATGCTGTTTTGAGGGTGAAGATCGCATCTTTTGGGATTTTCAGTACCAGAAAAATGTCCGTTTTTTCGAAAACTTTAAATGCTCATAACTCGTGAAGAAATGCACCTAGAGGGCTAAAAATTGCATTTCTGTAATCTAGAGAGTCAGACCTTTCCAATGATGTATGATTTGTATATATTCGAGAAAAATAAAATTTTGAAATTTTGGTCGAAATCTGAAAAATTTTCAAATGCTGTTTTGAGGGTGAAGATCGCATCTTTTGGCATTTTCAGTACCAGAAAAATGTCCGTTTTTTCGAAAACTTTAAATGCTCATAACTCGTAGAGAAATGCATCTAGAGGGCTAAAAATTGCATTTCTGTTCTAGAGAGTCAGACCTTTCCAATGATGTATGATTTGTATTCGAGAAAAATAAAATTTTGAAATTTTGGTCGAAATCTGAAAAATTTTCAAATGCTGTTTTGAGGGTGAAGATCGCATCTTTTGGCATTTTCAGTACCAGAAAAATGTCCGTTTTTTCGAAAACTTTAAATGCTCATAACTCGTAGAGAAATGCATCTAGAGGGCTAAAAATTGCATTTCTGTTCTAGAGAGTCAGACCTTTCCAATGATGTATGATTTGTATTCGAGAAAAATAAAATTTTGAAATTTTGGTCGAAATCTGAAAAATTTTCAAATGCTGTTTTGAGGGTGAAGATCGCATCTTTTGGCATTTTCAGTACCAGAAAAATGTCCGTTTTTTCGAAAACTTTAAATGCTCATAACTCGTAGAGAAATGCATCTAGAGGGCTAAAAATTGCATTTCTGTAATCTAGAGAGTCAGACCTTTCCAATGATGTATGATTTGTATATATTCGAGAAAAATAAAATTTTGAAATTTTTGGTCGAAATCTGAAAAATTTTCAAATGCTGTTTTGAGGGTGAAGATCGCATCTTTTGGCATTTTCAGTACCAGAAAAATGTCCGTTTTTTCGAAAACTTTAAATGCTCATAACTCGTAGAGAAATGCATCTAGAGGGCTAAAAATTGCATTTCTGTAATCTAGAGAGTCAGACCTTTCCAATGATGTATGATTTGTATATATTCGAGAAAAATAAAATTTTGAAATTTTGGTCGAAATCTGAAAAATTTTCAAATGCTGTTTTGAGGGTGAAGATCGCATCTTTTGGCATTTTCAGTACCAGAAAAATGTCCGTTTTTTCGAAAACTTTAAATGCTCATAACTCGTGAAGAAATGCACCTAGAGGGCTAAAAATTGCATTTCTGTAATCTAGAGAGTCAGACCTTTCCAATGATGTATGATTTGTATATATTCGAGAAAAATAAAATTTTGAAATTTTGGTCGAAATCTGAAAAATTTTCAAATGCTGTTTTGAGGGTGAAGATCGCATCTTTTGGCATTTTCAGTACCAGAAAAATGTCCGTTTTTTCGAAAACTTTAAATGCTCATAACTCGTGAAGAAATGCACCTAGAGGGCTAAAAATTGCATTTCTGTAATCTAGAGAGTCAGACCTTTCCAATGATGTATGATTTGTATATATTCGAGAAAAATAAAATTTTGAAATTTTGGTCGAAATCTGAAAAATTTTCAAATGCTGTTTTGAGGGTGAAGATCGCATCTTTTGGCATTTTCAGTACCAGAAAAATGTCCGTTTTTTCGAAAACTTTAAATGCTCATAACTCGTAGAGAAATGCATCTAGAGGGCTAAAAATTGCATTTCTGTAATCTAGAGAGTCAGACCTTTCCAATGATGTATGATTTGTATATATTCGAGAAAAATAAAATTTTGAAATTTTGGTCGAAATCTGAAAAATTTTCAAATGCTGTTTTGAGGGTGAAGATCGCATCTTTTGGCATTTTCAGTACCAGAAAAATGTCCGTTTTTTCGAAAACTTGAAATGCTCATAACTCGTAGAGAAATGCATCTAGAGGGCTAAAAATTGCATTTCTGTAATCTAGAGAGTCAGACCTTTCCAATGATGTATGATTTGTATATATTCGAGAAAAATAAAATTTTGAAATTTTGGTCGAAATCTGAAAAATTTTCAAATGCTGTTTTGAGGGTGAAGATCGCATCTTTTGGGATTTTCAGTACCAGAAAAATGTCCGTTTTTTCGAAAACTTTAAATGCTCATAACTCGTAGAGAAATGCATCTAGAGGGCTAAAAATTGCATTTCTGTAATCTAGAGAGTCAGACCTTTCCAATGATGTATGATTTGTATATATTGGAGAAAAATAAAATTTTGAAATTTTGGTCGAAATCTGAAAAATTTTCAAATGCTGTTTTGAGGGTGAAGATCGCATCTTTTGGGATTTTCAGTACCAGAAAAATGTCCGTTTTTTCGAAAACTTGAAATGCTCATAACTCGTAGAGAAATGCATCTAGAGGGCTAAAAATTGCATTTCTGTAATCTAGAGAGTCAGACCTTTCCAATGATGTATGATTTGTATATATTCGAGAAAAATAAAATTTTGAAATTTTGGTCGAAATCTGAAAAATTTTCAAATGCTGTTTTGAGGGTGAAGATCGCATCTTTTGGCATTTTCAGTACCAGAAAAATGTCCGTTTTTTCGAAAACTTTAAATGCTCATAACTCGTAGAGAAATGCATCTAGAGGGCTAAAAATTGCATTTCTGTAATCTAGAGAGTCAGACCTTTCCAATGATGATTTGTATATATTCGAGAAAAATAAAATTTTGAAATTTTGGTCGAAATCTGAAAAATTTTCAAATGCTGTTTTGAGGGTGAAGATCGCATCTTTTGGGATTTTCAGTACCAGAAAAATGTCCGTTTTTTCGAAAACTTTAAATGCTCATAACTCGTAGAGAAATGCATCTAGAGGGCTAAAAATTGCATTTCTGTAATCTAGAGAGTCAGACCTTTCCAATGATGTATGATTTGTATATATTGGAGAAAAATAAAATTTTGAAATTTTGGTCGAAATCTGAAAAATTTTCAAATGCTGTTTTGAGGGTGAAGATCGCATCTTTTGGGATTTTCAGTACCAGAAAAATGTCCGTTTTTTCGAAAACTTTAAATGCTCATAACTCGTAGAGAAATGCATCTAGAGGGCTAAAAATTGCATTTCTGTAATCTAGAGAGTCAGACGTTTCCAATGATGTATGATTTGTATATATTCGAGAAAAATAAAATTTTGAAATTTTGGTCCAAATCTGAAAAATTTTCAAATGCTGTTTTGAGGGTGAAGATCGCATCTTTTGGCATTTTCAGTACCAGAAAAATGTCCAATTTTTCGAAAACTTTAAATGCTCATAACTCGTAGAGAAATGCATCTAGAGGGCTAAAAATTGCATTTCTGTAATCTAGAGAGTCAGACCTTTCCAATGATGTATGATTTGTATATATTCGAGAAAAATAAAATTTTGAAATTTTGGTCGAAATCTGAAAAATTTTCAAATGCTGTTTTGGGGGTGAAGATCGCATCTTTTGGGATTTTCAGTACCGGAAAAATGTCCGTTTTTTCGAAAACCTTAAATGCTCATAACTCGTAGAGAAATGCATCTAGAGGGCTAAAAATTGCATTTATGTAATCTAGAGAGTCAGACCTTTCAAATGATGTATGATTTGTATATATTCGAGAAAAATAAAATTTTGAAATTTTGGTCGAAATCTGAAAAATTTTCAAATGCTGTTTTGAGGGTGAAGATCGCATCTTTTGGCATTTTCAGTACCAGAAAAATGTCCAATTTTTCGAAAACTTTAAATGCTCATAACTCGTAGAGAAATGCATCTAGAGGGCTAAAAATTGCATTTCTGTAATCTAGAGAGTCAGACCTTTCCAATGATGTATGATTTGTATATATTCGAGAAAAATAAAATTTTGAAATTTTGGTCGAAATCTGAAAAATTTTCAAATGCTGTTTTGGGGGTGAAGATCGCATCTTTTGGGATTTTCAGTACCGGAAAAATGTCCGTTTTTTCGAAAACCTTAAATGCTCATAACTCGTAGAGAAATGCATCTAGAGGGCTAAAAATTGCATTTATGTAATCTAGAGAGTCAGACCTTTCCAATGATGTATGATTTGTATATATTCGAGAAAAATAAAATTTTGAAATTTTGGTCGAAATCTGAAAAATTTTCAAATGCTGTTTTGAGGGTGAAGATCGCATCTTTTGGCATTTTCAGTACCAGAAAAATGTCCGTTTTTTCGAAAACTTTAAATGCTCATAACTCGTAGAGAAATGCATCTAGAGGGCTAAAAATTGAATTTCTGTAATCTAGAGAGTCAGACCTTTCCAATGATGTATGATTTGTATATATTCGAGAAAAATAAAATTTTGAAATTTTGGTCGAAATCTGAAAAATTTTCAAATGCTGTTTTGAGGGTGAAGATCGCATCTTTTGGCATTTTCAGTACCAGAAAAATGTCCGTTTTTTCGAAAACTTTAAATGCTCATAACTCGTAGAGAAATACACCTAGAGGGCTAAAAATTGCATTTATGTAATCTAGAGAGTCAGACCTTTCCAATGATGTATGATTTGTATATATTCGAGAAAAATAAAATTTTGAAATTTTGGTCGAAATCTGAAAAATGCTGTTTTGAGGGTGAAGATCGCATCTTTTGGGATTTTCAGCACCAGAAAAATGTCCGTTTTTTCGAAAACTTTAAATGCTCATAACTCGTAGAGAAATGCATCTAGAGGGCTAAAAATTGCATTTCTGTAATCTAGAGAGTCAGACCTTTCCAATGATGTATGATTTGTATATATTCGAGAAAAATAAAATTTTGAAATTTTGGTCGAAATCTGAAAAATTTTCAAATGCTGTTTTGAGGGTGAAGATCGCATCTTTTGGCATTTTCAGTACCAGAAAAATGTCCGTTTTTTCGAAAACTTTAAATGCTCATAACTCGTGAAGGAATGCACCTAGAGGGCTAAAAATTGCATTTCTGTAATCTAGAGAGTCAGACCTTTCCAATGATGTATGATTTGTATATATTCGAGAAAAATAAAATTTTGAAATTTTGGTCGAAATCTGAAAAATTTTCAAATGCTGTTTTGAGGGTGAAGATCGCATCTTTTGGCATTTTCAGTACCAGAAAAATGTCCGTTTTTTCGAAAACTTTAAATGCTCATAACTCGTAGAGAAATTGATCTAGAAGGCTAAAAATTGCATTTCTGTAATCTAGAGAGTCAGACCTTTCCAATGATGTATGATTTGTATATATTCGAGAAAAATAAAATTTTGAAATTTTGGTCGAAATCTGAAAAATTTTCAAATGCTGTTTTGAGGGTGAAGATCGCATCTTTTGGCATTTTCAGTACCAGAAAAATGTCCGTTTTTTCGAAAACTTTAAATGCTCATAACTCGTAGAGAAATGCATCTAGAGGGCTAAAAATTGCATTTCTGTAATCTAGAGAGTCAGACCTTTCCAATGATGTATGATTTGTATATATTCGATAAAAATAAAATTTTGAAATTTTGGTCGAAATCTGAAAAATTTTCAAATGCTGTTTTGAGGGTGAAGATCGCATCTTTTGGGATTTTCAGTACCGGAAAAATGTCCGTTTTTTTGAAAACCTTAAATGCTCATAACTCGTAGAGAAATGCATCTAGAGGGCTAAAAATTGCATTTCTGTAATCTAGAGAGTCAGACCTTTCCAATGATGTATGATTTGTATATATTCGAGAAAAATAAAATTTTGAAATTTTGGTCGAAATCTGAAAAATTTTCAAATGCTGTTTTGAGGGTGAAGATCGCATCTTTTGGCATTTTCAGTACCAGAAAAATGTCCGTTTTTTCGAAAACTTTAAATGCTCATAACTCGTAGAGAAATACACCTAGAGGGCTAAAAATTGCATTTATGTAATCTAGAGAGTCAGACCTTTCCAATGATGTATGATTTGTATATATTCGAGAAAAATAAAATTTTGAAATTTTGGTCGAAATCTGAAAAATTTTCAAATGCTGTTTTGAGGGTGAAGATCGCATCTTTTGGCATTTTCAGTACCAGAAAAATGTCCGTTTTTTCGAAAACTTTAAATGCTCATAACTCGTAGAGAAATACACCTAGAGGGCTAAAAATTGCATTTATGTAATCTAGAGAGTCAGACCTTTCCAATGATGTATGATTTGTATATATTCGAGAAAAATAAAATTTTGAAATTTTGGTCGAAATCTGAAAAATTTTCAAATGCTGTTTTGAGGGTGAAGATCGCATCTTTTGGGATTTTCAGCACCAGAAAAATGTCCGTTTTTTCGAAAACTTTAAATGCTCATAACTCGTAGAGAAATGCATCTAGAGGGCTAAAAATTGCATTTCTGTAATCTAGAGAGTCAGACCTTTCCAATGATGTATGATTTGTATATATTCGAGAAAAATAAAATTTTGAAATTTTGGTCGAAATCTGAAAAATTTTCAAATGCTGTTTTGAGGGTGAAGATCGCATCTTTTGGCATTTTCAGTACCAGAAAAATGTCCGTTTTTTCGAAAACTTTAAATGCTCATAACTCGTGAAGGAATGCACCTAGAGGGCTAAAAATTGCATTTCTGTAATCTAGAGAGTCAGACCTTTCCAATGATGTATGATTTGTATATATTCGAGAAAAATAAAATTTTGAAATTTTGGTCGAAATCTGAAAAATTTTCAAATGCTGTTTTGAGGGTGAAGATCGCATCTTTTGGCATTTTCAGTACCAGAAAAATGTCCGTTTTTTCGAAAACTTTAAATGCTCATAACTCGTAGAGAAATACACCTAGAGGGCTAAAAATTGCATTTATGTAATCTAGAGAGTCAGACCTTTCCAATGATGTATGATTTGTATATATTCGAGAAAAATAAAATTTTGAAATTTTGGTCGAAATCTGAAAAATGCTGTTTTGAGGGTGAAGATCGCATCTTTTGGGATTTTCAGCACCAGAAAAATGTCCGTTTTTTCGAAAACTTTAAATGCTCATAACTCGTAGAGAAATGCATCTAGAGGGCTAAAAATTGCATTTCTGTAATCTAGAGAGTCAGACCTTTCCAATGATGTATGATTTGTATATATTCGAGAAAAATAAAATTTTGAAATTTTGGTCGAAATCTGAAAAATTTTCAAATGCTGTTTTGAGGGTGAAGATCGCATCTTTTGGCATTTTCAGTACCAGAAAAATGTCCGTTTTTTCGAAAACTTTAAATGCTCATAACTCGTGAAGGAATGCACCTAGAGGGCTAAAAATTGCATTTCTGTAATCTAGAGAGTCAGACCTTTCCAATGATGTATGATTTGTATATATTCGAGAAAAATAAAATTTTGAAATTTTGGTCGAAATCTGAAAAATTTTCAAATGCTGTTTTGAGGGTGAAGATCGCATCTTTTGGCATTTTCAGTACCAGAAAAATGTCCGTTTTTTCGAAAACTTTAAATGCTCATAACTCGTAGAGAAATTGATCTAGAAGGCTAAAAATTGCATTTCTGCAATCTAGAGAGTCAGACCTTTCCAATGATGTATGATTTGTATATATTCGAGAAAAATAAAATTTTGAAATTTTGGTCGAAATCTGAAAAATTTTCAAATGCTGTTTTGAGGGTGAAGATCGCATCTTTTGGCATTTTCAGTACCAGAAAAATGTCCGTTTTTTCGAAAACTTTAAATGCTCATAACTCGTAGAGAAATGCATCTAGAGGGCTAAAAATTGCATTTCTGTAATCTAGAGAGTCAGACCTTTCCAATGATGTATGATTTGTATATATTCGATAAAAATAAAATTTTGAAATTTTGGTCGAAATCTGAAAAATTTTCAAATGCTGTTTTGAGGGTGAAGATCGCATCTTTTGGGATTTTCAGTACCAGAAAAATGTCCGTTTTTTCGAAAACTTTAAATGCTCATAACTCGTAGAGAAATGCATCTAGAGGGCTAAAAATTGCATTTCTGTAATCTAGAGAGTCAGACCTTTCCAATGATGTATGATTTGTATATATTCGAGAAAAATAAAATTTTGAAATTTTGGTCGAAATCTGAAAAATTTTCAAATGCTGTTTTGAGGGTGAAGATCGCATCTTTTGGCATTTTCAGTACCAGAAAAATGTCCGTTTTTTCGAAAACTTTAAATGCTCATAACTCGTAGAGAAATACACCTAGAGGGCTAAAAATTGCATTTATGTAATCTAGAGAGTCAGACCTTTCCAATGATGTATGATTTGTATATATTCGAGAAAAATAAAATTTTGAAATTTTGGTCGAAATCTGAAAAATTTTCAAATGCTGTTTTGAGGGTGAAGATCGCATCTTTTGGCATTTTCAGTACCAGAAAAATGTCCGTTTTTTCGAAAACTTTAAATGCTCATAACTCGTAGAGAAATACACCTAGAGGGCTAAAAATTGCATTTATGTAATCTAGAGAGTCAGACCTTTCCAATGATGTATGATTTGTATATATTCGAGAAAAATAAAATTTTGAAATTTTGGTCGAAATCTGAAAAATTTTCAAATGCTGTTTTGAGGGTGAAGATCGCATCTTTTGGGATTTTCAGCACCAGAAAAATGTCCGTTTTTTCGAAAACTTTAAATGCTCATAACTCGTAGAGAAATGCATCTAGAGGGCTAAAAATTGCATTTCTGTAATCTAGAGAGTCAGACCTTTCCAATGATGTATGATTTGTATATATTCGAGAAAAATAAAATTTTGAAATTTTGGTCGAAATCTGAAAAATTTTCAAATGCTGTTTTGAGGGTGAAGATCGCATCTTTTGGCATTTTCAGTACCAGAAAAATGTCCGTTTTTTCGAAAACTTTAAATGCTCATAACTCGTGAAGGAATGCACCTAGAGGGCTAAAAATTGCATTTCTGTAATCTAGAGAGTCAGACCTTTCCAATGATGTATGATTTGTATATATTCGAGAAAAATAAAATTTTGAAATTTTGGTCGAAATCTGAAAAATTTTCAAATGCTGTTTTGAGGGTGAAGATCGCATCTTTTGGCATTTTCAGTACCAGAAAAATGTCCAATTTTTCGAAAACTTTAAATGCTCATAACTCGTAGAGAAATGCACCTAGAGGGCTAAAAATTGCATTTCTGTAATCTAGAGAGTCAGACCTTTCCAATGATGTATGATTTGTATATATTCGAGAAAAATAAAATTTTGAAATTTTGTTCGAAATCTGAAAAATTTTCAAATGCTGTTTTGAGGGTGAAGATCGCATCTTTTGGCATTTTCAGTACCAGAAAAATGTCCGTTTTTTCGAAAACTTTAAATGCTCATAACTCGTAGAGAAATGGATCTAGAGGGCTAAAAATTGCATTTCTGTAATCTAGAGAGTCAGACCTTTCCAATGATGTATGATTTGTATATAGGTATTCGAGAAAAATAAAATTTTGAAATTTTGGTCGAAATCTGAAAAATTTTCAAATGCTGTTTTGAGGGTGAAGATCGCATCTTTTGGGATTTTCAGTACCAGAAAAATGTCCGTTTTTTCGAAAACTTTAAATGCTCATAACTCGTAGAGAAATGCATCTAGAGGGCTAAAAATTGCATTTCTGTAATCTAGAGAGTCAGACCTTTCCAATGATGTATGATTTGTATATATTCGAGAAAAATAAAATTTTGAAATTTTGGTCGAAATCTGAAAAATTTTCAAATGCTGTTTTGAGGGTGAAGATCGCATCTTTTGGGATTTTCAGTACCAGAAAAATGTCCGTTTTTTCGAAAACTTGAAATGCTCATAACTCGTAGAGAAATGCATCTAGAGGGCTAAAAATTGCATTTCTGTAATCTAGAGAGTCAGACCTTTCCAATGATGTATGATTTGTATATATTCGAGAAAAATAAAATTTTGAAATTTTGGTCGAAATCTGAAAAATTTTCAAATGCTGTTTTGAGGGTGAAGATCGCATCTTTTGGCATTTTCAGTACCAGAAAAATGTCCGTTTTTTCGAAAACTTTAAATGCTCATAACTCGTAGAGAAATGCATCTAGAGGGCTAAAAATTGCATTTCTGTAATCTAGAGAGTCAGACCTTTCCAATGATGATTTGTATATATTCGAGAAAAATAAAATTTTGAAATTTTGGTCGAAATCTGAAAAATTTTCAAATGCTGTTTTGAGGGTGAAGATCGCATCTTTTGGGATTTTCAGTACCAGAAAAATGTCCGTTTTTTCGAAAACTTTAAATGCTCATAACTCGTAGAGAAATGCATCTAGAGGGCTAAAAATTGCATTTCTGTAATCTAGAGAGTCAGACCTTTCCAATGATGTATGATTTGTATATATTCGAGAAAAATAAAATTTTGAAATTTTGGTCGAAATCTGAAAAATTTTCAAATGCTGTTTTGAGGGTGAAGATCGCATCTTTTGGGATTTTCAGTACCAGAAAAATGTCCGTTTTTTCGAAAACTTTAAATGCTCATAACTCGTAGAGAAATGCATCTAGAGGGCTAAAAATTGCATTTCTGTAATCTAGAGAGTCAGACCTTTCCAATGATGTATGATTTGTATATATTCGAGAAAAATAAAATTTTGAAATTTTGGTCCAAATCTGAAAAATTTTCAAATGCTGTTTTGAGGGTGAAGATCGCATCTTTTGGCATTTTCAGTACCAGAAAAATGTCCAATTTTTCGAAAATTTTAAATGCTCATAACTCGTAGAGAAATGCATCTAGAGGGCTAAAAATTGCATTTCTGTAATCTAGAGAGTCAGACCTTTCCAATGATGTATGATTTGTATATATTCGAGAAAAATAAAATTTTGAAATTTTGGTCGAAATCTGAAAAATTTTCAAATGCTGTTTTGAGGGTGAAGATCGCATCTTTTGGGATTTTCAGTACCATAAAAATGTCCAATTTTTCGAAAACTTTAAATGCTCATAACTCGTAGAGAAATGCATCTAGAGGGCTAAAAATTGCATTTCTGTAATCTAGAGAGTCAGACCTTTCCAATGATGTATGATTTGTATATATTCGAGAAAAATAAAATTTTGAAATTTTGGTCGAAATCTGAAAAATTTTCAAATGCTGTTTTGAGGGTGAAGATCGCATCTTTTGGGATTTTCAGTACCAGAAAAATGTCCGTTTTTTCGAAAACTTTAAATGCTCATAACTCGTAGAGAAATGCATCTAGAGGGCTAAAAATTGCATTTCTGTAATCTAGAGAGTCAGACCTTTCCAATGATGTATGATTTGTATATATTCGAGAAAAATAAAATTTTGAAATTTTGGTCGAAATCTGAAAAAATTTCAAATGCTGTTTTGAGGGTGAAGATCGCATCTTTTGGGATTTTCAGTACCAGAAAAATGTCCGTTTTTTCGAAAACTTTAAATGCTCATAACTCGTAGAGAAATGCATCTAGAGGGCTAAAAATTGCATTTCTGTAATCTAGAGAGTCAGACCTTTCCAATGATGTATGATTTGTATATATTCGAGAAAAATAAAATTTTGAAATTTTGGTCGAAATCTGAAAAATTTTCAAATGCTGTTTTGAGGGTGAAGATCGCATCTTTTGGCATTTTCAGTACCAGAAAAATGTCCGTTTTTTCGAAAACTTGAAATGCTCATAACTCGTAGAGAAATGCATCTAGAGGGCTAAAAATTGCATTTCTGTAATCTAGAGAGTCAGACCTTTCCAATGATGTATGATTTGTATATATTCGAGAAAAATAAAATTTTGAAATTTTGGTCGAAATCTGAAAAATTTTCAAATGCTGTTTTGAGGGTGAAGATCGCATCTTTTGGCATTTTCAGTACCAGAAAAATGTCCGTTTTTTCGAAAACTTTAAATGCTCATAACTCGTAGAGAAATGCATCTAGAGGGCTAAAAATTGCATTTCTGTAATCTAGAGAGTCAGACCTTTCCAATGATGATTTGTATATATTCGAGAAAAATAAAATTTTGAAATTTTGGTCGAAATCTGAAAAATTTTCAAATGCTGTTTTGAGGGTGAAGATCGCATCTTTTGGGATTTTCAGTACCAGAAAAATGTCCGTTTTTTCGAAAACTTTAAATGCTCATAACTCGTAGAGAAATGCATCTAGAGGGCTAAAAATTGCATTTCTGTAATCTAGAGAGTCAGACCTTTCCAATGATGTATGATTTGTATATATTGGAGAAAAATAAAATTTTGAAATTTTGGTCGAAATCTGAAAAATTTTCAAATGCTGTTTTGAGGGTGAAGATCGCATCTTTTGGGATTTTCAGTACCAGAAAAATGTCCGTTTTTTCGAAAACTTTAAATGCTCATAACTCGTAGAGAAATGCATCTAGAGGGCTAAAAATTGCATTTCTGTAATCTAGAGAGTCAGACGTTTCCAATGATGTATGATTTGTATATATTCGAGAAAAATAAAATTTTGAAATTTTGGTCCAAATCTGAAAAATTTTCAAATGCTGTTTTGAGGGTGAAGATCGCATCTTTTGGCATTTTCAGTACCAGAAAAATGTCCAATTTTTCGAAAACTTTAAATGCTCATAACTCGTAGAGAAATGCATCTAGAGGGCTAAAAATTGCATTTCTGTAATCTAGAGAGTCAGACCTTTCCAATGATGTATGATTTGTATATATTCGAGAAAAATAAAATTTTGAAATTTTGGTCGAAATCTGAAAAATTTTCAAATGCTGTTTTGAGGGTGAAGATCGCATCTTTTGGGATTTTCAGTACCAGAAAAATGTCCGTTTTTTCGAAAACTTTAAATGCTCATAACTCGTAGAGAAATGCATCTAGAGGGCTAAAAATTGCATTTCTGTAATCTAGAGAGTCAGACCTTTCCAATGATGTATGATTTGTATATATTCGAGAAAAATAAAATTTTGAAATTTTGGTCGAAATCTGAAAAATTTTCAAATGCTGTTTTGAGGGTGAAGATCGCATCTTTTGGCATTTTCAGTACCAGAAAAATGTCCGTTTTTTCGAAAACTTTATGCTCATAACTCGTAGAGAAATGCATCTAGAGGGCTAAAAATTGCATTTCTGTAATCTAGAGAGTCAGACCTTTCCAATGATGTATGATTTGTATATATTCGATAAAAATAAAATTTTGAAATTTTGGTCGAAATCTGAAAAATTTTCAAATGCTGTTTTGAGGGTGAAGATCGCATCTTTTGGGATTTTCAGTGCCGGAAAAATGTCCGTTTTTTCGAAAACCTTAAATGCTCATAACTCGTAGAGAAATGCATCTAGAGGGCTAAAAATTGCATTTATGTAATCTAGAGAGTCAGACCTTTCCAATGATGTATGATTTGTATATATTCGAGAAAAATAAAATTTTGAAATTTTGGTCGAAATCTGAAAAATTTTCAAATGCTGTTTTGAGGGTGAAGATCGCATCTTTTGGGATTTTCAGTACCAGAAAAATGTCCGTTTTTTCGAAAACTTTAAATGCTCATAACTCGTAGAGAAATGCATCTAGAGGGCTAAAAATTGCATTTATGTAATCTAGAGAGTCAGACCTTTCCAATGATGTATGATTTGTATATATTCGAGAAAAATAAAATTTTGAAATTTTGGTCGAAATCTGAAAAATTTTCAAATGCTGTTTTGAGGGTGAAGATCGCATCTTTTGGGATTTTCAGCACCAGAAAAATGTCCGTTTTTTCGAAAACTTTAAATGCTCATAACTCGTAGAGAAATGCATCTAGAGGGCTAAAAATTTCTGTAATCTAGAGAGTCAGACCTTTCCAATGATGTATGATTTGTATATATTCGAGAAAAATAAAATTTTGAAATTTTGGTCGAAATCTGAAAAATTTTCAAATGCTGTTTTGAGGGTGAAGATCGCATCTTTTGGCATTTTCAGTACCAGAAAAATGTCCGTTTTTTCGAAAACTTTAAATGCTCATAACTCGTGAAGGAATGCACCTAGAGGGCTAAAAATTGCATTTCTGTAATCTAGAGAGTCAGACCTTTCCAATGATGTATGATTTGTATATATTCGAGAAAAATAAAATTTTGAAATTTTGGTCGAAATCTGAAAAATTTTCAAATGCTGTTTTGAGGGTGAAGATCGCATCTTTTGGCATTTTCAGTACCAGAAAAATGTCCAATTTTTCGAAAACTTTAAATGCTCATAACTCGTAGAGAAATGCACCTAGAGGGCTAAAAATTGCATTTCTGTAATCTAGAGAGTCAGACCTTTCCAATGATGTATGATTTGTATATATTCGAGATAAATAAAATTTTGAAATTTTGGTCGAAATCTGAAAAATTTTCAAATGCTGTTTTGAGGGTGAAGATCGCATCTTTTGGCATTTTCAGTACCAGAAAAATGTCCGTTTTTTCGAAAACTTTAAATGCTCATAACTCGTAGAGAAATTGATCTAGAGGGCTAAAAATTGCATTTCTGTAATCTAGAGAGTCAGACCTTTCCAATGATGTATGATTTGTATATATTCGAGAAAAATAAAATTTTGAAATTTTGGTCGAAATCTGAAAAATTTTCAAATGCTGTTTTGAGGGTGAAGATCGCATCTTTTGGCATTTTCAGTACCAGAAAAATGTCCGTTTTTTCGAAAACTTTAAATGCTCATAACTCGTAGAGAAATGCATCTAGAGGGCTAAAAATTGCATTTCTGTAATCTAGAGAGTCAGACCTTTCCAATGATGTATGATTTGTAGATATTCGAGAAAAATAAAATTTTGAAATTTTGGTCGAAATCTGAAAAAATTTCAAATGCTGTTTTGAGGGTGAAGATCGCATCTTTTGGGATTTTCAGCACCAGAAAAATGTCCGTTTTTTCGAAAACTTTAAATGCTCATAACTCGTAGAGAAATGCATCTAGAGGGCTAAAAATTGCATTTCTGTAATCTAGAGAGTCAGACCTTTCCAATGATGTATGATTTGTATATATTCGAGAAAAATAAAATTTTGAAATTTTGGTCGAAATCTGAAAAATTTTCAAATGCTGTTTTGAGGGTGAAGATCGCATCTTTTGGCATTTTCAGTACCAGAAAAATGTCCAATTTTTCGAAAACTTTAAATGCTCATAACTCGTAGAGAAATGCACCTAGAGGGCTAAAAATTGCATTTCTGTAATCTAGAGAGTCAGACCTTTCCAATGATGTATGATTTGTATATATTCGAGAAAAATAAAATTTTGAAATTTTGGTCGAAATCTGAAAAATTTTCAAATGCTGTTTTGAGGGTGAAGATCGCATCTTTTGGCATTTTCAGTACCAGAAAAATGTCCGTTTTTTCGAAAACTTTAAATGCTCATAACTCGTAGAGAAATTGATCTAGAGGGCTAAAAATTGCATTTCTGTAATCTAGAGAGTCAGACCTTTCCAATGATGTATGATTTGTATATATTCGAGAAAAATAAAATTTTGAAATTTTGGTCGAAATCTGAAAAATTTTCAAATGCTGTTTTGAGGGTGAAGATCGCATCTTTTGGCATTTTCAGTACCAGAAAAATGTCCAATTTTTCGAAAACTTTAAATGCTCATAACTCGTAGAGAAATGCACCTAGAGGGCTAAAAATTGCATTTCTGTAATCTAGAGAGTCAGACCTTTCCAATGATGTATGATTTGTATATATTCGAGATAAATAAAATTTTGAAATTTTGGTCGAAATCTGAAAAATTTTCAAATGCTGTTTTGAGGGTGAAGATCGCATCTTTTGGCATTTTCAGTACCAGAAAAATGTCCGTTTTTTCGAAAACTTTAAATGCTCATAACTCGTAGAGAAATTGATCTAGAGGGCTAAAAATTGCATTTCTGTAATCTAGAGAGTCAGACCTTTCCAATGATGTATGATTTGTATATATTCGAGAAAAATAAAATTTTGAAATTTTGGTCGAAATCTGAAAAATTTTCAAATGCTGTTTTGAGGGTAAAGATCGCATCTTTTGGCATTTTCAGTACCAGAAAAATGTCCGTTTTTTCGAAAACTTTAAATGCTCATAACTCGTAGAGAAATGCATCTAGAGGGCTAAAAATTGCATTTCTGTAATCTAGAGAGTCAGACCTTTCCAATGATGTATGATTTGTAGATATTCGAGAAAAATAAAATTTTGAAATTTTGGTCGAAATCTGAAAAATTTTCAAATGCTGTTTTGAGGGTGAAGATCGCATCTTTTGGGATTTTCAGCACCAGAAAAATGTCCGTTTTTTCGAAAACTTTAAATGCTCATAACTCGTAGAGAAATGCATCTAGAGGGCTAAAAATTGCATTTCTGTAATCTAGAGAGTCAGACCTTTCCAATGATGTATGATTTGTATATATTCGAGAAAAATAAAATTTTGAAATTTTGGTCGAAATCTGAAAAATTTTCAAATGCTGTTTTGAGGGTGAAGATCGCATCTTTTGGGATTTTCAGCACCAGAAAAATGTCCGTTTTTTCGAAAACTTTAAATGCTCATAACTCGTAGAGAAATGCATCTAGAGGGCTAAAAATTTCTGTAATCTAGAGAGTCAGACCTTTCCAATGATGTATGATTTGTATATATTCGAGAAAAATAAAATTTTGAAATTTTGGTCGAAATCTGAAAAATTTTCAAATGCTGTTTTGAGGGTGAAGATCGCATCTTTTGGCATTTTCAGTACCAGAAAAATGTCCGTTTTTTCGAAAACTTTAAATGCTCATAACTCGTGAAGGAATGCACCTAGAGGGCTAAAAATTGCATTTCTGTAATCTAGAGAGTCAGACCTTTCCAATGATGTATGATTTGTATATATTCGAGAAAAATAAAATTTTGAAATTTTGGTCGAAATCTGAAAAATTTTCAAATGCTGTTTTGAGGGTGAAGATCGCATCTTTTGGCATTTTCAGTACCAGAAAAATGTCCAATTTTTCGAAAACTTTAAATGCTCATAACTCGTAGAGAAATGCACCTAGAGGGCTAAAAATTGCATTTCTGTAATCTAGAGAGTCAGACCTTTCCAATGATGTATGATTTGTATATATTCGAGATAAATAAAATTTTGAAATTTTGGTCGAAATCTGAAAAATTTTCAAATGCTGTTTTGAGGGTGAAGATCGCATCTTTTGGCATTTTCAGTACCAGAAAAATGTCCGTTTTTTCGAAAACTTTAAATGCTCATAACTCGTAGAGAAATTGATCTAGAGGGCTAAAAATTGCATTTCTGTAATCTAGAGAGTCAGACCTTTCCAATGATGTATGATTTGTATATATTCGAGAAAAATAAAATTTTGAAATTTTGGTCGAAATCTGAAAAATTTTCAAATGCTGTTTTGAGGGTGAAGATCGCATCTTTTGGCATTTTCAGTACCAGAAAAATGTCCGTTTTTTCGAAAACTTTAAATGCTCATAACTCGTAGAGAAATGCATCTAGAGGGCTAAAAATTGCATTTCTGTAATCTAGAGAGTCAGACCTTTCCAATGATGTATGATTTGTAGATATTCGAGAAAAATAAAATTTTGAAATTTTGGTCGAAATCTGAAAAATTTTCAAATGCTGTTTTGAGGGTGAAGATCGCATCTTTTGGGATTTTCAGCACCAGAAAAATGTCCGTTTTTTCGAAAACTTTAAATGCTCATAACTCGTAGAGAAATGCATCTAGAGGGCTAAAAATTGCATTTCTGTAATCTAGAGAGTCAGACCTTTCCAATGATGTATGATTTGTATATATTCGAGAAAAATAAAATTTTGAAATTTTGGTCGAAATCTGAAAAATTTTCAAATGCTGTTTTGAGGGTGAAGATCGCATCTTTTGGGATTTTCAGCACCAGAAAAATGTCCGTTTTTTCGAAAACTTTAAATGCTCATAACTCGTAGAGAAATGCATCTAGAGGGCTAAAAATTGCATTTCTGTAATCTAGAGAGTCAGACCTTTCCAATGATGTATGATTTGTATATATTCGAGAAAAATAAAATTTTGAAATTTTGGTCGAAATCTGAAAAATTTTCAAATGCTGTTTTGAGGGTGAAGATCGCATCTTTTGGCATTTTCAGTACCAGAAAAATGTCCAATTTTTCGAAAACTTTAAATGCTCATAACTCGTAGAGAAATGCACCTAGAGGGCTAAAAATTGCATTTCTGTAATCTAGAGAGTCAGACCTTTCCAATGATGTATGATTTGTATATATTCGAGAAAAATAAAATTTTGAAATTTTGGTCGAAATCTGAAAAATTTTCAAATGCTGTTTTGAGGGTGAAGATCGCATCTTTTGGCATTTTCAGTACCAGAAAAATGTCCGTTTTTTCGAAAACTTTAAATGCTCATAACTCGTAGAGAAATTGATCTAGAGGGCTAAAAATTGCATTTCTGTAATCTAGAGAGTCAGACCTTTCCAATGATGTATGATTTGTATATATTCGAGAAAAATAAAATTTTGAAATTTTGGTCGAAATCTGAAAAATTTTCAAATGCTGTTTTGAGGGTGAAGATCGCATCTTTTGGCATTTTCAGTACCAGAAAAATGTCCAATTTTTCGAAAACTTTAAATGCTCATAACTCGTAGAGAAATGCACCTAGAGGGCTAAAAATTGCATTTCTGTAATCTAGAGAGTCAGACCTTTCCAATGATGTATGATTTGTATATATTCGAGATAAATAAAATTTTGAAATTTTGGTCGAAATCTGAAAAATTTTCAAATGCTGTTTTGAGGGTGAAGATCGCATCTTTTGGCATTTTCAGTACCAGAAAAATGTCCGTTTTTTCGAAAACTTTAAATGCTCATAACTCGTAGAGAAATTGATCTAGAGGGCTAAAAATTGCATTTCTGTAATCTAGAGAGTCAGACCTTTCCAATGATGTATGATTTGTATATATTCGAGAAAAATAAAATTTTGAAATTTTGGTCGAAATCTGAAAAATTTTCAAATGCTGTTTTGAGGGTGAAGATCGCATCTTTTGGCATTTTCAGTACCAGAAAAATGTCCGTTTTTTCGAAAACTTTAAATGCTCATAACTCGTAGAGAAATGCATCTAGAGGGCTAAAAATTGCATTTCTGTAATCTAGAGAGTCAGACCTTTCCAATGATGTATGATTTGTAGATATTCGAGAAAAATAAAATTTTGAAATTTTGGTCGAAATCTGAAAAATTTTCAAATGCTGTTTTGAGGGTGAAGATCGCATCTTTTGGGATTTTCAGCACCAGAAAAATGTCCGTTTTTTCGAAAACTTTAAATGCTCATAACTCGTAGAGAAATGCATCTAGAGGGCTAAAAATTGCATTTCTGTAATCTAGAGAGTCAGACCTTTCCAATGATGTATGATTTGTATATATTCGAGAAAAATAAAATTTTGAAATTTTGGTCGAAATCTGAAAAATTTTCAAATGCTGTTTTGAGGGTGAAGATCGCATCTTTTGGGATTTTCAGCACCAGAAAAATGTCCGTTTTTTCGAAAACTTTAAATGCTCATAACTCGTAGAGAAATGCATCTAGAGGGCTAAAAATTGCATTTCTGTAATCTAGAGAGTCAGACCTTTCCAATGATGTATGATTTGTATATATTCGAGAAAAATAAAATTTTGAAATTTTGGTCGAAATCTGAAAAATTTTCAAATGCTGTTTTGAGGGTGAAGATCGCATCTTTTGGCATTTTCAGTACCAGAAAAATGTCCAATTTTTCGAAAACTTTAAATGCTCATAACTCGTAGAGAAATGCACCTAGAGGGCTAAAAATTGCATTTCTGTAATCTAGAGAGTCAGACCTTTCCAATGATGTATGATTTGTATATATTCGAGAAAAATAAAATTTTGAAATTTTGGTCGAAATCTGAAAAATTTTCAAATGCTGTTTTGAGGGTGAAGATCGCATCTTTTGGCATTTTCAGTACCAGAAAAATGTCCGTTTTTTCGAAAACTTTAAATGCTCATAACTCGTAGAGAAATTGATCTAGAGGGCTAAAAATTGCATTTCTGTAATCTAGAGAGTCAGACCTTTCCAATGATGTATGATTTGTATATATTCGAGAAAAATAAAATTTTGAAATTTTGGTCGAAATCTGAAAAATTTTCAAATGCTGTTTTGAGGGTGAAGATCGCATCTTTTGGCATTTTCAGTACCAGAAAAATGTCCAATTTTTCGAAAACTTTAAATGCTCATAACTCGTAGAGAAATGCACCTAGAGGGCTAAAAATTGCATTTCTGTAATCTAGAGAGTCAGACCTTTCCAATGATGTATGATTTGTATATATTCGAGATAAATAAAATTTTGAAATTTTGGTCGAAATCTGAAAAATTTTCAAATGCTGTTTTGAGGGTGAAGATCGCATCTTTTGGCATTTTCAGTACCAGAAAAATGTCCGTTTTTTCGAAAACTTTAAATGCTCATAACTCGTAGAGAAATTGATCTAGAGGGCTAAAAATTGCATTTCTGTAATCTAGAGAGTCAGACCTTTCCAATGATGTATGATTTGTATATATTCGAGAAAAATAAAATTTTGAAATTTTGGTCGAAATCTGAAAAATTTTCAAATGCTGTTTTGAGGGTGAAGATCGCATCTTTTGGCATTTTCAGTACCAGAAAAATGTCCGTTTTTTCGAAAACTTTAAATGCTCATAACTCGTAGAGAAATGCATCTAGAGGGCTAAAAATTGCATTTCTGTAATCTAGAGAGTCAGACCTTTCCAATGATGTATGATTTGTAGATATTCGAGAAAAATAAAATTTTGAAATTTTGGTCGAAATCTGAAAAATTTTCAAATGCTGTTTTGAGGGTGAAGATCGCATCTTTTGGGATTTTCAGCACCAGAAAAATGTCCGTTTTTTCGAAAACTTTAAATGCTCATAACTCGTAGAGAAATGCATCTAGAGGGCTAAAAATTGCATTTCTGTAATCTAGAGAGTCAGACCTTTCCAATGATGTATGATTTGTATATATTCGAGAAAAATAAAATTTTGAAATTTTGGTCGAAATCTGAAAAATTTTCAAATGCTGTTTTGAGGGTGAAGATCGCATCTTTTGGCATTTTCAGTACCAGAAAAATGTCCAATTTTTCGAAAACTTTAAATGCTCATAACTCGTAGAGAAATGCACCTAGAGGGCTAAAAATTGCATTTCTGTAATCTAGAGAGTCAGACCTTTCCAATGATGTATGATTTGTATATATTCGAGAAAAATAAAATTTTGAAATTTTGGTCGAAATCTGAAAAATTTTCAAATGCTGTTTTGAGGGTGAAGATCGCATCTTTTGGCATTTTCAGTACCAGAAAAATGTCCGTTTTTTCGAAAACTTTAAATGCTCATAACTCGTAGAGAAATGCATCTAGAGGGCTAAAGATTGCATTTCTGTAATCTAGAGAGTCAGACCTTTCCAATGATGTATGATTTGTATATATTCGAGAAAAATAAAATTTTGAAATTTTGGTCCAAATCTGAAAAATTTTCAAATGCTGTTTTGAGGGTGAAGATCGCATCTTTTGGCATTTTCAGTACCAGAAAAATGTCCGTTTTTTCGAAAACTTTAAATGCTCATAACTCGTAGAGAAATGCACCTAGAGGGCTAAAAATTGCATTTCTGTAATCTAGAGAGTCAGACCTTTCCAATGATGTATGATTTGTATATATTCGAGAAAAATAAAATTTTGAAATTTTGGTCGAAATCTGAAAAATTTTCAAATGCTGTTTTGAGGGTGAAGATCGCATCTTTTGGCATTTTCAGTACCAGAAAAATGTCCGTTTTTTCGAAAACTTTAAATGCTCATAACTCGTAGAGAAATTGATCTAGAGGGCTAAAAATTGCATTTCTGTAATCTAGAGAGTCAGACCTTTCCAATGATGTATGATTTGTATATATTCGAGAAAAATAAAATTTTGAAATTTTGGTCCAAATCTGAAAAATTTTCAAATGCTGTTTTGAGGGTGAAGATCGCATCTTTTGGCATTTTCAGTACCAGAAAAATGTCCGTTTTTTCGAAAACTTTAAATGCTCATAACTCGTAGAGAAATGCATCTAGAGGGCTAAAAATTGCATTTCTGTAATCTAGAGAGTCAGACCTTTCCAATGATGTATGATTTGTATATATTCGATAAAAATAAAATTTTGAAATTTTGGTCGAAATCTGAAAAATTTTCAAATGCTGTTTTGAGGGTGAAGATCGCATCTTTTGGCATTTTCAGTACCGGAAAAATGTCCGTTTTTTCGAAAACCTTAAATGCTCATAACTCGTAGAGAAATGCATCTAGAGGGCTAAAAATTGCATTTCTGTAATCTAGAGAGTCAGACCTTTCCAATGATGTATGATTTGTATATATTCGAGAAAAATAAAATTTTGAAATTTTGGTCGAAATCTGAAAAATTTTCAAATGCTGTTTTGAGGGTGAAGATCGCATCTTTTGGCATTTTCAGTACCAGAAAAATGTCCGTTTTTTCGAAAACTTTAAATGCTCATAACTCGTAGAGAAATACACCTAGAGGGCTAAAAATTGCATTTATGTAATCTAGAGAGTCAGACCTTTCCAATGATGTATGATTTGTATATATTCGAGAAAAATAAAATTTTGAAATTTTGGTCGAAATCTGAAAAATTTTCAAATGCTGTTTTGAGGGTGAAGATCGCATCTTTTGGCATTTTCAGTACCAGAAAAATGTCCGTTTTTTCGAAAACTTTAAATGCTCATAACTCGTAGAGAAATACACCTAGAGGGCTAAAAATTGCATTTATGTAATCTAGAGAGTCAGACCTTTCCAATGATGTATGATTTGTATATATTCGAGAAAAATAAAATTTTGAAATTTTGGTCGAAATCTGAAAAATTTTCAAATGCTGTTTTGAGGGTGAAGATCGCATCTTTTGGCATTTTCAGTACCAGAAAAATGTCCGTTTTTTCGAAAACTTTAAATGCTCATAACTCGTGAAGGAATGCACCTAGAGGGCTAAAAATTGCATTTCTGTAATCTAGAGAGTCAGACCTTTCCAATGATGTATGATTTGTATATATTCGAGAAAAATAAAATTTTGAAATTTTGGTCGAAATCTGAAAAATTTTCAAATGCTGTTTTGAGGGTGAAGATCGCATCTTTTGGGATTTTCAGTACCAGAAAAATGTCCAATTTTTCGAAAACTTTAAATGCTCATAACTCGTAGAGAAATGCACCTAGAGGGCTAAAAATTGCATTTCTGTAATCTAGAGAGTCAGACCTTTCCAATGATGTATGATTTGTATATATTCGAGAAAAATAAAATTTTGAAATTTTGGTCGAAATCTGAAAAATTTTCAAATGCTGTTTTGAGGGTGAAGATCGCATCTTTTGGGATTTTCAGTACCAGAAAAATGTCCGTTTTTTCGAAAACTTTAAATGCTCATAACTCGTAGAGAAATGGATCTAGAGGGCTAAAAATTGCATTTCTGTAATCTAGAGAGTCAGACCTTTCCAATGATGTATGATTTGTATATATTCGAGAAAAATAAAATTTTGAAATTTTGGTCGAAATCTGAAAAATTTTCAAATGCTGTTTTGAGGGTGAAGATCGCATCTTTTGGCATTTTCAGTACCAGAAAAATGTCCGTTTTTTCGAAAACTTTAAATGCTCATAACTCGTGAAGGAATGCACCTAGAGGGCTAAAAATTGCATTTCTGTAATCTAGAGAGTCAGACCTTTCCAATGATGTATGATTTGTATATATTCGAGAAAAATAAAATTTTGAAATTTTGGTCGAAATCTGAAAAATTTTCAAATGCTGTTTTGAGGGTGAAGATCGCATCTTTTGGCATTTTCAGTACCAGAAAAATGTCCAATTTTTCGAAAACTTTAAATGCTCATAACTCGTAGAGAAATGCACCTAGAGGGCTAAAAATTGCATTTCTGTAATCTAGAGAGTCAGACCTTTCCAATGATGTATGATTTGTATATATTCGAGAAAAATAAAATTTTGAAATTTTGGTCGAAATCTGAAAAATTTTCAAATGCTGTTTTGAGGGTGAAGATCGCATCTTTTGGGATTTTCAGTACCAGAAAAATGTCCAATTTTTCGAAAACTTTAAATGCTCATAACTCGTAGAGAAATGCACCTAGAGGGCTAAAAATTGCATTTCTGTAATCTAGAGAGTCAGACCTTTCCAATGATGTATGATTTGTATATATTCGAGAAAAATAAAATTTTGAAATTTTGGTCGAAATCTGAAAAATTTTCAAATGCTGTTTTGAGGGTGAAGATCGCATCTTTTGGCATTTTCAGTACCAGAAAAATGTCCGTTTTTTCGAAAACTTTAAATGCTCATAACTCGTAGAGAAATGGATCTAGAGGGCTAAAAATTGCATTTCTGTAATCTAGAGAGTCAGACCTTTCCAATGATGTATGATTTGTATATATTCGAGAAAAATAAAATTTTGAAATTTTGGTCGAAATCTGAAAAATTTTCAAATGCTGTTTTGAGGGTGAAGATCGCATCTTTTGGGATTTTCAGTACCAGAAAAATGTCCGTTTTTTCGAAAACTTTAAATGCTCATAACTCGTAGAGAAATGCATCTAGAGGGCTAAAGATTGCATTTCTGTAATCTAGAGAGTCAGACCTTTCCAATGATGTATGATTTGTATATATTCGAGAAAAATAAAATTTTGAAATTTTGGTCGAAATCTGAAAAATTTTCAAATGCTGTTTTGAGGGTGAAGATCGCATCTTTTGGCATTTTCAGTACCAGAAAAATGTCCGTTTTTTCGAAAACTTTAAATGCTCATAACTCGTGAAGAAATGCACCTAGAGGGCTAAAAATTGCATTTCTGTAATCTAGAGAGTCAGACCTTTCCAATGATGTATGATTTGTATATATTCGAGAAAAATAAAATTTTGAAATTTTGGTCGAAATCTGAAAAATTTTCAAATGCTGTTTTGAGGGTGAAGATCGCATCTTTTGGGATTTTCAGTACCAGAAAAATGTCCGTTTTTTCGAAAACTTTAAATGCTCATAACTCGTAGAGAAATGCATCTAGAGGGCTAAAAATTGCATTTCTGTTCTAGAGAGTCAGACCTTTCCAATGATGTATGATTTGTATTCGAGAAAAATAAAATTTTGAAATTTTGGTCGAAATCTGAAAAATTTTCAAATGCTGTTTTGAGGGTGAAGATCGCATCTTTTGGCATTTTCAGTACCAGAAAAATGTCCGTTTTTTCGAAAACTTTAAATGCTCATAACTCGTAGAGAAATGCATCTAGAGGGCTAAAAATTGCATTTCTGTAATCTAGAGAGTCAGACATTTCCAATGATGTATGATTTGTATATATTCGAGAAAAATAAAATTTTGAAATTTTGGTCGAAATCTGAAAAATTTTCAAATGCTGTTTTGAGGGTGAAGATCGCATCTTTTGGCATTTTCAGTACCAGAAAAATGTCCGTTTTTTCGAAAACTTTAAATGCTCATAACTCGTAGAGAAATGCATCTAGAGGGCTAAAAATTGCATTTCTGTAATCTAGAGAGTCAGACCTTTCCAATGATGTATGATTTGTATATATTCGAGAAAAATAAAATTTTGAAATTTTTGGTCGAAATCTGAAAAATTTTCAAATGCTGTTTTGAGGGTGAAGATCGCATCTTTTGGGATTTTCAGTACCAGAAAAATGTCCGTTTTTTCGAAAAATTTAAATGCTCATAACTCGTAGAGAAATGCATCTAGAGGGCTAAAAATTGCATTTCTGTAATCTAGAGAGTCAGACCTTTCCAATGATGTATGATTTGTATATATTCGAGAAAAATAAAATTTTGAAATTTTGGTCGAAATCTGAAAATATTTCAAATGCTGTTTTGAGGGTGAAGATCGCATCTTTTGGCATTTTCAGTACCAAAAAAATGTCCGTTTTTTTGAAAACTTTAAATGCTCATAACTCGTAGAGAAATGCATCTAGAGGGCTAAAAATTGCATTTCTGTAATCTAGAGAGTCAGACCTTTCCAATGATGTATGATTTGTATATATTCGAGAAAAATAAAATTTTGAAATTTTGGTCCAAATCTGAAAAATTTTCAAATGCTGTTTTGAGGGTGAAGATCGCATCTTTTGGCATTTTCAGTACCAGAAAAATGTCCGTTTTTTCGAAAACTTTAAATGCTCATAACTCGTAGAGAAATGCATCTAGAGGGCTAAAAATTGCATTTCTGTAATCTAGAGAGTCAGACCTTTCCAATGATGTATGATTTGTACATATATATTCGAGAAAAATAAAATTTTGAAATTTTGGTCGAAATCTGAAAAATTTTCAAATGCTGTTTTGAGGGTGAAGATCGCATCTTTTGGGATTTTCAGTACCAGAAAAATGTCCGTTTTTTCGAAAACTTTAAATGCTCATAACTCGTAGAGAAATGCATCTAGAGGGCTAAAAATTGCAGTTCTGAGAGTCAGACCTTTCCAATGATGTATGATTTGTATATATTCGAGAAAAATAAAATTTTGAAATTTTGGTCGAAATCTGAAAAATTTTCAAATGCTGTTTTGAGGGTGAAGATCGCACCTTTTGGCATTTTCAGTACCAGAAAAATGTCCGTTTTTTCGAAAACTTTAAATGCTCATAACTCGTAGAGTTATCTAGCATCTAGAGGGCTAAAAATTGCATTTCTGTAATCTAGAGAGTCAGACCTTTCCAATGATGTATGATTTGTATATATTCGAGAAAAATAAAATTTTGAAATTTTGGTCGAAATCTGAAAAATTTTCAAATGCTGTTTTGAGGGTGAAGATCGCATCTTTTGGCATTTTCAGTACCAGAAAAATGTCCGTTTTTTCGAAAACTTTAAATGCTCATAACTCGTAGAGAAATGCATCTAGAGGGCTAAAAATTGCATTTCTGTAATCTAGAGAGTCAGACCTTTCCAATGATGTATGATTTGTATATATTCGAGAAAAATAAAATTTTGAAATTTTGGTCGAAATCTGAAAAATTTTCAAATGCTGTTTTGAGGGTGAAGATCGCATCTTTTGGCATTTTCAGTACCAGAAAAATGTCCGTTTTTTCGAAAACTTTAAATGCTCATAACTCGTAGAGAAATACACGTAGAGGGCTAAAAATTGCATTTATGTAATCTAGAGAGTCAGACCTTTCCAATGATGTATGATTTGTATATATTCGAGAAAAATAAAATTTTGAAATTTTGGTCCAAATCTGAAAAATTTTCAAATGCTGTTTTGAGGGTGAAGATCGCATCTTTTGGCATTTTCAGTACCAGAAAAATGTCCGTTTTTTCGAAAACTTTAAATGCTCATAACTCGTAGAGAAATGCATCTAGAGGGCTAAAAATTGCATTTCTGTAATCTAGAGAGTCAGACCTTTCCAATGATGTATGATTTGTATATATTCGAGAAAAATAAAATTTTGAAATTTTGGTCGAAATCTGAAAAATTTTCAAATGCTGTTTTGAGGGTGAAGATCGCATCTTTTGGCATTTTCAGTACCAGAAAAATCGAAAACTTTAAATGCTCATAACTCGTAGAGAAATACACCTAGAGGGCTAAAAATTGCATTTATGTAATCTAGAGAGTCAGACCTTTCCAATGATGTATGATTTGTATATATTCGAGAAAAATAAAATTTTGAAATTTTGGTCGAAATCTGAAAAATTTTCAAATGCTGTTTTGAGGGTGAAGATCGCATCTTTTGGGATTTTCAGTACCAGAAAAATGTCCAATTTTTCGAAAACTTTAAATGCTCATAACTCGTAGAGAAATGCACCTAGAGGGCTAAAAATTGCATTTCTGTAATCTAGAGAGTCAGACCTTTCCAATGATGTATGATTTGTATATATTCGAGAAAAATAAAATTTTGAAATTTTGGTCGAAATCTGAAAAATTTTCAAATGCTGTTTTGAGGGTGAAGATCGCATCTTTTGGCATTTTCAGTACCAGAAAAATGTCCGTTTTTTCGAAAACTTTAAATGCTCATAACTCGTAGAGAAATACACCTAGAGGGCTAAAAATTGCATTTATGTAATCTAGAGAGTCAGACCTTTCCAATGATGTATGATTTGTATATATTCGAGAAAAATAAAATTTTGAAATTTTGGTCGAAATCTGAAAAATTTTCAAATGCTGTTTTGAGGGTGAAGATCGCATCTTTTGGGATTTTCAGTACCAGAAAAATGTCGGTTTTTTCGAAAACTTTAAATGCTCATAACTCGTAGAGAAATGCATCTAGAGGGCTAAAAATTGCATTTATGTAATCTAGAGAGTCAGACCTTTCCAATGATGTATGATTTGTATATATTCGAGAAAAATAAAATTTTGAAATTTTGGTCGAAATCTGAAAAATTTTCAAATGCTGTTTTGAGGGTGAAGATCGCATCTTTTGGCATTTTCAGTACCAGAAAAATGTCCGTTTTTTCGAAAACTTTAAATGCTCATAACTCGTAGAGAAATACACCTAGAGGGCTAAAAATTGCATTTATGTAATCTAGAGAGTCAGACCTTTCCAATGATGTATGATTTGTATATATTCGAGAAAAATAAAATTTTGAAATTTTGATCGAAATCTGAAAAATTTTCAAATGCTGTTTTGAGGGTGAAGATCGCATCTTTTGGCATTTTCAGTACCAGAAAAATGTCCGTTTTTTCGAAAACTTTAAATGCTCATAACTCGTGAAGAAATGCACCTAGAGGGCTAAAAATTGCATTTCTGTAATCTAGAGAGTCAGACCTTTCCAATGATGTATGATTTATATATATTCGAGAAAAATAAAATTTTGAAATTTTGGTCGAAATCTGAAAAATTTTCAAATGCTGTTTTGAGGGTGAAGATCGCATCTTTTGGCATTTTCAGTACCAGAAAAATGTCCGTTTTTTCGAAAACTTTAAATGCTCATAACTCGTAGAGAAATACACGTAGAGGGCTAAAAATTGCATTTATGTAATCTAGAGAGTCAGACCTTTCCAATGATGTATGATTTGTATATATTCGAGAAAAATAAAATTTTGAAATTTTGGTCCAAATCTGAAAAATTTTCAAATGCTGTTTTGAGGGTGAAGATCGCATCTTTTGGCATTTTCAGTACCAGAAAAATGTCCGTTTTTTCGAAAACTTTAAATGCTCATAACTCGTAGAGAAATGCATCTAGAGGGCTAAAAATTGCATTTCTGTAATCTAGAGAGTCAGACCTTTCCAATGATGTATGATTTGTATATATTCGAGAAAAATAAAATTTTGAAATTTTGGTCGAAATCTGAAAAATTTTCAAATGCTGTTTTGAGGGTGAAGATCGCATCTTTTGGCATTTTCAGTACCAGAAAAATCGAAAACTTTAAATGCTCATAACTCGTAGAGAAATACACCTAGAGGGCTAAAAATTGCATTTATGTAATCTAGAGAGTCAGACCTTTCCAATGATGTATGATTTGTATATATTCGAGAAAAATAAAATTTTGAAATTTTGGTCGAAATCTGAAAAATTTTCAAATGCTGTTTTGAGGGTGAAGATCGCATCTTTTGGGATTTTCAGTACCAGAAAAATGTCCAATTTTTCGAAAACTTTAAATGCTCATAACTCGTAGAGAAATGCACCTAGAGGGCTAAAAATTGCATTTCTGTAATCTAGAGAGTCAGACCTTTCCAATGATGTATGATTTGTATATATTCGAGAAAAATAAAATTTTGAAATTTTGGTCGAAATCTGAAAAATTTTCAAATGCTGTTTTGAGGGTGAAGATCGCATCTTTTGGCATTTTCAGTACCAGAAAAATGTCCGTTTTTTCGAAAACTTTAAATGCTCATAACTCGTAGAGAAATACACCTAGAGGGCTAAAAATTGCATTTATGTAATCTAGAGAGTCAGACCTTTCCAATGATGTATGATTTGTATATATTCGAGAAAAATAAAATTTTGAAATTTTGGTCGAAATCTGAAAAATTTTCAAATGCTGTTTTGAGGGTGAAGATCGCATCTTTTGGGATTTTCAGTACCAGAAAAATGTCGGTTTTTTCGAAAACTTTAAATGCTCATAACTCGTAGAGAAATGCATCTAGAGGGCTAAAAATTGCATTTATGTAATCTAGAGAGTCAGACCTTTCCAATGATGTATGATTTGTATATATTCGAGAAAAATAAAATTTTGAAATTTTGGTCGAAATCTGAAAAATTTTCAAATGCTGTTTTGAGGGTGAAGATCGCATCTTTTGGCATTTTCAGTACCAGAAAAATGTCCGTTTTTTCGAAAACTTTAAATGCTCATAACTCGTAGAGAAATGCATCTAGAGGGCTAAAAATTGCATTTCTGTAATCTAGAGAGTCAGACCTTTCCAATGATGTATGATTTGTATATATTCGAGAAAAATAAAATTTTGAAATTTTGGTCGAAATCTGAAAAATTTTCAAATGCTGTTTTGAGGGTGAAGATCGCATCTTTTGGCATTTTCAGTACCAGAAAAATGTCCGTTTTTTCGAAAACTTTAAATGCTCATAACTCGTAGAGAAATGCATCTAGAGGGCTAAAAATTGCATTTCTGTAATCTAGAGAGTCAGACCTTTCCAATGATGTATGATTTGTATATATTCGAGAAAAATAAAATTTTGAAATTTTGGTCGAAATCTGAAAAATTTTCAAATGCTGTTTTGAGGGTGAAGATCGCATCTTTTGGGATTTTCAGTACCAGAAAAATGTCCGTTTTTTCGAAAACTTTAAATGCTCATAACTCGTAGAGAAATGCATCTAGAGGGCTAAAAATTGCATTTCTGTAATCTAGAGAGTCAGACCTTTCCAATGATGTATGATTTGTATATATTCGAGAAAAATAAAATTTTGAAATTTTGGTCGAAATCTGAAAAATTTTCAAATGCTGTTTTGAGGGTGAAGATCGCATCTTTTGGCATTTTCAGTACCAGAAAAATGTCCGTTTTTTCGAAAACTTTAAATGCTCATAACTCGTAGAGAAATGCACCTAGAGGGCTAAAAATTGCATTTCTGTAATCTAGAGAGTCAGACCTTTCCAATGATGTATGATTTGTATATATTCGAGAAAAATAAAATTTTGAAATTTTGGTCGAAATCTGAAAAATTTTCAAATGCTGTTTTGAGGGTGAAGATCGCATCTTTTGGCATTTTCAGTACCAGAAAAATGTCCGTTTTTTCGAAAACTTTAAATGCTCATAACTCGTAGAGAAATGCACCTAGAGGGCTAAAAATTGCATTTCTGTAATCTAGAGAGTCAGACCTTTCCAATGATGTATGATTTGTATATATTCGAGAAAAATAAAATTTTGAAATTTTGGTCGAAATCTGAAAAATTTTCAAATGCTGTTTTGAGGGTGAAGATCGCATCTTTTGGGATTTTCAGTACCAGAAAAATGTCCGTTTTTTCGAAAACTTTAAATGCTCATAACTCGTAGAGAAATGCACCTAGAGGGCTAAAAATTGCATTTCTGTAATCTAGAGAGTCAGACCTTTCCAATGATGTATGATTTGTATATATTCGAGAAAAATAAAATTTTGAAATTTTGGTGGAAATCTGAAAAATTTTCAAATGCTGTTTTGAGGGTGAAGATCGCATCTTTTGGGATTTTCAGTACCAGAAAAATGTCCGTTTTTTCGAAAACTTTAAATGCTCATAACTCGTAGAGAAATGCATCTAGAGGGCTAAAAATTGCATTTCTGTAATCTAGAGAGTCAGACCTTTCCAATGATGTATGATTTGTATATATTCGAGAAAAATAAAATTTTGAAATTTTGGTCGAAATCTGAAAAATTTTCAAATGCTGTTTTGAGGGTGAAGATCGCATCTTTTGGCATTTTCAGTACCAGAAAAATGTCCAATTTTTCGAAAACTTTAAATGCTCATAACTCGTAGAGAAATGCATCTAGAGGGCTAAAAATTGCATTTCTGTAATCTAGAGAGTCAGACCTTTCCAATGATGTATGATTTGTATATATTCGAGAAAAATAAAATTTTGAAATTTTGGTCGAAATCTGAAAAATTTTCAAATGCTGTTTTGAGGGTGAAGATCGCATCTTTTGGGATTTTCAGTACCAGAAAAATGTCCGTTTTTTTGAAAACTTTAAATGCTCATAACTCGTAGAGAAATGCATCTAGAGGGCTAAAAATTGCATTTCTGTAATCTAGAGAGTCAGACCTTTCCAATGATGTATGATTTGTATATATTCGAGAAAAATAAAATTTTGAAATTTTGGTCGAAATCTGAAAAAATTTCAAATGCTGTTTTGAGGGTGAAGATCGCATCTTTTGGCATTTTCAGTACCAGAAAAATGTCCATTTTTCGAAAACTTTAAATGCTCATAACTCGTAGAGAAATGCACCTAGAGGGCTAAAAATTGCATTTCTGTAATCTAGAGAGTCAGACCTTTCCAATGATGTATGATTTGTATATATTCGAGAAAAATAAAATTTTGAAATTTTGGTCGAAATCTGAAAAATTTTCAAATGCTGTTTTGAGGGTGAAGATCGCATCTTTTGGCATTTTCAGTACCAGAAAAATGTCCGTTTTTTCGAAAACTTTAAATGCTCATAACTCGTAGAGAAATGCACCTAGAGGGCTAAAAATTGCATTTCTGTAATCTAGAGAGTCAGACCTTTCCAATGATGTATGATTTGTATATATTCGAGAAAAATAAAATTTTGAAATTTTGGTCGAAATCTGAAAAATTTTCAAATGCTGTTTTGAGGGTGAAGATTGCATCTTTTGGGATTTTCAGTACCAGAAAAATGTCCGTTTTTTCGAAAACTTTAAATGCTCATAACTCGTAGAGAAATGCACCTAGAGGGCTAAAAATTGCATTTCTGTAATCTAGAGAGTCAGACCTTTCCAATGATGTATGATTTGTATATATTCGAGAAAAATAAAATTTTGAAATTTTGGTGGAAATCTGAAAAATTTTCAAATGCTGTTTTGAGGGTGAAGATCGCATCTTTTGGGATTTTCAGTACCAGAAAAATGTCCGTTTTTTCGAAAACTTTAAATGCTCATAACTCGTAGAGAAATGCATCTAGAGGGCTAAAAATTGCATTTCTGTAATCTAGAGAGTCAGACCTTTCCAATGATGTATGATTTGTATATATTCGAGAAAAATAAAATTTTGAAATTTTGGTCGAAATCTGAAAAATTTTCAAATGCTGTTTTGAGGGTGAAGATCGCATCTTTTGGCATTTTCAGTACCAGAAAAATGTCCAATTTTTCGAAAACTTTAAATGCTCATAACTCGTAGAGAAATGCATCTAGAGGGCTAAAAATTGCATTTCTGTAATCTAGAGAGTCAGACCTTTCCAATGATGTATGATTTGTATATATTCGAGAAAAATAAAATTTTGAAATTTTGGTCGAAATCTGAAAAAATTTCAAATGCTGTTTTGAGGGTGAAGATCGCATCTTTTGGGATTTTCAGTACCAGAAAAATGTCCGTTTTTTCGAAAACTTTGAAAAATTTTCAAATGCTGTTTTGAGGGTGAAGATCGCATCTTTTGGGATTTTCAGTACCAGAAAAATGTCCGTTTTTTCGAAAACTTTAAATGCTCATAACTCGTAGAGAAATGCACCTAGAGGGCTAAAAATTGCATTTCTGTAATCTAGAGAGTCAGACCTTTCCAATGATGTATGATTTGTATATATTCGAGAAAAATAAAATTTTGAAATTTTGGTGGAAATCTGAAAAATTTTCAAATGCTGTTTTGAGGGTGAAGATCGCATCTTTTGGGATTTTCAGTACCAGAAAAATGTCCGTTTTTTCGAAAACTTTAAATGCTCATAACTCGTAGAGAAATGCATCTAGAGGGCTAAAAATTGCATTTCTGTAATCTAGAGAGTCAGACCTTTCCAATGATGTATGATTTGTATATATTCGAGAAAAATAAAATTTTGAAATTTTGGTCGAAATCTGAAAAATTTTCAAATGCTGTTTTGAGGGTGAAGATCGCATCTTTTGGCATTTTCAGTACCAGAAAAATGTCCAATTTTTCGAAAACTTTAAATGCTCATAACTCGTAGAGAAATGCATCTAGAGGGCTAAAAATTGCATTTCTGTAATCTAGAGAGTCAGACCTTTCCAATGATGTATGATTTGTATATATTCGAGAAAAATAAAATTTTGAAATTTTGGTCGAAATCTGAAAAATTTTCAAATGCTGTTTTGAGGGTGAAGATCGCATCTTTTGGGATTTTCAGTACCAGAAAAATGTCCGTTTTTTTGAAAACTTTAAATGCTCATAACTCGTAGAGAAATGCATCTAGAGGGCTAAAAATTGCATTTCTGTAATCTAGAGAGTCAGACCTTTCCAATGATGTATGATTTGTATATATTCGAGAAAAATAAAATTTTGAAATTTTGGTCGAAATCTGAAAAAATTTCAAATGCTGTTTTGAGGGTGAAGATCGCATCTTTTGGCATTTTCAGTACCAGAAAAATGTCCATTTTTCGAAAACTTTAAATGCTCATAACTCGTAGAGAAATGCACCTAGAGGGCTAAAAATTGCATTTCTGTAATCTAGAGAGTCAGACCTTTCCAATGATGTATGATTTGTATATATTCGAGAAAAATAAAATTTTGAAATTTTGGTCGAAATCTGAAAAAATTTCAAATGCTGTTTTGAGGGTGAAGATCGCATCTTTTGGGATTTTCAGTACCAGAAAAATGTCCGTTTTTTCGAAAACTTTAAATGCTCATAACTCGTAGAGAAATGCATCTAAAGGGCTAAAAATTGCATTTCTGTAATCTAGAGAGTCAGACCTTTCCAATGATGTATGATTTGTATATATTCGAGAAAAATAAAATTTTGAAATTTTGGTCGAAATCTGAAAAAATTTCAAATGCTGTTTTGAGGGTGAAGATCGCATCTTTTGGGATTTTCAGTACCAGAAAAATGTCCATTTTTTTTGAAAACTTTAAATGCTCATAACTCGTGAAGGAATGCACCTAGAGGGCTAAAAATTGCATTTCTGTAATCTAGAGCGTCAGACCTTTCCAATGATGTATGATTTGTATATATTCGAGAAAAATAAAATTTTGAAATTTTGGTCGAAATCTGAAAAATTTTCAAATGCTGTTTTGAGGGTGAAGATCGCATCTTTTGGGATTTTCAGTACCAAAAAAATGTCCGTTTTTTCGAAAACTTTAAATGCTCATAACTCGTAGAGAAATGCATCTAGAGGGCTAAAAATTGCATTTCTGTAATCTAGAGAGTCAGACCTTTCCAATGATGTATGATTTGTATATATTCGAGAAAAATAAAATTTTGAAATTTTGGTCGAAATCTGAAAAATTTTCAAATGCTGTTTTGAGGGTGAAGATCGCATCTTTTGGGATTTTTAGTACCAAAAAAATGTCCGTTTTTTCGAAAACTTTAAATGCTCATAACTCGTAGAGAAATGCATCTAGAGAGCTAAAAATTGCATTTCTGTAATCTAGAGAGTCAGACCTTTCCAATGATGTATGATTTGTATATATTCGAGAAAAATAAAATTTTGAAATTTTGGTCGAAATCTGAAAAAATTTCAAATGCTGTTTTGAGGGTGAAGATCGCATCTTTTGGCATTTTCAGTACCAGAAAAATGTCCGTTTTTTCGAAAACTTTAAATGCTCATAACTCGTAGAGAAATGCACCTAGAGGGCTAAAAATTGCATTTCTGTAATCTAGAGAGTCAGACCTTTCCAATGATGTATGATTTGTATATATTCGAGAAAAATAAAATTTTGAAATTTTGGTCGAAATCTGAAAAATTTTCAAATGCTGTTTTGAGGGTGAAGATCGCATCTTTTGGGATTTTCAGTACCAGAAAAATGTCCGTTTTTTCGAAAACTTTAAATGCTCATAACTCGTAGAGAAATGCACCTAGAGGGCTAAAAATTGCATTTCTGTAATCTAGAGAGTCAGACCTTTCCAATGATGTATGATTTGTATATATTCGAGAAAAATAAAATTTTGAAATTTTGGTCGAAATCTGAAAAATTTTCAAATGCTGTTTTGAGGGTGAAGATCGCATCTTTTGGGATTTTCAGTACCAGAAAAATGTCCGTTTTTTCGAAAACTTTAAATGCTCATAACTCGTAGAGAAATGCATCTAGAGGGCTAAAAATTGCATTTCTGTAATCTAGAGAGTCAGACCTTTTTGAAATTTTGGTCGAAATCTGAAAAATTTTCAAATGCTGTTTTGAGGGTGAAGATCGCATCTTTTGGGATTTTCAGTACCAGAAAAATGTCCGTTTTTTTTGAAAACTTTAAATGCTCATAACTCGTGAAGGAATGCACCTAGAGGGCTAAAAATTGCATTTCTGTAATCTAGAGCGTCAGACCTTTCCAATGATGTATGATTTGTATATATTCGAGAAAAATAAAATTTTGAAATTTTGGTCGAAATCTGAAAAATTTTCAAATGCTGTTTTGAGGGTGAAGATCGCATCTTTTGGGATTTTCAGTACCAAAAAAATGTCCGTTTTTTCGAAAACTTTAAATGCTCATAACTCGTAGAGAAATGCATCTAGAGGGCTAAAAATTGCATTTCTGTAATCTAGAGAGTCAGACCTTTCCAATGATGTATGATTTGTATATATTCGAGAAAAATAAAATTTTGAAATTTTGGTCGAAATCTGAAAAATTTTCAAATGCTGTTTTGAGGGTGAAGATCGCATCTTTTGGGATTTTTAGTACCAAAAAAATGTCCGTTTTTTCGAAAACTTTAAATGCTCATAACTCGTAGAGAAATGCATCTAGAGAGCTAAAAATTGCATTTCTGTAATCTAGAGAGTCAGACCTTTCCAATGATGTATGATTTGTATATATTCGAGAAAAATAAAATTTTGAAATTTTGGTCGAAATCTGAAAAATTTTCAAATGCTGTTTTGAGGGTGAAGATCGCATCTTTTGGCATTTTCAGTACCAGAAAAATGTCCGTTTTTTCGAAAACTTTAAATGCTCATAACTCGTAGAGAAATGCACCTAGAGGGCTAAAAATTGCATTTCTGTAATCTAGAGAGTCAGACCTTTCCAATGATGTATGATTTGTATATATTCGAGAAAAATAAAATTTTGAAATTTTGGTCGAAATCTGAAAAATTTTCAAATGCTGTTTTGAGGGTGAAGATCGCATCTTTTGGGATTTTCAGTACCAGAAAAATGTCCGTTTTTTCGAAAACTTTAAATGCTCATAACTCGTAGAGAAATGCACCTAGAGGGCTAAAAATTGCATTTCTGTAATCTAGAGAGTCAGACCTTTCCAATGATGTATGATTTGTATATATTCGAGAAAAATAAAATTTTGAAATTTTGGTCGAAATCTGAAAAATTTTCAAATGCTGTTTTGAGGGTGAAGATCGCATCTTTTGGGATTTTCAGTACCAGAAAAATGTCCGTTTTTTCGAAAACTTTAAATGCTCATAACTCGTAGAGAAATGCATCTAGAGGGCTAAAAATTGCATTTCTGTAATCTAGAGAGTCAGACCTTTTTGAAATTTTGGTCGAAATCTGAAAAATTTTCAAATGCTGTTTTGAGGGTGAAGATCGCATCTTTTGGGATTTTCAGTACCAGAAAAATGTCCGTTTTTTCGAAAACTTTAAATGCTCATAACTCGTAGAGAAATGCATCTAGAGGGCTAAAAATTGCATTTCTGTAATCTAGAGAGTCAGACCTTTCCAATGATGTATGATTTGTATATATTCGAGAAAAATAAAATTTTGAAATTTTGGTCGAAATCTGAAAAATTTTCAAATGCTGTTTTGAGGGTGAAGATCGCATCTTTTGGGATTTTCAGTACCAAAAAAATGTCCGTTTTTTCGAAAACTTTAAATGCTCATAACTCGTAGAGAAATGCATCTAGAGGGCTAAAAATTGCATTTCTGTAATCTAGAGAGTCAGACCTTTCCAATGATGTATGATTTGTATATATTCGAGAAAAATAAAATTTTGAAATTTTGGTCGAAATCTGAAAAATTTTCAAATGCTGTTTTGAGGGTGAAGATCGCATCTTTTGGGATTTTCAGTACCAAAAAAATGTCCGTTTTTTCGAAAACTTTAAATGCTCATAACTCGTAGAGAACTGCATCTAGAGGGCTAAAAATTGCATTTCTGTAATCTAGAGAGTCAGACCTTTCCAATGATGTATGATTTGTATATATTCGAGAAAAATAAAATTTTGAAATTTTGGTCGAAATCTGAAAAATTTTCAAATGCTGTTTTGAGGGTGAAGATCGCATCTTTTGGGATTTTCAGTACCAGAAAAATGTCCGTTTTTTCGAAAACTTTAAATGCTAATAACTCGTAGAGAAATGCATCTAGAGGGCTAAAAATTGCATTTCTGTAATCTAGAGAGTCAGACCTTTCCAATGATGTATGATTTGTATATATTCGAGAAAAATAAAATTTTGAAATTTTGGTCGAAATCTGAAAAATTTTCAAATGCTGTTTTGAGGGTGAAGATCGCATCTTTTGGGATTTTCAGTACCAAAAAAATGTCCGTTTTTTCGAAAACTTTAAATGCTCATAACTCGTAGAGAAATGCATCTAGAGGGCTAAAAATTGCATTTCTGTAATCTAGAGAGTCAGACCTTTCCAATGATGTATGATTTGTATATATTCGAGAAAAATAAAATTTTGAAATTTTGGTCGAAATCTGAAAAATTTTCAAATGCTGTTTTTAGGGTGAAGATCGCATCTTTTGGGATTTTCAGTACCAGAAAAATGTCCGTTTTTTCGAAAACTTTAAATGCTCATAACTCGTAGAGAAATGCATCTAGAGGGCTAAAAATTGCATTTCTGTAATCTAGAGAGTCAGACCTTTCCAATGATGTATGATTTGTATATATTCGAGAAAAATAAAATTTTGAAATTTTTGGTCGAAATCTGAAAAATTTTCAAATGCTGTTTTGAGGGTGAAGATCGCATCTTTTGGCATTTTCAGTACCAGAAAAATGTCCGTTTTTTCGAAAACTTTAAATGCTCATAACTCGTAGAGAAATGCACCTAGAGGGCTAAAAATTGCATTTCTGTAATCTAGAGAGTCAGACCTTTCCAATGATGTATGATTTGTATATATTCGAGAAAAATAAAATTTTGAAATTTTGGTCGAAATCTGAAAAATTTTCAAATGCTGTTTTGAGGGTGAAGATCGCATCTTTTGGGATTTTCAGTACCAGAAAAATGTCCGTTTTTTCGAAAACTTTAAATGCTCATAACTCGTAGAGAAATGCACCTAGAGGGCTAAAAATTGCATTTCTGTAATCTAGAGAGTCAGACCTTTCCAATGATGTATGATTTGTATATATTCGAGAAAAATAAAATTTTGAAATTTTGGTCGAAATCTGAAAAATTTTCAAATGCTGTTTTGAGGGTGAAGATCGCATCTTTTGGGATTTTCAGTACCAGAAAAATGTCCGTTTTTTCGAAAACTTTAAATGCTCATAACTCGTAGAGAAATGCACCTAGAGGGCTAAAAATTGCATTTCTGTAATCTAGAGAGTCAGACCTTTCCAATGATGTATGATTTGTATATATTCGAGAAAAATAAAATTTTGAAATTTTGGTCGAAATCTGAAAAATTTTCAAATGCTGTTTTGAGGGTGAAGATCGCATCTTTTGGGATTTTCAGTACCAGAAAAATGTCCGTTTTTTTCGAAAACTTTAAATGCTCATAACTCGTAGAGAAATGCATCTAGAGGGCTAAAAATTGCATTTCTGTAATCTAGAGAGTCAGACCTTTCCAATGATGTATGATTTGTATATATTCGAGAAAAATAAAATTTTGAAATTTTGGTCGAAATCTGAAAAATTTTCAAATGCTGTTTTGAGGGTGAAGATCGCATCTTTTGGGATTTTTAGTACCAAAAAAATGTCCGTTTTTTCGAAAACTTTAAATGCTCATAACTCGTAGAGAAATGCATCTAGAGGGCTAAAAATTGCATTTCTGTAATCTAGAGAGTCAGACCTTTCCAATGATGTATGATTTGTATATATTCGAGAAAAATAAAATTTTGAAATTTTGGTCGAAATCTGAAAAATTTTCAAATGCTGTTTTGAGGGTGAAGATCGCATCTTTTGGGATTATCAGTACCAGAAAAATGTCCGTTTTTTCGAAAACTTTAAATGCTCATAACTCGTAGAGAAATGCATCTAGAGGGCTAAAAATTGCATTTCTGTAATCTAGAGAGTCAGACCAATGATGTATGATTTGTATATATTCGAGAAAAATAAAATTTTGAAATTTTTGGTCGAAATCTGAAAAATTTTCAAATGCTGTTTTGAGGGTGAAGATCGCATCTTTTGGCATTTTCAGTACCAGAAAAATGTCCGTTTTTTCGAAAACTTTAAATGCTCATAACTCGTAGAGAAATGCACCTAGAGGGCTAAAAATGCATTTCTGTAATCTAGAGAGTCAGACCTTTCCAATGATGTATGATTTGTATATATTCGAGAAAAATAAAATTTTGAAATTTTGGTCGAAATCTGAAAATTTTTCAAATGCTGTTTTGAGGGTGAAGATCGCATCTTTTGGGATTTTCAGTACCAGAAAAATGTCCGTTTTTTCGAAAACTTTAAATGCTCATAACTAGTAGAGAAATGCATCTAGAGGGCTAAAAATTGCATTTCTGTAATCTAGAGAGTCAGACCTTTCCAATGATGTATGATTTGTATATATTCGAGAAAAATAAAATTTTGAAATTTTGGTCGAAATCTGAAAAATTTTCAAATGCTGTTTTGAGGGTGAAGATCGCATCTTTTGGCATTTTCAGTACCAGAAAAATGTCCGTTTTTTCGAAAACTTTAAATGCTCATAACTCGTAGAGAAATGCACCTAGAGGGCTAAAAATTGCATTTCTGTAATCTAGAGAGTCAGACCTTTCCAATGATGTATGATTTGTATATATTCGAGAAAAATAAAATTTTGAAATTTTGGTCGAAATCTGAAAAATTTTCAAATGCTGTTTTGAGGGTGAAGATCGCATCTTTTGGGATTTTCAGTACCAGAAAAATGTCCGTTTTTTCGAAAACTTTAAATGCTCATAACTCGTAGAGAAATGCATCTAGAGGGCTAAAAATTGCATTTCTGTAATCTAGAGAGTCAGACCTTTCCAATGATGTATGATTTGTATATATTCGAGAAAAATAAAATTTTGAAATTTTGGTCGAAATCTGAAAAATTTTCAAATGCTGTTTTGAGGGTGAAGATCGCATCTTTTGGCATTTTCAGTACCAGAAAAATGTCCGTTTTTTCGAAAACTTTAAATGCTCATAACTCGTAGAGAAATGCACCTAGAGGGCTAAAAATTGCATTTCTGTAATCTAGAGAGTCAGACCTTTCCAATGATGTATGATTTGTATATATTCGAGAAAAATAAAATTTTGAAATTTTGGTCGAAATCTGAAAAAATTTCAAATGCTGTTTTGAGGGTGAAGATCGCATCTTTTGGGATTTTCAGTACCAGAAAAATGTCCGTTTTTTCGAAAACTTTAAATGCTCATAACTCGTGAAGGAATGCACCTAGAGGGCTAAAAATTGCATTTCTGTAATCTAGAGCGTCAGACCTTTCCAATGATGTATGATTTGTATATATTCGAGAAAAATAAAATTTTGAAATTTTGGTCGAAATCTGAAAAATTTTCAAATGCTGTTTTGAGGGTGAAGATCGCATCTTTTGGGATTTTCAGTACCAGAAAAATGTCCGTTTTTTCGAAAACTTTAAATGCTCATAACTCGTAGAGAAATGCATCTAGAGGGCTAAAAATTGCATTTCTGTAATCTAGAGAGTCAGACCTTTCCAATGATGTATGATTTGTATATATTCGAGAAAAATAAAATTTTGAAATTTTGGTCGAAATCTGAAAAATTTTCAAATGCTGTTTTGAGGGTGAAGATCGCATCTTTTGGGATTTTTAGTACCAAAAAAATGTCCGTTTTTTCGAAAACTTTAAATGCTCATAACTCGTAGAGAAATGCATCTAGAGGGCTAAAAATTGCATTTCTGTAATCTAGAGAGTCAGACCTTTCCAATGATGTATGATTTGTATATATTCGAGAAAAATAAAATTTTGAAATTTTGGTCGAAATCTGAAAAATTTTCAAATGCTGTTTTGAGGGTGAAGATCGCATCTTTTGGGATTTTCAGTACCAGAAAAATGTCCGTTTTTTCGAAAACTTTAAATGCTCATAACTCGTAGAGAAATGCATCTAGAGGGCTAAAAATTGCATTTCTGTAATCTAGAGAGTCAGACCTTTCCAATGATGTATGATTTGTATATATTCGAGAAAAATAAAATTTTGAAATTTTGGTCGAAATCTGAAAAATTTTCAAATGCTGTTTTGAGGGTGAAGATCGCATCTTTTGGGATTTTCAGTACCAGAAAAATGTCCGTTTTTTCGAAAACTTTAAATGCTCATAACTCGTAGAGAAATGCATCTAGAGGGCTAAAAATTGCATTTCTGTAATCTAGAGAGTCAGACCTTTCCAATGATGTATGATTTGTATATATTCGAGAAAAATAAAATTTTGAAATTTTGGTCGAAATCTGAAAAAATTTCAAATGCTGTTTTGAGGGTGAAGATCGCATCTTTTGGCATTTTCAGTACCAGAAAAATGTCCGTTTTTTCGAAAACTTTAAATGCTCATAACTCGTAGAGAAATGCATCTAGAGGGCTAAAAATAGCATTTCTGTAATCTAGAGAGTCAGAGGGTGAAGATCGCATCTTTTGGGATTTTCAGTACCAGAAAAATGTCCGTTTTTTCGAAAACTTTAAATGCTCATAACTCGTAGAGAAATGCATCTAGAGGGCTAAAAATTGCATTTCTGTAATCTAGAGAGTCAGACCTTTCCAATGATGTATGATTTGTATATATTCGAGAAAAATAAAATTTTGAAATTTTTGGTCGAAATCTGAAAAATTTTCAAATGCTGTTTTGAGGGTGAAGATCGCATCTTTTGGCATTTTCAGTACCAGAAAAATGTCCGTTTTTCGAAAACTTTAAATGCTCATAACTCGTAGAGAAATGCATCTAGAGGGCTAAAAATTGCATTTCTGTAATCTAGAGAGTCAGACCTTTCCAATGATGTATGATTTGTATATATTCGAGAAAAATAAAATTTTGAAATTTTGGTCGAAATCTGAAAAATTTTCAAATGCTGTTTTGAGGGTGAAGATCGCATCTTTTGGCATTTTCAGTACCAGAAAAATGTCCGTTTTTTCGAAAACTTTAAATGCTCATAACTCGTAGAGAAATGCATCTAGAGGGCTAAAAATTGCATTTCTGTAATCTAGAGAGTCAGACCTTTCCAATGATGTATGATTTGTATATATTCGAGAAAAATAAAATTTTGAAATTTTTGTCGAAATCTGAAAAAATTTCAAATGCTGTTTTGAGGGTGAAGATCGCATCTTTTGGGATTTTCAGTACCAGAAAAATGTCCGTTTTTTCGAAAACTTTAAATGCTCATAACTCGTAGAGAAATGCATCTAGAGGGCTAAAAATTGCATTTCTGTAATCTAGAGAGTCAGACCTTTCCAATGATGTATGATTTGTATATATTCGAGAAAAATAAAATTTTGAAATTTTGGTCGAAATCTGAAAAAATTCAAATGCTGTTTTGAGGGTGAAGATCGCATCTTTTGGCATTTTCAGTACCAGAAAAATGTCCGTTTTTTCGAGAACTTTAAATGCTCATAACTCGTAGAGAAATGCACCTAGAGGGCTAAAAATTGCATTTCTGTAATCTAGAGAGTCAGACTTTCCAATGATGTATGATTTGTATATATTCGAGAAAAATAAAATTTTGAAATTTTGGTCGAAATCTGAAAAAATTTCAAATGCTGTTTTGAGGGTGAAGATCGCATCTTTTGGCATTTTCAGTACCAGAAAAATGTCCGTTTTTTCGAAAACTTTAAATGCTCATAACTCGTAGAGAAATGCATCTAAAGGGCTAAAAATTGCATTTCTGTAATCTAGAGAGTCAGACCTTTCCAATGATGTATGATTTGTATATATTCGAGAAAAATAAAATTTTGAAATTTTGGTCGAAATCTGAAAAAATTTCAAATGCTGTTTTGAGGGTGAAGATCGCATCTTTTGGCATTTTCAGTACCAGAAAAATGTCCGTTTTTTCGAAAACTTTAAATGCTCATAACTCGTAGAGAAATGCACCTAGAGGGCTAAAAATTGCATTTCTTTAATCTAGAGAGTCAGACCTTTCCAATGATGTATGATTTGTATATATTCGAGAAAAATAAAATTTTGAAATTTTGGTCGAAATCTGAAAAAATTTCAAATGCTGTTTTGAGGGTGAAGATCGCATCTTTTGGGATTTTCAGTACCAGAAAAATGTTCGTTTTTTCGAAAACTTTAAATGCTCATAACTCGTAGAGAAATGCATCTAGAGGGCTGAAAATTGCATTTCTGTAATCTAGAGAGTCAGACCTTTCCAATGATGTATGATTTGTATATATTCGAGAAAAATAAAATTTTGAAATTTTGGTCGAAATCTGAAAAATTTTCAAATGCTGTTTTGAGGGTGAAGATCGCATCTTTTGGGATTTTCAGTACCAGAAAAATGTCCGTTTTTTCGAAAACTTTAAATGCTCATAACTCGTAGAGAAATACACCTAGAGGGCTAAAAATTGCATTTATGTAATCTAGAGAGTCAGACCTTTCCAATGATGTATGATTTGTATATATTCGAGAAAAATAAAATTTTGAAATTTTGGTCGAAATCTGAAAAAATTTCAAATGCTGTTTTGAGGGTGAAGATCGCATCTTTTGGCATTTTCAGTACCAGAAAAATGTCCGTTTTTTCGAAAACTTTAAATGCTCATAACTCGTAGAGAAATGCATCTAGAGGGCTAAAAATAGCATTTCTGTAATCTAGAGAGTCAGACCTTTCCAATGATGTATGATTTGTATATATTCGAGAAAAATAAAATTTTGAAATTTTGGTCGAAATCTGAAAAATTTTCAAATGCTGTTTTGAGGGTGAAGATCGCATCTTTTGGGATTTTCAGTACCAGAAAAATGTCCGTTTTTTCGAAAACTTTAAATGCTCATAACTCGTAGAGAAATGCATCTAGAGGGCTAAAAATTGCATTTCTGTAATCTAGAGAGTCAGACCTTTCCAATGATGTATGATTTGTATATATTCGAGAAAAATAAAATTTTGAAATTTTGGTCGAAATCTGAAAAATTTTCAAATGCTGTTTTGAGGGTGAAGATCGCATCTTTTGGCATTTTCAGTACCAAAAAAATGTCCGTTTTTTCGAAAACTTTAAATGCTCATAACTCGTAGAGAAATGCATCTAGAGGGCTAAAAATTGCATTTCTGTAATCTAGAGAGTCATCCCTTTCCAATGATGTATGATTTGTATATATTCGAGAAAAATAAAATTTTGAAATTTTGGTCGAAATCTGAAAAATTTTCAAATGCTGTTTTGAGGGTGAAGATCGCATCTTTTGGGATTTTCAGTACCAGAAAAATGTCCGTTTTTTCGAAAACTTTAAATGCTCATAACTCGTAGAGAAATGCATCTAGAGGGCTAAAAATTGCATTTCTGTAATCTAGAGAGTCAGACCTTTCCAATGATGTATGATTTGTATATATTCGAGAAAAATAAAATTTTGAAATTTTGGTCGAAATCTGAAAAATTTTCAAATGCTGTTTTGAGGGTGAAGATCGCATCTTTTGGCATTTTCAGTACCAGAAAAATGTCCGTTTTTTCGAAAACTTTAAATGCTCATAACTCGTAGAGAAATGCATCTAGAGGGCTAAAAATTGCATTTCTGTAATCTAGAGAGTCAGACCTTTCCAATGATGTATGATTTGTATATATTCGAGAAAAATAAAATTTTGAAATTTTGGTCGAAATCTGAAAAATTTTCAAATGCTGTTTTGAGGGTGAAGATCGCATCTTTTGGCATTTTCAGTACCAGAAAAATGTCCGTTTTTTCGAAAACTTTAAATGCTCATAACTCGTAGAGAAATGCATCTAGAGGGCTAAAAATAGCATTTCTGTAATCTAGAGAGTCAGACCTTTCCAATGATGTATGATTTGTATATATTCGAGAAAAATAAAATTTTGAAATTTTGGTCGAAATCTGAAAAAATTCAAATGCTGTTTTGAGGGTGAAGATCGCATCTTTTGGCATTTTCAGTACCAGAAAAATGTCCGTTTTTTCGAAAACTTTAAATGCTCATAACTCGTAGAGAAATGCATCTAGAGGGCTAAAAATTGCATTTCTGTAATCTAGAGAGTCAGACCTTTCCAATGATGTATGATTTGTATATATTCGAGAAAAATAAAATTTTGAAATTTTGGTCGAAATCTGAAAAATTTTCAAATGCTGTTTTGAGGGTGAAGATCGCATCTTTTGGGATTTTCAGTACCAGAAAAATGTCCGTTTTTTCGAAAACTTTAAATGCTCATAACTCGTAGAGAAATGCATCTAGAGGGCTAAAAATTGCATTTCTGTAATCTAGAGAGTCAGACCTTTCCAATGATGTATGATTTGTATATATTCGAGAAAAATAAAATTTTGAAATTTTGGTCGAAATCTGAAAAAATTCAAATGCTATTTTGAGGGTGAAGATCGCATCTTTTGGCATTTTCAGTACCAGAAAAATGTCCGTTTTTTCGAAAACTTTAAATGCTCATAACTCGTAGAGAAATGCATCTAGAGGGCTAAAAATTGCATTTCTGTAATCTAGAGAGTCAGACCTTTCCAATGATGTATGATTTGTATATATTCGAGAAAAATAAAATTTTGAAATTTTTGGTCGAAATCTGAAAAAATTCAAATGCTGTTTTGAGGGTGAAGATCGCATCTTTTGGGATTTTCAGTACCAGAAAAATGTCCGTTTTTCGAAAACTTTAAATGCTCATAACTCGTAGAGAAATGCATCTAGAGGGCTAAAAATTGCATTTCTGTAATCTAGAGAGTCAGACCTTTCCAATGATGTATGATTTGTATATATTCGAGAAAAATAAAATTTTGAAATTTTGGTCGAAATCTGAAAAATTTTCAAATGCTGTTTTGAGGGTGAAGATCGCATCTTTTGGGATTTTCAGTACCAGAAAAATGTCCGTTTTTTCGAAAACTTTAAATGCTCATAACTCGTAGAGAAATGCATCTAGAGGGCTAAAAATAGCATTTCTGTAATCTAGAGAGTCAGACCTTTCCAATGATGTATGATTTGTATATATTCGAGAAAAATAAAATTTTGAAATTTTGGTCGAAATCTGAAAAAATTAAAATGCTGTTTTGAGGGTGAAGATCGCATCTTTTGGCATTTTCAGTACCAGAAAAATGTCCGTTTTTTCGAGAACTTTAAATGCTCATAACTCGTAGAGAAATGCATCTAGAGGGCTAAAAATTGCATTTCTGTAATCTAGAGAGTCAGACCTTTCCAATGATGTATGATTTGTATATATTCGAGAAAAATAAAATTTTGAAATTTTTGGTCGAAATCTGAAAAATTTTCAAATGCTGTTTTGAGGGTGAAGATCGCATCTTTTGGCATTTTCAGTACCAGAAAAATGTCCGTTTTTTCGAAAACTTTAAATGCTCATAACTCGTAGAGAAATGCATCTAGAGGGCTAAAAATAGCATTTCTGTAATCTAGAGAGTCAGACCTTTCCAATGATGTATGATTTGTATATATTCGAGAAAAATAAAATTTTGAAATTTTGGTCGAAATCTGAAAAAATTTCAAATGCTGTTTTGAGGGTGAAGATCGCATCTTTTGGGATTTTCAGTACCAGAAAAATGTCCGTTTTTTCGAAAACTTTAAATGCTCATAACTCGTAGAGAAATGCATCTAGAGGGCTAAAAATTGCATTTCTGTAATCTAGAGAGTCAGACCTTTCCAATGATGTATGATTTGTATATATTCGAGAAAAATAAAATTTTGAAATTTTGGTCGAAATCTGAAAAAATTCAAATGCTGTTTTGAGGGTGAAGATCGCATCTTTTAACATTTTCAGTACCAGAAAAATGTCCGTTTTTTCGAAAACTTTAAATGCTCATAACTCGTGAAGGAATGCACCTAGAGGGCTAAAAATTGCATTTCTGTAATCTAGAGAGTCAGACCTTTCCAATGATGTATGATTTGTATATATTCGAGAAAAATAAAATTTTGAAATTTTGGTCGAAATCTGAAAAATTTTCAAATGCTGTTTTGAGGGTGAAGATCGCATCTTTTGTCCGTTTTTTCGAAAACTTTAAATGCTCATAACTCGTAGAGAAATGCATCTAGAGGGCTAAAAATTGCATTTCTGTAATCTAGAGAGTCAGACCTTTCCAATGATGTATGATTTGTATATATTCGAGAAAAATAAAATTTTGAAATTTTGGTGGAAATCTGAAAAATTTTCAAATGCTGTTTTGAGGGTGAAGATCGCATCTTTTGGCATTTTCAGTACCAGAAAAATGTCCGTTTTTTCGAAAACTTTAAATGCTCATAACTCGTAGAGAAATGCATCTAGAGGGCTAAAAATAGCATTTCTGTAATCTAGAGAGTCAGACCTTTCCAATGATGTATGATTTGTATATATTCGAGAAAAATAAAATTTTGAAATTTTGGTCGAAATCTGAAAAAATTCAAATGCTGTTTTGAGGGTGAAGATCGCATCTTTTGGCATTTTCAGTACCAGAAAAATGTCCGTTTTTTCGAAAACTTTAAATGCTCATAACTCGTAGAGAAATGCATCTAGAGGGCTAAAAATTGCATTTCTGTAATCTAGAGAGTCAGACCTTTCCAATGATGTATGATTTGTATATATTCGAGAAAAATAAAATTTTGAAATTTTTGGTCGAAATCTGAAAAATTTTCAAATGCTGTTTTGAGGGTGAAGATCGCATCTTTTGGGATTTTCAGTACCAGAAAAATGTCCGTTTTTCGAAAACTTTAAATGCTCATAACTCGTAGAGAAATGCATCTAGAGGGCTAAAAATTGCATTTCTGTAATCTAGAGAGTCAGACCTTTCCAATGATGTATGATTTGTATATATTGGAGAAAAATAAAATTTTGAAATTTTGGTCGAAATCTGAAAAATTTTCAAATGCTGTTTTGAGGGTGAAGATCGCATCTTTTGGGATTTTCAGTACCAGAAAAATGTCCGTTTTTTCGAAAACTTTAAATGCTCATAACTCGTAGAGAAATGCATCTAGAGGGCTAAAAATAGCATTTCTGTAATCTAGAGAGTCAGACCTTTCCAATGATGTATGATTTGTATATATTCGAGAAAAATAAAATTTTGAAATTTTGGTCGAAATCTGAAAAAATTTCAAATGCTGTTTTGAGGGTGAAGATCGCATCTTTTGGGATTTTCAGTACCAGAAAAATGTCCGTTTTTTCGAAAACTTTAAATGCTCATAACTCGTAGAGAAATGCATCTAGAGGGCTAAAAATTGCATTTCTGTAATCTAGAGAGTCAGACCTTTCCAATGATGTATGATTTGTATATATTCGAGAAAAATAAAATTTTGAAATTTTGGTCGAAATCTGAAAAAATTCAAATGCTGTTTTGAGGGTGAAGATCGCATCTTTTGGCATTTTCAGTACCAGAAAAATGTCCGTTTTTTCGAGAACTTTAAATGCTCATAACTCGTAGAGAAATGCACCTAGAGGGCTAAAAATTGCATTTCTGTAATCTAGAGAGTCAGACTTTCCAATGATGTATGATTTGTATATATTCGAGAAAAATAAAATTTTGAAATTTTGGTCGAAATCTGAAAAAATTTCAAATGCTGTTTTGAGGGTGAAGATCGCATCTTTTGGCATTTTCAGTACCAGAAAAATGTCCGTTTTTTCGAAAACTTTAAATGCTCATAACTCGTAGAGAAATGCATCTAAAGGGCTAAAAATTGCATTTCTGTAATCTAGAGAGTCAGACCTTTCCAATGATGTATGATTTGTATATATTCGAGAAAAATAAAATTTTAAAATTTTGGTCGAAATCTGAAAAAATTTCAAATGCTGTTTTGAGGGTGAAGATCGCATCTTTTGGCATTTTCAGTACCAGAAAAATGTCCGTTTTTTCGAAAACGAAATGCTCATAACTCGTGAAGAAATGCACCTAGAGGGCTAAAAATTGCATTTCTGTAATCTAGAGAGTCAGACCTTTCCAATGATGTATGATTTGTATATATTCGAGAAAAATAAAATTTTGAAATTTTGGTCGAAATCTGAAAAATTTTCAAATGCTGTTTTGAGGGTGAAGATCGCATCTTTTGGCATTTTCAGTATCAGAAAAATGTCCGTTTTTTCGAAAACTTTAAATGCTCATAACTCGTGAAGGAATGCACCTAGAGGGCTAAAAATTGCATTTCTGTAATCTAGAGAGTCAGACCTTTCCAATGATGTATGATTTGTATATATTCGAGAAAAATAAAATTTTGAAATTTTGGTCGAAATCTGAAAAATTTTCAAATGCTGTTTTGAGGGTGAAGATCGCATCTTTTGGCATTTTCAGTATCAGAAAAATGTCCGTTTTTTCGAAAACTTTAAATGCTCATAACTCGTGAAGGAATGCACCTAGAGGGCTAAAAATTGCATTTCTGTAATCTAGAGAGTCAGACCTTTCCAATGATGTATGATTTGTATATATTCGAGAAAAATAAAATTTTGAAATTTTGGTCGAAATCTGAAAAATTTTCAAATGCTGTTTTGAGGGTGAAGATCGCATCTTTTGGGATTTTCAGTATCAGAAAAATGTCCGTTTTTTCGAAAACTTTAAATGCTCATAACTCGTGAAGGAATGCACCTAGAGGGCTAAAAATTGCATTTCTGTAATCTAGAGAGTCAGACCTTTCCAATGATGTATGATTTGTATATATTCGAGAAAAATAAAATTTTGAAATTTTGGTCGAAATCTGAAAAATTTTCAAATGCTGTTTTGAGGGTGAAGATCGCATCTTTTGGCATTTTCAGTATCAGAAAAATGTCCGTTTTTTCGAAAACTTTAAATGCTCATAACTCGTGAAGGAATGCACCTAGAGGGCTAAAAATTGCATTTCTGTAATCTAGAGAGTCAGACCTTTCCAATGATGTATGATTTGTATATATTCGAGAAAAATAAAATTGTGAAATTTTGGTCGAAATCTGAAAAATTTTCAAATGCTGTTTTGAGGGTGAAGATCGCATCTTTTGGCATTTTCAGTATCAGAAAAATGTCCGTTTTTTCGAAAACTTTAAATGCTCATAACTCGTGAAGGAATGCACCTAGAGGGCTAAAAATTGCATTTCTGTAATCTAGAGAGTCAGACCTTTCCAATGATGTATGATTTGTATATATTCGAGAAAAATAAAATTTTGAAATTTTGGTCGAAATCTGAAAAATTTTCAAATGCTGTTTTGAGGGTGAAGATCGCATCTTTTGGCATTTTCAGTATCAGAAAAATGTCCGTTTTTTCGAAAACTTTAAATGCTCATAACTCGTGAAGGAATGCACCTAGAGGGCTAAAAATTGCATTTCTGTAATCTAGAGAGTCAGACCTTTCCAATGATGTATGATTTGTATATATTCGAGAAAAATAAAATTGTGAAATTTTGGTCGAAATCTGAAAAATTTTCAAATGCTGTTTTGAGGGTGAAGATCGCATCTTTTGGCATTTTCAGTATCAGAAAAATGTCCGTTTTTTCGAAAACTTTAAATGCTCATAACTCGTGAAGGAATGCACCTAGAGGGCTAAAAATTGCATTTCTGTAATCTAGAGAGTCAGACCTTTCCAATGATGTATGATTTGTATATATTCGAGAAAAATAAAATTTTGAAATTTTGGTCGAAATCTGAAAAATTTTCAAATGCTGTTTTGAGGGTGAAGATCGCATCTTTTGGGATTTTCAGTATCAGAAAAATGTCCATTTTTTCGAAAACTTTAAATGCTCATAACTCGTGAAGGAATGCACCTAGAGGGCTAAAAATTGCATTTCTGTAATCTAGAGAGTCAGACCTTTCCAATGATGTATGATTTGTATATATTCGAGAAAAATAAAATTTTGAAATTTTGGTCGAAATCTGAAAAATTTTCAAATGCTGTTTTGAGGGTGAAGATCGCATCTTTTGGCATTTTCAGTACCAGAAAAATGTCCGTTTTTTCGAAAACTTTAAATGCTCATAACTCGTAGAGAAATGCATCTAGAGGGCTAAAAATTGCATTTCTGTAATCTAGAGAGTCAGACCTTTCCAATGATGTATGATTTGTATATATTCGAGAAAAATAAAATTTTGAAATTTTGGTCGAAATCTGAAAAATTTTCAAATGCTGTTTTGAGGGTGAAGATCGCATCTTTTGGCATTTTCAGTACCAGAAAAATGTCCGTTTTTTCGAAAACTTTAAATGCTCATAACTCGTGAAGGAATGCACCTAGAGGGCTAAAAATTGCATTTCTGTAATCTAGAGAGTCAGACCTTTCCAATGATGTATGATTTGTATATATTCGAGAAAAATAAAATTTTGAAATTTTGGTCGAAATCTGAAAAATTTTCAAATGCTGTTTTGAGGGTGAAGATCGCATCTTTTGGGATTTTCAGTATCAGAAAAATGTCCGTTTTTTCGAAAACTTTAAATACTCATAACTCGTGAAGGAATGCACCTAGAGGGCTAAAAATTGCATTTCTGTAATCTAGAGAGTCAGACCTTTCCAATGATGTATGATTTGTATATATTCGAGAAAAATAAAATTTTGAAATTTTGGTCGAAATCTGAAAAATTTTCAAATGCTGTTTTGAGGGTGAAGATCGCATCTTTTGGCATTTTCAGTACCAGAAAAATGTCCGTTTTTTCGAAAACTTTAAATGCTCATAACTCGTAGAGAAATGCATCTAGAGGGCTAAAAATTGCATTTCTGTAATCTAGAGAGTCAGACCTTTCCAATGATGTATGATTTGTATATATTCGAGAAAAATAAAATTTTGAAATTTTGGTCGAAATCTGAAAAATTTTCAAATGCTGTTTTGAGGGTGAAGATCGCATCTTTTGGCATTTTCAGTACCAGAAAAATGTCCGTTTTTTCGAAAACTTTAAATGCTCATAACTCGTAGAGAAATACACCTAGAGGGCTAAAAATTGCATTTATGTAATCTAGAGAGTCAGACCTTTCTAATGATTTATGATTTGTATATATTCGAGAAAAATAAAATTTTGAAATTTTGGTCGAAATCTGAAAAAATTTCAAATGCTGTTTTGAGGGTGAAGATCGCATCTTTTGGCATTTTCAGTACCAGAAAAATGTCCGTTTTTTCGAAAACTTTAAATGCTCATAACTCGTAGAAAAATGCATCTAGAGGGCTAAAAATTGCATTTCTGTAATCTAGAGAGTCAGACCTTTCCAATGATGTATGATTTGTATATATTCGAGAAAAATAAAATTTTGAAATTTTAGTCGAAATCTGAAAAAATTTCAAATGCTGTTTTGAGGGTGAAGATCGCATCTTTTGGGATTTTCAGTACCAGAAAAATGTCCGTTTTTTCGAAAACTTTAAATGCTCATAACTCGTGAAGAAATGCACCTAGAGGGCTAAAAATTGCATTTCTGTAATCTAGAGAGTCAGACCTTTCCAATGATGTATGATTTGTATATATTCGAGAAAAATAAAATTTTGAAATTTTGGTCGAAATCTGAAAAATTTTCAAATGCTGTTTTGAGGGTGAAGATCGCATCTTTTGGGATTTTCAGTATCAGAAAAATGTCCGTTTTTTCGAAAACTTTAAATGCTCATAACTCGTGAAGGAATGCACCTAGAGGGCTAAAAATTGCATTTCTGTAATCTAGAGAGTCAGACCTTTCCAATGATGTATGATTTGTATTCGAGAAAAATAAAATTTTGAAATTTTGGTCGAAATCTGAAAAATTTTCAAATGCTGTTTTGAGGGTGAAGATCGCATCTTTTGGGATTTTCAGTATCAGAAAAATGTCCGTTTTTTCGAAAACTTTAAATGCTCATAACTCGTGAAGGAATGCACCTAGAGGGCTAAAAATTGCATTTCTGTAATCTAGAGAGTCAGACCTTTCCAATAATGTATGATTTGTATATATTCGAGAAAAATAAAATTTTGAAATTTTGGTCGAAATCTGAAAAATTTTCAAATGCTGTTTTGAGGGTGAAGATCGCATCTTTGGGATTTTCAGTATCAGAAAAATGTCCGTTTTTTCGAAAACTTTAAATGCTCATAACTCGTGAAGGAATGCACCTAGAGGGCTAAAAACTGCATTTCTGTAATCTAGAGAGTCAGACCTTTCCAATGATGTATGATTTGTATATATTCGAGAAAAATAAAATTTTGAAATTTTGGTCGAAATCTGAAAAATTTTCAAATGCTGTTTTGAGGGTGAAGATCGCATCTTTTGGGATTTTCAGTACCAGAAAAATGTCCGTTTTTTCGAAAACTTTAAATGCTCATAACTCGTAGGGAAATGCATCTCGAGGGCTAAAAATTGCATTTCTGTAATCTAGAGAGTCAGACCTTTCCAATGATGTATGATTTGTATATATTCGAGAAAAATAAAATTTTGAAATGTTGGTCGAAATCTGAAAAATTTTCAAATGCTGTTTTGAGGGTGAAGATCGCATCTTTTGGCATTTTCAGTACCAGAAAAATGTCCGTTTTTTCGAAAACTTTAAATGCTCATAACTCGTAGAGAAATGCACCTAGAGGGCTAAAAATTGCATTTCTGTAATCTAGAGAGTCAGACCTTTCCAATGATGTATGATTTGTATATATTCGAGAAAAATAAAATTTTGAAATTTTGGTCGAAATCTGAAAAATTTTCAAATGCTGTTTTGAGGGTGAAGATCGCATCTTTTGGGATTTTCAGTATCAGAAAAATGTCCGTTTTTTCGAAAACTTTAAATGCTCATAACTCGTGAAGGAATGCACCTAGAGGGCTAAAAATTGCATTTCTGTAATCTAGAGAGTCAGACCTTTCCAATGATGTATGATTTGTATTCGAGAAAAATAAAATTTTGAAATTTTGGTCGAAATCTGAAAAATTTTCAAATGCTGTTTTGAGGGTGAAGATCGCATCTTTTGGGATTTTCAGTATCAGAAAAATGTCCGTTTTTTCGAAAACTTTAAATGCTCATAACTCGTGAAGGAATGCACCTAGAGGGCTAAAAATTGCATTTCTGTAATCTAGAGAGTCAGACCTTTCCAATGATGTATGATTTGTATATATTCGAGAAAAATAAAATTTTGAAATTTTGGTCGAAATCTGAAAAATTTTCAAATGCTGTTTTGAGGGTGAAGATCGCATCTTTTGGGATTTTCAGTATCAGAAAAATGTCCGTTTTTTCGAAAACTTTAAATGCTCATAACTCGTGAAGGAATGCACCTAGAGGGCTAAAAATTGCATTTCTGTAATCTAGAGAGTCAGACCTTTCCAATGATGTATGATTTGTATATATTCGAGAAAAATAAAATTTTGAAATTTTGGTCGAAATCTGAAAAATTTTCAAATGCTGTTTTGAGGGTGAAGATCGCATCTTTTGGGATTTTCAGTACCAGAAAAATGTCCGTTTTTTCGAAAACTTTAAATGCTCATAACTCGTAGAGAAATGCATCTAGAGGGCTAAAAATTGCAATTCTGTAATCTAGAGAGTCAGACCTTTCCAATGATGTATGATTTGTATATATTCGAGAAAAATAAAATTTTGAAATTTTGGTCGAAATCTGAAAAATTTTCAAATGCTGTTTTGAGGGTGAAGATCGCATCTTTTGGGATTTTCAGTACCAGAAAAATGTCCGTTTTTTCGAAAACTTTAAATGCTCATAACTCGTAGAGAAATGCATCTAGAGGGCTAAAAATTGCATTTCTGTAATCTAGAGAGTCAGACCTTTCCAATGATGTATGATTTGTATATATTCGAGAAAAATAAAATTTTGAAATTTTGGTCGAAATCTGAAAAATTTTCAAATGCTGTTTTGAGGGTGAAGATCGCATCTTTTGGAATTTTCAGTACCAGAAAAATGTCCGTTTTTTCGAAAACTTTAAATGCTCATAACTCGTAGAGAAATGCATCTAGAGGGCTAAAAATTGCATTTCTGTAATCTAGAGAGTCAGACCTTTCCAATGATGTATGATTTGTATATATTCGAGAAAAATAAAATTTTGAAATTTTGGTCGAAATCTGAAAAATTTTCAAATGCTGTTTTGAGGGTGAAGATCGCATCTTTTGGGATTTTCAGTACCAGAAAAATGTCCGTTTTTCGAAAACTTTAAATGCTCATAACTCGTAGAGAAATGCATCTAGAGGGCTAAAAATTGCAATTCTGTAATCTAGAGAGTCAGACCTTTCCAATGATGTATGATTTGTATATATTCGAGAAAAATAAAATTTTGAAATTTTGGTCGAAATCTGAAAAATTTTCAAATGCTGTTTTGAGGGTGAAGATCGCATCTTTTGGGATTTTCAGTACCAGAAAAATGTCCGTTTTTTCGAAAACTTTAAATGCTCATAACTCGTAGAGAAATGCATCTAGAGGGCTAAAAATTGCATTTCTGTAATCTAGAGAGTCAGACCTTTCCAATGATGTATGATTTGTATATATTCGAGAAAAATAAAATTTTGAAATTTTGGTCGAAATCTGAAAAATTTTCAAATGCTGTTTTGAGGGTGAAGATCGCATCTTTTGGGATTTTCAGTACCAGAAAAATGTCCGTTTTTTCGAAAACTTTAAATGCTCATAACTCGTAGAGAAATGCATCTAGAGGGCTAAAAATTGCATTTCTGTAATCTAGAGAGTCAGACCTTTCCAATGATGTATGATTTGTATATATTCGAGAAAAATAAAATTTTGAAATTTTTGGTCGAAATCTGAAAAATTTTCAAATGCTGTTTTGAGGGTGAAGATCGCATCTTTTGGCATTTTCAGTACCAGAAAAATGTCCGTTTTTTCGAAAACTTTAAATGCTCATAACTCGTAGAGAAATGCATCTAGAGGGCTAAAAATTGCATTTCTGTAATCTAGAGAGTCAGACCTTTCCAATGATGTATGATTTGTATATATTCGAGAAAAATAAAATTTTGAAATTTTGGTCGAAATCTGAAAAAATTTCAAATGCTGTTTTGAGGGTGAAGATCGCATCTTTTGGGATTTTCAGTACCAGAAAAATGTCCGTATTTTCGAAAACTTTAAATGCTCATAACTCGTAGAGAAATGCATCTAGAGGGCTAAAAATTGCATTTCTGTAATCTAGAGAGTCAGACCTTTCCAATGATGTATGATTTGTATATATTCGAGAAAAATAAAATTTTGAAATTTTGGTCGAAATCTGAAAAATTTTCAAATGCTGTTTTGAGGGTGAAGATCGCATCTTTTGGGATTTTCAGTACCAGAAAAATGTCCGTTTTTCGAAAACTTTAAATGCTCATAACTCGTAGAGAAATGCATCTAGAGGGCTAAAAATTGCATTTCTGTAATCTAGAGAGTCAGACCTTTCCAATGATGTATGATTTGTATATATTCGAGAAAAATAAAATTTTGAAATTTTGGTCGAAATCTGAAAAATTTTCAAATGCTGTTTTGAGGGTGAAGATCGCATCTTTTGGGATTTTCAGTACCAGAAAAATGTCCGTTTTTCGAAAACTTTAAATGCTCATAACTCGTAGAGAAATGCATCTAGAGGGCTAAAAATTGCATTTCTGTAATCTAGAGAGTCAGACCTTTCCAATGATGTATGATTTGTATATATTCGAGAAAAATAAAATTTTGAAATTTTGGTCGAAATCTGAAAAATTTTCAAATGCTGTTTTGAGGGTGAAGATCGCATCTTTTGGGATTTTCAGTACCAGAAAAATGTCCGTTTTTTCGAAAACTTTAAGTGCTCATAACTCGTAGAGAAATGCATCTAGAGGGCTAAAAATTGCATTTCTGTAATCTAGAGAGTCAGACCTTTCCAATGATGTATGATTTGTATATATTCGAGAAAAATAAAATTTTGAAATTTTGGTCGAAATCTGAAAAATTTTCAAATGCTGTTTTGAGGGTGAAGATCGCATCTTTTGGGATTTTCAGTACCAGAAAAATGTCCGTTTTTTCGAAAACTTTAAATGCTCATTACTCGTAGAGAAATGCATCTAGAGGGCTAAAAATTGCATTTCTGTAATCTAGAGAGTCAGACCTTTCCAATGATGTATGATTTGTATATATTCGAGAAAAATAAAATTTTGAAATTTTTGGTCGAAATCTGAAAAATTTTCAAATGCTGTTTTGAGGGTGAAGATCGCATCTTTTGGGATTTTCAGTACCAGAAAAATGTCCGTTTTTTCGAAAACTTTAAATGCTCATAACTCGTAGAGAAATGCACCTAGAGGGCTAAAAATTGCATTTCTGTAATCTAGAGAGTCAGACCTTTCCAATGATGTATGATTTGTATATATTCGAGAAAAATAAAATTTTGAAATTTTTGGTCGAAATCTGAAAAATTTTCAAATGCTGTTTTGAGGGTGAAGATCGCATCTTTTGGCATTTTCAGTACCAGAAAAATGTCCGTTTTTTCGAAAACATTTCTGTAATCTAGAGAGTCAGACCTTTCCAATGATGTATGATTTGTATATATTCGAGAAAAATAAAATTTTGAAATTTTGGTCGAAATCTGAAAAATTTTCAAATGCTGTTTTGAGGGTGAAGATCGCATCTTTTGGCATTTTCAGTACCAGAAAAATGTCCGTTTTTTCGAAAACTTTAAATGCTCATAACTCGTAGAGAAATGCATCTAGAGGGCTAAAAATTGCATTTCTGTAATCTAGAGAGTCAGACCTTTCCAATGATGTATGATTTGTATATATTCGAGAAAAATAAAATTTTGAAATTTTGGTCGAAATCTGAAAAATTTTCAAATGCTGTTTTGAGGGTGAAGATCGCATCTTTTGGGATTTTCAGTACCAGAAAAATGTCCGTTTTTTCGAAAACTTTAAATGCTCATAACTCGTGAAGAAATGCACCTAGAGGGCTAAAAATTGCATTTCTGTAATCTAGAGAGTCAGACCTTTCCAATGATGTATGATTTGTATATATTCGAGAAAAATAAAATTTTGAAATTTTGGTCGAAATCTGAAAAATTTTCAAATGCTGTTTTGAGGGTGAAGATCGCATCTTTTGGCATTTTCAGTACCAGAAAAATGTCCGTTTTTTCGAAAACTTTAAATGCTCATAACTCGTAGAGAAATGCATCTAGAGGGCTAAAAATTGCATTTCTGTAATCTAGAGAGTCAGACCTTTCCAATGATGTATGATTTGTATATATTCGAGAAAAATAAAATTTTGAAATTTTGGTCGAAATCTGAAAAATTTTCAAATGCTGTTTTGAGGGTGAAGATCGCATCTTTTGGGATTTTCAGTACCAGAAAAATGTCCGTTTTTTCGAAAACTTTAAATGCTCATAACTCGTAGAGAAATGCATCTAGAGGGCTAAAAATTGCATTTCTGTAATCTAGAGAGTCAGACCTTTCCAATGATGTATGATTTGTACCTAATATTCGAGAAAAATAAAATTTTGAAATTTTGGTCGAAATCTGAAAAATTTTCAAATGCTGTTTTGAGGGTGAAGATCGCATCTTTTGGGATTTTCAGTACCAGAAAAATGTCCGTTTTTTCGAAAACTTTAAATGCTCATAACTCGTAGAGAAATGCACCTAGAGGGCTAAAAATTGCATTTCTGTAATCTAGAGAGTCAGACCTTTCCAATGATGTATGATTTGTATATATTCGAGAAAAATAAAATTTTGAAATTTTTGGTCGAAATCTGAAAAATTTTCAAATGCTGTTTTGAGGGTGAAGATCGCATCTTTTGGCATTTTCAGTACCAGAAAAATGTCCGTTTTTTCGAAAACATTTCTGTAATCTAGAGAGTCAGACCTTTCCAATGATGTATGATTTGTATATATTCGAGAAAAATAAAATTTTGAAATTTTGGTCGAAATCTGAAAAATTTTCAAATGCTGTTTTGAGGGTGAAGATCGCATCTTTTGGCATTTTCAGTACCAGAAAAATGTCCGTTTTTTCGAAAACTTTAAATGCTCATAACTCGTAGAGAAATGCATCTAGAGGGCTAAAAATTGCATTTCTGTAATCTAGAGAGTCAGACCTTTCCAATGATGTATGATTTGTATATATTCGAGAAAAATAAAATTTTGAAATTTTGGTCGAAATCTGAAAAATTTTCAAATGCTGTTTTGAGGGTGAAGATCGCATCTTTTGGGATTTTCAGTACCAGAAAAATGTCCGTTTTTTCGAAAACTTTAAATGCTCATAACTCGTGAAGAAATGCACCTAGAGGGCTAAAAATTGCATTTCTGTAATCTAGAGAGTCAGACCTTTCCAATGATGTATGATTTGTATATATTCGAGAAAAATAAAATTTTGAAATTTTGGTCGAAATCTGAAAAATTTTCAAATGCTGTTTTGAGGGTGAAGATCGCATCTTTTGGCATTTTCAGTACCAGAAAAATGTCCGTTTTTTCGAAAACTTTAAATGCTCATAACTCGTAGAGAAATGCATCTAGAGGGCTAAAAATTGCATTTCTGTAATCTAGAGAGTCAGACCTTTCCAATGATGTATGATTTGTATATATTCGAGAAAAATAAAATTTTGAAATTTTGGTCGAAATCTGAAAAATTTTCAAATGCTGTTTTGAGGGTGAAGATCGCATCTTTTGGGATTTTCAGTACCAGAAAAATGTCCGTTTTTTCGAAAACTTTAAATGCTCATAACTCGTAGAGAAATGCATCTAGAGGGCTAAAAATTGCATTTCTGTAATCTAGAGAGTCAGACCTTTCCAATGATGTATGATTTGTACCTAATATTCGAGAAAAATAAAATTTTGAAATTTTGGTCGAAATCTGAAAAATTTTCAAATGCTGTTTTGAGGGTGAAGATCGCATCTTTTGGGATTTTCAGTACCAGAAAAATGTCCGTTTTTTCGAAAACTTTAAATGCTCATAACTCGTAGAGAAATGCACCTAGAGGGCTAAAAATTGCATTTCTGTAATCTAGAGAGTCAGACCTTTCCAATGATGTATGATTTGTATATATTCGAGAAAAATAAAATTTTGAAATTTTTGGTCGAAATCTGAAAAATTTTCAAATGCTGTTTTGAGGGTGAAGATCGCATCTTTTGGCATTTTCAGTACCAGAAAAATGTCCGTTTTTTCGAAAACTTTAAATGCTCATAACTCGTAGAGAAATGCATCTAGAGGGCTAAAAATTGCATTTCTGTAATCTAGAGAGTCAGACCTTTCCAATGATGTATGATTTGTATATATTCGAGAAAAATAAAATTTTGAAATTTTGGTCGAAATCTGAAAAATTTTCAAATGCTGTTTTGAGGGTGAAGATCGCATCTTTTGGCATTTTCAGTACCAGAAAAATGTCCGTTTTTTCGAAAACTTTAAATGCTCATAACTCGTAGAGAAATGCATCTAGAGGGTTAAAAAATGCATTTCTGTAATCTAGAGAGTCAGACCTTTCCAATGATGTATGATTTGTATATATTCGAGAAAAATAAAATTTTGAAATTTTGGTCGAAATCTGAAAAATTTTCAAATGCTGTTTTGAGGGTGAAGATCGCATCTTTGGGATTTTCAGTACCAGAAAAATGTCCGTTTTTTCGAAAACTTTAAATGCTCATAACTCGTAGAGAAATGCATCTAGAGGGCTAAAAATTGCATTTCTGTAATCTAGAGAGTCAGACCTTTCCAATGATGTATGATTTGTATATATTCGAGAAAAATAAAATTTTGAAATTTTGGTCGAAATCTGAAAAATTTTCAAATGCTATTTTGAGGGTGAAGATCGCATCTTTTGGCATTTTCAGTACCAGAAAAATGTCCGTTTTTTCGAAAACTTTAAATGCTCATAACTCGTAGAGAAATGCATCTAGAGGGCTAAAAATTGCATTTCTGTAATCTAGAGAGTCAGACCTTTCCAATGATGTATGATTTGTATATATTCGAGAAAAATTAAATTTTGAAATTTTTGGTCGAAATCTGAAAAATTTTCAAATGCTGTTTTGAGGGTGAAGATCGCATCTTTTGGCATTTTCAGTACCAGAAAAATGTCCGTTTTTTCGAAAACTTTAAATGCTCATAACTCGTAGAGAAATGCATCTCGAGGGCTAAAAATTGCATTTCTGTAATCTAGAGAGTCAGACCTTTCCAATGATGTATGATTTGTATATATTCGAGAAAAATAAAATTTTGAAACTTTGGTCGAAATCTGAAAAATTTTCAAATGCTGTTTTGAGGGTGAAGATCGCATCTTTTGGCATTTTCAGTACCAGAAAAATGTCCGTTTTTTCGAAAACATTTCTGTAATCTAGATAGTCAGACCTTTCCAATGATGTATGATTTGTATATATTCGAGAAAAATAAAATTTTGAAATTTTGGTCGAAATCTGAAAAATTTTCAAATGCTGTTTTGAGGGTGAAGATCGCATCTTTTGGCATTTTCAGTACCAGAAAAATGTCCGTTTTTTCGAAAACTTTAAATGCTCATAATTCGTAAAATGCATTTAGAGGACTAAAAATTGCATTTCTGTAATCTAGAGAGTCAGACCTTTCCAATGATGTATGATTTGTATATATTCGAGAAAAATAAAATTTTGAAATTTTGGTCGAAATCTGAAAAATTTTCAAATGCTGTTTTGAGGGTGAAGATCGCATCTTTTGGGATTTTCAGTACCAGAAAAATGTCCGTTTTTTCGAAAACTTTAAATGCTCATAACTCGTAGAGAAATGCATCTAGAGGGCTAAAAATTGCATTTCTGTAATCTAGAGAGTCAGACCTTTCCAATGATGTATGATTTGTATATATTCGAGAAAAATAAAATTTTGAAATTTTGGTCGAAATCTGAAAAATTTTCAAATGCTGTTTTGAGGGTGAAGATCGCATCTTTTGGCATTTTCAGTACCAGAAAAATGTCCGTTTTTTCGAAAACTTTAAATGCTCATAACTCGTAGAGAAATGCATCTAGAGGGCTAAAAATTGCATTTCTGTAATCTAGAGAGTCAGACCTTTCCAATGATGTATGATTTGTATATATTCGAGAAAAATAAAATTTTGAAATTTTTGGTCGAAATCTGAAAAATTTTCAAATGCTGTAGAGGTGAAGATCGCATCTTTTGGGATTTTCAGTACCAGAAAAATGTCCGTTTTTTCGAAAACTTTAAATGCTCATAACTCGTAGAGAAATGCATCTAGAGGGCTAAAAATTGCATTTCTGTAATCTAGAGAGTCAGACCTTTCCAATGATGTATGATTTGTATATATTCGAGAAAAATAAAATTTTGAAATTTTGGTCGAAATCTGAAAAATTTTCAAATGCTGTTTTGAGGGTGAAGATCGCATCTTTTGGGATTTTCAGTACCAGAAAAATGTCCGTTTTTTCGAAAACTTTAAGTGCTCATAACTCGTAGAGAAATGCATCTAGAGGGCTAAAAATTGCATTTCTGTAATCTAGAGAGTCAGACCTTTCCAATGATGTATGATTTGTATATATTCGAGAAAAATAAAATTTTGAAATTTTGGTCGAAATCTGAAAAATTTTCAAATGCTGTTTTGAGGGTGAAGATCGCATCTTTTGGGATTTTCAGTACCAGAAAAATGTCCGTTTTTTCGAAAACTTTAAATGCTCATTACTCGTAGAGAAATGCATCTAGACGGCTAAAAATTGCATTTCTGTAATCTAGAGAGTCAGACCTTTCCAATGATGTATGATTTGTATATATTCGAGAAAAATAAAATTTTGAAATTTTGGTCGAAATCTGAAAAATTTTCAAATGCTGTTTTGAGGGTGAAGATCGCATCTTTTGTCCGTTTTTTCGAAAACTTTAAATGCTCATAACTCGTAGAGAAATGCATCTAGAGGGCTAAAAATTGCATTTCTGTAATCTAGAGAGTCAGACCTTTCCAATGATGTATAATTTGTATATATTCGAGAAAAATAAAATTTTGAAATTTTGGTCGAAATCGGAAAAATTTTCAAATGCTGTTTTGAGGGTGAAGATCGCATCTTTTGGCATTTTCATAACTCATGGCTCATAACTCGTAGAGAAATGAAAACTTTAAATGCTCATAACTCGTAGAGAAATGCATCTAGAGGGCTAAAAATTGCATTTCTGTAATCTAGAGAGTCAGACGTTTCCAATGATGTATGATTTGTATATATTCGAGAAAAATAAAATTTTGAAATTTTGGTCGAAATCTGAAAAATTTTCAAATGCTGTTTTGAGGGTGAAGATCGCATCTTTTGTCCGTTTTTTCGAAAACTTTAAATGCTCATAACTCGTAGAGAAATGCATCTCTAGGGCTAAAAATTGCATTTCTGTAATCTAGAGAGTCAGACCTTTCCAATGATGTATGATTTTTATATATTCGAGAAAAATAAAATTTTGAAATTTTGGTCGAAATCTGAAAAATTTTCAAATGCTGTTTTGAGGGTGAAGATCGCATCTTTTGTCCGTTTTTTCGAAAACTTTAAATGCTCATAACTCGTAGAGAAATGCATCTAGAGGGCTAAAAATTGCATTTCTGTAATCTAGAGAGTCAGACCTTTCCAATGATGTATGATTTTTATATATTCGAGAAAAATAAAATTTTGAAATTTTGGTCGAAATCTGAAAAATTTTCAAATGCTGTTTTGAGGGTGAAGATCGCATCTTTTGTCCGTTTTTTCGAAAACTTTAAATGCTCATAACTCGTAGAGAAATGCATCTAGAGGGCTAAAAATTGCATTTCTGTAATCTAGAGAGTCAGACCTTTCCAATGATGTATGATTTGTATATATTCGAGAAAAATAAAATTTTGAAATTTTGGTCGAAATCTGAAAAATTTTCAAATGCTGTTTTGAGGGTGAAGATCGCATCTTTTGTCCGTTTTTTCGAAAACTTTAAATGCTCATAACTCGTAGAGAAATGCATCTAGAGGGCTAAAAATTGCATTTCTGTAATCTAGAGAGTCAGACCTTTCCAATGATGTATGATTTGTATATATTCGAGAAAAATAAAATTTTGAAATTTTGGTCGAAATCTGAAAAATTTTCAAATGCTGTTTTGAGGGTGAAGATCGCATCTTTTGGGATTTTCAGTACCAGAAAAATGTCCGTTTTTTCGAAAACTTTAAATGCTCATAACTCGTAGAGAAATGCATCTAGAGGGCTAAAAATTGCATTTCTGTAATCTAGAGAGTCAGACCTTTCCAATGATGTATGATTTGTATATATTCGAGAAAAATAAAATTTTGAAATTTTGGTCGAAATCTGAAAAATTTTCAAATGTTGTTTTGAGGGTGAAGATCGCATCTTTTGGCATTTTCAGTACCAGAAAAATGTCCGATTTTTTCGAAAACTTTAAATGCTCATAACTCGTAGAGAAATGCATCTAGAGGGCTAAAAATTGCATTTCTGTAATCTAGAGAGTCAGACCTTTCCAATGATGTATGATTTGTATATATTCGAGAAAAATAAAATTTTGAAATTTTTGGTCGAAATCTGAAAAATTTTCAAATGCTGTAGAGGTGAAGATCGCATCTTTTGGGATTTTCAGTACCAGAAAAATGTCCGTTTTTTCGAAAACTTTAAATGCTCATAACTCGTAGAGAAATGCATCTAGAGGGCTAAAAATTGCATTTCTGTAATCTAGAGAGTCAGACCTTTCCAATGATGTATGATTTGTATATATTCGAGAAAAATAAAATTTTGAAATTTTGGTCGAAATCTGAAAAATTTTCAAATGCTGTTTTGAGGGTGAAGATCGCATCTTTTGGGATTTTCAGTACCAGAAAAATGTCCGTTTTTTCGAAAACTTTAAGTGCTCATAACTCGTAGAGAAATGCATCTAGAGGGCTAAAAATTGCATTTCTGTAATCTAGAGAGTCAGACCTTTCCAATGATGTATGATTTGTATATATTCGAGAAAAATAAAATTTTGAAATTTTGGTCGAAATCTGAAAAATTTTCAAATGCTGTTTTGAGGGTGAAGATCGCATCTTTTGGGATTTTCAGTACCAGAAAAATGTCCGTTTTTTCGAAAACTTTAAATGCTCATTACTCGTAGAGAAATGCATCTAGACGGCTAAAAATTGCATTTCTGTAATCTAGAGAGTCAGACCTTTCCAATGATGTATGATTTGTATATATTCGAGAAAAATAAAATTTTGAAATTTTGGTCGAAATCTGAAAAATTTTCAAATGCTGTTTTGAGGGTGAAGATCGCATCTTTTGTCCGTTTTTTCGAAAACTTTAAATGCTCATAACTCGTAGAGAAATGCATCTAGAGGGCTAAAAATTGCATTTCTGTAATCTAGAGAGTCAGACCTTTCCAATGATGTATAATTTGTATATATTCGAGAAAAATAAAATTTTGAAATTTTGGTCGAAATCGGAAAAATTTTCAAATGCTGTTTTGAGGGTGAAGATCGCATCTTTTGGCATTTTCATAACTCATGGCTCATAACTCGTAGAGAAATGAAAACTTTAAATGCTCATAACTCGTAGAGAAATGCATCTAGAGGGCTAAAAATTGCATTTCTGTAATCTAGAGAGTCAGACGTTTCCAATGATGTATGATTTGTATATATTCGAGAAAAATAAAATTTTGAAATTTTGGTCGAAATCTGAAAAATTTTCAAATGCTGTTTTGAGGGTGAAGATCGCATCTTTTGTCCGTTTTTTCGAAAACTTTAAATGCTCATAACTCGTAGAGAAATGCATCTCTAGGGCTAAAAATTGCATTTCTGTAATCTAGAGAGTCAGACCTTTCCAATGATGTATGATTTGTATATATTCGAGAAAAATAAAATTTTGAAATTTTGGTCGAAATCTGAAAAATTTTCAAATGCTGTTTTGAGGGTGAAGATCGCATCTTTTGTCCGTTTTTTCGAAAACTTTAAATGCTCATAACTCGTAGAGAAATGCATCTAGAGGGCTAAAAATTGCATTTCTGTAATCTAGAGAGTCAGACCTTTCCAATGATGTATGATTTTTATATATTCGAGAAAAATAAAATTTTGAAATTTTGGTCGAAATCTGAAAAATTTTCAAATGCTGTTTTGAGGGTGAAGATCGCATCTTTTGTCCGTTTTTTCGAAAACTTTAAATGCTCATAACTCGTAGAGAAATGCATCTAGAGGGCTAAAAATTGCATTTCTGTAATCTAGAGAGTCAGACCTTTCCAATGATGTATGATTTGTATATATTCGAGAAAAATAAAATTTTGAAATTTTGGTCGAAATCTGAAAAATTTTCAAATGCTGTTTTGAGGGTGAAGATCGCATCTTTTGTCCGTTTTTTCGAAAACTTTAAATGCTCATAACTCGTAGAGAAATGCATCTAGAGGGCTAAAAATTGCATTTCTGTAATCTAGAGAGTCAGACCTTTCCAATGATGTATGATTTGTATATATTCGAGAAAAATAAAATTTTGAAATTTTGGTCGAAATCTGAAAAATTTTCAAATGTTGTTTTGAGGGTGAAGATCGCATCTTTTGGCATTTTCAGTACCAGAAAAATGTCCGATTTTTTCGAAAACTTTAAATGCTCATAACTCGTAGAGAAATGCATCTAGAGGGCTAAAAATTGCAATTCTGTAATCTAGAGAGTCAGACCTTTCCAATGATGTATGATTTGTATATATTCGAGAAAAATAAAATTTTGAAATTTTTGGTCGAAATCTGAAAAATTTTCAAATGCTGTTTTGAGGGTGAAGATCGCATCTTTTGGGATTTTCAGTACCAGAAAAATGTCCGTTTTTTCGAAAACTTTAAATGCTCATAACTCGTAGAGAAATGCATCTAGAGGGCTAAAAATTGCATTTCTGTAATCTAGAGAGTCAGACGTTTCCAATGATGTATGATTTGTATATATTCGAGAAAAATAAAATTTTGAAATTTTTGGTCGAAATCTGAAAAATTTTCAAATGCTGTTTTGAGGGTGAAGATCGCATCTTTTGGGATTTTCAGTACCAGAAAAATGTCCGTTTTTTCGAAAACTTTAAATGCTCATTACTCGTAGAGAAATGCATCTAGAGGGCTAAAAATTGCATTTCTGTAATCTAGAGAGTCAGACCTTTCCAATGATGTATGATTTGTATATATTCGAGAAAAATAAAATTTTGAAATTTTGGTCGAAATCTGAAAAATTTTCAAATGCTGTTTTGAGGGTGAAGATCGCATCTTTTGTCCGTTTTTTCGAAAACTTTAAATGCTCATAACTCGTAGAGAAATGCATCTAGAGGGCTAAAAATTGCATTTCTGTAATCTAGAGAGTCAGACCTTTCCAATGATGTATAATTTGTATATATTCGAGAAAAATAAAATTTTGAAATTTTGGTCGAAATCGGAAAAATTTTCAAATGCTGTTTTGAGGGTGAAGATCGCATCTTTTGGCATTTTCATAACTCATGGCTCATAACTCGTAGAGAAATGAAAACTTAAAATGCTCATAACTCGTAGAGAAATGCATCTAGAGGGCTAAAAATTGCATTTCTGTAATCTAGAGAGTCAGACCTTTCCAATGATGTATGATTTGTATATATTCGAGAAAAATAAAATTTTGAAATTTTGGTCGAAATCTGAAAAATTTTCAAATGCTGTTTTGAGGGTGAAGATCGCATCTTTTGTCCGTTTTTTCGAAAACTTTAAATGCTCATAACTCGTAGAGAAATGCATCTAGAGGGCTAAAAATTGCATTTCTGTAATCTAGAGAGTCAGACCTTTCCAATGATGTATGATTTGTATATATTCGAGAAAAATAAAATTTTGAAATTTTGGTCGAAATCTGAAAAATTTTCAAATGCTGTTTTGAGGGTGAAGATCGCATCTTTTGGGATTTTCAGTACCAGAAAAATGTCCGTTTTTTCGAAAACTTTAAGTGCTCATAACTCGTAGAGAAATGCATCTAGAGGGCTAAAAATTGCATTTCTGTAATCTAGAGAGTCAGACCTTTCCAATGATGTATGATTTGTATATATTCGAGAAAAATAAAATTTTGAAATTTTGGTCGAAATCTGAAAAATTTTCAAATGCTGTTTTGAGGGTGAAGATCGCATCTTTTGGGATTTTCAGTACCAGAAAAATGTCCGTTTTTTCGAAAACTTTAAATGCTCATTACTCGTAGAGAAATGCATCTAGAGGGCTAAAAATTGCATTTCTGTAATCTAGAGAGTCAGACCTTTCCAATGATGTATGATTTGTATATATTCGAGAAAAATAAAATTTTGAAATTTTGGTCGAAATCTGAAAAATTTTCAAATGCTGTTTTGAGGGTGAAGATCGCATCTTTTGTCCGTTTTTTCGAAAACTTTAAATGCTCATAACTCGTAGAGAAATGCATCTAGAGGGCTAAAAATTGCATTTCTGTAATCTAGAGAGTCAGACCTTTCCAATGATGTATAATTTGTATATATTCGAGAAAAATAAAATTTTGAAATTTTGGTCGAAATCGGAAAAATTTTCAAATGCTGTTTTGAGGGTGAAGATCGCATCTTTTGGCATTTTCATAACTCATGGCTCATAACTCGTAGAGAAATGAAAACTTAAAATGCTCATAACTCGTAGAGAAATGCATCTAGAGGGCTAAAAATTGCATTTCTGTAATCTAGAGAGTCAGACGTTTCCAATGATGTATGATTTGTATATATTCGAGAAAAATAAAATTTTGAAATTTTTGGTCGAAATCTGAAAAATTTTCAAATGCTGTAGAGGTGAAGATCGCATCTTTTGGGATTTTCAGTACCAGAAAAATGTCCGTTTTTTCGAAAACTTTAAATGCTCATAACTCGTAGAGAAATGCATCTAGAGGGCTAAAAATTGCATTTCTGTAATCTAGAGAGTCAGACCTTTCCAATGATGTATGATTTGTATATATTCGAGAAAAATAAAATTTTGAAATTTTGGTCGAAATCTGAAAAATTTTCAAATGCTGTTTTGAGGGTGAAGATCGCATCTTTTGTCCGTTTTTTCGAAAACTTTAAATGCTCATAACTCGTAGAGAAATGCATCTAGAGGGCTAAAAATTGCATTTCTGTAATCTAGAGAGTCAGACCTTTCCAATGATGTATAATTTGTATATATTCGAGAAAAATAAAATTTTGAAATTTTGGTCGAAATCGGAAAAATTTTCAAATGCTGTTTTGAGGGTGAAGATCGCATCTTTTGGCATTTTCATAACTCATGGCTCATAACTCGTAGAGAAATGAAAACTTAAAATGCTCATAACTCGTAGAGAAATGCATCTAGAGGGCTAAAAATTGCATTTCTGTAATCTAGAGAGTCAGACCTTTCCAATGATGTATGATTTGTATATATTCGAGAAAAATAAAATTTTGAAATTTTGGTCGAAATCTGAAAAATTTTCAAATGCTGTTTTGAGGGTGAAGATCGCATCTTTTGTCCGTTTTTTCGAAAACTTTAAATGCTCATAACTCGTAGAGAAATGCATCTAGAGGGCTAAAAATTGCATTTCTGTAATCTAGAGAGTCAGACCTTTCCAATGATGTATGATGTGTATATATTCGAGAAAAATAAAATTTTGAAATTTTGGTCGAAATCTGAAAAATTTTCAAATGCTGTTTTGAGGGTGAAGATCGCATCTTTTGTCCGTTTTTTCGAAAACTTTAAATGCTCATAACTCGTAGAGAAATGCATCTAGAGGGCTAAAAATTGCATTTCTGTAATCTAGAGAGTCAGACCTTTCCAATGATGTATGATTTGTATATATTCGAGAAAAATAAAATTTTGAAATTTTGGTCGAAATCTGAAAAATTTTCAAATGCTGTTTTGAGGGTGAAGATCGCATCTTTTGTCCGTTTTTTCGAAAACTTTAAATGCTCATAACTCGTAGAGAAATGCATCTAGAGGGCTAAAAATTGCATTTCTGTAATCTAGAGAGTCAGACCTTTCCAATGATGTATGATGTGTATATATTCGAGAAAAATAAAATTTTGAAATTTTGGTCGAAATCTGAAAAATTTTCAAATGCTGTTTTGAGGGTGAAGATCGCATCTTTTGTCCGTTTTTTCGAAAACTTTAAATGCTCATAACTCGTAGAGAAATGCATCTAGAGGGCTAAAAATTGCATTTCTGTAATCTAGAGAGTCAGACGTTTCCAATGATGTATGATTTGTATATATTCGAGAAAAATAAAATTTTGAAATTTTGGTCGAAATCTGAAAAATTTTCAAATGCTGTTTTGAGGGTGAAGATCGCATCTTTTGTCCGTTTTTTCGAAAACTTTAAATGCTCATAACTCGTAGAGAAATGCATCTCTAGGGCTAAAAATTGCATTTCTGTAATCTAGAGAGTCAGACCTTTCCAATGATGTATGATTTGTATATATTCGAGAAAAATAAAATTTTGAAATTTTGGTCGAAATCTGAAAAATTTTCAAATGCTGTTTTGAGGGTGAAGATCGCATCTTTTGTCCGTTTTTTCGAAAACTTTAAATGCTCATAACTCGTAGAGAAATGCATCTAGAGGGCTAAAAATTGCATTTCTGTAATCTAGAGAGTCAGACCTTTCCAATGATGTATGATTTTTATATATTCGAGAAAAATAAAATTTTGAAATTTTGGTCGAAATCTGAAAAATTTTCAAATGCTGTTTTGAGGGTGAAGATCGCATCTTTTGTCCGTTTTTTCGAAAACTTTAAATGCTCATAACTCGTAGAGAAATGCATCTAGAGGGCTAAAAATTGCATTTCTGTAATCTAGAGAGTCAGACCTTTCCAATGATGTATGATTTGTATATATTCGAGAAAAATAAAATTTTGAAATTTTGGTCGAAATCTGAAAAATTTTCAAATGCTGTTTTGAGGGTGAAGATCGCATCTTTTGTCCGTTTTTTCGAAAACTTTAAATGCTCATAACTCGTAGAGAAATGCATCTAGAGGGCTAAAAATTGCATTTCTGTAATCTAGAGAGTCAGACCTTTCCAATGATGTATGATTTGTATATATTCGAGAAAAATAAAATTTTGAAATTTTGGTCGAAATCTGAAAAATTTTCAAATGCTGTTTTGAGGGTGAAGATCGCATCTTTTGGCATTTTCAGTACCAGAAAAATGTCCGATTTTTTCGAAAACTTTAAATGCTCATAACTCGTAGAGAAATGCATCTAGAGGGCTAAAAATTGCATTTCTGTAATCTAGAGAGTCAGACCTTTCCAATGATGTATGATTTGTATATATTCGAGAAAAATAAAATTTTGAAATTTTTGGTCGAAATCTGAAAAATTTTCAAATGCTGTTTTGAGGGTGAAGATCGCATCTTTTGGGATTTTCAGTACCAGAAAAATGTCCGTTTTTTCGAAAACTTTAAATGCTCATAACTCGTAGAGAAATGCATCTAGAGGGCTAAAAATTGCATTTCTGTAATCTAGAGAGTCAGACCTTTCCAATGATGTATGATTTGTATATATTCGAGAAAAATAAAATTTTGAAATTTTGGTCGAAATCTGAAAAATTTTCAAATGCTGTTTTGAGGGTGAAGATCGCATCTTTTGGGATTTTCAGTACCAGAAAAATGTCCGTTTTTTCGAAAACTTTAAATGCTCATAACTCGTAGAGAAATGCATCTAGAGGGCTAAAAATTGCATTTCTGTAATCTAGAGAGTCAGACCTTTCCAATGATGTATGATTTGTATATATTCGAGAAAAATAAAATTTTGAAATTTTGGTCGAAATCTGAAAAATTTTCAAATGCTGTTTTGAGGGTGAAGATCGCATCTTTTGGGATTTTCAGTACCAGAAAAATGTCCGTTTTTTCGAAAACTTTAAATGCTCATAACTCGTAGAGAAATGCATCTAGAGGGCTAAAAATTGCATTTCTGTAATCTAGAGAGTCAGACCTTTCCAATGATGTATGATTTGTATATATTCGAGAAAAATAAAATTTTGAAATTTTTGGTCGAAATCTGAAAAATTTTCAAATGCTGTTTTGAGGGTGAAGATCGCATCTTTTGGGATTTTCAGTACCAGAAAAATGTCCGTTTTTTCGAAAACTTTAAATGCTCATAACTCGTAGAGAAATGCATCTAGAGGGCTAAAAATTGCATTTCTGTAATCTAGAGAGTCAGACCTTTCCAATGATGTATGATTTGTATATATTCGAGAAAAATAAAATTTTGAAATTTTGGTCGAAATCTGAAAAATTTTCAAATGCTGTTTTGAGGGTGAAGATCGCATCTTTTGGGATTTTCAGTACCAGAAAAATGTCCGTTTTTTCGAAAACTTTAAATGCTCACAACTCGTAGAGAAATGCATCTAGAGGGCTAAAAATTGCATTTCTGTAATCTAGAGAGTCAGACCTTTCCAATGATGTATGATTTGTATATATTCGAGAAAAATAAAATTTTGAAATTTTGGTCGAAATCTGAAAAATTTTCAAATGCTGTTTTGAGGGTGAAGATCGCATCTTTTGGCATTTTCAGTACCAGAAAAATGTCCGTTTTTTCGAAAACTTTAAATGCTCATAACTCGTAGAGAAATGCATCTAGAGGGCTAAAAATTGCATTTCTGTAATCTAGAGAGTCAGACCTTTCCAATGATGTATGATTTGTATATTATATTCGAGAAAAATAAAATTTTGAAATTTTTGGTCGAAATCTGAAAAATTTTCAAATGCTGTTTTGAGGGTGAAGATCGCATCTTTTGGCATTTTCAGTACCAGAAAAATGTCCGTTTTTTCGAAAACTTTAAATGCTCATAACTCGTAGAGAAATGCATCTAGAGGGCTAAAAATTGCATTTCTGTAATCTAGAGAGTCAGACCTTTCCAATGATGTATGATTTGTATATATTCGAGAAAAATAAAATTTTGAAATTTTGGTCGAAATCTGAAAAATTTTCAAATGCTGTTTTGAGGGTGAAGATCGCATCTTTTGGCATTTTCAGTACCAGAAAAATGTCCGTTTTTTCGAAAACTTTAAATGCTCATAACTCGTAGAGAAATGCATCTAGAGGGCTAAAAATTGCATTTCTGTAATCTAGAGAGTCAGACCTTTCCAATGATGTATGATTTGTATATATTCGAGAAAAATAAAATTTTGAAATTTTGGTCGAAATCTGAAAAATTTTCAAATGCTGTTTTGAGGGTGAAGATCGCATCTTTTGGGATTTTCAGTACCAGAAAAATGTCCGTTTTTTCGAAAACTTTAAATGCTCATAACTCGTAGAGAAATGCATCTAGAGGGCTAAAAATTGCATTTCTGTAATCTAGAGAGTCAGACCTTTCCAATGATGTATGATTTGTATATATTCGAGAAAAATAAAATTTTGAAATTTTGGTCTAAATCTGAAAAATTTTCAAATGCTGTTTTGAGGGTGAAGATCGCATCTTTTGGCATTTTCAGTACCAGAAAAATGTCCGTTTTTTCGAAAACTTTAAATGCTCATAACTCGTAGAGAAATGCACCTAGAGGGCTAAAAATTGCATTTCTGTAATCTAGAGAGTCAGACCTTTCCAATGATGTATGATTTGTATATATTCGAGAAAAATAAAATTTTGAAATTTTTGGTCGAAATCTGAAAAATTTTCAAATACTGTTTTGAGGGTGAAGATCGCATCTTTTGGCATTTTCAGTACCAGAAAAATGTCCGTTTTTTCGAAAACTTTAAATGCTCATAACTCGTAGAGAAATGCACCTAGAGGGCTAAAAATTGCATTTCTGTAATCTAGAGAGCCAGACCTTTCCAATGATGTATGATTTGTATATATTCGAGAAAAATAAAATTTTGAAATTTTTGGTCGAAATCTGAAAAATTTTCAAATACTGTTTTGAGGGTGAAGATCGCATCTTTTGGCATTTTCAGTACCAGAAAAATGTCCGTTTTTTCGAAAACTTTAAATGCTCATAACTCGTAGAGAAATGCATCTCGAGGGCTAAAAATTGCATTTCTGTAATCTAGAGAGTCAGACCTTTCCAATGATGTATGATTTGTATATATTCGAGAAAAATAAAATTTTGAAATTTTGGTCGAAATCTGAAAAATTTTCGAATGCTGTTTTGAGGGTGAAGATCGCATCTTTTGGGATTTTCAGTACCAGAAAAATGTCCGTTTTTTCGAAAACTTTAAATGCTCATAACTCGTAGAGAAATGCATCTAGAGGGCTAAAAATTGCATTTCTGTAATCTAGAGAGTCAGACCTTTCCAATGATGTATGATTTGTATATATTCGAGAAAAATAAAATTTTGAAATTTTGGTCGAAATCTGAAAAATTTTCAAATGCTGTTTTGAGGGTGAAGATCGCATCTTTTGGCATTTTCAGTACCAGAAAAATGTCCGTTTTTTCGAAAACTTTAAATGCTCATAACTCGTAGAGAAATGCATCTAGAGGGCTAAAAATTGCATTTCTGTAATCTAGAGAGTCAGACCTTTCCAATGATGTATGATTTGTATATATTCGAGAAAAATAAAATTTTGAAATTTTGGTCGAAATCTGAAAAATTTTCAAATGCTGTTTTGAGGGTGAAGATCGCATCTTTTGGCATTTTCAGTACCAGAAAAATGTCCGTTTTTTCGAAAACTTTAAATGCTCATAACTCGTTGAGAAATGCATCTAGAGGGCTAAAAATTGCATTTCTGTAATCTAGAGAGTCAGACCTTTCCAATGATGTATGATTTGTATATATTCGAGAAAAATAAAATTTTGAAATTTTGGTCGAAATCTGAAAAATTTTCAAATGCTGTTTTGAGGGTGAAGATCGCATCTTTTGGCATTTTCAGTACCAGAAAAATGTCCGTTTTTTCGAAAACTTTAAATGCTCATAACTCGTAGGGAAATGCACCTAGAGGGCTAAAAATTGCATTTCTGTAATCTAGAGAGTCAGACCTTTCCAATGATGTATGATTTGTATATATTCGAGAAAAATAAAATTTTGAAATTTTTGGTCGAAATCTGAAAAATTTTCAAATACTGTTTTGAGGGTGAAGATCGCATCTTTTGGCATTTTCAGTACCAGAAAAATGTCCGTTTTTTCGAAAACTTTAAATGCTCATAACTCGTAGAGAAATGCACCTAGAGGGCTAAAAATTGCATTTCTGTAATCTAGAGAGCCAGACCTTTCCAATGATGTATGATTTGTATATATTCGAGAAAAATAAAATTTTGAAATTTTTGGTCGAAATCTGAAAAATTTTCAAATACTGTTTTGAGGGTGAAGATCGCATCTTTTGGCATTTTCAGTACCAGAAAAATGTCCGTTTTTTCGAAAACTTTAAACTTTAAACGTTTTGAGGGTGAAGATCGCATCTTTTGGCATTTTCAGTACCAGAAAAATGTCCGTTTTTTCGAAAACTTTAAATGCTCATAACTCGTAGAGAAATGCACCTAGAGGGCTAAAAATTGCATTTCTGTAATCTAGAGAGTCAGACCTTTCCAATGATGTATGATTTGTATATATTCGAGAAAAATAAAATTTTGAAATTTTTGGTCGAAATCTGAAAAATTTTCAAATACTGTTTTGAGGGTGAAGATCGCATCTTTTGGCATTTTCAGTACCAGAAAAATGTCCGTTTTTTCGAAAACTTTAAATGCTCATAACTCGTAGAGAAATGCACCTAGAGGGCTAAAAATTGCATTTCTGTAATCTAGAGAGCCAGACCTTTCCAATGATGTATGATTTGTATATATTCGAGAAAAATAAAATTTTGAAATTTTTGGTCGAAATCTGAAAAATTTTCAAATACTGTTTTGAGGGTGAAGATCGCATCTTTTGGCATTTTCAGTACCAGAAAAATGTCCGTTTTTTCGAAAACTTTAAATGCTCATAACTCGTAGAGAAATGCATCTCGAGGGCTAAAAATTGCATTTCTGTAATCTAGAGAGTCAGACCTTTCCAATGATGTATGATTTGTATATATTCGAGAAAAATAAAATTTTGAAATTTTGGTCGAAATCTGAAAAATTTTCGAATGCTGTTTTGAGGGTGAAGATCGCATCTTTTGGGATTTTCAGTACCAGAAAAATGTCCGTTTTTTCGAAAACTTTAAATGCTCATAACTCGTAGAGAAATGCATCTAGAGGGCTAAAAATTGCATTTCTGTAATCTAGAGAGTCAGACCTTTCCAATGATGTATGATTTGTATATATTCGAGAAAAATAAAATTTTGAAATTTTGGTCGAAATCTGAAAAATTTTCAAATGCTGTTTTGAGGGTGAAGATCGCATCTTTTGGCATTTTCAGTACCAGAAAAATGTCCGTTTTTTCGAAAACTTTAAATGCTCATAACTCGTAGAGAAATGCATCTAGAGGGCTAAAAATTGCATTTCTGTAATCTAGAGAGTCAGACCTTTCCAATGATGTATGATTTGTATATATTCGAGAAAAATAAAATTTTGAAATTTTGGTCGAAATCTGAAAAATTTTCAAATGCTGTTTTGAGGGTGAAGATCGCATCTTTTGGCATTTTCAGTACCAGAAAAATGTCCGTTTTTTCGAAAACTTTAAATGCTCATAACTCGTTGAGAAATGCATCTAGAGGGCTAAAAATTGCATTTCTGTAATCTAGAGAGTCAGACCTTTCCAATGATGTATGATTTGTATATATTCGAGAAAAATAAAATTTTGAAATTTTGGTCGAAATCTGAAAAATTTTCAAATGCTGTTTTGAGGGTGAAGATCGCATCTTTTGGCATTTTCAGTACCAGAAAAATGTCCGTTTTTTCGAAAACTTTAAATGCTCATAACTCGTAGGGAAATGCACCTAGAGGGCTAAAAATTGCATTTCTGTAATCTAGAGAGTCAGACCTTTCCAATGATGTATGATTTGTATATATTCGAGAAAAATAAAATTTTGAAATTTTTGGTCGAAATCTGAAAAATTTTCAAATACTGTTTTGAGGGTGAAGATCGCATCTTTTGGCATTTTCAGTACCAGAAAAATGTCCGTTTTTTCGAAAACTTTAAATGCTCATAACTCGTAGAGAAATGCACCTAGAGGGCTAAAAATTGCATTTCTGTAATCTAGAGAGCCAGACCTTTCCAATGATGTATGATTTGTATATATTCGAGAAAAATAAAATTTTGAAATTTTTGGTCGAAATCTGAAAAATTTTCAAATACTGTTTTGAGGGTGAAGATCGCATCTTTTGGCATTTTCAGTACCAGAAAAATGTCCGTTTTTTCGAAAACTTTAAACTTTAAACGTTTTGAGGGTGAAGATCGCATCTTTTGGCATTTTCAGTACCAGAAAAATGTCCGTTTTTTCGAAAACTTTAAATGCTCATAACTCGTAGAGAAATGCACCTAGAGGGCTAAAAATTGCATTTCTGTAATCTAGAGAGTCAGACCTTTCCAATGATGTATGATTTGTATATATTCGAGAAAAATAAAATTTTGAAATTTTTGGTCGAAATCTGAAAAATTTTCAAATACTGTTTTGAGGGTGAAGATCGCATCTTTTGGCATTTTCAGTACCAGAAAAATGTCCGTTTTTTCGAAAACTTTAAATGCTCATAACTCGTAGAGAAATGCACCTAGAGGGCTAAAAATTGCATTTCTGTAATCTAGAGAGCCAGACCTTTCCAATGATGTATGATTTGTATATATTCGAGAAAAATAAAATTTTGAAATTTTTGGTCGAAATCTGAAAAATTTTCAAATACTGTTTTGAGGGTGAAGATCGCATCTTTTGGCATTTTCAGTACCAGAAAAATGTCCGTTTTTTCGAAAACTTTAAATGCTCATAACTCGTAGAGAAATGCATCTCGAGGGCTAAAAATTGCATTTCTGTAATCTAGAGAGTCAGACCTTTCCAATGATGTATGATTTGTATATATTCGAGAAAAATAAAATTTTGAAATTTTGGTCGAAATCTGAAAAATTTTCGAATGCTGTTTTGAGGGTGAAGATCGCATCTTTTGGCATTTTCAGTACCAGAAAAATGTCCGTTTTTTCGAAAACTTTAAATGCTCATAACTCGTAGAGAAATGCATCTAGAGGGCTAAAAATTGCATTTCTGTAATCTAGAGAGTCAGACCTTTCCAATGATGTATGATTTGTATATATTCGAGAAAAATAAAATTTTGAAATTTTGGTCGAAATCTGAAAAATTTTCAAATGCTGTTTTGAGGGTGAAGATCGCATCTTTTGGCATTTTTAGTACCAGAAAAATGTCCGTTTTTTTGAAAACTTTAAATGCTCATAACTCGTAGAGAAATGCATCTAGAGGGCTAAAAATTGCATTTCTGTAATCTAGAGAGTCAGACCTTTCCAATGATGTATGATTTGTATATATTCGAGAAAAATAAAATTTTGAAATTTTGGTCGAAATCTGAAAAATTTTCAAATGCTGTTTTGAGGGTGAAGATCGCATCTTTTGGCATTTTCAGTACCAGAAAAATGTCCGTTTTTTCGAAAACTTTAAATGCTCATAACTCGTTGAGAAATGCATCTAGAGGGCTAAAAATTGCATTTCTGTAATCTAGAGAGTCAGACCTTTCCAATGATGTATGATTTGTATATATTCGAGAAAAATAAAATTTTGAAATTTTGGTCGAAATCTGAAAAATTTTCAAATGCTGTTTTGAGGGTGAAGATCGCATCTTTTGGCATTTTCAGTACCAGAAAAATGTCCGTTTTTTCGAAAACTTTAAATGCTCATAACTCGTAGAGAAATGCACCTAGAGGGCTAAAAATTGCATTTCTGTAATCTAGAGAGTCAGACCTTTCCAATGATGTATGATTTGTATATATTCGAGAAAAATAAAATTTTGAAATTTTTGGTCGAAATCTGAAAAATTTTCAAATACTGTTTTGAGGGTGAAGATCGCATCTTTTGGCATTTTCAGTACCAGAAAAATGTCCGTTTTTTCGAAAACTTTAAATGCTCATAACTCGTAGAGAAATGCATCTAGAGGGCTAAAAATTGCATTTCTGTAATCTAGAGAGTCAGACCTTTCCAATGATTATGATTTGTATATATTCGAGAAAAATAAAATTTTGAAATTTTTGGTCGAAATCTGAAAAATTTTCAAATACTGTTTTGAGGGTGAAGATCGCATCTTTTGGCATTTTCAGTACCAGAAAAATGTCCGTTTTTTCGAAAACTTTAAATGCTCATAACTCGTAGAGAAATGCATCTCGAGGGCTAAAAATTGCATTTCTGTAATCTAGAGAGTCAGACCTTTCCAATGATGTATGATTTGTATATATTCGAGAAAAATAAAATTTTGAAATTTTGGTCGAAATCTGAAAAATTTTCGAATGCTGTTTTGAGGGTGAAGATCGCATCTTTTGGCATTTTCAGTACCAGAAAAATGTCCGTTTTTTCGAAAACTTTAAATGCTCATAACTCGTAGAGAAATGCATCTAGAGGGCTAAAAATTGCATTTCTGTAATCTAGAGAGTCAGACCTTTCCAATGATGTATGATTTGTATATATTCGAGAAAAATAAAATTTTGAAATTTTGGTCGAAATCTGAAAAATTTTCAAATGCTGTTTTGAGGGTGAAGATCGCATCTTTTGGCATTTTCAGTACCAGAAAAATGTCCGTTTTTTCGAAAACTTTAAATGCTCATAACTCGTAGAGAAATGCATCTAGAGGGCTAAAAATTGCATTTCTGTAATCTAGAGAGTCAGACCTTTCCAATGATGTATGATTTGTATATATTCGAGAAAAATAAAATTTTGAAATTTTGGTCGAAATCTGAAAAATTTTCAAATGCTGTTTTGAGGGTGAAGATCGCATCTTTTGGCATTTTTAGTACCAGAAAAATGTCCGTTTTTTCGAAAACTTTAAATGCTCATAACTCGTAGAGAAATGCATCTAGAGGGCTAAAAATTGCATTTCTGTAATCTAGAGAGTCAGACCTTTCCAATGATGTATGATTTGTATATATTCGAGAAAAATAAAATTTTGAAATTTTGGTCGAAATCTGAAAAATTTTCAAATGCTGTTTTGAGGGTGAAGATCGCATCTTTTGGCATTTTCAGTACCAGAAAAATGTCCGTTTTTTCGAAAACTTTAAATGCTCATAACTCGTTGAGAAATGCATCTAGAGGGCTAAAAATTGCATTTCTGTAATCTAGAGAGTCAGACCTTTCCAATGATGTATGATTTGTATATATTCGAGAAAAATAAAATTTTGAAATTTTGGTCGAAATCTGAAAAATTTTCAAATGCTGTTTTGAGGGTGAAGATCGCATCTTTTGGCATTTTCAGTACCAGAAAAATGTCCGTTTTTTCGAAAACTTTAAATGCTCATAACTCGTAGAGAAATGCACCTAGAGGGCTAAAAATTGCATTTCTGTAATCTAGAGAGTCAGACCTTTCCAATGATGTATGATTTGTATATATTCGAGAAAAATAAAATTTTGAAATTTTTGGTCGAAATCTGAAAAATTTTCAAATACTGTTTTGAGGGTGAAGATCGCATCTTTTGGCATTTTCAGTACCAGAAAAATGTCCGTTTTTTCGAAAACTTTAAATGCTCATAACTCGTAGAGAAATGCATCTAGAGGGCTAAAAATTGCATTTCTGTAATCTAGAGAGTCAGACCTTTCCAATGATGTATGATTTGTATATATTCGAGAAAAATAAAATTTTGAAATTTTTGGTCGAAATCTGAAAAATTTTCAAATACTGTTTTGAGGGTGAAGATCGCATCTTTTGGCATTTTCAGTACCAGAAAAATGTCCGTTTTTTCGAAAACTTTAAATGCTCATAACTCGTAGAGAAATGCATCTCGAGGGCTAAAAATTGCATTTCTGTAATCTAGAGAGTCAGACCTTTCCAATGATGTATGATTTGTATATATTCGAGAAAAATAAAATTTTGAAATTTTGGTCGAAATCTGAAAAATTTTCGAATGCTGTTTTGAGGGTGAAGATCGCATCTTTTGGGATTTTCAGTACCAGAAAAATGTCCGTTTTTTCGAAAACTTTAAATGCTCATAACTCGTAGAGAAATGCATCTAGAGGGCTAAAAATTGCATTTCTGTAATCTAGAGAGTCAGACCTTTCCAATGATGTATGATTTGTATATATTCGAGAAAAATAAAATTTTGAAATTTTGGTCGAAATCTGAAAAATTTTCAAATGCTGTTTTGAGGGTGAAGATCGCATCTTTTGGCATTTTCAGTACCAGAAAAATGTCCGTTTTTTCGAAAACTTTAAATGCTCATAACTCGTAGAGAAATGCATCTAGAGGGCTAAAAATTGCATTTCTGTAATCTAGAGAGTCAGACCTTTCCAATGATGTATGATTTGTATATATTCGAGAAAAATAAAATTTTGAAATTTTGGTCGAAATCTGAAAAATTTTCAAATGCTGTTTTGAGGGTGAAGATCGCATCTTTTGGCATTTTCAGTACCAGAAAAATGTCCGTTTTTTCGAAAACTTTAAATGCTCATAACTCGTAGAGAAATGCATCTAGAGGGCTAAAAATTGCATTTCTGTAATCTAGAGAGTCAGACCTTTCCAATGATGTATGATTTGTATATATTCGAGAAAAATAAAATTTTGAAATTTTGGTCGAAATCTGAAAAATTTTCAAATGCTGTTTTGAGGGTGAAGATCGCATCTTTTGGCATTTTCAGTACCAGAAAAATGTCCGTTTTTTCGAAAACTTTAAATGCTCATAACTCGTAGAGAAATGCATCTAGAGGGCTAAAAATTGCATTTCTGTAATCTAGAGAGTCAGACCTTTTCAATGATGTATGATTTGTATATATTCGAGAAAAATAAAATTTTGAAATTTTGGTCGAAATCTGAAAAATTTTCAAATGCTGTTTTGAGGGTGAAGATCGCATCTTTTGGGATTTTCAGTACCAGAAAAATGTCCGTTTTTTCGAAAACTTTAAATGCTCATAACTCGTAGAGAAATGCATCTAGAGGGCTAAAAATTGCATTTCTGTAATCTAGGGAGTCAGACCTTTCCAATGATGTATGATTTGTATATATTCGAGAAAAATAAAATTTTGAAATTTTTGGTCGAAATCTGAAAAATTTTCAAATGCTGTTTTGAGGGTGAAGATCGCATCTTTTGGGATTTTCAGTACCAGAAAAATGTCCGTTTTTTCGAAAACTTTAAATGCTCATAACTCGTAGAGAAATGCATCTAGAGGGCTAAAAATTGCATTTCTGTAATCTAGAGAGTCAGACCTTTTCAATGATGTATGATTTGTATATATTCGAGAAAAATAAAATTTTGAAATTTTGGTCGAAATCTGAAAAATTTTCAAATGCTGTTTTGAGGGTGAAGATCGCATCTTTTGGGATTTTCAGTACCAGAAAAATGTCCGTTTTTTCGAAAACTTTAAATGCTCATAACTCGTAGAGAAATGCATCTAGAGGGCTAAAAATTGCATTTCTGTAATCTAGGGAGTCAGACCTTTCCAATGATGTATGATTTGTATATATTCGAGAAAAATAAAATTTTGAAATTTTTGGTCGAAATCTGAAAAATTTTCAAATGCTGTTTTGAGGGTGAAGATCGCATCTTTTGGCATTTTCAGTACCAGAAAAATGTTCGTTTTTTCGAAAACTTTAAATGCTCATAACTCGTAGAGAAATGCATCTAGAGGGCTAAAAATTGCATTTATGTAATCTAGAGAGTCAGACCTTTCCAATGATGTATGATTTGTATATATTCGAGAAAAATAAAATTTTGAAATTTTGGTCGAAATCTGAAATCATTTCTGTAATCTCGAGAGTCAGACCTTTCCAATGATGTATGATTTGTATATATTCGAGAAAAATAAAATTTTGAAATGCATCTAGAGGGCTAAAAATTGCATTTCTGTAATCTAGAGAGTCAGACCTTTCCAATGATGTATGATTTGTATATATTCGAGAAAAATAAAATTTTGAAATTTTGGTCGAAATCTGAAAAATTTTCAAATGCTGTTTTGAGGGTGAAGATCGCATCTTTTGGCATTTTCAGTACCAGAAAAATGTCCAATTTTTCGAAAACTTTAAATGCTCATTACTCGTAGAGAAATGCATCTAGAGGGCTAAAAATTGCATTTCTGTAATCTAGAGAGTCAGACCTTTCCAATGATGTATGATTTGTATATATTCGAGAAAAATAAAATTTTGAAATTTTGGTCGAAATCTGAAAAATTTTCAAATGCTGTTTTGAGGGTGAAGATCGCATCTTTTGGCATTTTCAGTACCAGAAAAATGTCCGTTTTTTCGAAACCTTTCCAATGATGTATGATTTGTATATATTCGAGAAAAATAAAATTTTGAAATTTTGGTCGAAATCTGAAAAATTTTCAAATGCTGTTTTGAGGGTGAAGATCGCATCTTTTGGCATTTTCACTACCAGAAAAATGTCCGTTTTTTCGAAAACTTTAAATGCTCATAACTCGTAGAGAAATGCATCTAGAGGGCTAAAAATTGCATTTCTGTAATCTAGAGAGTCAGACCTTTCCAATGATGTATGATTTGTATATATTCGAGAAAAATAAAATTTTGAAATTTTGGTCGAAATCTGAAAAATTTTCAAATGCTGTTTTGAGGGTGAAGATCGCATCTTTTGGCATTTTCAGTACCAGAAAAATGTCCAATTTTTCGAAAACTTTAAATGCTCATAACTCGTAGAGAAATGCATCTAGAGGGCTAAAAATTGCATTTCTGTAATCTAGAGAGTCAGACCTTTCCAATGATGTATGATTTGTATATATTCGAGAAAAATAAAATTTTGAAATTTTGGTCGAAATCTGAAAAATTTTCAAATGCTGTTTTGAGGGTGAAGATCGCATCTTTTGGCATTTTCAGTACCAGAAAAATGTCCGTTTTTTCGAAACCTTTCCAATGATGTATGATTTGTATATATTCGAGAAAAATAAAATTTTGAAATTTTTGGTCGAAATCTGAAAAATTTTCAAATGCTGTTTTGAGGGTGAAGATCGCATCTTTTGGCATTTTCAGTACCAGAAAAATGTCCGTTTTTTCGAAAACTTTAAATGCTCATAACTCGTAGAGAAATGCATCTAGAGGGTGTCCGTTTTTTCGAAAACTTTAAATGCTCATAACTCGTAGAGAAATGCATCTAGAGGGCTAAAAATTGCATTTCTGTAATCTAGAGAGTCAGACCTTTCCAATGATGTATGATTTGTATATATTCGAGAAAAATAAAATTTTGAAATTTTGGTCGAAATCTGAAAAATTTTCAAATGCTGTTTTGAGGGTGAAGATCGCATCTTTTGGCATTTTCAGTACCAGAAAAATGTCCGTTTTTTCGAAAACTTTAAATGCTCATAACTCGTAGAGAAATACACCTAGAGGGCTAAAAATTGCATTTATGTAATCTAGAGAGTCAGACCTTTCCAATGATGTATGATTTGTATATATTCGAGAAAAATAAAATTTTGAAATTTTGGTCGAAATCTGAAAAATTTTCAAATGCTGTTTTGAGGGTGAAGATCGCATCTTTTGGCATTTTCAGTACCAGAAAAATGTCCGTTTTTTCGAAAACTTTAAATGCTCATAACTCGTAGAGAAATGCATCTAGAGGGCTAAAAATTGCATTTCTGTAATTTAGAGAGTCAGACCTTTCCAATGATGTATGATTTGTATATATTCGGAGAAAAATAAAATTTTGAAATTTTGGTCGAAATCTGAAAAATTTTCAAATGCTGTTTTGAGGGTGAAGATCGCATCTTTTGGGATTTTCAGTACCAGAAAAATGTCCGTTTTTTCGAAAACTTTAAATGCTCATAACTCGTAGAGAAATGCATCTAGAGGGCTAAAAATTGCATTTCTGTAATCTAGAGAGTCAGACCTTTCCAATGATGTATGATTTGTATATATTCGAGAAAAATAAAATTTTGAAATTTTGGTCGAAATCTGAAAAATTTTCAAATGCTGTTTTGAGGGTGAAGATCGCATCTTTTGGGATTTTCAGTACCAGAAAAATGTCCGTTTTTTCGAAAACTTTGAATGCTCATAACTCGTAGAGAAATGCATCTAGAGGGCTAAAAATTGCATTTCTGTAATCTAGAGAGTCAGACCTTTCCAATGATGTATGATTTGTATATATTCGAGAAAAATAAAATTTTGAAATTTTGGTCGAAATCTGAAAAATTTTCAAATGCTGTTTTGAGGGTGAAGATCGCATCTTTTGGCATTTTCAGTACCAGAAAAATGTCCGTTTTTTCGAAAACTTTAAATGCTCATAACTCGTAGAGAAATGCATCTAGAGGGCTAAAAATTGCATTTCTGTAATCTAGAGAGTCAGACCTTTCCAATGATGTATGATTTGTATATATTCGAGAAAAATAAAATTTTGAAATTTTGGTCGAAATCTGAAAAATTTTCAAATGCTGTTTTGAGGGTGAAGATCGCATCTTTTGGCATTTTCAGTACCAGAAAAATGTCCGTTTTTTCGAAAACTTTAAATGCTCATAACTCGTAGAGAAATGCATCTAGAGGGCTAAAAATTGCATTTCTGTAATCTAGAGAGTCAGACCTTTCCAATGATGTATGATTTGTATATATTCGAGAAAAATAAAATTTTGAAATTTTGGTCGAAATCTGAAAAATTTTCAAATGCTGTTTTGAGGGTGAAGATCGCATCTTTTGGCATTTTCAGTACCAGAAAAATGTCCGTTTTTTCGAAAACTTTAAATGCTCATAACTCGTAGAGAAATGCATCTAGAGGGCTAAAAATTGCATTTCTGTAATCTAGAGAGTCAGACCTTTCCAATGATGTATGATTTGTATATATTCGAGAAAAATAAAATTTTGAAATTTTGGTCGAAATCTGAAAAATTTTCAAATGCTGTTTTGAGGGTGAAGATCGCATCTTTTGGCATTTTCAGTACCAGAAAAATGTCCGTTTTTTCGAAAACTTTAAATGCTCATAACTCGTAGAGAAATGCACCTAGAGGGCTAAAAATTGCATTTCTGTAATCTAGAGAGTCAGACCTTTCCAATGATGTATGATTTGTATATATTCGAGAAAAATAAAATTTTGAAATTTTGGTCGAAATCTGAAAAAATTTCAAATGCTGTTTTGAGGGTGAAGATCGCATCTTTTGGCATTTTCAGTACCAGAAAAATGTCCGTTTTTTCGAACACTTTAAATGCTCATAACTCGTGAAGAAATGCACCTAGAGGGCTAAAAATTGCATTTCTGTAATCTAGAGAGTCAGACCTTTCCAATGATGTATGATTTGTATATATTCGGAGAAAAATAAAATTTTGAAATTTTAGTCGAAATCTGAAAAATTTTCAAATGCTGTTTTGAGGGTGAAGATCGCATCTTTTGGCATTTTCAGTACCAGAAAAATGTCCGTTTTTTCGAAAACTTTAAATGCTCATAACTCGTAGAGAAATGCATCTAGAGGGCTAAAAATTGCATTTCTGTAATCTAGAGAGTCAGACCTTTCCAATGATGTATGATTTGTATATATTCGAGCAAAATAAAATTTTGAAATTTTGGGGGAAATCTGAAAAATTTTCAAATGCTGTTTTGAGGGTGAAGATCGCATCTTTTGGCATTTTCAGTACCAGAAAAATGTCCGTTTTTTCGAAAACTTTAAATGCTCATAACTCGTAGAGAAATGCATCTAGAGGGCTAAAAATTGCATTTCTGTAATCTAGAGAGTCAGACCTTTCCAATGATGTATAATTTGTATATATTCGAGAAAAATAAAATTTTGAAATTTTGGTCGAAATCTGAAAAATTTTCAAATGCTGTTTTGAGGGTGAAGATCGCATCTTTTGGCATTTTCAGTACCAGAAAAATGTCCGTTTTTTCGAAAACTTTAAATGCTCATAACTCGTAGAGAAATGCATCTAGAGGGCTAAAAATTGCATTTCTGTAATCTAGAGAGTCAGACCTTTCCAATGATGTATGATTTGTATATATTCGAGAAAAATAAAATTTTGAAATTTTGGTCGAAATCTGAAAAATTTTCAAATGCTGTTTTGAGGGTGAAGATCGCATCTTTTGGCATTTTCAGTACCAGAAAAATGTCCGTTTTTTCGAAAACTTTAAATGCTCATAACTCGTAGAGAAATGCATCTAGAGGGCTAAAAATTGCATTTCTGTAATCTAGAGAGTCAGACCTTTCCAATGATGTATGATTTGTATATATTCGAGAAAAATAAAATTTTGAAATTTTGGTCGAAATCTGAAAAATTTTCAAATGCTGTTTTGAGGGTGAAGATCGCATCTTTTGGCATTTTCAGTACCAGAAAAATGTCCGTTTTTTCGAAAACTTTAAATGCTCATAACTCGTAGAGAAATACACCTAGAGGGCTAAAAATTGCATTTATGTAATCTAGAGAGTCAGACCTTTCCAATGATGTATGATTTGTATATATTCGAGAAAAATAAAATTTTGAAATTTTGGTCGAAATCTGAAAAATTTTCAAATGCTGTTTTGAGGGTGAAGATCGCATCTTTTGGCATTTTCAGTACCAGAAAAATGTCCGTTTTTTCGAAAACTTTAAATGCTCATAACTCGTAGAGAAATGCATCTAGAGGGCTAAAAATTGCATTTCTGTAATCTAGAGAGTCAGACCTTTCCAATGATGTATGATTTGTATATATTCGAGAAAAAATAAAATTTTGAAATTTTGGTCGAAATCTGAAAAATTTTCAAATGCTGTTTTGAGGGTGAAGATCGCATCTTTTGGGATTTTCAGTACCAGAAAAATGTCCGTTTTTTCGAAAACTTTAAATGCTCATAACTCGTAGAGAAATGCACCTAGATAAAAATTGCATTTATGTAATCTAGAGAGTCAGACCTTTCCAATGATGTATGATTTGTATATATTCGAGAAAAATAAAATTTTGAAATTTTGGTCGAAATCTGAAAAATTTTCAAATGCTGTTTTGAGGGTGAAGATCGCATCTTTTGGCATTTTCAGTACCAGAAAAATGTCCGTTTTTTCGAAAACTTTAAATGCTCATAACTCGTAGAGAAATGCATCTAGAGGGCTAAAAATTGCATTTCTGTAATCTAGAGAGTCAGACCTTTCCAATGATGTATGATTTGTATATATTCGAGAAAAATAAAATTTTGAAATTTTGGTCGAAATCTGAAAAATTTTCAAATGCTGTTTTGAGGGTGAAGATCGCATCTTTTGGGATTTTCAGTACCAGAAAAATGTCCGTTTTTTCGAAAACTTTAAATGCTCATAACTCGTAGAGAAATGCACCTAGAGGGCTAAAAATTGCATTTCTGTAATCTAGAGAGTCAGACCTTTCCAATGATGTATGATTTGTATATATTCGAGAAAAATAAAATTTTGAAATTTTGGTCGAAATCTGAAAAATTTTCAAATGCTGTTTTGAGGGTGAAGATCGCATCTTTTGGCATTTTCAGTACCAGAAAAATGTCCGTTTTTTCGAAAACTTTAAATGCTCATAACTCGTAGAGAAATGCATCTAGAGGGCTAAAAATTGCATTTCTGTAATCTAGAGAGTCAGACCTTTCCAATGATGTATGATTTGTATATATTCGAGAAAAATAAAATTTTGAAATTTTGGTCGAAATCTGAAAAATTTTCAAATGCTGTTTTGAGGGTGAAGATCGCATCTTTTGGGATTTTCAGTACCAGAAAAATGTCCGTTTTTTCGAAAACTTTAAATGCTCATAACTCGTAGAGAAATGCATCTAGAGGGCTAAAAATTGCATTTCTGTAATCTAGAGAGTCAGACCTTTCCAATGATGTATGATTTGTATATATTCGAGAAAAATAAAAGTTTGAAATTTTTGGTCGAAATCTGAAAAATTTTCAAATGCTGTTTTGAGGGTGAAGATCGCATCTTTTGGGATTTTCAGTACCAGAAAAATATCCGTTTTTTCGAAAACTTTAAATGCTCATAACTCGTAGAGAAATGCATCTAGAGGGCTAAAAATTGCATTTCTGTAATCTAGAGAGTCAGACCTTTCCAATGATGTATGATTTGTATATATTCGAGAAAAATAAAATTTTGAAATTTTGGTCGAAATCTGAAAAAATTTCAAATGCTGTTTTGAGGGTGAAGATCGCATCTTTTGGCATTTTCAGTACCAGAAAAATGTCCGTTTTTTCGAAAACTTTAAATGCTCATAACTCGTGAAGAAATGCACCTAGAGGGCTAAAAATTGCATTTCTGTAATCTAGAGAGTCAGACCTTTCCAATGATGTATGATTTGTATATATTCGAGAAAAATAAAATTTTGAAATTTTGGTCGAAATCTGTAAAATTTTCAAATGCTGTTTTGAGGGTGAAGATCGCATCTTTTGGCATTTTCAGTACCAGAAAAATGTCCGTTTTTTCGAAAACTTTAAATGCTCATAACTCGTAGAGAAATGCATCTAGAGGGCTAAAAATTGCATTTCTGTAATCTAGAGAGTCAGACCTTTCCAATGATGTATGATTTGTATATATTCGAGAAAAATAAAATTTTGAAATTTTGGTCGAAATCTGAAAAAATTTCAAATGCTGTTTTGAGGGTGAAGATCGCATCTTTTGGCATTTTCAGTACCAGAAAAATGTCCGTTTTTTCGAAAACTTTAAATGCTCATAACTCGTGAAGAAATGCACCTAGAGGGCTAAAAATTGCATTTCTGTAATCTAGAGAGTCAGACCTTTCCAATGATGTATGATTTGTATATATTCGAGAAAAATAAAATTTTGAAATTTTGGTCGAAATCTGTAAAATTTTCAAATGCTGTTTTGAGGGTGAAGATCGCATCTTTTGGCATTTTCAGTACCAGAAAAATGTCCGTTTTTTCGAAAACTTTAAATGCTCATAACTCGTAGAGAAATGCATCTAGAGGGCTAAAAATTGCATTTCTGTAATCTAGAGAGTCAGACCTTTCCAATGATGTATGATTTGTATATATTCGAGAAAAATAAAATTTTGAAATTTTGGTCGAAATCTGAAAAATTTTCAAATGCTGTTTTGAGGGTGAAGATCGCATCTTTTGGCATTTTCAGTACCAGAAAAATGTCCGTTTTTTCGAAAACTTTAAATGCTCATAACTCGTAGAGAAATGCATCTAGAGGGCTAAAAATTGCATTTCTGTAATCTAGAGAGTCAGACCTTTCCAATGATGTATGATTTGTATATATTCGAGAAAAATAAAATTTTGAAATTTTGGTCGAAATCTGAAAAATTTTCAAATGCTGTTTTGAGGGTGAAGATCGCATCTTTTGGCATTTTCAGTACCAGAAAAATGTCCGTTTTTTCGAAAACTTTAAATGCTCATAACTCGTAGAGAAATGCATCTAGAGGGCTAAAAATTGCATTTCTGTAATCTAGAGAGTCAGACCTTTCCAATGATGTATGATTTGTATATATTCGAGAAAAATAAAATTTTGAAATTTTGGTCGAAATCTGAAAAATTTTCAAATGCTGTTTTGAGGGTGAAGATCGCATCTTTTGGCATTTTCAGTACCAGAAAAATGTCCGTTTTTTCGAAAACTTTAAATGCTCATAACTCGTAGAGAAATTCATCTAGAGGGCTAAAAATTGCATTTCTGTAATCTAGAGAGTCAGACCTTTCCAATGATGTATGATTTGTATATATTCGAGAAAAATAAAATTTTGAAATTTTGGTCGAAATCTGAAAAATTTTCAAATGCTGTTTTGAGGGTAAAGATCGCATCTTTTGGCATTTTCAGTACCAGAAAAATGTCCGTTTTTTCGAAAACTTTAAATGCTCATAACTCGTAGAGAAATGCATCTAGAGGGCTAAAAATTGCATTTCTGTAATCTAGAGAGTCAGACCTTTCCAATGATGTATGATTTGTATATATTCGAGAAAAATAAAATTTTGAAATTTTGGTCGAAATCTGAAAAATTTTCAAATGCTGTTTTGAGGGTGAAGATCGCATCTTTTGGCATTTTCAGTACCAGAAAAATGTCCGTTTTTTCGAAAACTTTAAATGCTCATAACTCGTAGAGAAATGCATCTAGAGGGCTAAAAATTGCATTTCTGTAATCTAGAGAGTCAGACCTTTCCAATGATGTATGATTTGTATATATTCGAGAAAAATAAAATTTTGAAATTTTGGTCGAAATCTGAAAAATTTTCAAATGCTGTTTTGAGGGTGAAGATCGCATCTTTTGGCATTTTCAGTACCAGAAAAATGTCCGTTTTTTCGAAAACTTTAAATGCTCATAACTCGTAGAGAAATGCACCTAGAGGGCTAAAAATTGCATTTCTGTAATCTAGAGAGTCAGACCTTTCCAATGATGTATGATTTGTATATATTCGAGAAAAATAAAATTTTGAAATTTTGGTCGAAATCTGAAAAATTTTCAAATGCTGTTTTGAGGGTGAAGATCGCATCTTTTGGCATTTTCAGTACCAGAAAAATGTCCGTTTTTTCGAAAACTTTAAATGCTCATAACTCGTAGAGAAATGCATCTAGAGGGCTAAAAATTGCATTTCTGTAATCTAGAGAGTCAGACCTTTCCAATGATGTATGATTTGTATATATTCGAGAAAAATAAAATTTTGAAATTTTGGTCGAAATCTGAAAAATTATCAAATGCTGTTTTGAGGGTGAGAAATGCATCTAGAGGGCTAAAAATTGCATTTCTGTAATCTAGAGAGTCAGACCTTTCCAATGATGTATGATTTGTATATATTCGAGAAAAATAAAATTTTGAAATTTTGGTCGAAATCTGAAAAATTTTCAAATGCTGTTTTGAGGGTGAAGATCGCATCTTTTGGGATTTTCAGTACCAGAAAAATGTCCGTTTTTTCGAAAACTTTAAATGCTCATAACTCGTAGAGAAATGCATCTAGAGGGCTAAAAATTGCATTTCTGTAATCTAGAGAGTCAGACCTTTCCAATGATGTATGATTTGTATATATTCGAGAAAAATAAAATTTTGAAATTTTGGTCGAAATCTGAAAAATTTTCAAATGCTGTTTTGAGGGTGAAGATCGCATCTTTTGGCATTTTCAGTACCAGAAAAATGTCCGTTTTTTCGAAAACTTTAAATGCTCATAACTCGTAGAGAAATGCATCTAGAGGGCTAAAAATTGCATTTCTGTAATCTAGAGAGTCAGACCTTTCCAATGATGTATGATTTGTATATATTCGAGAAAAATAAAATTTTGAAATTTTGGTCGAAATCTGAAAAATTTTCAAATGCTGTTTTGAGGGTGAAGATCGCATCTTTTGGCATTTTCAGTACCAGAAAAATGTCCGTTTTTTCGAAAACTTTAAATGCTCATAACTCGTAGAGAAATGCATCTAGAGGGCTAAAAATTGCATTTCTGTAATCTAGAGAGTCAGACCTTTCCAATGATGTATGATTTGTATATATTCGAGAAAAATAAAATTTTGAAATTTTGGTCGAAATCTGAAAAATTTTCAAATGCTGTTTTGAGGGTGAAGATCGCATCTTTTGGCATTTTCAGTACCAGAAAAATGTCCGTTTTTTCGAAAACTTTAAATGCTCATAACTCGTAGAGAAATGCACCTAGAGGGCTAAAAATTGCATTTCTGTAATCTAGAGAGTCAGACCTTTCCAATGATGTATGATTTGTATATATTCGAGAAAAATAAAATTTTGAAATTTTGGTCGAAATCTGAAAAATTTTCAAATGCTGTTTTGAGGGTGAAGATCGCATCTTTTGGCATTTTCAGTACCAGAAAAATGTCCGTTTTTTCGAAAACTTTAAATGCTCATAACTCGTAGAGAAATGCATCTAGAGGGCTAAAAATTGCATTTCTGTAATCTAGAGAGTCAGACCTTTCCAATGATGTATGATTTGTATATATTCGAGAAAAATAAAATTTTGAAATTTTGGTCCAAATCTGAAAAATTTTCAAATGCTGTTTTGAGGGTGAAGATCGCATCTTTTGGCATTTTCAGTACCAGAAAAATGTCCGTTTTTTCGAAAACTTTAAATGCTCATAACTCGTAGAGAAATGCATCTAGAGGGCTAAAAATTGCATTTCTGTAATCTAGAGAGTCAGACCTTTCCAATGATGTATGATTTGTATATATTCGAGAAAAATAAAATTTTGAAATTTTGGTCGAAATCTGAAAAATTTTCAAATGCTGTTTTGAGGGTGAAGATCGCATCTTTTGGCATTTTCAGTACCAGAAAAATGTCCGTTTTTTCGAAAACTTTAAATGCTCATAACTCGTAGAGAAATGCACCTAGAGGGCTAAAAATTGCATTTCTGTAATCTAGAGAGTCAGACCTTTCCAATGATGTATGATTTGTATATATTCGAGAAAAATAAAATTTTGAAATTTTTGGTCGAAATCTGAAAAATTTTCAAATGCTGTTTTGAGGGTGAAGATCGCATCTTTTGGCATTTTCAGTACCAGAAAAATGTCCGTTTTTTCGAAAACTTTAAATGCTCATAACTCGTAGAGAAATGCATCTAGAGGGCTAAAAATTGCATTTCTGTAATCTAGAGAGTCAGACCTTTCCAATGATGTATGATTTGTATATATTCGAGAAAAATAAAATTTTGAAATTTTGGTCGAAATCTGAAAAATTTTCAAATGCTGTTTTGAGGGTGAAGATCGCATCTTTTGGCATTTTCAGTACCAGAAAAATGTCCGTTTTTTCGAAAACTTTAAATGCTCATAACTCGTAGAGAAATGCACCTAGAGGGCTAAAAATTGCATTTCTGTAATCTAGAGAGTCAGACCTTTCCAATGATGTATGATTTGTATATATTCGAGAAAAATAAAATTTTGAAATTTTGGTCGAAATCTGAAAAATTTTCAAATGCTGTTTTGAGGGTGAAGATCGCATCTTTTGGCATTTTCAGTACCAGAAAAATGTCCGTTTTTTCGAAAACTTTAAATGCTCATAACTCGTAGAGAAATGCATCTAGAGGGCTAAAAATTGCATTTCTGTAATCTAGAGAGTCAGACCTTTCCAATGATGTATGATTTGTATATATTCGAGAAAAATAAAATTTTGAAATTTTGGTCCAAATCTGAAAAATTTTCAAATGCTGTTTTGAGGGTGAAGATCGCATCTTTTGGCATTTTCAGTACCAGAAAAATGTCCGTTTTTTCGAAAACTTTAAATGCTCATAACTCGTAGAGAAATGCATCTAGAGGGCTAAAAATTGCATTTCTGTAATCTAGAGAGTCAGACCTTTCCAATGATGTATGATTTGTATATATTCGAGAAAAATAAAATTTTGAAATTTTGGTCGAAATCTGAAAAATTTTCAAATGCTGTTTTGAGGGTGAAGATCGCATCTTTTGGCATTTTCAGTACCAGAAAAATGTCCGTTTTTTCGAAAACTTTAAATGCTCATTACTCGTAGAGAAATGCACCTAGAGGGCTAAAAATTGCATTTCTGTAATCTAGAGAGTCAGACCTTTCCAATGATGTATGATTTGTATATATTCGAGAAAAATAAAATTTTGAAATTTTTGGTCGAAATCTGAAAAATTTTCAAATGCTGTTTTGAGGGTGAAGATCGCATCTTTTGGCATTTTCAGTACCAGAAAAATGTCCGTTTTTTCGAAAACTTTAAATGCTCATAACTCGTAGAGAAATGCATCTAGAGGGCTAAAAATTGCATTTCTGTAATCTAGAGAGTCAGACCTTTCCAATGATGTATGATTTGTATATATTCGAGAAAAATAAAATTTTGAAATTTTGGTCCAAATCTGAAAAATTTTCAAATGCTGTTTTGAGGGTGAAGATCGCATCTTTTGGCATTTTCAGTACCAGAAAAATGTCCGTTTTTTCGAAAACTTTAAATGCTCATAACTCGTAGAGAAATGCATCTAGAGGGCTAAAAATTGCATTTCTGTAATCTAGAGAGTCAGACCTTTCCAATGATGTATGATTTGTATATATTCGAGAAAAATAAAATTTTGAAATTTTGGTCGAAATCTGAAAAATTTTCAAATGCTGTTTTGAGGGTGAAGATCGCATCTTTTGGCATTTTCAGTACCAGAAAAATGTCCGTTTTTTCGAAAACTTTAAATGCTCATTACTCGTAGAGAAATGCACCTAGAGGGCTAAAAATTGCATTTCTGTAATCTAGAGAGTCAGACCTTTCCAATGATGTATGATTTGTATATATTCGAGAAAAATAAAATTTTGAAATTTTTGGTCGAAATCTGAAAAATTTTCAAATGCTGTTTTGAGGGTGAAGATCGCATCTTTTGGCATTTTCAGTACCAGAAAAATGTCCGTTTTTTCGAAAACTTTAAATGCTCATTACTCGTAGAGAAATGCACCTAGAGGGCTAAAAATTGCATTTCTGTAATCTAGAGAGTCAGACCTTTCCAATGATGTATGATTTGTATATATTCGAGAAAAATAAAATTTTGAAATTTTTGGTCGAAATCTGAAAAATTTTCAAATGCTGTTTTGAGGGTGAAGATCGCATCTTTTGGCATTTTCAGTACCAGAAAAATGTCCGTTTTTTCGAAAACTTTAAATGCTCATAACTCATAGAGAAATGCACCTAGAGGGCTAAAAATTGCATTTCTGTAATCTAGAGAGTCAGACCTTTCCAATGATGTATGATTTGTATATATTCGAGAAAAATAAAATTTTGAAATTTTGGTCGAAATCTGAAAAATTTTCAAATGCTGTTTTGAGGGTGAAGATCGCATCTTTTGGGATTTTTAGTACCAGAAAAATGTCCGTTTTTTCGAAAACTTTAAATGCTCATAACTCGTAGAGAAATGCATCTAGAGGGCTAAAAATTGCATTTCTGTAATCTAGAGAGTCAGACCTTTCCAATGATGTATGATTTGTATATATTCGAGAAAAATAAAATTTTGAAATTTTGGTCGAAATCTGAAAAATTTTCAAATGCTGTTTTGAGGGTGAAGATCGCATCTTTTGGCATTTTCAGTACCAGAAAAATGTCCGTTTTTTCGAAAACTTTAAATGCTCATAACTCGTAGAGAAATGCATCTAGAGGGCTAAAAATTGCATTTCTGTAATCTAGAGAGTCAGACCTTTCCAATGATGTATGATTTGTATATATTTGAGAAAAATAAAATTTTGAAATTTAGGTCGAAATCTGAAAAATTTTCAAATGCTGTTTTGAGGGTGAAGATCGCATCTTTTGGCATTTTCAGTACCAGAAAAATGTCCGTTTTTTTCGAAAACTTTAAATGCTCATAACTCGTAGAGAAATGCATCTAGAGGGCTAAAAATTGCATTTCTGTAATCTAGAGAGTCAGACCTTTCCAATGATGTATGATTTGTATATATTCGAGAAAAATAAAATTTTGAAATTTTGGTCGAAATCTGAAAAATTTTCAAATGCTGTTTGAGGGTGAAGATCGCATCTTTTGGCATTTTCAGTACCAGAAAAATGTCCGTTTTTTCGAAAACTTTAAATGCTCATAACTCGTAGAGAAATGCATCTAGAGGGCTAAAAATTGCATTTCTGTAATCTAGAGAGTCAGACCTTTCCAATGATGTATGATTTGTATATATTCGAGAAAAATAAAATTTTGAAATTTTGGTCGAAATCTGAAAAATTTTCAAATGCTGTTTTGAGGGTGAAGATCGCATCTTTTGGCATTTTCAGTACCAGAAAAATGTCCGTTTTTTCGAAAACTTTAAATGCTCATAACTCGTAGAGAAATGCATCTAGAGGGCTAAAAATTGCATTTCTATAATCTAGAGAGTCAGACCTTTCCAATGATGTATGATTTGTATATATTCGAGAAAAATAAAATTTTGAAATTTTGGTCGAAATCTGAAAAATTTTCAAATGCTGTTTTGAGGGTGAAGATCGCATCTTTTGGCATTTTCAGTACCAGAAAAATGTCCGTTTTTTCGAAAACTTTTAATGCTCATAACTCGTAGAGAAATGCATCTAGAGGGCTAAAAATTGCATTTCTGTAATCTAGAGAGTCAGACCTTTCCAATGATGTATGATTTGTATATATTCGAGAAAAATAAAATTTTGAAATTTTGGTCGAAATCTGAAAAATTTTCAAATGCTGTTTTGAGGGTGAAGATCGCATCTTTTGGGATTTCAGTACCAGAAAAATGTCCGTTTTTTCGAAAACTTTAAATGCTCATAACTCGTAGAGAAATGCATCTAGAGGGCTAAAAATTGCATTTCTGTAATCTAGAGAGTCAGACCTTTCCAATGATGTATGATTTGTATATATTCGAGAAAAATAAAATTTTGAAATTTTGGTCGAAATCTGAAAAATTTTCAAATGCTGTTTTGAGGGTGAAGATCGCATCTTTTGGCATTTTCAGTACCAGAAAAATGTCCGTTTTTTTGAAAACTTTAAATGCTCATAACTCGTAGAGAAATGCACCTAGAGGGCTAAAAATTGCATTTCTGTAATCTAGAGAGTCAGACCTTTCCAATGATGTATGATTTGTATATATTCGAGAAAAATAAAATTTTGAAATTTTTGGTCGAAATCTGAAAAATTTTCAAATGCTGTTTTGAGGGTGAAGATCGCATCTTTTGGCATTTTCAGTACCAGAAAAATGTCCGTTTTTTCGAAAACTTTAAATGCTCATAACTCGTAGAGAAATGCATCTAGAGGGCTAAAAATTGCATTTCTGTAATCTAGAGAGTCAGACCTTTCCAATGATGTATGATTTGTATATACAGTACAGCCTCGCTAGTCCGGACACATAAAGTTTCTACCATGTCCGGAATAGCGAAATGTCCGGACTATAGAGAAAAAATTATATACAATGGACAACTGAAAACTTTTCCAAACCTTTTTATTACAAATAGAAGTACATATACATATACACATAATTTAAATCAAAGTAACATGCTTTCTTTTCTTTGTAAAAGCCATAATAAGTAAAAACTTGTTTTAAAAAATTTTCAATAAGAAATTAAATTTACACCAAAAAAATATGCCTTATCCTTAAGGAAAGCTCACTATGAAATGAAACAGAGCATGAAAAATCAACGACCACAAATATAAGCTTCCAATGAGTAAATTTGCAACGATTTAAAAGTCTACAAAGATTCCAGAGCCAACTACAAGCAACAAAACTAGTAGGGAATTACCCGTTATTGTATGAACAAACGTTTTTTCCAAGAAACAGAGTCAAATAATATGTGTATGCACATTGTACATACGCATTTTAATACGCTGTCCGGACTGTAGAGATAAAATTTTGAAATTGTCCGAAACATAGTGGTGTCCGGACTACTGAATTGTCCGGGCTAGCGAGTGTCCGGACTAGCGAGGCTGTACTGTATTCGAGAAAAATAAAATTTTGAAATTTTGGTCGAAATCTGAAAAATTTTCAAATGCTGTTTTGAGGGTGAAGATCGCATCTTTTGGCATTTTCAGTACCAGAAAAATGTCCGTTTTTTCGAAAACTTTAAATGCTCATAACTCGTAGAGAAATGCATCTAGAGGGCTAAAAATTGCATTTCTGTAATCTAGAGAGTCAGACCTTTCCAATGATGTATGATTTGTATATATTCGAGAAAAATAAAATTTTGAAATTTTGGTCGAAATCTGAAAAATTTTCAAATGCTGTTTTGAGGGTGAAGATCGCATCTTTTGGCATTTTCAGTACCAGAAAAATGTCCGTTTTTTCGAAAACATTAAATGCTCATAACTCGTAGAGAAATGCACCTAGAGGGCTAAAAATTGCATTTCTGTAATCTAGAGAGTCAGACCTTTCCAATGATGTATGATTTGTATATATTCGAGAAAAATAAAATTTTGAAATTTTTGGTCGAAATCTGAAAAATTTTCAAATGCTGTTTTGAGGGTGAAGATCGCATCTTTTGGCATTTTCAGTACCAGAAAAATGTCCGTTTTTTCGAAAACTTTAAATGCTCATAACTCGTAGAGAAATGCACCTAGAGGGCTAAAAATTGCATTTCTGTAATCTAGAGAGTCAGACCTTTCCAATGATGTATGATTTGTATATATTCGAGAAAAATAAAATTTTGAAATTTTGGTCGAAATCTGAAAAATTTTCAAATGCTGTTTTGAGGGTGAAGATCGCATCTTTTGGGATTTTTAGTACCAGAAAAATGTCCGTTTTTTCGAAAACTTTAAATGCTCATAACTCGTAGAGAAATGCATCTAGAGGGCTAAAAATTGCATTTCTGTAATCTAGAGAGTCAGACCTTTCCAATGATGTATGATTTGTATATATTCGAGAAAAATAAAATTTTGAAATTTTGGTCGAAATCTGAAAAATTTTCAAATGCTGTTTTGAGGGTGAAGATCGCATCTTTTGGCATTTTCAGTACCAGAAAAATGTCCGTTTTTTCGAAAACTTTAAATGCTCATAACTCGTAGAGAAATGCATCTAGAGGGCTAAAAATTGCATTTCTGTAATCTAGAGAGTCAGACCTTTCCAATGATGTATGATTTGTATATATTCGAGAAAAATAAAATTTTGAAATTTAGGTCGAAATCTGAAAAATTTTCAAATGCTGTTTTGAGGGTGAAGATCGCATCTTTTGGGATTTTCAGTACCAGAAAAATGTCCGTTTTTTCGAAAACTTTAAATGCTCATAACTCGTAGAGAAATGCATCTAGAGGGCTAAAAATTGCATTTCTGTAATCTAGAGAGTCAGACCTTTCCAATGATGTATGATTTGTATATATTCGAGAAAAATAAAATTTTGAAATTTTGGTCGAAATCTGAAAAATTTTCAAATGCTGTTTTGAGGGTGAAGATCGCATCTTTTGGCATTTTCAGTACCAGAAAAATGTCCGTTTTTTCGAAAACTTTAAATGCTCATAACTCGTAGAGAAATACATCTAGAGGGCTAAAAATTGCATTTATGTAATCTAGAGAGTCAGACCTTTCCAATGATGTATGATTTGTATATATTCGAGAAAAATAAAATTTTGAAATTTTGGTCGAAATCTGAAAAAATTTCAAATGCTGTTTTGAGGGTGAAGATCGCATCTTTTGGCATTTTCAGTACCAGAAAAATGTCCGTTTTTTCGAAAACTTTAAATGCTCATAACTCGTAGAGAAATGCATCTAGAGGGCTAAAAATTGCATTTCTGTAATCTAGAGAGTCAGACGTTTCCAATGATGTATGATTTGTATATATTCGAGAAAAATAAAATTTTGAAATTTTGGTCGAAATCTGAAAAATTTTCAAATGCTGTTTTGAGGGTGAAGATCGCATCTTTTGGCATTTTCAGTACCAGAAAAATGTCCGTTTTTTCGAAAACTTTAAATGCTCATAACTCGTAGAGAAATGCACCTAGAGGGCTAAAAATTGCATTTCTGTAATCTAGAGAGTCAGAAAAATGTCCATTTTTTCGAAAACTTTAAATGCTCATAACTCGTAGAGAAATACATCTAGAGGGCTAAAAATTGCATTTCTGTAATCTAGAGAGTCAGACCTTTCCAATGATGCATGATTTGTATATATTCGAGAAAAATAAAATTTTGAAATTTTGGTCGAAATCTGAAAAATTTTCAAATGCTGTTTTGAGGGTGAAGATCGCATCTTTTGGCATTTTCAGTACCAGAAAAATGTCCGTTTTTTCGAAAACTTTAAATGCTCATAACTCGTAGAGAAATGCACCTAGAGGGCTAAAAATTGCATTTCTGTAATCTAGAGAGTCAGACCTTTCCAATGATGTATGATTTGTATATATTCGAGAAAAATAAAATTTTGAAATTTTGGTCGAAATCTGAAAAATTTTCAAATGCTGTTTTGAGGGTGAAGATCGCATCTTTTGGCATTTTCAGTACCAGAGTCCGTTTTTTCGAAAACTCGTAGAGAAATGCATCTAGAGGGCTAAAAATTGCATTTCTGTAATCTAGAGAGTCAGACCTTTCCAATGATGTATGATTTGTATATATTCGAGAAAAATAAAATTTTGAAATTTTGGTCGAAATCTGAAAAATTTTCAAATGCTGTTTTGAGGGTGAAGATCGCATCTTTTGGCATTTTCAGTACCAGAAAAATGTCCGTTTTTTCGAAAACTTTAAATGCTCATAACTCGTAGAGAAATGCACCTAGAGGGCTAAAAATTGCATTTCTGTAATCTAGAGAGTCAGACCTTTCCAATGATGTATGATTTGTATATATTCGAGAAAAATAAAATTTTGAAATTTTGGTCGAAATCTGAAAAAATTTCAAATGCTGTTTTGAGGGTGAAGATCGCATCTTTTGGCATTTTCAGTACCAGAAAAATGTCCGTTTTTTCGAAAACTTTAAATGCTCATAACTCGTGAAGAAATGCACCTAGAGGGCTAAAAACTGCATTTCTGTAATCTAGAGAGTCAGACCTTTCCAATGATGTATGATTTGTATATATTCGAGAAAAATAAAATTTTGAAATTTTGGTCGAAATCTGAAAAATTTTCAAATGCTGTTTTGAGGGTGAAGATCGCATCTTTTGGCATTTTCAGTACCAGAAAAATGTCCGTTTTTTCGAAAACTTTAAATGCTCATAACTCGTAGAGAAATGCACCTAGAGGGCTAAAAATTGCATTTCTGTAATCTAGAGAGTCAGACCTTTCCAATGATGTATGATTTGTATATATTCGAGAAAAATAAAATTTTGAAATTTTGGTCGAAATCTGAAAAATTTTCAAATGCTGTTTTGAGGGTGAAGATCGCATCTTTTGGCATTTTCAGTACCAGAAAAATGTCCGTTTTTTCGAAAACTTTAAATGCTCATAACTCGTAGAGAAATGCATCTAGAGGGCTAAAAATTGCATTTCTATAATCTAGAGAGTCAGACCTTTCCAATGATGTATGATTTGTATATATTCGAGAAAAATAAAATTTTGAAATTTTGGTCGAAATCTGAAAAATTTTCAAATGCTGTTTTGAGGGTGAAGATCGCATCTTTTGGGATTTTCAGTACCAGAAAAATGTCCGTTTTTTCGAAAACTTTAAATGCTCATAACTCGTAGAGAAATGCATCTAGAGGGCTAAAAATTGCACTTCTGTAATCTAGAGAGTCAGACCTTTCCAATGATGTATGATTTGTATATATTCGAGAAAAATAAAATTTTGAAATTTTGGTCGAAATCTGAAAAATATTCAAATGCTGTTTTGAGGGTGAAGATCGCATCTTTTGGGATTTTCAGTACCAGAAAAATGTCCGTTTTTTCGAAAACTTTAAATGCTCATAACTCGTAGAGAAATGCATCTAGAGGGCTAAAAATTGCATTTCTGTAATCTAGAGAGTCAGACCTTTCCAATGATGTATGATTTGTATATATTCGAGAAAAATAAAATTTTGAAATTTTGGTCGAAATCTGAAAAATTTTCAAATGCTGTTTTGAGGGTGAAGATCGCATCTTTTGGCATTTTCAGTACCAGAAAAATGTCCGTTTTTTCGAAAACTTTAAATGCTCATAACTCGTAGAGAAATGCATCTAGAGGGCTAAAAATTGCATTTCTGTAATCTAGAGAGTCAGACCTTTCCAATGATGTATGATTTGTATATATTCGAGAAAAATAAAATTTTGAAATTTTGGTCGAAATCTGAAAAATTTTCAAATGCTGTTTTGAGGGTGAAGATCGCATCTTTTGGCATTTTCAGTACCAGAAAAATGTCCGTTTTTTCGAAAACTTTAAATGCTCATAACTCGTAGAGAAATGCATCTAGAGGGCTAAAAATTGCATTTCTGTAATCTAGAGAGTCAGACCTTTCCAATGATGTATGATTTGTATATATTCGAGAAAAATAAAATTTTGAAATTTTGGTCGAAATCTGAAAAATTTTCAAATGCTGTTTTGAGGGTGAAGATCGCATCTTTTGGCATTTTCAGTACCAGAAAAATGTCCGTTTTTTCGAAAACTTTAAATGCTCATAACTCGTAGAGAAATACACCTAGAGGGCTAAAAATTGCATTTATGTAATCTAGAGAGTCAGACCTTTCCAATGATGTATGATTTGTATATATTCGAGAAAAATAAAATTTTGAAATTTTGGTCGAAATCTGAAAAAATTTCAAATGCTGTTTTGAGGGTGAAGATAGCATCTTTTGGCATTTTCAGTACCAGAAAAATGTCCGTTTTTTCGAAAACTTTAAATGCTCATAACTCGTAGAGAAATGCACCTAGAGGGCTAAAAATTGCATTTCTGTAATCTGTAATGATGTATGATTTGTATATATTCGAGAAAAATAAAATTTTGAAATTTTGGTCGAAATCTGAAAAATTTTCAAATGCTGTTTTGAGGGTGAAGATCGCATCTTTTGGCATTTTCAGTACCAGAAAAATGTCCGTTTTTTCGAAAACTTTAAATGCTCATAACTCGTAGAGAAATGCACCTAGAGGGCTAAAAATTGCATTTCTGTAATCTAGAGAGTCAGACCTTTCCAATGATGTATGATTTGTATATATTCGAGAAAAATAAAATTTTGAAATTTTGGTCGAAATCTGAAAAATTTTCAAATGCTGTTTTGAGGGTGAAGATCGCATCTTTTGGGATTTTCAGTACCAGAAAAATGTCCGTTTTTTCGAAAACTTTAAATGCTCATAACTCGTAGAGAAATGCATCTAGAGGGCTAAAAATTGCATTTCTGTAATCTAGAAAGTCAGACCTTTCCAATGATGTATGATTTGTATATATTCGAGAAAAATAAAATTTTGAAATTTTGGTCGAAATCTGGAAAATTTTCAAATGCTGTTTTGAGGGTGAAGATCGCATCTTTTGGGATTTTCAGTACCAGAAAAATGTCCGTTTTTTCGAAAACTTTAAATGCTCATAACTCGTGAAGAAATGCACCTAGAGGGCTAAAAATTGCATTTCTGTAATCTAGAGAGTCAGACCTTTCCAATGATGTATGATTTGTATATATTCGAGAAAAATAAAATTTTGAAATTTTGGTCGAAATCTGAAAAATTTTCAAATGCTGTTTTGAGGGTGAAGATCGCATCTTTTGGCATTTTCAGTACCAGAAAAATGTCCGTTTTTTCGAAAACAATGATGTATGATTTGTATATATTCGAGAAAAATAAAATTTTGAAATTTTGGTCGAAATCTGAAAAATTTTCAAATGCTGTTTTGAGGGTGAAGATCGCATCTTTTGGGATTTTCAGTACCAGAAAAATGTCCGTTTTTTCGAAAACTTTAAATGCTCATAACTCGTAGAGAAATGCATCTAGAGGGCTAAAAATTGCATTTCTGTAATCTAGAGAGTCAGACCTTTCCAATGATGTATGATTTGTATATATTCGAGAAAAATAAAATTTTGAAATTTTGGTCGAAATCTGAAAAATTTTCAAATGCTGTTTTGAGGGTGAAGATCGCATCTTTTGGCATTTTCAGTACCAGAAAAATGTCCGTTTTTTCGAAAACTTTAAATGCTCATAACTCGTAGAGAAATGCATCTAGAGGGCTAAAAATTGCATTTCTGTAATCTAGAGAGTCAGACCTTTCCAATGATGTATGATTTGTATATATTCGAGAAAAATAAAATTTTGAAATTTTGGTCGAAATCTGAAAAATTTTCAAATGCTGTTTTGAGGGTGAAGATCGCATCTTTTGGCATTTTCAGTACCAGAAAAATGTCCGTTTTTTCGAAAACTTTAAATGCTCATAACTCGTAGAGAAATACACCTAGAGGGCTAAAAATTGCATTTATGTAATCTAGAGAGTCAGACCTTTCCAATGATGTATGATTTGTATATATTCGAGAAAAATAAAATTTTGAAATTTTGGTCGAAATCTGAAAAAATTTCAAATGCTGTTTTGAGGGTGAAGATAGCATCTTTTGGCATTTTCAGTACCAGAAAAATGTCCGTTTTTTCGAAAACTTTAAATGCTCATAACTCGTAGAGAAATGCACCTAGAGGGCTAAAAATTGCATTTCTGTAATCTGTAATGATGTATGATTTGTATATATTCGAGAAAAATAAAATTTTGAAATTTTGGTCGAAATCTGAAAAATTTTCAAATGCTGTTTTGAGGGTGAAGATCGCATCTTTTGGCATTTTCAGTACCAGAAAAATGTCCGTTTTTTCGAAAACTTTAAATGCTCATAACTCGTAGAGAAATGCACCTAGAGGGCTAAAAATTGCATTTCTGTAATCTAGAGAGTCAGACCTTTCCAATGATGTATGATTTGTATATATTCGAGAAAAATAAAATTTTGAAATTTTGGTCGAAATCTGAAAAATTTTCAAATGCTGTTTTGAGGGTGAAGATCGCATCTTTTGGGATTTTCAGTACCAGAAAAATGTCCGTTTTTTCGAAAACTTTAAATGCTCATAACTCGTAGAGAAATGCATCTAGAGGGCTAAAAATTGCATTTCTGTAATCTAGAAAGTCAGACCTTTCCAATGATGTATGATTTGTATATATTCGAGAAAAATAAAATTTTGAAATTTTGGTCGAAATCTGGAAAATTTTCAAATGCTGTTTTGAGGGTGAAGATCGCTTCTTTTTTCAGTACCAGAAAAATGTCCGTTTTTTCGAAAACTTTAAATGCTCATAACTCGTGAAGAAATGCACCTAGAGGGCTAAAAATTGCATTTCTGTAATCTAGAGAGTCAGACCTTTCCAATGATGTATGATTTGTATATATTCGAGAAAAATAAAATTTTGAAATTTTGGTCGAAATCTGAAAAATTTTCAAATGCTGTTTCGAGGGTGAAGATCGCATCTTTTGGCATTTTCAGTACCAGAAAAATGTCCGTTTTTTCGAAAACTTTAAATGCTCATAACTCGTAGAGAAATGCATCTAGAGGGCTAAAAATTGCATTTCTGTAATCTAGAGAGTCAGACCTTTCCAATGATGTATGATTTGTATATATTCGAGAAAAATAAAATTTCGAAATCTGAAAAATTTTCAAATGCTGTTTTGAGGGTGAAGATCGCATCTTTTGGCATTTTCAGTACCAGAAAAATGTCCGTTTTTTCGAAAACTTTAAATGCTCATAACTCGTAGAGAAATGCACCTAGAGGGCTAAAAATTGCATTTCTGTAATCTAGAGAGTCAGACCTTTCCAATGATGTATGATATGTATATATTCGAGAAAAATAAAATTTTGAAATTTTGGTCGAAATCTGAAAAATTTTCAAATGCTGTTTTGAGGGTGAAGATCGCATCTTTTGGCATTTTCAGTACCAGAAAAATGTCCGTTTTTTCGAAAACTTTAAATGCTCATAACTCGTAGAGAAATGCATCTAGAGGGCTAAAAATTGCATTTCTGTAATCTAGAGAGTCAGACCTTTCCAATGATGTATGATTTGTATATATTCGAGAAAAATAAAATTTTGAAATTTTGGTCGAAATCTGAAAAATTTTCAAATGCTGTTTTGAGGGTGAAGATCGCATCTTTTGGCATTTTCAGTACCAGAAAAATGTCCAATTTTTCGAAAACTTTAAATGCTCATAACTCGTAGAGAAATGCATCTAGAGGGCTAAAAATTGCATTTCTGTAATCTAGAGAGTCAGACCTTTCCAATGATGTATGATTTGTATATATTCGAGAAAAATAAAATTTTGAAATTTTGGTCGAAATCTGAAAAATTTTCAAATGCTGTTTTGAGGGTGAAGATCGCATCTTTTGGGATTTTCAGTACCAGAAAAATGTCCGTTTTTTCGAAAACTTTAAATGCTCATAACTCGTAGTGAAATGCATCTAGAGGGCAAAAAATTGCATTTCTGTAATCTAGAGAGTCAGACCTTTCCAATGATGTATGATTTGTATATATTCGAGAAAAATAAAATTTTGAGATTTTTGGTCGAAATCTGAAAAATTTTCAAATGCTGTTTTGAGGGTGAAGATCGCATCTTTTGGGATTTTCAGTATCAGAAAAATGTCCGTTTTTTCGAAAACTTTAAATGCTCATAACTCGTAGAGAAATGCATCTAGAGGGCTAAAAATTGCATTTCTGTAATCTAGAGAGTCAGACCTTTCCAATGATGTATGATTTGTATATATTCGAGAAAAATAAAATTTTGAAATTTTGGTCGAAATCTGAAATCATTTCTGTAATCTAGAGAGTCAGACCTTTCCAATGATGTATGATTTGTATATATTCGAGAAAAATAAAATTTTGAAATTTTGGTCGAAATCTGAAAAATTTTCAAATGCTGTTTTGAGGGTGAAGATCGCATCTTTTGGCATTTTCAGTACCAGAAAAATGTCCGTTTTTTCGAAAACTTTAAATGCTCATAACTCGTAGAGAAATGCATCTAGAGGGCTAAAAATTGCATTTCTGTAATCTAGAGAGTCAGACCTTTCCAATGATGTATGATTTGTATATATTCGAGAAAAATAAAATTTTGAAATTTTGGTCGAAATCTGAAAAATTTTCAAATGCTGTTTTGAGGGTGAAGATCGCATCTTTTGGCATTTTCAGTACCAGAAAAATGTCCAATTTTTCGAAAACTTTAAATGCTCATAACTCGTAGAGAAATGCATCTAGAGGGCTAAAAATTGCATTTCTGTAATCTAGAGAGTCAGACCTTTCCAATGATGTATGATTTGTATATATTCGAGAAAAATAAAATTTTGAAATTTTGGTCGATCTTTTGGGATTTTCAGTACCAGAAAAATGTCCGTTTTTTCGAAAACTTTAAATGCTCGTAGAGAAATGCATCTAGAGGGCTAAAAATTGCATTTCTGTAATCTAGAGAGTCAGACCTTTCCAATGATGTATGATTTGTATATATTCGAGAAAAATAAAATTTTGAAATTTTGGTCGAAATCTGAAAAATTTTCAAATGCTGTTTTGAGGGTGAAGATCGCATCTTTTGGCATTTTCAGTACCAGAAAAATGTCCGTTTTTTCGAAAACTTTAAATGCTCATAACTCGTAGAGAAATGCATCTAGAGGGCTGAAAATTGCATTTCTGTAATCTAGAGAGTCAGACCTTTCCAATGATGTATGATTTGTATATATTCGAGAAAAATAAAATTTTGAAATTTTGGTCGAAATCTGAAAAATTTTCAAATGCTGTTTTGAGGGTGAAGATCGCATCTTTTGGCATTTTCAGTACCAGAAAAATGTCCGTTTTTTCGAAAACTTTAAATGCTCATAACTCGTAGAGAAATGCATCTAGAGGGCTAAAAATTGCATTTCTGTAATCTAGAGAGTCAGACCTTTCCAATGATGTATGATTTGTATATATTCGAGAAAAATAAAATTTTGAAATTTTGGTCGAAATCTGAAAAATTTTCAAATGCTGTTTTGAGGGTGAAGATCGCATCTTTTGGCATTTTCAGTACCAGAAAAATGTCAAATTTTTCGAAAACTTTAAATGCTCATAACTCGTAGAGAAATGCATCTAGAGGGCTAAAAATTGCATTTCTGTAATCTAGAGAGTCAGACCTTTCCAATGATGTATGATTTGTATATATTCGAGAAAAATAAAATTTTGAAATTTTGGTCGAAATCTGAAAAATTTTCAAATGCTGTTTTGAGGGTGAAGATCGCATCTTTTGGGATTTTCAGTACCAGAAAAATGTCCGTTTTTTCGAAAACTTTAAATGCTCATAACTCGTAGAGAAATGCATCTAGAGGGCTAAAAATTGCATTTCTGTAATCTAGAGAGTCAGACCTTTCCAATGATGTATGATTTGTATATATTCGAGAAAAATAAAATTTTGAAATTTTGGTCGAAATCTGAAAAATTTTCAAATGCTGTTTTGAGGGTGAAGATCGCATCTTTTGGCATTTTCAGTACCAGAAAAATGTCCGTTTTTTCGAAAACTCGTAGAGAAATGCATCTAGAGGGCTAAAAATTGCATTTCTGTAATCTAGAGAGTCAGACCTTTCCAATGATGTATGATTTGTATATATTCGAGAAAAATAAAATTTTGAAATTTTGGTCGAAATCTGAAAAATTTTCAAATGCTGTTTTGAGGGTGAAGATCGCATCTTTTGGCATTTTCAGTACCAGAAAAATGTCCGTTTTTTCGAAAACTTTAAATGCTCATAACTCGTAGAGAAATGCACCTAGAGGGCTAAAAATTGCATTTCTGTAATCTAGAGAGTCAGACCTTTCCAATGATGTATGATTTGTATATATTCGAGAAAAATAAAATTTTGAAATTTTGGTCGAAATCTGAAAAATTTTCAAATGCTGTTTTGAGGGTGAAGATCGCATCTTTTGGCATTTTCAGTACCAGAAAAATGTCCGTTTTTTCGAAAACTTTAAATGCTCATAACTCGTAGAGAAATACATCTAGAGGGCTAAAAATTGCATTTATGTAATCTAGAGAGTCAGAAATTTCCAATGATGTATGATTTGTATATATTCGAGAAAAATAAAATTTTGAAATTTTGGTCGAAATCTGAAAAAATTTCAAATGCTGTTTTGAGGGTGAAGATCGCATCTTTTGGCATTTTCAGTACCAGAAAATGTCCGTTTTTTCGAAAACTTTAAATGCTCATAACTCGTAGAGAAATGCATCTAGAGGGCTAAAAATTGCATTTCTGTAATCTAGAGAGTCAGACCTTTCCAATGATGTATGATTTGTATATATTCGAGAAAAATAAAATTTTGAAATTTTGGTCGAAATCTGAAAAATTTTCAAATGCTGTTTTGAGGGTGAAGATCGCATCTTTTGGGATTTTCAGTACCAGAAAAATGTCCGTTTTTTCGAAAACTTTAAATGCTCATAACTCGTAGAGAAATGCATCTAGAGGGCTAAAAATTGCATTTCTGTAATCTAGAGAGTCAGACCTTTCCAATGATGTATGATTTGTATATATTCGAGAAAAATAAAATTTTGAAATTTTGGTCGAAATCTGAAAAATTTTCAAATGCTGTTTTGAGGGTGAAGATCGCATCTTTTGGCATTTTCAGTACCAGAAAAATGTCCGTTTTTTCGAAAACTTTAAATGCTCATAACTCGTGAAGAAATGCACCTAGAGGGCTAAAAATTGCATTTCTGTAATCTAGAGAGTCAGAAAAATGTCCATTTTTTCGAAAACTTTAAATGCTCATAACTCGTAGAGAAATACATCTAGAGGGCTAAAAATTGCATTTATGTAATCTAGAGAGTCAGAAATTTCCAATGATGTATGATTTGTATATATTCGAGAAAAATAAAATTTTGAAATTTTGGTCGAAATCTGAAAAAATTTCAAATGCTGTTTTGAGGGTGAAGATCGCATCTTTTGGCATTTTCAGTACCAGAAAAATGTCCGTTTTTTCGAAAACTTTAAATGCTCATAACTCGTGAAGAAATGCACCTAGAGGGCTAAAAATTGCATTTCTGTAATCTAGAGAGTCAGAAAAATGTCCATTTTTTCGAAAACTTTAAATGCTCATAACTCGTAGAGAAATACATCTAGAGGGCTAAAAATTGCATTTATGTAATCTAGAGAGTCAGAAATTTCCAATGATGTATGATTTGTATATATTCGAGAAAAATAAAATTTTGAAATTTTGGTCGAAATCTGAAAAAATTTCAAATGCTGTTTTGAGGGTGAAGATCGCATCTTTTGGCATTTTCAGTACCAGAAAAATGTCCGTTTTTTCGAAAACTTTAAATGCTCATAACTCGTGAAGAAATGCACCTAGAGGGCTAAAAATTGCATTTCTGTAATCTAGAGAGTCAGAAAAATGTCCATTTTTTCGAAAACTTTAAATGCTCATAACTCGTAGAGAAATACATCTAGAGGGCTAAAAATTGCATTTATGTAATCTAGAGAGTCAGAAATTTCCAATGATGTATGATTTGTATATATTCGAGAAAAATAAAATTTTGAAATTTTGGTCGAAATCTGAAAAATTTTCAAATGCTGTTTTGAGGGTGAAGATCGCATCTTTTGGCATTTTCAGTACCAGAAAAATGTCCGTTTTTTCGAAAACTTTAAATGCTCATAACTCGTGAAGAAATGCACCTAGAGGGCTAAAAATTGCATTTCTGTAATCTAGAGAGTCAGAAAAATGTCCATTTTTTCGAAAACTTTAAATGCTCATAACTCGTAGAGAAATACATCTAGAGGGCTAAAAATTGCATTTATGTAATCTAGAGAGTCAGAAATTTCCAATGATGTATGATTTGTATATATTCGAGAAAAATAAAATTTTGAAATTTTGGTCGAAATCTGAAAAAATTTCAAATGCTGTTTTGAGGGTGAAGATCGCATCTTTTGGCATTTTCAGTACCAGAAAAATGTCCGTTTTTTCGAAAACTTTAAATGCTCATAACTCGTGAAGAAATGCACCTAGAGGGCTAAAAATTGCATTTCTGTAATCTAGAGAGTCAGACCTTTCCAATGATATATGATTTGTATATATTCGAGAAAAATAAAATTTTGAAATTTTGGTCGAAATCTGAAAAATTTTCAAATGCTGTTTTGAGGGTGAAGATCGCATCTTTTGGCATTTTCAGTACCAGAAAAATGTCCGTTTTTTCGAAAACTTTAAATGCTCATAACTCGTAGAGAAATGCATCTAGAGAGCTAAAAATTGCATTTCTGTAATCTAGAGAGTCAGACCTTTCCAATGATGTATGATTTGTATATATTCGAGAAAAATAAAATTTTGAAATTTTGGTCGAAATCTGAAAAATTTTCAAATGCTGTTTTGAGGGTGAAGATCGCATCTTTTGGCATTTTCAGTACCAGAAAAATGTCCGTTTTTTCGAAAACTTTAAATGCTCATAACTCGTGAAGAAATGCACCTAGAGGGCTAAAAATTGCATTTCTGTAATCTAGAGAGTCAGAAAAATGTCCATTTTTTCGAAAACTTTAAATGCTCATAACTCGTAGAGAAATACATCTAGAGGGCTAAAAATTGCATTTATGTAATCTAGAGAGTCAGAAATTTCCAATGATGTATGATTTGTATATATTTGAGAAAAATAAAATTTTGAAATTTTGGTCGAAATCTGAAAAATTTTCAAATGCTGTTTTGAGGGTGAAGATCGCATCTTTTGGCATTTTCAGTACCAGAAAAATGTCCGTTTTTTCGAAAACTTTAAATGCTCATAACTCGTAGAGAAATACACCTAGAGGGCTAAAAATTGCATTTATGTAATCTAGAGAGTCAGACCTTTCCAATGATGTATGATTTGTATATATTCGAGAAAAATAAAATTTTGAAATTTTGGTCGAAATCTGAAAAATTTTCAAATGCTGTTTTGAGGGTGAAGATCGCATCTTTTGGCATTTTCAGTACCAGAAAAATGTCCGTGTTTTCGAAAACTTTAAATGCTCATAACTCGTAGAGAAATGCATCTAGAGGGCTAAAAATTGCATTTCTGTAATCTAGAGAGTCAGACCTTTCCAATGATGTATGATTTGTATATATTCGAGAAAAATAAAATTTTGAAATTTTGGTCGAAATCTGAAAAATTTTCAAATGCTGTTTTGAGGGTGAAGATCGCATCTTTTGGCATTTTCAGTACCAGAAAAATGTCCGTTTTTTCGAAAACTTTAAATGCTCATAACTCGTGAAGAAATGCACCTAGAGGGCTAAAAATTGCATTTCTGTAATCTAGAGAGTCAGAAAAATGTCCATTTTTTCGAAAACTTTAAATGCTCATAACTCGTAGAGAAATACATCTAGAGGGCTAAAAATTGCATTTATGTAATCTAGAGAGTCAGAAATTTCCAATGATGTATGATTTGTATATATTTGAGAAAAATAAAATTTTGAAATTTTGGTCGAAATCTGAAAAAATTTCAAATGCTGTTTTGAGGGTGAAGATCGCATCTTTTGGCATTTTCAGTACCAGAAAAATGTCCGTTTTTTCGAAAACTTTAAATGCTCATAACTCGTAGAGAAATACACCTAGAGGGCTAAAAATTGCATTTATGTAATCTAGAGAGTCAGACCTTTCCAATGATGTATGATTTGTATATATTCGAGAAAAATAAAATTTTGAAATTTTGGTCGAAATCTGAAAAATTTTCAAATGCTGTT